>CAXKWD010000001.1:161903771-163161952 GCA_964059195.1 Ectobius pallidus | reverse complement strand
TTTGTGTGTGGGTGGTTAACTTACAGCTTTCGCCTTTCCCGTATTTCTCACGAGATATTTTTTTCTAGAGTTGTCTTACGCCTACAACTCTCTTATTTTCTCAACGCCTTTGCCTGTGGTGATGAAGGGTAGTCCGTTGCTTGCAGAAAGGCTTATGATAGATGAAGCAGTTTTATTAAAGTGTCAATTATAATGTGATGCGATGTGTACTTGATGGAGAATGTTAACAAAAAGATAATTCGATAAATATATAACAATATAAAACCGCCTCATTACAACGAAGTTATACTGTGGACCAAAAATATTCAAAATGTAAGGAACTAATGTTATCACACGTTATTATACGTGAATAATAAAGTATATGGTATGTTGTCTCAAGATTGTATCGGCAAAATCCATACAAGAATAATTAATTAGAGGCATTTAACAATATTCGATTCTTCTTGCTAAACCGTAATAAATAGAGTACTTTATCAAGAAATAAGGACATGAATATAAGTTAGTGTAATAAAATTAATAAAATTAATTAAAAAGAGAACCAATGTAGGCCTACATGCATATGGAATAATATGAGAAGAGAAGTTACCAAGAATGACAAGATTTATGAATTCCAAGGAAAAAGGGATAGAGAAAACCAGTGTTCAGCTTTTCGTCGGAAAATTTAAGTTGAACCTTACGAAAGTGGCTTTACTCAAGCCCACATTTCATTTGGATGTCCCCTGATGATGGCGACAGAGTTGTTGCAGAAATTTTTGATAAAAAATCTCTGACCCAGGTGCAAGAGGGGAATTCATTCTTAATTATATTTGCCGGAAAAGCTAAAATCGTTTATTTCAGTTTTCCTGCATTAAGAGAGTTTTAACTCGTTTTAGTTCAGTTCGATTTATTCAGTTTATTCACAGGTGAATTGTACCAAACAGTCAAATACGAAGCGATTTATTCCTTCAGAGCTGACGCATAGAGAATTATATAAGGTACTCAAGTATGAAATAGGGTTAGAATTTAATATTTTAAACTTATCCAGAACTTAAGAATGAAGGTAATAAGTACTCTTCGTAAAAAGGATTTCCGTGTTACATTCCATTTTCGTTATACATGCTCCTGTTAGATCACTGATAAGTATGAGTGTTTAGTCACGCATTATGTCTAACTCGTTTGAAATAATATTTTGTTGTTTTGTATTGTTTCATGGCCAAGTGGAATGTTGAAGCACAAGTGACATTATGGACGAATCTCTCCTTGTCCAGATAAACAAATCCACCTGTTTGTGGGAACGGTTATATTATTTAAATAGACTATAACATGGAATGTCAAGAAAGCTATCGAATGGTTTCGGTTAGATTTTTAACCTCGTTCATTCACTTAAACAAAATACCCCTTAACTCAGAATATGTTGTATGCCCTCAGAGATTGCTTTCACACACTCATACAGGATGGAAGTAGTAAGTTTATAACTTTGCAGATAAAAGGGACAGTAGAAAACATTAAAATTATAAGCCTCATTTGTGTTTCGTGTTTAAGTCTATCATTAAGCCTTTCAATAGTAAGTTTTATATAATGACATAAGCAATCACCAAATAAAATCATCAGGAGCCTCTAAGTTTTAAATAGTAGAAGACAATTTTAACAAATTATTTGGTTTTTGTACAAGACAACTGTAACTTGTGGATAAACATTCTCAATTTTAGGTATTAAACTTTCTACTAAACTCTCTGCTTTTATAAAACAATTGAGGCGACGCACATATACGCCAGTAGCAGTGAAAAGATTAAAGAGATAATTATATACTAGTCTTCGCAGATCTACAAACGCACCGCCCGATCGCCGATGTGAGGCATTTCCCTTGTCTGACACTTGTACGAAACGCATACCGGAGACACTTGCCATGACGTTGCCAAACTGCTTGGAACAAGTGGTCCATGTAATAGTCTTTGTATTTAATTTGCACGAACTCTACCAAATTTATAGAAAATTCTCAAAGCGAGAATTTATTTCTTAACCTTTCCTGCGTTGATGTGAAAAAGGGAAACAGTATACAAGCGGATAACATTTATAAAGTAAATCCCAATTAAAGTTTAGGGACAGCATTTTTCTCTAGAAAAGTACTGACTTGAGACAAAAATGGTATTTGAGTATTTTATGTGTGTATATATTAGGCATGGTTTTCAGACCCATCTAAAAGATCGCCCGTTCTGCGCTGTTACACTTAGTGCAGGCTCCCGGTGACTAGTAAATCACGCAACTCTGATTTTGTCATCATTAAAAGCGTTTCTTTCGTCCCAATAACATTTCGTTTTTTGCATTGTTTTGTCAATGCCATGCGATTTTATCGAAACCGGACATGTCTGTATGCACTCTTGGGAAACTGTAAATGTCGTGAATCTCGGTGCTTTATTGTGTTGCAGTACATGAGAACGCATCTAATTCAGTTTCTTGTTAATAATAATAATAATAATAATAATAATAATCAACACCGTTATAAAAAAATTATTAAAGAATATTTTTATAATGCAATAGATCTAACCTTTACTTACTACAAGTTTTCATTCTCTTTCATTCTTTACATTTTACACCTAAGAAATACGATTTTACCTTAGAAATAAGATTTCTGATGATGGAATGAAATGTTTTCTTCTATTGAGAAAATCCACACTAAACTGAGTTTTCTTTACCCAAAAACATCGAAGAACTCACTGCTGTCTAACTGAGTACTAACAGTCCTAGAAATAAAAGTAAATTTAGACTAACATTAGCGACTTTTCACACTTGAACCGCTTATTACAGAAAGGCAATTAATCCAACATACACATTTTATTTTTCTTACGATTACAGTTTTGAATTGGTCAATGGATCTTTTACCACAGAAAGGAAACTTGTCCGCCTAATAGCACAAGCCTGGCAACGCCTTCAGTATTCTGTTTACTGCAGATAGAGAACTAGTCCATCTCTACTGTAAAGTTAAGAAATGGACTAGTTGCCTTTCTGCATTTATATTTTTTTCTGCATAAGAATTTTACAGTTTCATCTTGTTTTACAATTTAACATTTTTTGCAAGTAGCCTTACCGTTTATGAACGTGCCATTCAAAAGTAGTGTGAGAATAACTTTTAAGTAAAAATAAAATGGATTTAATATCAGCAACTAAACAATACTCTATTTTAATACTAGCCTAGGCCTTCAGCGTATTTCCGTGATTTTCAGGGCATCTTCTTTTGCTGGTTTGGATTAAAACCAAAACTGCATTGTCTTAGATATATAAAATCAACATTTCTAAAAGCTTTATAAAAACACTATCACTCTTCGTTGTGAGGTCACAGGAGAGTGATATAGCTGAGGACGATTCAGTGATAGTGTTTTTATAAAGATTTTGGAAATTTTGATTTAATAAATGTGACAAGATGTAAGACAATGCAGTTTTGGTTTTAATTATTGAGGCATCCAAACCAGAAAAAGAAGATGCGCTGAAGATGGAGGAAATACGCCGAAAGGTCTAAGAAAATATTAAAATAAACTATTGTTGAGTTGCCGGTATTCAGTCTATTTTATTTTATTGATCTAGCTGAACGGTACGCCTAAATAAATCTATTTTAATACCTTTAAAGTAACAAGTCAATTCTGAGTTCCATGTTAACATTACTTCGCAAAATTGGAGGGAAACATTGTCGGGAGTTATCAAAGGAGGTACTAGATAGTACAAGGAAATTGAGCACGGAAAGCTGTACATATCATAGCTCTAAAGTGAACGCTAGTGTGTGTGATATGCATATATGGTTAGTAGAGAAGTACCTATTCTGAGTACTCTCTTCAGCTACACTCCAATGTCTCTCCAGTGTAACAACAATCTCTTGGCGACACTTATCACAAGCGAAGAGGAAAGGCATCCTCATCAATCCTCACTTACCATTGGTTACCTGACTCGGAGCCACTAGAAGGCACGTTTTGATTACCTAAGTTGTAATTGAAATTTGACATTCAAATTCTAGCACACTCCTATCACACAGAGACAGTATTGCATATATATATGTAGCCTATATGAATCTGTGTGTGAACGTACTTCTATATAATTAATCTTGTATAAAGTAGTTTAAGTCCAATTTTCTCAGCAGTAAGATATGCATTCAAATTTTGCATTTTTTGTACTTCCATTTTACTTTTTAACCAGGTTTTGAGACTGGCTGTAAGCCTATACACGAAATACCTTTGTGGCGCTGGCTAGCATGCCCCTAGAATATAAAAACGAAGCAGATCTATTAAAGCTATTACTAAAGTATCCGAAACAAGTTGTCCAATGTATAGAATTTTCTGAGGTAGGGAGGTTTGGAACGGAGTGCACTCAGCCTCGTGACACAAACTAAGGAGCTACTTGATCAAGAAGTAGCGACTCCGGTTCAGTAAGCCATCGATACCGGCCGTGGAAGTCGGCATGCTGACCACGTGCCTCTGCTTACGGTAGATGACGTAGAGGTCGGATGGAAGGGTTAGTCCCTCCAGGGAATATATCGCCATGGAGTTATTTCTATAAAATTTTGAATATAGGCTATGCAAATTTGTTTTATTGATTTATTTAACAACTAACAAACTATTAACTGAAGAGGTCAAGTTGAATACAACACCTGTAGTAAGAGACTTACATGTATGAAACTTAAGTCTCTACCATACAATATGTAGGAAACAAAAATTCATCCATTACTCCTGTAGAACCCCTTGTAAAAAGTAATCTGTATAGCCGAATCTTTTAGTAAAGTTGATTTTTCCGTTGTGGAAGGTTATTCTTCGCTGATCAAACAAATTTGCGAAATAATAATAGTGCTCATACTATAGGTATAAGGCTAACCAGAAGCTTACATCGGCAGAATAGCACCATAGTATTTAGGATCATGAACGTAATTTGTAACTAGTATTTCTCCAAATGCCATAACCTGTTTTGATATGATGTTTATACTCTTAGGTTTCAATTTGTGTGTGCTAGTTAATTATAATTGATTCTGTATTAGGAATCCTCTTGTGTGGTAATTTTCTCCACCCCAGGACTACAGGCGCTACGAGCTGTAATTTTGTTGTTGTAATGTTATTAAAGGGCGAACAGATTTTACTAACCTGGTTTCGCATGATTGGCTAGCCGCGGGCACCATACTTCTACCATCCATGTTTCCCTGAGTGTGTCTGAATTTCTTGGACAATTTATTTCCCTGTCATGGTTTGTTTATACTGACCTATCTTAAGTCAACTTAATTTTTATTCCATGTATTCGTAATTTGAAAACAAGGAAATTGCTATGTGCAGTTTCCAAGTTGTCTTTATGAATACTCTCTCAATGGTTGCTAGCGAATCTGTGGGGTAAGAGTAATCATAAATTTTGGTCAGGCATAATTTTGTACATGAGTTGTATTTCGGCCCTTAAATAGATAATTCCAAATAAAGAAAGACATATCGAAAACCCATGGCTTCACATTTTTTCCTTTTGGGTTTAAGATTAAACTACAACAACAATAGCCTTCCTAAATCATTCACCATTAGGCACCTGGAAAATACCGTACCTGAAATTCTTGACTCAGGTATCTTACGTTTGATTACTTTGTACAGATACAGTGGTCTTTACACCTTATTTGATGAACCTGTGCTAGGTTGAACATCTGTGGGCCCCTTGACAGCCCCTAGTGATCTATCTTTTTTAAAACTTTATTTTATGTTAATTCTCTTTCTCAAACTTTTAAAACACTTTCTTGTCAGGTTCACATTTTCAACCTTTTAACAGCTATTTTCCTTTACCCCTTCTTAGCATGTTTAGTTCTTTTAATTCCATTATCCCTCCTGTCAGGGGGGCAAATGCTGACGTCAGGTTCGCGTTTCGTCGACTTGCCCATAATCCACACGAGGCCTTTTTTTTTTTCAAATTAACCTCGTATATCAGTTGATGCCAGAACTTTATGTCTGTCTTGTAGACATGGGCGTGGTTTTGTTAGTAATATTTTCCTGTGTTTTGCTATCTTGTTTTATTTTCACTTTTCTTAAGGATCAGTTTCATCTGTAATTGACCAGAAACTGATCCAATTAAAAGTTTGGAAAGTGCCTTTTAAATTTTAAATTATGACTTGTTTTACTCTAAAGTAGGCTATTTGCTTTTTTTCCTGCCACTTTATATGTTACGGGCGCAAAATGATCTTAGCTGGTGACGCGCTCCTGGCCTACTGGTAGTAGTACTGTAGTAGTATTAGTACTACTATTAATAGTAGTAATAATAACAAAAGAAGCAGTCTTTATCGGTTTAACATCTAAATTTGTCTACATGAGCCTCAGTTGAGAATTTTTGGCACTATGCCAATCCTTATAGTAATGGATTTTCTATACAAGCCCCTACAAAATGATCCTTCTCTTCAGAAATAAATTTAATCCACCATGTTGTTTTTATTTTTATTGTAATATTAAATCAATTTTATTCTAGAAAAGTAGAAACAGCTAATTAACGTTCATTACTGTTAGGCTATATGTGTTGAAAGAGATATGCTGGGCATCCAGTAGCATCTGACTCAAAATGTTAGCCTTGTTTGCATTCAGAAGGATTGCCCAAACAATTTGCTGCTTTTAAATAGAAGTGCATTAAAGTAAATAAAGGAATGCCAGTAAACATGTATCCTTGTTTAACATCCCACCTTCTTTGTGTCACTGAGTACATCCATTGTACAATCTTTCTTCAAGCAAGAAGTCTGTAAATTACTGGATATACTTGAAGCATGATGAAATATGCTTTGGATTAATTCTAATGAATGGAACTTTTTATTCTCATTTCACATTCCTTTTCTTAAGTCCAGCGAGAGTTGTTTGGCTTAAGTACACAGCTTAAGTTGAGTCGCTGTCACAGAAGCCAGCTTTGTTGTTTTCAATGAAATGTCACATGGCCTACATGAGCAATGCGAACGCTATATCAAATTTAAATTCTTTTACAATGTCAAACACGTGTACAGTACAAATTGTTATTTCCATGTTGTAGTTTAAACATAAATTTAAGCTGCTAACGTAAAACATTATTTTAATTCTCTGTGTATTTAAGATATTTTTTATAAAGTAGTAGGTGTTTAGTCAAATGAAAATCCTGATCCTTAAAGATAAACTGCAAAGCATATAAAGAAACTGAAATGCTCTTTCCTCCGAAAAATTGTTATTCTATGTTAATAAAACAGTGCTATTCTTCATATTCTTGTTAACTGAATATGTTCTATTTTACTGTCAATATCGGACACGGGAAAAATTATCCCCATATCCAATCATATTTAATACAACTCCGGAATTTTTCAGATATGTTTCTTTTGTAAATCTAGTTTAAACTTTTAAAATTCAAAATGTATAATTTCTATCATATTTCAGAAAATCCACACATTTTCTAAACGCCAGAATGGAAGCCTGGAACTCCTGAAACCCTAAGGGCCTCCACGGCCTAAGTAGAGAAAACTTTACGTTACTTACTTTATGATTACTGAAAATAGCCGTACTCTGTTTATTATAGATTAAAGCAGACAGCTTGGAGTCTTAAGTCTAGTTGTATTTTTAGGCATCATTGTCATGAAAGGCATTTTTAGGATGGAACGAACTTTTTTGAAAAAGTTAAAAAATATATAATATTACTTCCTATTTCTCTGTTTGAGACAAACATATTAGGAACTCATACTACATTATTATGTACCCAAGCACACCCGAACATGTAGCTACGCCTATAGTCTCAATAAAATCCTATATATTTTCAGGTAGTAGGTCAATTAAAATTTAAAATTTTCTTCCGGATTATTAATTTGTTTTTAAGCTTTAATATATCTAACAGGTTGCAAGTCACACCTTTTAAATAAGAACGCTGGAGACGAAATCATGTACTACGTTTCATATAAGGAAAATCTCTGTTATAGTTAATCAAGCCTTCTTTTATGGAGACTCCGAGAAATCAATTTGTGTAATTTAAAATGGGTCCTATATAAAATACTGAGATAAAATATCAACTATAAAACATTGAAAATGAGCTTGGATTTAATAGAACATTCTTTTCCGAGACTTTCTATCTTTGCTTGCTTATAGCTTGACTTCTGATAAATCTGGAGCATTATAATTATTGAATGGATCTGATCATGCCAACCAATTACTTTTTCATAGGGCTGGAAATATTGTAGGTCTATTTCTTTGCTCACCGGAACAGCTGAGTTGCTAGGGAGTAGAAGAGGAATTAGTATAAATATGGTTTAAATATCTACTTACAGTATAACTGGACCATATTTATTAAGGAAATGAAAAATACTCAATACGTATTTGCCTGAGGTGACATATATATTTATTTTTGTACATTTAAAAACAAAAATTACATTTATACAATACTATAGTACGCGCACACACATTCATTCAGTATAAAAATGATTACATTTCCTTTCAATCAAATGCAGAAATAGTTTTTTTTTTCACATTGAAATTACAGCCAACTAAAAATACTTAATTTCTTTTAACACACACACACATATGAAGTACAAAAAGTTCTTATAAGGCGTCTAGCTTACAAGGAAGACAGAAATACTCTTAGAGTCGTATAAAATATCCTACGTCTTCCGGAAGTTTTTAGATATACTAAGGCTACATGACACCATTAATTTTAATATAAAATTAATGTTTTTATAGTATAAAATGTAATTTAAAATAATTAAAGAATACCGTAGTTCAGTATTAGGATCAAGTTTATTTACTCATATTTTAATAGAACTATTCAGATGTATCCTGTTAGGAAAAAATGTATAAGCAAAGTTGAAGAAATGCCTTTAACACACAAAAACCAGTATCTTGCAGCCTTACAGTAGTACTGGCATTATTTCAAACTAAAACTTCCGAGAAGACGACTGATTTAGATAACATAATGATGGTTAATTATTCATTACCTGTATAATATCAGAGTAAAGGATAGTGAACTAAGTCCTTCGGTTAGGTTTATTTTCCTGGAAAATAAAACATACCAAAGCATTCTTGCATGGATCTTAAAGAGAAGTTGTGATTAGAAGTTTATCTTATTTATAAATGTCCGAAGGCTTGTAAAATACAAAAAACTTTACTTTTGCATATAAATGGCATGCTGAAGCATACCTATGTTCTTCTACACCTCAAAGCAATAATACTATTCTGAATTAGAATAATTTAGGGCTGGAAATGTTTTTGATTTTCAAACTTGTAAAAGGAAACTATAAAAACAAGAAGTTATAAATATATCCTAGGCTAATGGCATTCGCCTTTTGCGTTTATTCCATTAAAAAAGAAAAAGATCTTGCACGCCACTAGATACAGTAGGTGCTCCAATTTGAACTGAGACATTAAGCGCAAGTTAACATGACTGGAGCACTAACTGATGACTCAGAATTTACTGTGTTTATAATCAGTGACGTGCAGTCTGCAAAACGATTTCATATGTGACTGAACTTTCTTCTCTCTATATATCAGCATGCCTATGACAATTTAATCACTTTGTATCGATCACTGTATTTCAAAACTTATCGTTATCAATCTAATAAATGCCATATTCAGTAATACAATAATACATGGTGGGGTTTATGGTATAAAAATGGGTTAAATTATGTCATTCATTTTTATACAGGGAGTTCATTATAAGATATCACATCCCTACACTAGGACCTTGTGGGCCTACTTCATCTAACGAAGCTGCTCTAGTGTGATATTTTATCTTATAATAAAACTGTGTATGATTGAATGGGGGTAACGTGGCTATAAATTCCTTTGATTAGATGGCATCAATTTGTTTAATAACCGGGACTGGATGGGGTGTTTGGTGGGCCGTAGGTTCCAGTTGGGCCACCGCCGCCGCCACCGCTGGGTCCCTGGTAGTTGTATCCCTGGTTGGCCTCAGGATAAGATGCCTGTCCTTCGTAGGAAACATCGGCGTGGAATCCAGTCTTCCAGTCAGCTGTGTATCTGACAATCTGGAGACGTCCGTCGGGAAGCTGAACTCTGTACTCGCCCTTCACCACGTCTCCATCGCTAGCAGCATTGTGAGAGTAATCAGTGCCGTAGAAGTCGTCCTTAACAGCGTAGTTAAAGTCGTATGGCATTCCAGGTTCATGGTGGTCACCATGTTGATGGTCATCTCCCAAGAGTTGATTCTGAAAAACAAATAAGATATATCAGCTTGCATAGTGGTGTAGTCGAGGGTATACGCGGGCATACGCCGCATACCCTCCAGATCCCGAACTTCATTTTAATAATCCTAAGACTTCTAGATCATTTCTCTCCGTTAAGCTTGTCTGAATAATCGTAAGTAGATTATGATGCATTAGTACTCTTCTCTTAATTTTAACAATGAAGACACGGATGCAGAGTAGGCCTATGACTTTTTCCTATAACATAAGTAATGGGATATTTTATTCTTCTTCTTCCAAAAACGTTGAATATTTATATAGGAACACTTTATTCATCTTGGACAGAATGTTGAAAATGACAAATTATATTCCACGTTATAAACTAGATCACGATGAACATTTGTTTCTACTGAACTCATAGAAGATAAAAGTATTGTTAATTTTAGAGAATGTGTTATTAGGCTATGTAGTGCAAATAGATAGAAAATAGGTCAGCGGGTTGCGAAGGATTACATTGTTTCTAAGTTATCATTAAATTATCTAACAGATTGCAATTCACACATTTTTGCTTTAAACGAAATCATATCCTACGGTTCATACCTGGGCATGACTGTGTTATAGTTAATCAAGCCAGCTTTGATGGCGCATTTTAGAAATCAATTTATGTAATTTAAAATGGAACCTTTCTATGCGAAATATCAACATAAATATTAATTGAAAAGGAAAATATACAAACTGAAGTATGATATCGGAATAAAAGTTTAGAACTAGAGCTTGAATTTTATAGTACATTCTCTTTCGAAGATATTCATTCTATTACGTTATAAGTTTATTATAGAATGTGCTTGCTTATAGCTTGACCTCTGATAAATCTCGAGCATTATTACAGACAATAGCATCACCTGTGTAGTGAACCTCTGTACGTGATAGGGCATTTCTCGTATAAAACAGATTACTCATAAGTCATAACACTAACTAGTGCTTTCACGCACGGCTAGGTGCTAGAATTGGCATGGAAGTTAAAAATATGATTGGTGTACTTATTCGGTAATTTTACCTCTCAGAAATAATTAAATTAGCGCACATCATTTTAAAAAGTCTTGTACGATATTTCACTTTGCCTATAAGTAAATAAAACAATAATGAAAGAATAGTTTTTTTACTTTTCAAAATTTTTTATTCGAAACACAGACTTTTATAGACCGAAAGATATGACTCATAATTTTACAGAAGAAGAAATTGAGCTCATTATTTTGGATCTTTCTGTTCGGCTATAAGATGACAGACTAATATTTTTAACTAAACGATCAAAGCAATATTTCATTGTGCGAGTTTTGAAATATATGTTGGATTCAGTAGTAATTAGAAAAACTATACATTGGACTAAAGTTGAAGCCACTAGGAGAAATTAACATTTTTTAGGTATTGTAGGCTTATGATTTTTTCTTCTTGAACATTTATGAAGAGTCTTACTTGAAAGAATAGTATTTTTGATCTTCTATAATGAAATAAGTGTTCATTTATTTATAGCTTTATGAATATGCTATAAATGCATACCTATTACGAAAGATTCTAGAATAAAACAATGTTAGAATTGAAAAGGCTTGTAATATCTCCCAGACACCCTGCTTTCCATGGACGAACAGCTTTACTTATTTTTCAAAGAAAATCCTGCTGCGATGCTTGATGGCAGAATATTCATCGCCATCGATAGGATATGAGCCAGTAAATGTAAGATTTGTAGGGAACCATTTATCTGTTTGAAGACATTCAGATATTTTAACCGTCAAACATGTAAAAATTTTAGCGGCTATAATAAAGTGAATATTTTAATATTAGGAATTGTGACATTTTCATGTAGTGTGAACTAAATATTTACCTTTTCACTGCTACTAACGTATGTATGGTATGCATAGCAGAGATAACAAATTAATAGAGTAAAGCTTTATGTTAAAATATAAGGCATTTAACCTTTTAGTATTACCATTTACAAAAACCAGCATTCCATTAAAATTGTTTACATTTATTTCAAATTTACAAATACGCTGATATCATTTGATAAATTCAGTTCAGACCATTTGACTAAAGTTAAATAAAGATTGGCTATGAGATTAGACCTATGTTTGTGTGTATAGTGCTATAAAATAATGCCATTATATCAAGATGGAATAAAAATATTGTAAAAATGCATGGTAAATTCCAATGTCTCCATTCTACCTCTTAAAGAATAAATTATGTCAGAATGAAGATGGTCAAGCGAATATAAACTATCTTGTAGATTTTATCTTCAGATGAAGTTCATGAAAGAAGAATGAAATTATGTTTTTGGTCTAACCCTCCACCTTTGGAAGGACGAAACATCACGAGAAACCAAAGACAGCATATTTGGGCACCTCTGGAATCTGACCAGCTCCTTACAAAGACAATAGTTCTTAAACATTACAACATAAATCTTTATGCAGACTGTACCTTAAAGCGGGTATTATGTCATAGTCTGGAGAAAAATGCACCTGACCTTTAAGAGTAAAGAACCTGAGGTTCTCCGACAAGCAGCTAGCGTTGCGGTGACGATAATAAAAATGACCTTCATAGACCACTGTAAGCATGGCCATTTACTAAAATTTGTGTCATGTCTGAGAAATAGGTTAGAAGACACTCTATTTTAATATAATATGCAGATTTCAGAAAACAGTGATTATATCAAAATAAGACTATAAGAAATGATACATTTCTCAAGAGCCATGAATATCAAGAAAGCCCAATTACAATTACACTTGATGAAATGTTGTATCACTACTAGTGCTATGTTTAATGGTCCAGATCTTAACATAATTTTTTATATCAATATGATTATTATTTCCTTCTGCTTTATTTTGTTTATGAAATGTTATACATGAGCGATTACTTGTTACATTATAAAATTATTTATAAATTAAAGACTACCTCTCATGATCTAGTAATTAGTAGGCTATTATTGATCATGGCATACTAACCTGGGTTCCATCCTGGGAAACCCTAGAATTTTTCTGAGATAGGGAGTCTGAAACGGGGTGCACTTTATGTCATGGGGCCAACTGAGGAGGTTCTCGGCCAAGAAGGCCGTCAATGACGGCTATGGGCATCGGCAAGCCCCAAATCTGCCATCTGCCCATGTCGAAAGACGGAAGTAGATGACGCAGCGATCGGTTGGAATGGCCGTCCAGCCATGAGATGCAAGTTCTTTACATTTGTGCTTAAATTGACTTAGGCTATATTTGCTATTTAAACGTTGGGATGAAGATTCTGTGACATTTCTTTAATTAAAAATTATCCAAAACTGTTAAAATGGGTTTTATGAAAATCATCATCATTCTGACAATTTCAGGGATGTTTCAGGTTTTGTCAGAACTGGATCTGTTGTTTTTTTTTCATCATATATAAGCTTAACATTATCTAATTGTAGTAGCCCCCACTTGTCCAGAGTATATTGGTATAATCAAGTGTATATGCAAGTGCTAATGACAATATATTTCTTAAAGTATAATAGTAAGCAAAGATTAAAGCAAGTCACTTTCGTTGAAAACTAAGTTTTCTTTTAAGGAACATGCACATTCTACCGTTTTTCTTTATTTCTGTATGGTAGTGTTTACTAGGCTACCATTTCTGTATCACTTGAACTTCAGAACCGTGACTGTTGGTAATTTGATAAAAGAGGAGTAGATGTACTCATATATAGACAACAGCAGCTCGGCTGTTTTACTTCGTAACATAATACACTCACAAGGTTTGCACTTGTGATCATGCGTACAGATAATTACAAATAATGATAACGATCTTAACCTTTAAAGGTCGTAAAGAAGAATGTAACGATCTTCGCTAATTTTGAAAATAATAAAAGTAGATGTTCCGTTATTTTAATAGGTTGAGTATTACCGGTATATGAAGTATATACTTCCTTTCATTACTTCGTCCCTGAAGATGGAGAGTGTATTGATTTTAAATCGAATTTCACACTATTTGAGTGAGATTTTTTAAATATGATCACACTTTATTTACCCATTTTCAGTTTTTCAAAATATTTCAATCTCAAAATGTTGTATTATAAACAAGTTATGAAATAAATTTGTATTATATTTTTTTAATCTTTACTACATTTATTTAGGAACATTTTCTTGACTATTTCCACGCTGAATTAATATACTTCCGAATATGATCTTTGTTCAGTCGGTTTATTTAAGTATTCCGTTGCAGTTGTGTAAAATATAAATCACTGAGTGACATGGACGAGAAAGTAGCATGGCGCGCTCGCATTCAAGTAGTCCCCTGGGTTCAAACCCCTTGGTAGAAAAATTTAACTTTTTTATGTTTTACACAGTTTCAAAGGCAAATGCCGGATTGGATGTATTTACCCACTATTTATCACATAATATATAACAGTCCATAGAAAAAGAGACCTCGGCTTCCACTTCGATCAAATTGTGTCTTTTTACCATCTTATAGAACAGAAAACTCTGAACTCAAAGTAGTTTTTATTTGGTTTCAAAATTAAAAATATTTTAGTTTTGGCGTCATGCATTCTAATTTAGTTTAGATTTTAATCTTTAACGAATAGCAAAGACTAGCAGTACAGTGACTACAGATATAAATTTTTAACCCATCTAGAGAATAAGAAATTAATAAATATTACTAGTAGGTGATTGATAAGAAATACTGTTGGCAGTAATTGCTGCATTATATAAAACCGATAATTTTGACATAAATTTGTGTTTTGTCTCTCGTGTTGTCACACATAATTACTAAAACGCACTGAAGATGTCGTAACTAGATACTGTGACAGTAGAAACAGATGAATATAAACTGTCACACGTCTTACTGATATACTCAAGGGATATGTTAGTAACACGAAAGCTGTTGAAGGTATTGTTTAGAATTACAGAGTAGTACTGTATTGTTTAGAATTAAATATTGCTTTGACGTTAAAGTTCATAAATCTATGAGGAATCACTTTCAAACCAATCCTTCTTCACCTCTATAACACCAGGAAAAGCTTAACGAGGAAGTATCATCAGCCTGAACTCGTCATCTTCACATCGAGACAAGTGCAGTTTTGCTATGAACTGTCAAAACAAATTATGACAGCTACCCGCCTTAATAGCCGGTTTGCTTGCACCTTACCATGCGGAAATGATTGTAACGAGTCGTTGCGTCATCAAGCACTGACCACTATCAAGAGAACTCCCTCAAACCGCCATGCAAATTCAATCAAAACATTGCCAAACTCGGCAAGTTCTTAGGATAAAATATTCGCAATAATTCGATGTTTAGACAGCTTGAATTTAAAAAGTAGAACTCCGGGCAGAAGACAGACGAAGTAAAATTTGCACATTAACACACTTGTGCCATAAAATCTATTTGCCACTCTCTTGGTACAGACTTTGGTATCCGTCACATAGAAAAATCTCATTTAGTTACAAATATTTGCATATAATCATTAATGAAATTTTCTATTTTAAAATTTACTACGCCTTTTTTAAATGTAGGCCTATATTTCTCACGGCGAATGCAAAAGTTGTTATATTTGGTGGGTGAAAAGCGTTTTCATGTCGGCAGCAGTGTAAAAGAAAATCAGTAACAGCTGAAAACTGTCTGCGGGCTGCAACATGGCTGACTCTACGGTGCGTAATTCATTACAGTACTATTTATTATTATTTCACAAATGTTAACGGCTGTCTAAAAAATAGTGTATAGCATGCTACAGTGTACTCGCTACACTCATCTCGCAATCATTCCTACTCGCAGAATAAAATTTCGCTTTTAACCCTTATACCATAAATAACTATTAATAGTAATACTCCGGGGATTTTAAAATAATTCACTTTTTTTTTTTAACTGTACTTTTTAATAAGTTGTAATTATTTTGCTGGAAAAGCTAGAAATTATTAATTATTGACTTTTTATTATAATTTTTATCATCATCATCATCATCAACGTCATCATTACCATTGGGTAATATCACCGGCATAAGTGGTACTTGCGATTAGATAGGAGAAAATTCTTCCGACATTTAGACCTAGACTGGAACCTTGGATTTATCAGCTTACCGTGAAAGATGCTATACCAACTAAATTAGCCAGAGTACGTGGTTCTGAAGTTCGAAATCTCAGTCTTCTGAGAATTATATGTGTAAGAGAACTCATTAAAATACATTTTAGTTTATAAAGCACATTACTTGTGTTTGTGACCGAAATTTACTGTAGACTATTGAAAAAGTGCATTAACTTTACATGACTATACATTATTATGACTATGATGAATTATTTTTCAATATCTGTTTCGTCATCGGAAAGCTTTTTAGAAATATGATTTTTCAGTAATTTTACTAGCCACAACAGAGAAGAAGCCGACGATAATTACGTATAGGAGGAAATAGGCACTTTTAATGAGACATACGATTTTTAATCCGAAATCATAAAGTAAGCAAGAAAAACAGCTTTCCTATCAGAATGAACAAAATAAGCACTATCAAATAAATTTAAATTGCTTGTCAATGAGTATCTTACGAAATTAAACATATCTATTTCTCATTAGGAATCTGAAAAAAAAGTTCGTTTTGCTTAAAAACCCGGGATCTGCTAACTACATCAGGACGTACTTGTTTGTCCTATCCGGATTTTATATGATCCAAAGATTTTCCCCTCCCCTATGTGCATTGGAGTATAAGACCCTTGAAAGGAAAAGTAAACCATTAAAGAAAGACAAAAATATTATACTTAGATATGTGATAAAATACCTAGGTAGAATACGTTTATGAGAAGGGAAAACTTTCGTTTAGTTAAATATCCGAACTTTCGTGTAATATATTGTAATAGATTTGCTTAGCAAAGTTAGGGAAATTCTGTAGACACGATTTCTTCTCAATAAAAAAATTCCTGGCAAGAGAGAAAGCAATACAGCTTTACCGTTTATGGGTTCCTCGATTATTTCCGAGCAATGCACATCTAACACCTGATAATGTGAAGTGCTCAATAATGCGGCGTTAGATAATCTTGTTTAACATTCCTAAAGTATTGCAAATGCGGAAGCAGTTTCAGGTCTTGACCACCTCGCTACTGATTTTGAGGTTCCACAGATCCCCTGAAGCATTACTCAATGCTTGAGCTCTGAGATCACAATCTAATGCCAGCCCATAAGATTTGTGCCTCGAGTTAAGCTCGGAGCACCGACTCTGCAATCGTTTTAGATACCGGTCACGATTCCTGTTTCAAGACGTAGGAGTACCGGTACTCTATAATTTCTCTTCCGAAGCAGACCACGTACATGACCTAGCAGAAGTTTCCGTAGGTAGATCAAATGTCAGTTTTGAATCTTTTTACTTAGAGCTTGCCGATGTAACTATTCCTATTAGAATCCCAACTACCGAAATTGAAAACGAATCCAACTCGCATAGTTTGCCCCAGGTATTATGCTTCCTACCATGGTTTAGCTTACTTTGAATGTTTGAACTGTATATCGTATTCAGCGATATTTACCAAAATATTTTTCTCCATCTACTGATAAGTATCTTAACCTTTGTACGAAATCGAATCATGTAATTAGCAGTTCATTGTTAATAAGAAAAATTGTTCTCATTGGAAGTTAGTGTCAAAGCCAAGTAATTATTCAATTTTTATGGTTCGCGGACGGTAAACTCCAGCACGGTCATATAAACCCAATATTCGGGTAACGAAAAATTCAGCACTAGCAAGGTGTAAACTCCAGCACAAGCAATGTGTAGACTTCCGCACCATAACGTATTTTTCCTTTCAACTTTACTTGATGGAGGACTGACAATGCGAAATGCACAGGCCTAGATGTGGTTAACAATGTTTGGCCATTTTTACTCTTCATTACTAATAAACAATTAAAATTACATCTACGAAAAATGCCTACTTTGTAATTTTGTTTTAATAAGCTGTTCTTTTAACCAAATTAAATCTTGATATTTCCTTTAAATAAATAAAAAGAAATTAAAATGTGATTATTGTAGGGCCGCAGGCGTGGTCTTGTGGTTAGCGTTGCTGACTACAGATCCGTCGGCCCGGGTTCGATCCCCGGTACCTCTTCGGATTTTTCTGAGGTAGGGAGGTCTGGTAAAGGTGCACTCAGCCTCGTGATTCAAATTGAGGAGCTACTTGATAGAGAAATAGCGGCTCCGGTCATGGAAACCACTATTAACGGCCGTCGGTGTCGGCATGCTGACCACATGCCACCAATCCTGCCATCCGCCTATGATGCAGCGGTCGTGTGGTGGGCCTCGTCTCTTCAGGGTTGTAGCGCCACGTAGTTTTTTTTTACTGTAGTTTATCAACAAAAATGTTCTAACTTACTATTCCAATTTTATCTATCTTAATGTTGAATGAGGAAATGAATTTGTATAATATTTGAACATTTATTTCTCACTCACATTACAATAAAAATGAAAATTTCTGTACATGAAAAAATAAAATAATCTTTACACTTGATTTCTTAAATGATCTGTGAACAATATTCAAATAGCTCAAATTAAATATAAATACATGAGCTTAGTTATGATTTCTTGAACTTGAATCTTTCAACATAAGTATTACTCTTTGACTAAATGAAATCTTCAATTAAATGAGTTTTACAGCTTACCACAACCAACGGCCTGAGTCTGCAGGCTCTGCAAGTGTGTAAAATTATACCTTTTCTTCCTTTGAAATAAATGGTGAGTTAATTATATACAGAACAAGATATTACACTGTCTTCCTTTGAAATAAATGGTGAGTTAATTATATACAGAACAAGATATTACACTGTCTTCCTTTGAAATAAATGGTGAGTTAATTATATACAGAACAAGATATTACACTGATTATATTTACAAAAGTATTTACAAGACTATTTACAGGAGTAAACGTGATAGACTTTCAATATTGCTATTTGCAAGATTTCAATATGAGTTTAAGCTTCTTTCATTTGTCAAAAAAGAAACATGTTCTATGTAAGAAACTAAGTTTCTTTACCTTTAGTGTTTCATAATTTCGCAGAAAACGCCCACCATAATGGCGTCGAATAGAATAGAAGAGTTGACTATGCAATCGGCCTGGAAGTCTTGAACAATGACTGCATCTCAGCATGAAGTCCTGTAGTGATATTTTAAGGTTGTATTATATAGACAGAAACGTATCTAGCAATTTCCGTCAGCTTCAAGTGATGACTTCATCCGACTTGGATGGCGATGCAGAGTAGAATGATTTTACAGAAAATGTACATGTGCCACTTGAGGCAAAGTAGCAATGGCTGACGTGTCCATCCCCTCCCAGCATGCAACACGGAAACTGCGCATGCTCGGCAGCAGAGAACGAAAAAGATCACAGAACTTGAAACAAAAGCAAAGAATATAAGAAACACTAAACAAAAAACAAAACCTTAAATACTGTTGAGACGGTATTTAACATACTGGGGGGGGGGGGAGGACAAGAAGGCCATTACTTCACAGGAAGTATACAAAGTTGTTTTATAGACCGTACAAAAACACCATTCGAGGAGAGAACTGAAACTGTTCTTACTAAACCATCAGCTCCAGAATGCAGTTTAATAATACGTGCCAATTTCCAATTCAGAGGTGGTGATTGCATGTCTTTTATTACCACTAATTGTCCTTCTTTGAAATTAGGCTTTTCCATTTTCCACTTTGATCTTGCTTGTAAAGTGTTTAAGTATTCTTGGGACCAACGCTTCCAAAAACATTGACGTTGCTTTTGAATTAATTCCCAACATGATAATCTTGAGTCTGGAAGTTGCTCAAGAGAATGTTCAGGTAAGGCATTTAATGGTTGACCAATTAAGAAATGTCCTGGAGTCAAAGGCATTAAGTCTTCAGGATTTTCAGACATAGGCGAAATTGGTCTAGAGTTTAATATAGCTTCTATTTGAGATAGCAGTGTGTAGCATTGCTCAAATGTATAGACAGTGTTTTTCATAGTTTTATATAAATGGGCTTTAATTGACCTAATTGATCTTTCCCAGAGTCCACCAAAATGGCTAGCATATGGCGGATTAAAATGCCACTTGATTTGGTTAGATAAAGCATAATCTGATATTTTCTTCTTGGTGTTTTCCTCACAAAGAACCTTGTAGAGAGTCTGTATTTCTCTGTTTGCTCCAACGAAGTTCGATCCATTATCCGAATATATATGCTGAGGGACCCCTCGTCGAGCCACAAATCGATTCAATGTTGAAAGAAATGCATCAGTTGATGCTGATGATACTAGTTCTAAATGTATGCACTTTGTTACCATACAAATAAAAACTGCTATATAAGCCTTTATCTTGACTTTAGACCTAGGCAGACCAGTTTTCAACATAATTGGTCCTGCATAGTCTATACCCACTGAAGAAAATACTCTGTTGTGTGTTACTCGGGCCACTGGTAAAGATCCCATGAGTTGTGTTCCCATTCTTGGTGAGAAGCGATGACAAACAATACAATTTCGTATCGCAGTTTTTACTGTTCTCAGTCCATTTATAGGCCAAAATTTTTGTCTTAAGGCATACAGCAATGCTTGAGGGCCTAAATGAAGATACTTGAAGTGATAATGTCTAATAATTAAATTAGTTACATGATGTTTTGCAGGCAGTATTATAGGGTGTTTGGCATCAAAACTTAACTCAGATTTCTGAAGTCGTCCCCCAACTCGCAGGAGCCTATTTTCGTCCAAGAAAGGGTGGAGCAAAGCGATAGAGCTACGCTTATTAACTTCAGATTTAGCATCAATTTGTTTTATTTCATCGGGAAAAGATTGTTGCTGTAATTGTCTTACGATATAAACGTGTGCAGAGTCAATATCTTCTGGCAATAATGTAGAACTTTTTACAGTCCGTTTGTTGCTACGTAGAAATTTGAAACACCAAGCTATCACTCTTAACAGTTTGAAAAACGTAGAGTACTTGTGCAGAATATCAAACGAACTTGTTGTAGCTACCAATGCTTTGGCAATCGGCTTAGATTCTGGCAATTTAATAGAAGTGCCAGCTGGGATTTTTGGCCACTCTTCACGTGATTGGTACAAAAAGTCAGGTCCGTTCCACCATATTGAGGATTTGATTAATTGAGTGGGATAGGCACCACGACTTAACAAATCCGCTGGATTGAGATCTGATGGCGCATAATTCCATACTGAAATTTCTGTATTAGACTGTATTTTGCTAACTCTGTTTGCAACAAATGTAGTCCAATGATGTGATGGTTGAGCTATCCATTGCAGAACTATCAATGAATCACTCCAACAATATATTTGATAATTAGTCAAGTCCATAGAAATTTTTATCTTACTATAGAGTTCACTAGCAAGGAGTGCTGAACACAATTCTAGACGAGGAGTTGATTGTTTCTTCAAAGGGGCTACTCGAGATTTACTTGTTAGAAGTTTAACCTTTGTATTGTTACCCATAGATGTACGTACATAAGCAACCGCACCGTACGCCAATTCACTGGAGTCACAAAATATGTGCAATTGTAGATTCGGTTGTAAATAGTCAGCTAACACATAACGAGGAATACGAACATCACCAAGTACATGAAGACTAGTGTACAGTTTATTCCAACCATGTTGTAAGTCTACAGGAACTAGCTCATCCCATCCTGAATGAATCTTCCATAACTCCTGCATTATAAGTTTTGCTTTCACTATTACAGGCGATAACAAACCTAAAGGGTCGTATATTTTAGCAATATCTGACAATATATGCCTCTTAGTAAATCTGGTAGGTGACTGCCTCACCTCGTATAATAGTTTATCAGTACGAGGATTCCAATGTAATCCCAGCGTTTTTACAGTGTCGTCTTCTTGTAGTTTAAAAAGCGTTTGAGTTGAACGTTGCTGTTCCGGTACCGTATTCAGTACTTCTTCTGAATTAGTGCACCACTGTGTTATGTTAAAACCTCCAGCAGAAAGTATATTAGTGATGTTAATACGTAAAGATATAGCATCGTTTATACAGGATGTTCCTGAAATCAAATCATCTATGTAAAAATCTTCTTGTATGGCTTTAGCTGCTTCAGAAAAATCTTGTGCTTCATCTACAGCTACTTGTTGCAATGTTTTTGTGGCTAAATAAGAAGAAGGAGTTAAGCCATAAGTAACTGTCTTTAAGCGAAAAATTTGCACTGGTTTATCCCTCTCAGTACGCCAAAATATCCTCATGAAATCTCTTTGATTTGATTCCACAAGCACCATTCGATACATTTTTTCTATATCTGCTGTTAACACATAACGGTGGCATCTGAACCGTAACAATATAGAATATAAATCTTGCTGCACAACTGGACCAGTCAAGAGATTTTGATTTAGAGAATTACCTGATGAGGTTTTCGCTGAACCATCAAACACTACCCTTAATTTTGTAGTTTTACTGTCTGGTTTTAATACAGGGTGGTGTGGCAGATAAAATGCTTCAGGACCATCTTTCTCAAAGTCACATGTTACCTTTTCCATATGATCCATCTTCAGATAAGTGTCCATGAATTCAGTGTATTGTTGCAATAGAGAAGCATCCTTATGTAATTTATTTTCCATAGCATAAAATCTACGAAGAGCTTGAAGGCGAGATGCACCAAGGGGGGTAGAGCCCTCTCGGAATGGCATAGTAACTATATATCTTCCTCTTTGGTCACGACGTGTAGTTTCTGAAAACAATTGCTCACATTGTTTCTCCTCCTGTGTCCTTTCATTAAATTGTAGTTCCTCTAACTTCCAAAATTTTTCTAATTGATTATATGTTTGTTGTGATATGCTTAAATTACAATTCAAATGTGTCATGTCATCTTCTATAAACGTGGATCCAATGACAATCCAACCAAGTTTTGTTTCTTGCAATTTCAAAGATGCATAATTATTACATCCCATGTCAATTTTATGACCCTGTATAATGTCCCAACAAACATCGGCTCCCAGCAAAATATCAATATCACCAGGCTGATCAAAACAGTTGTCTGATAATTGAATGTTTGAAGGAATATGCAGATTAGTACAGTCTATTTCCATAGACGGCACTGGTGAAGTGGTTATTTTATTCAACACTAAGCATGTTAGTTTCACTTGAAAGTTAGTGTCGAATTTGCTTTTTATAGATATCTGAGTAGTCTTAATTGCATCGCTTACTTGTGAATTTATACCAGATATCGTTATAGTTGTATTTCTACATTTCAGTTTTAGCTTATCACATAACTTATCTGTTATGAGCGTGTGCGTAGAACCGCAATCAATTATGCCTCTACATTGAGTATATTTCTCATCTGACCCAGCTACCAACAAGCTAACTGTAGATAGAATAGCTTGCTGCGAACACGGCGTCACCGTGGAACTGGCGAGAGTTTGTGGATTACACACTAAAGAGTTTTTAGAGTCACTTTTTAAATTTTGAGTTTGTGGATCCCGCTCTGAGTCACCTTTTGCAAAACTTTTGTTGCAAGATTTAGAGTTTTTAGACTGTAACCCTACTTTTCGCACTGAATTATTATTACTGTCTGAGTGCAAAAGTGTATTGTGTGATTTAGAACAAATGCGACACTTAGATCTTGTGCACTTGCTTGTAAAATGGTTAGCACGCAAACAATTGAAACAAAGTTTTTTGTCTTTTACATGTTCATGGCGTTTTGCAATATCTGCTTCTTTAAATTTAGAACAGTATTGTAAGAAATGATCCATGTTGCAGAACGAACACTTGACCACTCCACGACTAAGGCATATTTTAGATATAGCTGGTCGACTAGAATATGTAACCTTTTTACTATGTTCTAGGCCTAGCTTATTTTGTTTTAAAACATTTTCTCCCTCCTTAGCTATAGCATCTAGTGTTTGACATCTTTGTTCCAAGAATAAACATAACTGTTTAAATGTTGGTGGTACAGTAGATGGAGATGTTAATTCCCAATCTCTAAAAGTCACTGCGTCCAATTTTGAGATTACCATGTGGACCAATAACGCATCCCATGAATCAACTGGTTGTCCAAGGCCTTTTAATGTTCTAGTTTGCCGTTGAAAATGGTCTACTAAGTGTCTTATAGAGATTGCAGATTCTTTACGTATTTTCTCATATTCAAAAAGTGAAGCGACTAGCTGTGAGACAAGTAATTTTTTGTTCTCATATCTATCGTTTAGCATTTGCCATGCTATGCTGTAATTTTCATTTGTTAATGACAGTGAGTCGATAAGCTTTGCCGCTGAACCAGTGACAGATAACCTGAGATAGTGAAATTTTTGAACAAGTGGTAATGTCTCTTCTAAATGTACTAAAGAAGAAAATATTTCTTTGAATGGGATCCAGTCTTCGTACTTCCCCGAAAATACTGGTAACTCTAATTTAGGTAAACTAGCACGATCACTTCTAGCAACAGGAGTTGTGGTTTGAGACACGCGAGCCGGGGCATTAACCTCTTCAAAGTTTCTTATTAACCTTCTAGCGAAAGAGACCGCTGCATAGTATTTTGTTTCGAACTCCAGCCTCTCTGATTCACAATCAGGGTCTGCATCAAAATGTTCTAATTTAGATTGCAATTCATCAAATTCCTTGTAATATAGTTGTGCATGTTCCAATCTTTGTGTTACATCATCTATACTAGCCTGGGAAAGATCACTAGACTCAATGAACTGTTTAAATCTTGTTAACTTTGACTTTACTTGAGCCCTTTTTTGTTTAATTTGCTTTACTTGAGATGCTATGTTCGCAATCGCTTGTGATGTAAGAGATTGTGTAACTGTTTCTGGATCTGTAACTTGCTTACCACCAGGATTAACAGCTTTATCTGCATCAGACATTTTCAGCTTGTAATGATACACTGCTTTGTTGACGAAGAGGAAACAATTCTGATTATGACTCACCTCAGTGTTAATGTGACCAACCTTACTATCAGCGTTCAATGGTCCCAAGAATGATTTATGTGGTGGCACGTAGGGCTGCGTTTGTTGTCTTCTTGCGACCTTGACAGGAGCTGATGTAAGCTGAGATGACCCATATTTTTCAGAGTTGCATGTTGGGATGGACAGCTGACTGACTGTTGTCCCAGGCCATTCTCTGATTGCATGTTCCTCTCCTCTCCATACACATTTAAAGCAGTACAGTATTACATGAAATACAAAAATATAGACCAGCATTAGTACACGAAGTAAAAATCTCGGTGGGACCTCCAAAAAATGTTGAATGAGGAAATGAATTTGTATAATATTTGAACATTTATTTCTCACTCACATTACAATAAAAATGAAAATTTCTGTACATGAAAAAATAAAATAATCTTTACACTTGATTTCTTAAATGATCTGTGAACAATATTCAAATAGCTCAAATTAAATATAAATACATGAGCTTAGTTATGATTTCTTGAACTTGAATCTTTCAACATAAGTATTACTCTTTGACTAAATGAAATCTTCAATTAAATGAGTTTTACAGCTTACCACAACCAACGGCCTGAGTCTGCAGGCTCTGCAAGTGTGTAAAATTATACCTTTTCTTCCTTTGAAATAAATGGTGAGTTAATTATATACAGAACAAGATATTACACTGTCTTCCTTTGAAATAAATGGTGAGTTAATTATATACAGAACAAGATATTACACTGTCTTCCTTTGAAATAAATGGTGAGTTAATTATATACAGAACAAGATATTACACTGATTATATTTACAAAAGTATTTACAAGACTATTTACAGGAGTAAACGTGATAGACTTTCAATATTGCTATTTGCAAGATTTCAATATGAGTTTAAGCTTCTTTCATTTGTCAAAAAAGAAACATGTTCTATGTAAGAAACTAAGTTTCTTTACCTTTAGTGTTTCATAATTTCGCAGAAAACGCCCACCATAATGGCGTCGAATAGAATAGAAGAGTTGACTATGCAATCGGCCTGGAAGTCTTGAACAATGACTGCATCTCAGCATGAAGTCCTGTAGTGATATTTTAAGGTTGTATTATATAGACAGAAACGTATCTAGCAATTTCCGTCAGCTTCAAGTGATGACTTCATCCGACTTGGATGGCGATGCAGAGTAGAATGATTTTACAGAAAATGTACATGTGCCACTTGAGGCAAAGTAGCAATGGCTGACGTGTCCATCCCCTCCCAGCATGCAACACGGAAACTGCGCATGCTCGGCAGCAGAGAACGAAAAAGATCACAGAACTTGAAACAAAAGCAAAGAATATAAGAAACACTAAACAAAAAACAAAACCTTAAATACTGTTGAGACGGTATTTAACACTTAATACAATATATATTATACATTCCTTGCTCCTAGTTTACGGATGCTTTATTTATAATAATAATAATAACAATAATAATAATAATAATAATAATAATAATAACAATAACAACAACAACTTGAGGAAAACAGAAATGCACAGAATCATTAAATACCAGAACCTGGCATTAAAGATCAAAAACATCTGGAAACTACAATCTGTAAATTTTACCAATAGTTATATAAGTGGAAGGTTGTAGTATTAATATTCTTATCAAATAACATTATCAAATTAAGATGTCGGAATTCCAGTGAAGATAATGAGCAATATATAACGAGCAACATTAATCCAAACATGCCACATTGTGAGAAAGTTTCTGAGCTACTGAATAAGATGAAATACTTCTCAGTAGTCTCAATGTCAACAAAAGTTGTGGATCTGTGGAGGATAATAATGATAATGATGACGATAATAATAATAATAATAATAATAATAATAATGGCAGAAAGGAAATCAGATTGAGTTATTTCAATTAAATGAAGTATGTAGTGGGATACGCGCCTACAATTCCCGAAGCCTTTATTTCTTTATAAGTTAATAAAATCTTTGTTTAGTTTACACACAATCATGTCCATATTGAATGGTAATTTTACGACTGTTTAGCATTTATTTTAAAAATTTAGATGCTTACTCATTAATTATTCTGGGCAACTACCTTGGTGAAACGGACGAATCTAAATCTCTTAGCAACTTAGCCGATTTTCGCGTGAAGTATAAATAGGCTTCTGTGTGCTATAAATGCTATCTTGCGGTAAACGACCTGTTTTACAGAGTCAAGGTAGGTGCATGGCTTATTATGCAATTAAGCATTGTGTTGGTCCTATATAATGTACACTTCCATTGTTATTACTCTCCAACTGTTCGACGTCGTCCGATTTAGTAAAATGCTTGTGCAAAAATAGAAAAATATGTATACGCATTTAAAAGCAGAAAATGTACTATTCCGCATATTTGAAGTTAATTTATGAATTCAATCTCTTCATTGAAAGAGAATAATTTCTTCCCAGAATAACTAAAAACAACACTATAAGGTACGAGTCTCTCGGGAGATCCTGTATAGTGTGCTATTTGTTCTTTTTCTCTTCAGTCGAGCGTATATGGTTAATCATTCAGTTGTAAATTAAGTTGTCTGAATGACCGAAAAGAGAGAATGGTTTGCTCTGGGTTAAAAGGTTGAAATTAATTAGTGTTATTTGGTAACGAAGTAAGTAATTTTGAACTGTAATGCATTTCGCAACTTTGTAACTTTATGTGTAATTAACAGACGAGCGACTACGTGGATGCTTAAGAACGTTTGAAGCACGTGATAGATCCAGGCATGCACCGGTGCCCTGTAATTGTTTTGAACCCAAGCACGACATGTAGGCAGATACGAATCTGAAATTATTTTACTTCTTGTTATTTATTAACACGATAATTTAATTTTCTTTTTAATAGAAAATGAAACCGGGAGCTTCTTTATGTACGAGGTGTATAAATTGTAACATTTTAAGGAATAGATCTACATGAAATACTGTATGTTCTGTAAAAGGTGATTGATTTTTATTCGGAATAAGACTTCGTATTTGGAAGTTAAAAAGCTTTGGATGTAAGACAACTAAAGAAATTTTCCCACTAGGCAATGAAGCATAAAACGCTAGGCACATCATTTTGGAGTACAAGGAAAATGAATTATGGAGAAAAATATTCAGTAATAAGAAACTATTAAAATTTAATAAAAAGGTAGCATGTAGGAGGTTTGCACAACAAAAAGTGCAGATTTAAATTAAAAATGAGGAAATCTCTTTTTATTGTAATAAATAAATAGTTAGCGAAAGTTGAATTAAATACTGAGACACGTTCTGGAATGCATAGATCAATAATAATAATAATAATACTAATAATAATAATAATAATAATAAATATATGTTTTATGTTTATGTTATATAATTATTATTTTGTATTCTAAAAAGGAGATGTAGTTCGTTTTACTCACTCACCCAATGGCAATAGACAATTCCCAATCAACTTCCCTTAAATCTATCCTAATATTTTATATATAAATTACATTCATGTCAAGAATTAATAATATATTGCATTTAAGAAAGGGAATCAATTACAAATGAGGATTGCAAAACTGCACTCAGCATGTGGTTTGTGAAATTAATGTTCGTAATTCATACTGGCAGGAATACTGCAAGCTTCAGGCGCTAATATATCATATAAAATGCATTCCTTTGCATTCTTGAACAATAAAAGAAAGACAATTGCATGAAATGCTAACAGGTACGCCTGTGTCTTTAGGCGTCCGCGCAATACGCGATCTTTTCTGAAGTATCCTTCTATTAAAGTATATTGTATAGTCTATTTATACTGTTCTTTATTAGTATGTAGTATGGTTTTCTGTCAAAGCAAGACAATTATTTATTGGTGGTTGTTGATTAGTAATCGGAGTAAATTCAGTGTAATGTCCGTAGGAATCGAAAATATTCTCTTAAGAGCTCTTCTTGTTCAATCCTCTCACGCAGCGGGCCCGGGTTCGATTCCTGGTCGGGACAAGTTTCCTAGGTGAGGTTTTTTCTGGGGTTTTTCCTCACCTTTGAGACAAATGTCGGGTAACTTTAGGCCCTTGTGGTCCCCAGATATCATCTGGCCGTCATTATCATCTTCATCCCATCCTCGCCTTGTTTGGATTGAGTGTGTGTGTGAATGGTGTGTCTCGTCCTATGTGTTCGTGTTGTCTCGGAGGTGGCCCCGGCATTGGACTGATCACTCATCCGGGGAGGCCCTCTATGTCCTTGTCTGGTCAAAAAAGTATGTATGTGATCCAAAGATAATCCCTCTCCCGACAGGTCACGGCCCTGTAAGGCCCGGGCGGCTTGGGTCGCTTAAATCCTAAAAGGGAGAGGTGAAACTACGGTAAAGAAAGAAAGAAAGAAAGAGCTCTTCTTTCTGTGAAGTTCTAATCATTAGCCTCTTATTTACTTACTCAATGACAATAAACAATTCCTAAGCAAGCTAAAGGAATATTATATATTTTACAGAAATCGGAGGTTCGTTGCCGAGCTTACATGAACTTTCCAATCAACGATATTCTGTACCAAACATCCCTCTCAAAGTCTAGATCCCGAAAATCTATTCTAATATTATCGTCCCACCTACCTCTAGGATTTCCCAGCCAGTATTTTTTAGATAACTTATGTCTTTCCATCCTCATGTGCGCAACCTGTCCAGCCCATTTCATCTCCGTGATTTATTTACCCTTAAAAAAATATGATATTCAGGTTTTGATCATTCCAGACATAGTCTCTTCTGAATTTATTGCAACTTTAATTTTACATTATCCTCTTTTTTTTTTACATCTTTTGAAGGAGTGCAGTTTCAATCAAGATCGTGTAGACTCTACAGTTCCTGCTTGCATATAGCTCAAAGGTTTTGAAGACTAATTGGTGTTGGTATAAACACGTGGATCATTATCTCACGGAATATGATCCTAGCAAAGAGATTCTTCTTACCTTGGTGTAATTAGAAATGCGCGATGTAGGGCGCGAATAATTCGGAATTCGCCTGCAGTAACTTCCTTGGTTCGAAGGCGTGATAACTCGATCATTACCATCGCAGTAACTGGTTTTCACTACAATTACTTTGGCAATAAGGAATTGTGAGTCGGATTATCATCTGGTTGCAACGGAAGGAAAGTGAAGCTCAATATTGCTCACTCTAAATATCGTTTAATCATTATTCAAAGTGTTGGGTAATGAAAACTTCATATGCTTCTTATTATATGTCCTGTTTGTTAAGGAAGTGAACTTAAGCTTTTTGGGAACTTACATTGGATTGTCTATTAATTTTATTTGGGATACGGATTTTAATTTATTGTAAATGCAGCCCCTGAAGAAATCCTAAACATATACAGTGTTTTAAGGTTACATTTTGCTACAACTGATAGCATTTTATGGGTATCATTAATAAGGATATGGGCGAGGTTAAATTAGGCTAGTATTTAGTAGCTGTAATCGTGTTGTAGTAATTACACAAGAGGTGAACGGATTTTATTTAAAGGGCGCTTCCACTCTAACCCGAATCTAGTGACCTTAAGTTCATCGTTCCGATCACATTTTCACGACTAAGGAAGACACAACACGCCTAATTCTGTAACACCTAAACTGTCGTAATAAGACCTAGAGAATATGAAAGTGTGTCAAGCCTCGGGCCAATTCCTACGACTACACCTAATTCTTCAAACTATGCTATTATTTATGCAAATATCAGTGCAAGTGATGATTTTAGTGGCACAGAAACGATACAGTTACGGTAATTGTTTAACTCCATACGAAGATACATTTTTAAATGAAAAGTTTCTTAAAAGACTATTTCGGTAGGTCAGAAATACTTAGATAAAATAAAATAAAAATTTAAATGAAACTATTTTATAGCTACTGAAGCTAGCGGGTACAGTAGTTATTAATATTTTAACTTATGTAATGGATTTACTAATTCAATTTCAGTTAGATTTACATTATTTTCTGATTTAATTAGCAAATTAACGTATTGTGAAATGTTTTGAAAGTATCCCTTACTTGAAAATATTTATTTATTTACTTATTTTAAATGTTAAATAATAGGCATAAACTTATGGTATACTACCCTTAGCCCTTTGAATTACCTTTCTTCTTCTAACATTGGAGAACATGCTAGTTTTACTCGTTTATGTCCAGTTTAGAAATAAATTACTTAAATCTGCTATCGGCATTGAAAATTTAATCATTTCCTTTGGTTTTAAAATGTGTTATTGTGTAAATTACACCCTGAAGAACTTTAAAATATCGTGATCGGGTTTTAACACAGATGTTACCAAGAGTAGTAATTTTCAGGTTTCTCGGAAATTTCAGTCTTCGTTGAACCATCCTCCTGGAACGGGATGCACTTTCGAGAGTTCTTCAGCCCATAGGCTACAGCAAATTGGATTGAACACTTTTACTTTAATTTGAATGCTTTGAATTGCAAAACTATTTCCTGTGTCAAGATTTCAAGTGATCCTGCATAATTTTCCTTTGATGGTTGACAATGAATTCGTTCTTCAAGGCATAGACCCACCATATTTCTCTGGCATTGAAAATCAGGCTTCCCTTTGCTAAAGAAGTGAAATCAACTTCAGATAAGGTAATGAATCAAAGTGCACCAAAGTTTTAATATTTTATGTAATGTAAAATATTTTTCAAATTATTTATCATGAATAATGCAATTAATTTTAATTTGTGTGGAATTTGTGAAATCAATTAATTTTTCCACCTCTTCAGTCAAAGTTTACGCACTTTATTAATAGATTATTGAACTTTATAAAATAAGCTTCCTTAACCCAGAGATTAGCAAAATATTACTGAATAATTCCGGGGTGCGCGGGCAAAGAGAGTTAAGTCCACCATCCTAAAAAATTGAGATATGTCCATAGAGTCATAGATAAAAATGTTCTCTACATTTTTGTTAAAGTCTAATAAGTCATATTCAAAATCGTACGGTAGTTATGGATGTATGCCTCATACGTTTATCCATCTCTAAAGCTATTTTGGGCTGGTAGAGTGTGTTAAGTCACTCTAATTCTCAGTAACAAGAAAGTGGACTTAACTCTCTTTGTCCGCGCACCCCGGAAGTTCGCCCTTTCTTGCAGCCCGTGTATCAGCAATCTAATCTCTCAAAACTATTCCTATATTCGAGTGTTTGCGTTCCTCTTAGCTGTGTTCTTATGTATCCACTCGCTAACTTATCATTTTTGTTAACCAGTCATAAATTTGATTCCTCGCATTCTAAAGCCATGTCTAAAACACATAACAATGCATAATAAATACATAAATGCGCCATTAAACATTTGCCAGGCACTTCTTGCAATTAATCTTTCTTATATTATAAAATAAAGAATAAAATGTTATATATTAAAACGCTATTAATAAGTGGCATTTATCTTATTTTATAAAACAAAATAAAACTTCTTCCTTAATAGCCTGTAAGAAATCTTACCGCAAATCCTAAACATGCGCATTTTCAGACATGAAAAAAATTCTACATATGACCACCTTAACAATATTTTGACGGGTCTTCTTCCTTATCTTCTTGAAGATACCGTTTTCGTCAACGTCATATAAACACTTTTGACCTCAATTACTGTTTTTAAAGAAAGATTTCTTCATTTTAAAACGGAAATAATAGCCATTTCTATGGATTTAAATGCAAGTGGTAGAACAAAACAGGGCAGATGAAAAGGGAGTATTCAAAGAAAACTGCCTCCACTCAATTCTGCTCTAAACAGATTCATTATAGCTGACCGAAATTCGATCCCGGATCCCAGCGTTGGAAGATGAGCGGTAAAACTAAACAGGCCAAGGACGCAAAAGAAAATTATTTCAATATTAATAGGATGGAATTGTCACATAACTTTTCTTCGGGACGAGTTGAAAGATACTAATATGCAAATAAATTTACTTTGTGAGGAATTAATGCAAGATTGAATTTTTAAAAAGAAGAATGTAGAGGAACGTTCATACGAAGACACATTTCATTGAAGATGTACTTACGCCGCCGCCGTATGGAGGTCTTGTGGGTCCTGAGGGTGGCTGTCCGAATGAAGGTGGAAGAGATGGTCTGCCGACAGGTGGCTGTGAAGGTCCGGGCGCTGTTGGGAAAGGCACGTTCGGTCTGTCGTAATTGTACCCAGTCTGATCAGGAGGAAGGTAGGTGTTCGCAGGGCCACTCTGTGGCTCAGCTAGCGCCACTCCTAACGCTCCCAGAACCAGCGCGATCTGCAGAAAAAAAAATCACAGTTATAGTACAGTTGTCTTAGTTAACACCATTACCAAAATAACAGTCAGTATTTTCTTTTTGAGGCTTAGCTTCAGCAATCTAACATGAGTATGGAGAAGTGCTAAGGGTCATTACAAATATCACTCGTAAAACACAGATTATAAAAAAAATTCTCAGAGATTTAAAACATATCTTCCGCCATCACAGTAAGTGGAAAGGGTTCCAATATTCGAAAATGTACAACCCTTAAATGCGCGAGCCTCAACTTCTCACACAATATATATATATATATATATATATATATGTTAATTTAAGGGGCAAGGAACCGCTGTTTTAACTCTAAATCTCTTACGATAGGACTAGACTGTTTGAGAATAAGGTGACATAATAGGTAGCCGATGTGTAAATTTGCGAATTTTTAAATGTAATAAATGAAAACCCCTCTTAATGAGTAATATACTCGGGCGTATTAAACATCGTTAGGTTAGTATTATTATTATTATTGTTGTTGTCTTTTCTATGAACTTCAGCATATAGCAACCAATAATCACAGATGAATCCATAAGTTGTGGTCACCATATTCTAAATAGGCTACGTATATAATATATACGAATTTCTAAGAAATTAATAACACAGTTCTATCTCTTCCTTCAAATTCAATTACGATAATGTTTTACAATTTTGGATGCAGTCATTTCATACAATGTCTATTTCACTTTTCTGACAACAAAGTGGACTTGTCAGGTTTTCAAGGAAACATAATAAATAGCAGAAAGCGTCAAGAGTGACATACTAGCTTTATTAAATAAGGCGTGCAAGATTTCATCTTCTAATGAGTCGATCGACCTTCATGTCATTACTTCAACTCATCTGGAAATGCTAACAACCTTCAAAGTGGAGATGATTGATTTCATTATAATATCGCATACCTCATGTTTGGAACAGGAGAAGTATTTTGCATAATACTGCAATTTTTGTTCACCTTTGTGGCGTGATGGTGACTTTGCTTGGTGTTGAGTTAAGCGCTCGCTAATTCGAACCCGACAGGTTCAAATGTAAATTTTAAATATGAGTGTCCTTATGATAACCATAAAAATATAAATTAATAGTTTTAAGGCTTACGTTTTTAGTCATTAACTTTGTAGCTGTTTCCGCCATAATGTTATAATTTGTGGGCATATTTTATTTTTAACATTTATATTTAGGCCTAAATTTGGATAGAACCTACGTTTTAGACATGAAGTTATTTCTCATCCATCCTGTATTTTCGTAAGTCATAACTTCTTATTTAAATTTTTAAGCTATTTTTGGGAGTTTGCTGCGGTGTTTTTCCTGCTACAGTGAGTTTTTATCCTCGATATTATAAGTTCGGTTCGAGTGTAGCCCCTAGAATATTTGTTATTCTACAATGCTAATGTGTGTTTTCATCGATAGCCTATGTCTGAAGTTAGCTCCTCGAATATTTTGTCATTCAACTATTTTAAGAATCGTTTATTTGAACTAGTTCTTTATTTACCAAAAGTATTTTTTCTTTACATGTTAAACATACCAAATTATAATATATTAGCTTGGTTTATTATGTCTGAACTACTATGTAATCGTTGCATAATTCTTAAGACAATCGTAACATGAAATACTCTTCATAAAGGATTCTGTTCAAAACCGTAGCTTATAATATTTTGTCCCTTTCCTCTTTGACATGGACAAGTAATTTAACTTTATATTCTCCCGGTGTTTAATAGGCCGTATGAAAATACTCAGATGTAGTTCATAGTGTATTACATGGGATACATAGGTCATCCAAGGGTAGAACTAACTTACATTGGGTTAGGTGTCTCACAATAGGTTGGGTTCACTTTCTAACGGTGCATCTGAAGGACAACTAGAGACCTCACATTGCAGAGTAATGTTAAATGAAGATCATGCATAATTAGAAAGGATCGATGCCTAATATGCATTGCCGTAGGGATTATACTGAGAATATTGCTTCTGAAGTCCAGCTTTTGCTATAGGCTATTGTCGTTAGAATACCATATATGGCATATTATAATATGTCATGGCAAGACATATTATAATATGTTGATTGGAATATTTAAGATTTTCTAGAAAAATGTGAAAATAATTTTATTTTAATTCGTATCCATTTGAAGGATAGAGCTTAAGTTAATGGTGAAACTAGAATATTTATGGGTACCTTTCTTGTAAATTTATAACTCACCAGATTTGAGATATGTCTTTGTTTTGTAAGGCATTACAGATACCTTAGTTTAACATCACCTATGCTTATTTCATAGAATAGTTGATAGTTATCACTCAAGTTAGAGGCCTAAGTTCTCTTCACTCTATTTCAGTAGCAAGCAAGATTGTTTATACAGGGATAAAATCGGAGTGATTTGATGACTTTAGAAAATATTATTAGAATGGCGTAATTGGGACCTACATTTTAAACTGATATATTGTATGTACATATGAAGAAAAGGTTCAATTACACTTAACGACCCTTTCGCATGATCGACAATGGGATTTGAATCCCGGATTTCTAGAAAGTTGGTTAACGGACTTACCTAATCCATTTATCTTGATTATCAGTACACGAGTAGGGCTAAATAGATAATTTTCAAAACACCATAAGGTCATAGAAACATGATGTATTGGAATACTAATAATTCCATAGACCCTGCATTTAAAACCTCTTTTATCGTTTTCATTTGGTAAAAATGCTGTAAAATATTACATGTTGACATTAATATGGAAACAATACTTTACCGGATCTGAATACGCTATGGCTGTTTGTTTCTTAATTCACATGACTGCATTATATAGTAAGTTTATTGCAAATTCGAAGATATTATGTGCTATGAGTTCAAAGGTTGTTTGAAACTTCTATCCTCGATGAATGCAATTATCATATCAAAGCTGGACAAGCAAGGTCACTGTAATTGAGGAAGTTCCTTAACTCATTGAAAGACATATTTTAGTACGTAATTATAAACATGTATTTTGTCAAAGAGTATGCGTATGGAGAACTTCATTATCAACCGCTGAGAAATATTGTCGTCGACTGTTTTTAATTAAGTTGTTACTTGACTGCGGTTCAGTGACTCGTAGATTCGTTGTTCATTTTATTACGCCAGGTGACGTCATTGAGTAAATTCGCAATGGACTAAGAATTCAAGGTTTTGTGTACCTATGAGAATCTGCATTATAATAGCATAAAATTACCTGATGTCACGAGAAATTTTCTTAAGGTCGTTTACTAGTTAAATGTTCTATTACCACATGTAACTTTTATGACTGGACAAGTTGTTTTATTATGGTAATTTATCACAATAGTAGCCATTCTCATTAGCAATGTTTCCATATTTATGCTTTGTTTGAAAATAGGTGAAGAATACTCATAGAAAGAGTTCGCTATCTGATAGTTTGCATGGTTATAAATAGGAATGGCTTCTTAGAAGACATTGTAGGATATTAAATTCATATAAGAATTTCATTATAAACGTTACAATTTAAAATATTAACAGTGATTTAGAAGTGAAAATGTTCTGTTAATTATATTGAATTGAACTTTTCACGATTGTTTAGGGTTTTTGTGTTAAATATTCCCTTCTCTCAAAGCCATCTTTTAACACACCCAATTTCCCTCCGACGCTCCGAAATAATGCAAGTACCGTCACGGACTAATGATAACTGAGCTTTACCTTGCAATTAAATACATTTTCGATACGCATTAATCAACATTTATCGTTATTATTTTAAGGAGTTTTATAGAAGTTTTACTTTCTTTAATTGCTTTATTGTAACTCCATTTTAATTTTGTTTAAATTTAAAAATTCTTAATAAAAATATAATGGTACTGAATCTTAAAATATATTAGTACCCAAGCTCATTGTACCCATACTAAGGTTAATCTTCGAAAAGATGTACATGAAGACAACACTAGAAGAAATTCTTGCCATAACATTCCAAAATTGGAATAAGTAAAACGGTACATTCATATTTATATTTTATTCCCATGTGTTACATCATGTTTTCTGATATCAATAATAAACTCCGACAAAGGTTTTCAAACACACTCTTCAAATGGTTACAAAGAAATCCCTTCTGTACGCTTGGTGGTCTTTTTAACCTTAAAAATGATTGTAAATGTGATGCAACTATTTTTCTTTGTGCTTTATATGTAAACTTGCAAATTCCTGTATTTGTACCAAAAGACATTCAATAAATATTATAAATATCCTCATAGCTGTAGATCAGTCTACGCCATTTACGAAATTTCCCGGAGATAGGATGGTTCTTGGCTTTAACTCAAAGCAGCCTGTGTATAAAAGATATGTCGTGATGAGATTATTTATTCAAGATGGAATACCTCTAAATTCACACTGCCAATACACATGATTTTATCACCCACATGAATTAGATTAGTTAAATACTTTTAAGAGCTATATGTAGAAAAAACTGGATAAAAATTGTACTACAGGTATATGTTTGTGACATGCAGATATGGCAACGAAATCAGTAAATTATAGAAACCATTCCATTGAATAGATGTTTATATTAGTTTTAATTTTCATTTGGATGTTACATATTTAATACGAGAGAATATTTTCAATAATAAGACAAGTTTTAGTTTTAGTTTTCAATTAAATGGGTCTTTAACCGTAATAGGATATACTCAAGTATAAAAAGATTCGAATCGAAAAACCATCCAACACAGAAATAATCCTTTTCAACCTGGATGAAAATCTAAATACTTGACATTTGTTTAGCTTAAATCGTACAGCTTCGTACCACAAATGATCAAGTTTTATGTTCGAGGCTGTAACCCTACACTTAATTCTGATTCTTTCTACAATAAATAAATAAATGGGTACTTCCGTAAAGTGTTACCCATTGGAAGTTTTTAGAAAGTTAATTTAAAAAGCCAATATCTTACAGTAAATTTTAATTTAGTGTTCTAACACACTTAATGACAGATGAGATCCTTCGATCTAAATTAACAATCAAGAGAACAGTATAAAACGAAGAACTTAAATATGTTTATTACGAAGTGTCACATACCCGCAAATGCCATTTAAAACCAGCAATAAGATCGCAAAAAAGGGGAAAGTATAATGGATAACAAATGTATGTAAAACAAGCATTTTTCTTTAAGTATTCCTTATGTAACTTCTTGGAGCCCGAGGCAAAGGATGTGTTAATAGCTAATGAGAAATTTGTAAACAAAGACTACAAAAAAGTGAAACATAATACGGTTAAAAGTCAGATAGAGAAGAAACTAACTTGATTACGTGACCTACGCCACGAGGGTACTTCGTCACACATGTAAGGAAATGACCTCTTATAGGCCCACTTCAACTAATTAAGAGCAAGAAATGAACCCGGACAAAGTAACTTAAATTTTCTTTGGGAGTCAGAGTGAAACTACAGATGTTAAAAAATCATTAATAATTATATGTCGAGAGCTTTAAAATACCAAGGTTCATGGATGAAAACAAATATTTTTTTAATTATCGGGATTTTTCGTTGGGTCCCTTGTCAGACAACTTTAATGTACACTTCCTTTCATTATTATTCGTTTTCGCCCGGATGAAGTCAGCCGGGAAAATTATATTCTCGGAGTTAAAATCCTTAAAAAACCTAGTAAAGCCTCAGTAGAAATCTTAATAAAATCTAGATTGTAAGGATATCTTAAGAGATATTAGTGGGTCGCTAGGAATAGATGATATCTGAAACACCTGTGTCCAATCATGGGTAGAAAAAATCATCCGAAATCAGAACATAAGAATATATAATAATTATTTTGGAAAGTTATTATAAACGAAAAAAAATTTAGTTCTACTGACGCATAAATGTGTCACATCGAACCGTTGTTTGAAGCAGTGAGATAAGGTTACTAGAGTAATGCTTTAAAAAATGTGAGGATTTTTATACTCGTAATATATTTAGGCCTATTATTTACGGAAGCCAGTTATTTTACTGAAATAGTTTGCATTGGTTTCACACTTAGAGCCCATTAATGGTTTTAATTGATGATTGCTTACATAGTCGTGTAAATTCATCTCTCAAAGGATTAAGAAATACTATTACTGAACAAGACTTCTTTACATTTGAAAACGTAAATTGTTCTATCATTGAAACTATTACGGCTACATAAAATGTGAAATTTTTACATTTGATTGAATGTAAGTTAATAGTGTAAACTACATATCGTGAGGTCTATGATACTGATTGATGGTAGAATTAACTAAAACGCGAGACGAGGCGATAAAACATTGATTCCAAGAAATGCATTCATAAGAAATTCAACCCTGGAGATGAATGTGAAGCAGACTTGTTACAATGTACATCATGCTAGCTAGCACGTAATTATGGCTAACAATTTCCTACGTTCCATTTATAATTTAAATATGCCCGTAGGCTTATTTTAACTGCTTGCTTAGTCTAGTGATTAACGTTACTGATTGCGAATCTGTAGGTCCGGGTTCGATCCTCATTTCTCGAATTTTTCTGAAGCAAAGGGGTCCAGAACTACTTGCACTCAACATCTTGAGATTAATAATGAAGTAGCACCAAGCCCGGAAGACGTCAATAATGGTAATATGAGTGTGCATGTTGACAAAATTCCTCGAATCTTGAAATCGCTAAGAAGTAATAAACCAAGGTAGATAACGCAGTGGCAGACCCTATCCTCCAATGGATATGGTGCAATGTATTTTAATATTCGTAGGCTATTTTGTGAAAGCTGTCAGAACCTCTTTTATACGGAGAAAATATATCTAAATTAATAAAGGTAAAGGAGTTGTCACAAGAAAGCTTTATTTTACAACAATATACCATAGAATTCAATCCAAAATCAGTTTGTATCAGAACATGGTAAACTTGGAAGCTATCTCCAAACATTTGAATAAAAATAGATGTCAAAAATACTTGCCTATGTGGAGAATCTGAACTAAATTGAAACACCCACAGATAAGAAAGACGTGTTCAGCTCAAGTGCAAACTTAGCGACTGCAAAACTACACTTTCAGCACCACTAACAGTATTTTCAAGAGATTATTGTAAAGCAGATTTTATACGTTTTAAAATTATGTTCCCGTTTGTAAATATTAGCTATAAGATAGTATGTTAATGTTATTTTTTCTTGTTAATAGTGTTAATTTCTAGTATTTAAAACTCTAACATACCATTAAAGGCCAAATAGGGTCACCTATGTATTGGAGTATAAAAAAAAAAAAAAATAATAATAATAATAATAATAATAATAATAATAATAATAATAATAATAATAATAATAATAATAATAATAATAATAATAATAATAATAAATATATAATGATAATAACTTAATATGATTCAATGTGTGGATATCATATTGACAGGGAAATTAAAAAACTTAACTCCGTGACGCTAACACCCCAGAAGGGATAAGGCCTACCACCCGACCGCTGCGTCATCTACCATAGGCAGACGGCAGGATTGGGGGCATGTGGTCAGCATGCGTTAATGGTGGTTTCCATGACCGGAGCCGCCACTTCTCTATCAAGTAGCTCCTCAATTTGAATCACGAGGCTGAGTGCACCCCTACCAGACCTCCCTATCTCAGAAAAATCCGACGAGGTACCGGGGATCGAACGCGGGCCGACGGATCTGTAGTCAGCGACGCTAACCACAACTCCACGCCGGCGGCCGACAGAGAAATTGAAGAGGAAAAATTTAAGAATGTACTGGATCTCTGCTAAGGAGTGTAAAGCTTAATGTGTGTAACGTTTCTGTAGGGTTACTTAGCTAAATTACTTTTCTCGAAATCACAGCTTACTCAATATGGCAACATTAACTTTTTCACATGATATTATGCGTGGAAGAAAGTTTGGTAACGGCAACACTGCTTATTATTTTTCATGGTTAATCCCACGGATGTTTCCTAAGATCTCTTCCCAACAGTTGTGCGGGGTACGAGGCCGCATGTTTCACCACATTTAAGTTGCACTACCCTCCCCGCACGTTTTCATCCCTTTCACCGGACAAAAATATGTTCTTGTAAATCGTGAAATGAGAACGATGTCTGCATATTTAGTTTCATTTCATTGTCACTAACCTTTCAAAGTTCGTGAAAGGGAAAGGTGTTCACTAGATTGCCGACCTTGACAAACTGAAATTGTTCAGAGGAATTCACGACTTTAGTCGGGATGGGAGGTATCGTACAAACTTCATCTCCTCCACGCTTTGATAAGTGTGTTAAAATTTCACAGTTTAAAATGTTCCGAGGGTGGAGACCTCTGTTAGGTCAGGGTGGAATCCACAGTAGTAGTAACCTTTAAAATATGAAGACAGTAGTGAAATGTTTTATCATGCATTTCGAAGATGATTTTTTATTACTTAATCTATATTAATAAGGAGTGCTGCTGGAAAAAGGCACTTTAAATATTGTTTTGTGTTATTCCCCTCAATTTCCTTATAAGGAGTACGATACTATATTACTTCAGATCCTCTAGCTAGCAAATGTGTTAGTTGCCGAAAGTTTAAATGGTGGGGTATTAATAAATCTCCTGTGAAATCTTTACGATGTAATATTTATTAATATTATATTATTATTAATAATATTATTAATATCTATACGCTAGTTGAAACTTCTACATAAGTTAAATACTATTTACGTTAGTTGCCTACTTGAATTTTAAGGTTAAAATATTATTTACGATCACGATACGACTACGATACGATTACATACATGCTTTAATATAGGTGGAATTCTTGCTAGCGAATTGTGGGATCAAAAAAAAATATTTTGCATAAAATGTACAAAAATAAAATTTCTATATTCACAGGCTTTACTGAGGACTAATAAATTGCATTTAAATAAACTGAAAGTGTTAATAATTATTTCTATGTTACTTTTATTTGAAGATAATTATTTATCAGGTGAAAGTGCATTAACTTTAGATTCTTCGTACCTTATAGGGGGAAATGTAAAGTTTTTTCTATGATATAACTTCATTGTTCGACATCTAATGTAAATATTTCAGTGGTTTAGACCCTGAAGTATGGAGAGTTGTGTCAGGATTTCTATTCCCATACATCAACAATATGAGCTTAATCGTATAGCATATTTGACCTTTTCACTGAAACTGGGGTATAAATTCATCACTTCAAAAAATGTTTGGAAGCAGAAATAGAATATTAATTAGAAATTGCTTTAAGTAAAATGTTGGGATTTTCATCCGTGTCTTATAATTTATTATTCTTGCTAACCAACCATTTTACTAAAATTCTTCTCATTGGATTCAATCTTATAGCCCACTGATCATTTACTTGACGATTTCTTATTAGACTGGCATTATTCAGAGCGAGGCAAAATGAGTGAAATTACACAATCCTAAAAAATGTACCGTGTTCGGTTAATATTTTTTCCGAGATAAAGTGAGTATGTAGGCGTATGTTTCATAGTGGAAAGTTTAAGATACAATTACTTCATTACATGTTCCTCCATTACATAAATATTTGGTCCCCTACAGTGCAGCAGACAAGATTTATACTTGCGCATTGTTGATGTAGTGCATCCCAGTAACCTGGAGAATACATTTGAATTACAATATAGAATGACCTAGGCACTGTACTAAAGGTCATGTCTTGAAGTATCAACAAAAGCTATGAAGACAGAACTTCCTGATCTCTCTGACGAGAATTATGCTGTATTCAATACGTGATACTTGTCAAGTTGACTTTTGTTGGGGGAAGTAACATTCTTTCCTCTTGTCGGGAAGAAAGTCTAATGTGACGAATGCAAATTGGGTAACACTGGATGGAAGCTATTACAAAACACTGTCTCCAGCTCTCTCTTCTATTTCTTTTCTGTCATCTTTCCTCTCATTCAATTTCTCTTGGTCTTTCTTGTGCTCAGTTTTGACTCGTCATTCTCTTTACATTCTTTCGACGTTTTAAATTTTTCTCTTGAGATTTTTTATTTTATTTTAGAGTTGGGTGAACTTACAGAAGACAAATTATTGTGGTTTCAAATATGTGAAAATTGTTAGATCCGGGTACTATACATTTTTGTAAATGGCTTATAAGAATGCTCATTCACTTGCTGTACATTTAATAAATATTCTAAAGATTTCACATTCTTATGTATTTCTATGGTTTCTTGAACACTAGATTTCAACGTCTTTATTTTGGAATGTCCTGTCTTTTTTTCTTAAGTTTTTTTTTTTAATATTTTAGAGTTAGGTAAACTCACTGAAGGCCAATTATTGTGGATTGAAATCTGTGAAAAGCATCAGATCCAGATATAGTGAAGTTTATGCATAAGTTATAGTTTATAAGAATGTTCACTCACTTGAAGTACATTTAATATTATGCTCTAAAGATATCATATTGGTCCACCGCTGTGGCTCGGGGGATGCGTCCAATCCTCTCACGCAGCGGGCCCGGGTTCGATTCCTGGTCGGGACAAGTTACCTAGGTGAGGTTTTTTCCGGGGTTTTCCCTCACCTATGAGACAAATGTCAGGTAACTTTAGGCCCTTGTGGTCCCCGGATATCATCTGGCCGTCATTATCATCTTCATCCTCATCCTCGCCTTGTACTGAGTGAGTGTGTGTGTGTGAATGGTGTGTATCGTCCTATGTGTTCGTGTTGTCTCGGAGGTGGCCCCGGCATTGGGCTGATCACTCATCCGGGGAGGCCCTCCATGTGCTTGTCTGGTCAAAAAAGTATGTATGTGATCCAAAAGGTAATCCCTCTCCCGACAGGTCGCGGCCCTGTAAGGCCCGGGCGGCTTGGGTCGCTTAAATCCTAACAGGGAGAGGTAAAACTACGAAAAAGAAAGAAAGAAAGAAAAGAAAGATATCATATTGATTGTATCTGTAACATTAGATGCCAATATCTTTGTTGAAAAACATCCTGATTTTTAATGAAGCAAATATTAATTTTATTAATTCTGCGAATTTCATTACAATTATTTGTTTTGTATTTTTCGCATCGATTTCTGTTCCGTATTTAGACAAATATTATAAATTCTAAACTGGGCTGGTCTTTGAAATTTATTTTATCTTCAAAATATACGTAACAAAAACAAGTTATGATGTAATGTTTGTTTTACGTAGACTTCACTTTGTTATTCGACGATATTCATTCTATGTACCATGTTCGATAGTTAATTTGATGAGACTATCGTTTATTTGGAAGTCAACTCTTGATTCTAAGCTACTTTCTTCCTGATTGAATGCGTCAATCGAAGCTAATTAAGAGTCTATGACGCACATGGAATAGTAGATCCTTGTATATACTCAATAATTAATATATTCTGTCTTTAGTAAGACAAATAATACCTTCATCTTTATTAACTGCCATGATCAGATAAGGGTATGGATGAATTGCTTAAACCAATATTCCTATGACTGAATATCATAATATCAAACATCGAGATCATAAGCTACAATAAATTTTAGCGAACTTTCTTGTATGATGTAACTGCCACGTGATGACGTGGTCGTGCCATTGCAGTTAAAGGAGCAATGAAAGTGTAGCAAACCTTCCATTTTTTATTTCGACATATCCCATATATTAAAGTTCGTGTATATCTTCAGTCATCTGTACCTATGCCTATAACTAGTGTAGGTTGCTGTACTGTATTAAAGTGAAACTTTTCGTTTTAATCTTTTTGTTTCGGCAGTTTGACAGGAATGGGTTCGATTCTAGCCCTTTTTGAAATACGGTAAATTACTTGCTATGATTTACTACTCTTTTAATTATATCTAGCTTTTATTAGAAAATTTTAATATTAAATTTCATATTACCCACACAAATAATAGGCTAAGTATGATATTGAAGTAGAGAGCGATATTGAAGTATTGAGCCTACTATGAGGTTAGAAAATTATTTATTCCAGTATGTAAATATAGATTATTAGGTTATAAAAATTATACAACGCGACAGTCAGTCACACTTCAATACAAACTAAAATATTGTGCGAAAATCCCTAAGAATCTTGCCACTGAAAGATATTGCCTTTCGCGTTCAAGTGGAAACAGATCTTCAAATGAATTGAGATTCAAGATTTACTGTCGTTATTTTAAAATACATACGGTTTTTCAACAAAACGGATGAAATATATTTATACAGAATTATTAATCTCTTTCCAGCGAGGGGCAAGAGGATTAGCTTAGGATTGTAATGGAGCATTTATTAGAAGTAGCTATGAGCGTAATAGTTTTGCTTCTTTAGAGATTGAGTCGAATAAGTTGTAAACCATTTTTTATCACTAAGCACAATCAGTATTCGAGGAATTAGTCTATCATTATTTCATCTTTTTTCTTCATTTGCTTAATTTTTGAAGATTTACTATGCAGTTATAGTGAATTTCCATCCGTTTAAGAGCCGCTTTACAGAATATTTTAAATGTAAGTTGTTTTTCTCAAATGGTTACCTGTTAGCCCTAAGGTTCTCATCAATAGTCGTGATTGGATTCCTTCTTCATCAATTTCACCTCCCGTGTATAGTGAATATACATCTGTATTGTACTGTATTTCTCTGAATCTTACACACATTCAAATAGATCACAATGAATTGACTCCCCTCAGGAGAGTTTAACTTTATGCAAGGACCGCCTCCTAGGCAACACAGACACAAAGACAATGGACCAGGGGAAACACGTGGAAGAATCGCATAGCCACCCGATTTGTTTTGAAGAAACTGAGGAAGCCGTTTAAACCAGCTAGGACTGCAGGCTATGGACTCGAACCACTGACTTCCGGAATCCAAGCCTCAGACGCTAGTTATAAAATCTATCCAGGCGGTCGTAGGTGGTTTATTCTATAATGTGTGATTTAACAATAGCCTAATTCGTTAGTAACATTTTAAGGAAATAAAGTATTTCTTCTAAGATGGTGTGAAAAATTGCAATTTGATCAATTGTTGTTAGAACCTGAGCCATTAAAATTCAAGTACTTAAATAAATCATGCTATCTCTTGACATATAATTCGTTTTACTCCGAGAAATAAATGCAATTGACGATCATAGTTTCAAAGGGTCATGAAATCATGTCTTTATAACCTTAAATTGAATTGACGATCATATGTTCAGACGTCAGGAAATCGTTACGTTTTAACATATTTTAAAATATATAATTATCATAAGTTTATTCATTTTGTTATTTACTCTAAATTTAGTACTATCGTAGAAAAAGATTTACGACTTAACTCCACATTCATTAAAAAATCACACTTTAGAAACCAGTATCGCACATAACTGATATCATAAAAGTAAAGGCTTCAATCGAGTAGTGTATACTTCCGTTTTGTTTGTATTGCCTTGTATTAATCGAATCCAAGAAGCTAAAATTTGTAAACTGAAGTAATGAATAAGCCTGCACTTTGAGAATATTTATATCTAGTTTGGACACCAATCACCAAATTCCAGCATGTAACATATGCTCGTAAAGTTAGCTGACTAGATGCTATCAACTGTTTAATGTTTTCATATTTGTCGGTACGCTCATTAGAGTTAGTGTCGGAGAATGTCTCGCTTAATTCACTGTGGAAGATATACACAGAAGCTGTATTGTAAGTTGTGAACAATGGGACAACCTGCAGGAGTTCACTTCGCTAATGGCTTTCAAGATAATTAATAACATCAAATTAACGTGACTGCTACCTATAGTCATCCAAGCTTGAAGTCGCGATAAAAAAAGTCACAAAGAAAATTTAGACGTCAACTCGAGCGAACATTAAACATTTCCCCTTTCTTTCTTAGTATTTTGCATTTGTCCATCAGCTAGCTATCCCGCTGAGTAACTCAGTAAGCATCTGGTAATATTTAATATTATCGTGTAAAGGTAACAAGAATTTTATATTTGATTGGCATTTTATTGCTCTTTTTTTATGTGGCTAAAGTTAGCGTGTAATTTATGGTATTAAGTTAACTGCACCAAAATGCTATAAAATATAACGATATGGAAACCATTAGAGTTTTATAGGCTATGCTTTTGCAAGTCGTATAACTATAATTACACAGTTTCTTTATAACAATATTCTACATTTGATTATTCTAGAATGTGTATAGAAAACAACAAATGTAAAAATAAAATCTACGACATACTCGATTCTTTAATGTTCACAACATGGAACCTGAGGAAAATTAAGAAATATATAATGAAAACCATCTATGAATATGCAGGTATGTAAAAACCATCCATTATCTCTTTCTTGTGGTATACTGTTGATATTCTTTGTGTTGATTATTTATTATCTTCAGCATTAACAAAGGGCTTGTGATACATAAAAAATGGTCAACAACAAAAACTCATTGAAAGCCCTACAACTTACCATTATGCACAACACCGAAAATTTTATTGTTTCCGTTATTTTAGTATGATAGAAGTTTTAGTGATTCCTGTTTTGCTTTAATTTTACTGCGCACAGTTATTTTACATTATAGTTATTTTTTCAGATGTAATTCATAATTTGGCTTAATGTGTTACACCATGTCCTGTGAGCTTTTCCTACCCGTGTTAATATTGTAATTACCGTGATATGAGATTGTGATTACTTATATTATTTGTGCTGTAAAGGTATCTTAACCTATGCAAAAAGTTAGTCAAAATGTAAAATGGATATAGCCTAAATAAAAAATGTTCCCTTCCCGTTTTACGAATTTTCATATAGGTTTATTTTAATTAATATGTTGGCTATATAGTTAATAAACATTTTATTGTTAAGGCTCAAACGTCCCATTTTGATACAAGTCCGATTAATAATAGTTAAATCAAATGATAGCTGTTAGCGATAAGTTTTTAAAAATCAAGTTTTTCTTTACTTTAATAGAAATTTATATATATTTACTGTATTAAATGTAAGTTATGACATTAGTATGATAATGGGGGAACTAAGAACATCTTCATCTGTACTGTCCTTGGCCGTGATTAATGCATATTTACTTCTGAAGAGTTCTGTGTAATTTTTTTTTTAATATATAGCCGTATTTGCGTATAATTTTTAAGCATTTGTTTCGTTCTGTACTAATGTAGGTTATAAATCTATATTTACTGACTTAGCTGATGTCCAATTTTCCCTTCAACTGCCAAAAGAAGTGTGTGCAAAAGCTTCATACGGATTTACTGGTATTATTTTTTATAATATTATGACTTGCGGGTTAATTGCTTACTAATATTAAATTCCTCTCTGTTTCAGAGGAAGCTGCTTTGGCCTATATCCATCCTGAAAGGTAAGGATTATTATTTATTTAATCTTATTTGCATTTTTATGGGGAATTAACTATTCGTGTTGAACATAATATAAATAATGCAAGGTACAAAATGAGATTTATTGAGACAGACACTCAGCATTTTCCGGTGCTTGTAAAATTTGGGTAGTTTTGGCCTGAAACAAAGAAAGGATGAGCTATTTAAAAAATGAATCCCAGATACTGAGGACTGCGCCGCTCTGATCATGCGCAGCCAATGGTATCAAGGGAAAGTGTACTTCATTAGCTGAAGGAACATTCAGAAAAGAATTTGAACACTGTCAGTTATAACTGCAATGAGAACTAAAATTATAATAGCTTCCATTTCCATTCTGTATTTTAAAGCAATATAAATAAATACTGAAATTTCTTCTTGTGTGAACTAAATGTTTTGGATACTTGAATATATTTCAGTTTGAAAATTTATGACAGTATGCTTGTGATAAAGTACTGAAAAATCTAAATAAACCAAGAACTCTGCATATCAGACGCTGGAGGAAGTAAGTCCAAAAATGAAATTTTTCAGGAGTAGAGATTAAATGCCAAGGATATTGCGTTATTAGATTTAGTGTTATGATAAATGGTTAAGGTTGCCTTACTTCTAATAATACTGGCACGGGCTATACACTCCATATTTTATAATATTATACTTATAATTTTGGACGTACTAATCAGCTTCTCAGATGTGGAATTACTAATATGTACATCCGATTGCAAAGATGTTTGCATATCAAAAGTTCTGTCGAATGATAGAACTGTTTACTACCCATATATATTTTGAGGAATTACGGACAGTCACACAGAGCATTAAATTTCATTCTGTAAATTACTATAGAGCCTGGAAATATCTTATAAATTTGTTTATTAATATAGATTTTTAGGGGTGTTTCACAAAAATGTTCCTGTGAGAAAATTAATAAAAGTAATTATTAAATTGCAGGGCCAGGTCTTTCCCTTTAAAGTGATTAGTAATAATTATAAATATTGCAGTAATCTGATTTAGAATGCCAATAAATCACATGGGTATCCCCTTTCATTATTTTCTGTCACATAAGAGGTAATGCTTTCATGGCAATGCAAATGGCATCATCAAATGTCGAGTTTAAAGGAATAATGATCTCCACTCGTCTGCTGTCTGTAATGAAAACCTGTCATAACCCAAAACGCCTCTGTTGATAATAAAAGACTTACGTTACATGCATCAGTCATTATACACTGCCTATAAGCTATTACAATAGCAATCCAGCACAATTCGTCTTCCCATTATTCATGGGTGTGCGGTACGGACTCGGGCAAGCATGAAATTGCATACACGTGAGACAGACGAAGTTATATCACTCACTATTTCGCGCTGCTGAAATGGGAAACGTCTTTTTGAATCAATATAAGTTCATAAATTGTCTTATGCAACAATTCCATTAACTGTATTCATAGTTCACTACCATTTCTCTTCCTAACAGTTTCTAAATTATTTAAGGTCTTCTTATTGTTCTGCAATACTAAGTATGTTGTAATGAATGCAATGTGGATAAGAAATATGGTATATACAACACATCAAAAACTTACAAAATAACTGTTTTCAGGAAGTGTTTATTCTGATGTAAATATATCTGATCTTTAAATCGCTGTATTTGATTAAATTGCTTATCGCTATATGTGTAGGCCTACATATTTTAACCAGAACTGGAAGATTTTAATAACATTGTGTATGCATTAGGATAAAGTTCCTATATGAGTCTTTAGCTAATAGGTTTGTTATATCAATGATAATCACTACCGTCATGTAACGTTACGTAAACCATATAGGCGACTCTTCGCATAGAGCATACAAACAAAATAATACGGACAACTTAATAAAATTTGCAATTACTCTTTTAGATGTTAAACAACTTTTAATTGTGACATATTTTTATTATAATAATAAATAATTTAAATATAATTATATGATCTAATGAGGAAAAATTGAATTTTATAGTGATATTTTATTAAAATTTAAAGAATTACACATTAAAGTAATCCAGCGCAATTCAACTTCGCATTTTTAATAATAATAATAATAATAAATTCATCGCTGCAAATTACAGTATAATATTATTACATATGTAAATTCTAACGCCACTCGAAAAAGCAAAGCAAATCTTCCTCTTTACGTCAAAGCTATAGATATTTAGGCGTAAAGTTTGCAATATTAGTGGCCGGTTTATTAGCTTTAACTCCTGATTAGGTCCGAAAGTGAACAAGACTTTTAATTTTCCTACATATTTTGACCTTTACGCTCCCATGGCCGGCCATTCTGAGTATGTGATTTTTTCGGAGGTTTCTTAAAAAATTAGTACCTACCCTTTAACTTAAAATTCCTTGTCAATTTATTGTCTATGTATTCTTATTATTCAGAGAGGCGGCCCCTGCGTCCAGATGATCAAACACGATAGAGTTCCTCTGTATCTTGTCGATATATACATGATTCTTAGATTTCCTCCGTTCCTTACGGGAATAAGCTTTAATTCACATGAAAATATTAGTCAAAGAGTGAGGAAAAGATTACCCCTAAATATAATAACTTACTCTTTGTACTCATAAGTTAATTTTAGGCTGAATGAGTAGAATAAATGGTCCTTCGATCCTCAATCTGTTAGCTTAAATGAAAAAAAATATATATATATGTATACCCTACAGGCCTACATAAATAAATAAAAAAGTAATTCTCATATAAACGGAACGAACTAAACGAGTAAAAAAATTGAAAGAATCAGCAAAGTCAGGTAGTGAAATCTAAACAAAATAGCTTATACAGGAAAGAAACGATGCAACAGTGTTAAAGCAACATGTAAACAAACGATGTTCTTAATTCAGAATTTTATAAAAATGCACAGGATGTTTGTACAAATGTACTTCACTTATTGTATGTAAATCTCTCAACAGGATTAGCGAAGGAAGAACAAACGTTACATAGCTGTGATGCAATATGCATTATGCAAGTATTCGCCGAAATTAGAAAACAGATTGATAAATTTAGTAAAGGTAAAAATATAAAAAGCGCACGAGGAACTGTAAGAAGATTAACAAACTGTGAAGAGGTGGGAACCGTTGCTTCATCTTCTCATGGTAGAAGACAAAGCGTGTACCTAATAGTCTAAGAGGCAGAACACTTGAGGTGTTTCGCAAAAAAGAAAATCTCATGTTGCGGAAACTCTCGCTTAGCTCGGATTAGTACATTCATTTTTATTTGCTTCGTTTGATGGGAAATTAATAAAAGTTATCTGATGTCACGGTAAGAAATTTTCACACCAGACTCAAGTGTTTTTGTCAGAATAGGAAGTTATTCAATTATGCCACTGTTGCTTAATAAATATTACAGTTAAAACACAGCATTGTGCGTGTCTGATGGGGCTGTGTAATCTTGTCTGTTACTGAAAAGTGAAGGGGCACTTACTTTCTGTTCTTCAAATAGCATTCCATTTACAACATTCTATACCGTAAGCAAAATATATGCATTTGCTTCATGGAATGTTAATAGGTTATAGAAGTTCCATTCAGTCAGAAATAAACAGTTTTATTTTTCTGGTTCTATTATGGGGTGAAGATGGCTGGGTGGCCAGTTGAATGGACAGTAAAATGTTATCAATAATGATTAATACACAAGTATTTTGATTTTTTTTTACTTATGTAATAATAACATTTGTATATGTTTGTATAAATATATGCATACTCAAAGCCTTACAGTAAAATTGTTTTTCTCCGATAGTGTTTTTTCATCCATTCGACGAACTACCTGAAACTTCCTGATCTTTGGATCCAGAGGAAGGCACGCTACCTCTGCACCATCCGATAGCTTTGAATAGCCTATATTAGGATTTATTGAGTAGGCCTATAATGTTATTTATTATTATATTGTATTCGGCGGAAATTATGAATAGGCATAATTTTTAAATCAGTAATTAATTGCTTTCGTCATATCTGTAATTTATCCATAAGGGAACTTGGGTAAATAGAGAGGGATTAGACCCCTTCAGACTGATGGTGAATAATGAACATGACTTGTACAACTTAATTATCTCCTGCTACGATGGCTAGCTTTCTTCCGCTTAAAAGTGACTGAGGTCACTTAAGACTCTTGTCATGCTCAACAATCAAAGGTGTCTTCCGCCTGGAACGAAATAAAACAATTTGCGAAGCAAAGGTTCTCAACCTTTAATCCGTGGTCAATTTAATGGCGATATGTCGGCTTTTCTCTTTCTTGCCTATTAAAACTGTTTACACTGCAGAATACTAATTGCGTGAATTCCTACTTTGCCTAGGTGCCTTCAACGTTTGTATGATATACATGGATTACAAGTAATGCCATTTCCTGCAGAAATCTGGCGAGATATCGTTAAATCTGTGTGACTGTATTTTTTTTTATGGGTTTACCCATCGAAAACTGTAGACAGAGAAAGAAGAAAGAAATAATACGGCGTGAAGAATAATAATTTTGTATCAGGTTGTTTCAAGTGATGAAAATATGGTCACGGACTCAATTCCTCTGCTAGCTTTTACACACGATAAAACTGGACTTTTAGCTGGTTCAAAAGCTGCAAACCTTTGTTATTTAGTGCGGAAGCCAACACCTCTGCCATTGAGAATGATGATCAATTTATTAATTTTGAAAAAGTTATATAAACATTTAGGCTTAATAATTTGTTTAATCAGAACTTCTTTCATTTCTAGCGAACTCGAAATACCTTTTAGCTTAAAAGAAAGAAATGGTTGTTATATTAGTGTTCGAAAGATTATCCTTAGAGTAATGATCTGAAAGTTTTAATTTTTTGATTGTATAAATTTTACATAGCCCTTTACATAGATCCTTACATACCCTTAGCTACAGCAACATTTTTCCTACACGTACAATTCAACAATAGCCACAGTAATAAAATCAGGAAAACTGATATAACAAAGTGCCTGATGGATTTAATAGACCATATTTAAGAAACTATTGAGTTTTAGACCACGGTTTCTTCAGAAAAAAATGTTAAGCCTATACGAAGGAATTTGGGATAACTAGAACAAATGGGATAACTAGAATATTAACAGAACGAATTTACAATAAATTCCTCACGTCAAAAATAAGCATTTTCCTTTATTTTTGTCAAAACGTCTGAAGACGTACAAATCCGGAGTAAGAGAATCTAAAAAAAAATAATTCAAATTTAATTTGGAGGGGAAAAATTAAAAATTAGAGATTTTTTAATTTTTAACGGTTAGATGCTAAAAGCTATAAGTTTGTAATCAATGTTACGAATGATTAGACTATCGGAGATGTAAATGACGTCAAGGCTACCCAGGAAGTTTTCCCATACTTATAGGGCACCCACCAAGGTGTGCACGCTTATGGCTGTTGTAAGTGCCAATACTCCAGCCAAATTTTACGATTCTATCTGTCTTATAAGTGCGTAAATAATTACATAATGTGAGCAAAATATAGACAAATTGTCTTGAAATCAAAACATCTAACTCAGTCTAAGGTATAACCGAAGGAGTAAGACAAAAGATCATAGGACCAAACTTATAGATTTCTAAAAATATGTTACTGCTGGTACAATAGTAATCTATCGTTGTAATGTGATTTTCCAGATTTTGGCTTGATTTATTACCTAGGTATAGAATCAAATTTTACGAAAATTAAAGATGATAGAATTTGTTGTACTAATCCATGCTCTTCTAGCTACTACTTGAATCACCCTATAATGGGTGCTTATAGACTATAAGATGCTCCTTTTGTATCTAGCATGATCACAAAAATATAAGTGGTTACATTGTAGGAGAATGCAAGGAAGGAGTCTTTGTTTTTATGCACATAGATAAGGCAAACAACTGAGACTAACGCACTGAAGAGGGTATACAATACTCTGAATAATTCATGTAAATATTTATTCTGAAGTCTGTATGCACGTGCGGATATTTGAGTTGCACGTACATTTGTTTACAACACAGTGACCATGCATTACTCCCCTTTCTTTCTAAATTCATTCAGAGAGTCTGATTCTCATCTGTCAGCAAGTTTAAATGCACTAATAAAGAAATACACATTGCTTATACTTGTAATGAATTTAAGAAGTTATGTCAGTTATTCACTTGCATTTAGTTATAATTTACTCGGAATTGCTCAACAAATTTTGAACGATACTCAAGTGTAGGGATATGTTAACTGTACGAGCGTAGGATTTTTATAGTGACAGCATATGTTTAGAATGTATGATAAACGGAATAAGTTTACTTATCTTTTTTATATTATATTTTTATATTTGTTAAATATCTGGTATATCTCATGGCAAAAATGAGTTTTCGTATCTCCACTTAATTATTTTGTTTCATCAGTAATGAAAATTAAATGACCATTCTCTACCAGTTTTCTAATATTCTGTTTGACAATTTGGAAAGAAGAAGGTGATGCATAATACGAGGGTCATTTCAAAAGTTCTGCACACTGTAAGATAAAATTAAAGAAAATAATTTATTTTGCAAAATACCTTTACAGGCCTTCAATATAACCTTCATTCTTGCTCATGACAGCTTCCCAACGATTTTGCAAATTCTGTATTCTGGATATGGCACCTTCATTGTTGAGCTGTCTGATTACTCAGGTCACCTCTCTGGAAGCTTCATCAATTGTAACAAAACTTTTCCAAGTCTATGGATGGGAAAGACTTCTCCACCCATCACCCAGTCCTGATTTGAACCCACCAGACTTGATTTGTTTCCCAAATTGAAGGAACCACTCCATGGAAAACGTTTTGTTACAATTGATGAAGCTTCCAGTGAGGTGACCCGAGTAATCAGACAGCTCAGCAATGAAGGTGCCTTATCCAGAATAAAGAATTTGCCAAAACGTTGGGAAGGTGTCATAAGCAAGAATGAAGATGATATTGAAGGCCTGTAAAGGTATTTTTCAAAATAAATTATTTCCTTCCATTCTATCTTACAGTGTGCAGAACTTTTGAAATGACCCTCGTAATTTAAATTGTTAGAGTGTTTTCAAAAAATCTCTTTACCATCGTGAGCAATAGATGGGTTGAACAGCCCGAGGACTGCGGGAATCCTGGGTCGGGTGAGCAGCATATAGAATGGTAAAATTATCTGAACTGATTTAGATATTAATAATTAAAGTTTTCTAGTAAGCTTTTTGGTGGGCCTACGGTATGGAAACAACTCTTTGGAATCCTTTATGGATCATCTATCTTCTTCGGCTGTTTGAAATTTTATCAAATACTCATATTTCAAAATTTAAAACTTAATTTTAGACAAGTAAGGAGAGTGGGAACTTTCTTCACGTTACTGTTCGCGCACATGTCCTGGTATGTTACATCCAATTTTGTTTTGTAAGGTGTACTGAATATCCTACTAATATCATGTAAAACCGGTATAAACTTCTTCTGTCACTGAGATTCTATAGATTCGTTGCCATTATTAAAGAACAAACTCTCGTAAAGGCTTAAGCTTGTATGATCGTACATATCGTGATATAAAATTTACGATGCATTTAATTCTCGTATGAATACCTTAGAAGTAATTTTACTGTACTATTCTTTAGGGCTTACATTAATGTACCCTGATAAAAAGCTAATATAATGAACAGGGAGATTTCATTGCATAAATCAACAATTTAAATGTCTATCATTATTATAAGCATTTATCCGTATATTATATTAGCCTAGTACTTAGCTGCCGGATAATATATATCAAAGTTTCTACTGATTCAGGTATTGGTGAAGGTGGACTTATTATCAGACTTCTAAATATGGAAAGAATATCCTAGAAAAAAAAACTAAAATAATTAAATAACCTCAAATGGTAAGTTTTGAATCTGGAAAACTTGGGCATTCGTGGTTGGAAGAACAAGGATAGATTTTCGAAATGCAAGTACAGGGAACTTTAGAAATAAAGTATTTTGTTTAACAAAATCAAATGCATTATTCTCTTGGAACGTACAGCCGAAGTTCATAAACAATATTGCGTGTGTGCTTTACATAAATAGTGGACTTGATCGTGATATATCTACATTGACCTCGATATTATTTCTGTGGTTCAATGTTAAAGCCAGGCAATTATTGCTTCAGTTCAGTGAACTTCATTCAACAGCTAACACGCAATAATAGCACGATTTGGAATTCTTTCAAATTCAATATCTGAAGTATATTTGCCCGAAGTAATGCTTTAGGAATGTTATGTTTTCTTTCGCTTTCTTTTTTATGTACTTCTTTATTTCTTTCTCTCTTTCTAGGTATTTTCTGATCCTTTATCTCTCCCATCTCCCAGTTCTCTTCGTTTCCCTCTTCGTTTCAAAATTCCGGCAAGCATTTATTTTTATTTTTTAGATAATATACTGTGTTAAAGAAAGGATTTCGTACGACAGTCAGCAATACATTCCAAATTTTAAAAGATAAGAAACACAGTTATAAGATAAAAAAATCAAGCATTCTATTTAGGACTTCGTAAGATATAAAAAATTAAATTGGTACGGACACTTAAGAAGAATGGAAGAAGAAAGGTACCAAGAAGGGTATGGAAATGGTGTCTACCTGGAGGAAGATCCAGAGACATGCGTCGAAACTCAAGGATGCAGGAAGTCAATACAGGAGATCAGTATCGGTACAGGAGAACAAGATATGTATTGGATTGACAGTGAAGAATGGAGGGAAAAAATATAACTTTAGACAGAAAAAGATGTTGTGCTCTGAATATAAATAATAATTAAAGAATGAAACCCTGTCCTTCCTTGATGGATCCCTTGTATATGAAAGAAATGACTTGGAAGACATATGTAATGAAAATCCTATTGAATGTTGCAGTCACAAAGTGGTATTTAAGGTAGCCTATATAAAAATAAACTAACTGAATATTTGGCCCAGATGCTTGCATTTGCCTGAGGTACTCAGGACAGTCCGCGTTTCAACCTGGAATTGTTTGTGTTTCTCTTATTTGAAAAAGCGATTGATTTTCATCCCGACACTATGATTCTGCAGTAAAACAAAATACAGGTTCGATAGGTATATCAAACGTATGCTCAGAATGCACTGTTTACCGGCTACTTATCGGAGCAGGTGATATAGGTCAGTGGTGGGTGAAGAAGAGGGACTTCTATCTGGCACGATTGGTAGGTTAAATAAAAAGAAATGAAAATGTGGCCGCATTCAATATTTTTCCTTAGTGTACATGGTTCGTATAAAACAGAAAATTGATATACTGAATACCTAATCTTTTAAAAATATATATGTAGCATATTCAGATTTTTAACATGTAATTAAATTTATAAATTATTCATCCAAATTGGCAGCTACTGGCTATGTTAGAATGCAAGTTTCCCTCATGAAATATCTTTTAAAGGTGATAAGTTGTAGCTACTGCTTTCATCCCAAAATAACATACCATTGCAGCCCGTAGCAGTCAAAATGACGTTTGAAAAATAAACTGGCTGCTCGAGCAATTGGTTCTTTTGATCTGGGTGGATGTCAATGCGAGAATCACATATGTCTTAATTGATATGTAGGCCTAAAATCACTCTTTCGGGACGGTGACGGTTACATGCATAAATACCAGTGTACCAGTGGAGTCAAAGTAGACTCCTTATGTGCGGAATTATAAGAATGTTTGATTGAATTAGGCTTGGAACGTTTTTACAGGTATTGTAGACTCAAGTTTACCCAGCATGACGTTACTGTGTATGGACAGTCACTCCACAGCATAAGCAGTGCGCGCCTATAGTGCAACTATTGCAGTTCACACGAAAATAAAAAAGGACAAGCTTTTTACATTCATATACATCACTGGTAACCACTGTGTAGAATATCAGTCGAATATAATTTACTTGAGCATGCCTTCGTTATATATGCAATACGGAACGTGTTCACTTTTTATAGTCTCCTGATTAAACCTGAGTGTGCTCTTCTTGTCATCGCGTGGTACAATCCCCCACCTCTTCCTATAGGACGTGCTTAGTAAACCTAATCGTTCCTTGTATGAACATTTGAAGCCTAGATCGATGTATAATAGTCACAGAACCTTTCCATATACAAATAACAAAATCCTTGAAACATCTAGTTTTACGTCACTGACCAGTCTGTTTTATGGTGGTAAGGGAAGCCTTCATGATTAAATTAAACGATCATTAAACAATAAACCATTAATAACGATTTCTAACATAATTAGCAACACCTTTATTACCGGTTGCTGACCTTAGACTTAGATTCACTGATGCTACCAAGAGTTTGGCTGTTTATATTAATTAAGAGGTTTCTCTGGTAGGTTGATCTCTTAAAACAGGTTTCGACACACTCCATCATCTTCCTAGTAGTTCAATGTCGTTTCTTATGAAAAAAGAGTAATGAATATTTCAAGGTTTTGAGATAGTGGTTGTGTAGTACTTAAAATGGATTTTACGTACCCACAGAGTTTCTCACGCAACAGTTAGTATGAAGCAATATTGAGCTTTTGTTTTGAGACATGATAATTATCATAAGTGCAAAAATGCAATTAGTGTATTTCAACTTGACGAACATCATAATTAGTAGGTCATCGTGAGGTTTTCGTGGTGCAATTCATATTACTCGTTCACAGACTAAGAACTTTCTTTTGTTGTGACGGGAATAGTACAATGACATATTACAAAAGAAATTGGCAGAGCGCACATATGTCCACATGTAACTGTTATTGAATAAAATTATGCTTAAAATCTATGAATAGCTGATTTCCAGGACTAAGATCTCAGAGATCTGCTCATTATTTTTTTTTGGTAAGGCCAATACTTAGCTCATTAAATTTATTTTTATTTATTTAATTTATTTATTCAAACACAAATGCATATTTATACAAGTAAAGTTAAGCAGAACAAATACAAATGTCGAATTTCAAAAATAACTACAACTGCTATTTAAAAAATTGAAAAGAAAGATAGGCTATTCTTACATAGATTATTAATTATTCAAGAATAAGAATTATTAACATTAAGAAATACACCCGAATGGGCAAGACTGCTCGTGCTCAGGTGCAGTTTCAAAAATATCAAAGTGAAGAAAGAGGAGAGACAAAGAAAATAGAGTGTATAAAAAATGTGATTAACAAAGAAAGTAAAAAATGTTAAACATAAATACATAAAAGGAATGAATCAAAAATGTCTTAAGCAGCTAAAAAATTACAGAAAATGCTTTACATATCTATTAAATTTAACAGTGGAGTATGCTGAGAGATCATGATACTTTCTGATCGTTGAGTTATAGAAGCGGGGGCCAAAATTAATGCTATGTTTTAATTCTGCCGATGTGAGACACTTGGGTTCAGATAGGAGTTAAGTTACATATAGCCTATACTTAATAATAAAAGGAAACAAATTTGTGCATTATTTTGCATTTTGGCCGATGTTATGCTATAGGGTATTTGTTAGGATTTTTCTGCCAATTTTGCGCTTGTGCAACTATTTTTATACATTATTTTCATTTTTTTGTTTTCACTTGAGAACGAGTAATAACTAGTCTTTAGATTTATGTATCTCCTTGCTTCCTATATTTAATCACACAGTGAAGAAGGGTCATCCAAAGGGTCATAGAGGACAATGGTTCAGATTGAGCAGAAAACGGTCGGTTATTTTTCCAAAGAATATTCCAATAAGGAATTAGCAACATCAGTAACAAGAATATTAAATATAGTCTATTATATGTATCAATGGATCATTGGTTTTCGGAAGAAATCATTTTACGGTGAAGTAAAATATTATGCTCTTAGCCATGTATAACATGCCATCCTGAGTTTTGTGGCAATTATGTTAATTGGTCTATAATGTAGGATGCTAAACCTTGGTTTTGTTAGCTAAAATAGCCATTTCCAGGTCTGTAAGAAATACTTTGACAAAATCATACATTTCTTGCAATCCTACATGTCCTTTTTAACTAATCAGCATCGATGGAATAAGCGGTTGAAAACGGAATCTTGTGAAAACACGTCTCATTCTTTTCTTCACCTTGATTGTCTAAGTTCAGCATTCTATCGGCATGAGAGTAGTGAAAGAAACGCCATCAAAACACAATCATGAATTTTCTATTTTTCTGTCACATCTCATGATCCCTACATGCTACAGCACTATACGGAAAGCAAATTAAAGTGCGTAATGAAGACGCTGAATGGATTTCTGGCGTCAAATACTTCCATAATCGTAAAATGCAATGGAATGCTGCTTTTAAAAATACCGATAACTCAAACGGTTTACTTGAAACTGGTTTAGAAAAGGGTGATCTTTGACACCAAGTATCATCTACCATTAGCTTGTAAAAAGGAAGGGAAGAAATCGTTTAGTATTATTACTAGAAACTAAATTTATGTCAGGATGTGGCTACCGCCCTGTGTCAAGAAACTAATTATTTAAGTCTACATTTATTTACTTTATGACGTGTTCAGAAAGAAATTTTCATTTATCTCTTCACACTATGTGCTGCAGCACCTATATATTATGTGACATGGATGTAGGAACTCATTTAAAATGAAGATGAGTTTCAACTTCTTCTCTTCGTGCCGCGAGAACAGAAACAAAAGCGCTGGTCAGGAATGTGCAGACCCTTCCTCCTCCTCTACCTTTCATCCTTTTCCTGAACATCGTCCAAACGAAACTACTTCCTTTCACATCTCTAACAAGGTATCTGTTGTGTGGGTTTAGTTTCATTTTAACGCTTCATTGAATTTTTTGAGTTTAGTCTATTACATAAACCTGATAGTCTACATACTTGTACATAAAATACTGGCTAGTTTCGGGAAAAATATTTAGGAAATCGTAAAGTTTGATAAAATATTGATTTTGTTTAAAGTTATGGCATTCCATGAGAACATGAGTCCAAATTTTGTGGCCAGCTTACCACTTTCAAAAACGTATTATATAAAATTAATTTTTAAATATGCAGCAACTTAAGTTGATTTTAGTGCATTTTAAAATACATGTATTATTTTAAACTTATAAATCTAAATGCAAGACTCTGCAAGCTGTAAGCTGCTATCAGCTATCCATGTAATTTAATATTATAATATGTTTAACGCAAACTACATATTAGAACCGTTTCCCAGACAATTAAAAACTATTAAAAGGAACTTTATGAAATGTTTCAGCATGTCCCACCCATATAATTTACAAAAATTACCATATACGTGCGGTTTTTTTTAAATATTCTTCTTACAAAAAATAATTAGGGGTTAAAATACCTTGAAAACTATTACATAAATTTAAACATAAATGTAATATAATATTGATTTAAGTACAGTCTTCACGGTAGACATATTTTGTATAGTCTATCTACCTTTATACTTTAAAATAAAATAAAAATATATAATGAATGTGTTAAACTTGTTTTGGTTAAGAGGGATGCGCTAAATAATTCTGAATAATTGATTTATAAATTTAATTGTATTCTAAAATTTTTAAAATTATCTTTATCGAATGTTTTAAAAGACTGGGTTGCCTGTGTATTAATTTGCATTTTTATAAGAGCCACATGCACTAAGAAAGAAAATATTGAATATGGTCTGCATTTAAGTTCTTTAACTGTACTTAAACTCTCTTAAACCAAATGTTAAGACGAATGTTGGTTTAAAATATTACTTTCCACTATCTCGTACATTGATATATACATTGGTCTGAGCATTTCTGAGTAGAGGCTCTGCTTCATGTGTATGATATTTCCCTTAATGAGAATAGTTTGTAAGCCCCATGAATAGGAAGGTTGAGCGTGGAAGAATAGAAGATTTTTCGTATTAATTACAATAGTCATTTTATTCATCAGTTGTCAGTGATCTTATTAAGGTTATGTTTTCACAGCTAACAGTACTAAATTTTCATTCAAAGCATTGATGAGCATAGCTGTATTCTTTCACATTGTTTAGAATTAACTGAACTACTTGATGAAGTACTAATATTTTAGGACATGATACCATTTGATATGTGTCAAATGTTTTATGTAGGACAAATAAATTTACGAAAACTTATATTATGAAATACAATTTTCAAGAATATTTTAGAAGAATAGTTGAAGAATATTTTAAAGCTTCTTTGCCTCAAAACAAATTCACAGAATAGCCGTTCTTTTAATTACTGTACAATCTCGTAAGTAGGATATCGTTTTGGGCTTTGTTTTATATTTCTAATTTAAAAAATATTAATGTCAATATCTGAGACAAGAAGCAGGAAACTTTTCGCATAATTAGCTAATTGAAGTGTGTATATAAAATAGGTAATCTTTTCTACCATTTATTTGTAGTTTACCTTCTGTACTTGAGTATTTTTACTTAATATTTGACTTTAATTCCTAATCATTTATTTTTTAAACTTGTAAATGGTAGGTTGGCAATAAAATTCACAACCGAAAATGTTTAACAATTAAAATAGAGCAGTAACTGAATTGTTTATATTGAGTTGTATTCCGAGAGTTGCATTTCTATTATAACTGATGTTGGAAAAATACATGCGCTCTTTTGTCCAGAATGCACTAGCGTAATATTAGGACATCTGGAATAATTCCTCAAGCTAATAAGAGACATTAAATTACTATCACAAAAAGGGGTCCAATTAAGAGGGAAACGAATGGGTCATTAAGAAATAAAGTAGGAAGCAAATGCAGCACCATTAGCCTGCAGTCAAGTGAAAACATAATGCAGGCCCCAAGAGGAATACATAGATGAACCAAACCTTCATTATCTCTTTTACTATTAACTCCGAACTAAAACAGAATCTCAACTGCACTTTTGTTCTTTCCAATGTGTTTTGTACACTGATCTTGAACGGAAGGTTAAAACTATTAGATACCCATGCGTTACTATAGTTATGAGTGTTAATTCTTGGAACTGAGTATTATAAATTGTAGCTATTTAATATTTCAAATATATAGCTGTCGGATAGCTACCTGGAGGGGTTCCATTACAACTATACAATTATATGTAGGGCAAACGTGCCTACTTTCGCAGTACCCCTAATTTCGGAGTATCTTTTTATTTTATTTACTGCAAAATCAGGAACAGTAGGCCTAATGGAAAAAAAATTATAAAATAGAAGAGAGGATGCCCTCTTTGATGAATAAGATGAAATATTTCCACTGCTGTTCCCAATTTTACAATAAATAAAATAAAAAGATACTGCCACAACAAAATAATTTTTATACATCCATAAAATTAACAATAATACCGAAGTACCGTAAATACATTCCAATTTCCCGGGGAAGGGATAAATTAGATGACATACAAGACAGCACCTGGACATGAAAGAATACATAAATATTAACAAAATTAACAGATTAATAAATGGAATATTGAATGCTAATAAACAATATCCTATGTAAATAATTGTTCATGTTAATAGAGCAGTAAATAACCGTATAGTCTTAGGAAGTCATTCCAATGAAGCTTTCGGTATGCAAATGATGTAAACTTATGTAAAATAAGCACGTTTGTTTAATGAATGAATTAATTAATTAATTATATTGTTAAATAAATTACTAATCAAAATTATTTTATCTTGTTAAATAAATTGCTAATCAAAATTATTTTATCCTGACAGAAAAGTAGATGCTTGATAAAATTTTAGTTTTGAAGTTACTTTATAACTTGTTAAAGAAATAAAAATAAACATATTGCTTTTAGACTCTGATGCGGAAAACTTACTGAACAACAAATGAGCTGCTCCCTTTACACAGGTTTCCCTAAACAGACCATAATTTAATATACTTAGAATTCGCAAAATATGTAAACAAGAACAGAAAAATATTTCAGATGATTACTACAATTGAGAAAACGAAATTATAAGTTTAAAGACATATTATAATGGAATTGTTGATTCTACAACTGAAGCGAAGACTAATTAATTATTATACTTAAACCCTAAAAAATTTACAGTATAATTTAAGATACTATTAAACTTATTTATCTGTTAATATAGAAGAATGATTTTGAGAAGGCTGCTACACTTCAGAAAGGAATCAAGTGTTAAAAAATATTTTTAGATAACAAGTTCATGGACTATACGAATACTAAAATGAAATACAGGTATATATGAATATGTGAGTTATAAATTAATAAATAAATAAATTAATTAACTAAGCAGTAATTGAAAGTGTAAGAAAATTAGCTCATTGCTAGTTTTTAAGTGGTAGGCCTATAATCACAATAACGACAAAGTAAAGTAAAGTAAAGTGTTCCCTATACAGGCGATGGAGGCCCAGAGGGTTCCAGGAGGTTGAGGCTTCCAGATTTTAGACATTCGGCACGTGAAGGTGGTAAGGTTGTCAGCCTTATGCACCGGCCGCCTTTACCCCCAGGATTGCTCCTGGTACTCATTTCTGTTAGAGGCTGAGACGACCCCAGGGCCACAGTTCCACCAGAAGGATTAGGTCAATTGAAAAACTACAACGACCTCATCGGGGATTGAACTCGCGACTTTCCGGTTTGTAGCGCAGCGCCTCTACCAATACGCCACGGCGTACCCCCTCCCCCAATAATGATAAAAAGTATTGTAAAATTCAACTAGTTCAAATTGACTGATATGATATATTTTCTGTTTTTAGTATATGGCCTAAGGCAATGGTATTGCATAAGGCGGCTGCTTTTATATTAATCATCTTATAACTAGTAGCCTAAATTTGTTTTGAGGAAAAGAATCCGGTTGCACGAGACCTTGCAGCGTGAGTTGATGAACCCAAAGATATGGGGCAGTAGAGAAACGGAACCGCTACATCTATAAACAATAAACAGACCAGCGTTTCCTGCCAAGTGTAATATGGATTCCACTGTTTTGTACTTAGAATGTTATTATGTATCTTACAACTATATGTATATATAAACTTAATAATTGTAGAATTTACTATGATTTTCTTAGTAATAAATTACGGTTAATGAGTTATTTACTCACTCTCGCCAAGTTCTAAGCATGAATGAAAGCCGGGAAATCCTTCACCTGTACAATGAGACCTTAAGTTTTTTCCCTTTTATGATTATGCGGTATGAAAAGGTCAAGGTACTAATTTAATGATATTTGTTAGGATGTGAAATACAACGAATTAATGAAGTCTAATTAATTCTATTGCAGTTTGGACATTGAGGATTTTAATTTTTTTTTACTTCAATGTAATGGCATAAACACAATGAAGGTTATATTTAAATTCAAGTATTATTTAAAGAGAAAAGTGACGACTTTGGAATTTAAGCATGAATAAAGCAAATCTCTCTTCAGGTAGCCAATATGATTATACGTTTACAAAAGTAATATTTTTTATTGTATCAATAAATGCATTTAAAAGTACCTAAGTTGTTTATAATTACAAACTACACGAAAATTAATTAAGGCAGATGGGAAATTGATATTGAATTATAAAAAGAGGGATACTGAGGTTCATTTTTTTCTGTAGTCTTATTACAGTGACATCACTAATATTGGCAATATATTAGTGCATTAACAAAACGTAGCATTTATCTAACATGGAGACAATTACTTTATTCATTAAAAGATAATTCAATTGCAAACATAAGAAGTGCAGTTTATCCATAACAATTTTTGTCAAGTCAAACAGACATTTGTAAGTCCATTTATTGAAACAAAAAAGTGCCATCTGTAGGTTTTTGCACTTTAATTTTTTTGTGTTGAACTGCACTGTCGATATTTCAATTGAATTTCGAAATTACTTTTTTTAACAGTAAGTTTAAATATATTTTACTGACATATATTTTAAGGGATTGGGGGATTTTTAAATTAAAACAACACTTAAGCTCATGTATACTATACTGGTAACCGAAGATATTCCTCAATATCCAAACTTCAAAACATTTCACCTCAAAAAATTCTTCTATCAAAACAAATCACACGAGTTAAAAATTAAGGTTCTCACTGAATACAGGTGTCACGATTTAATCCGAGAAAGCACTCACAACATAAGAGACTAATGTAAAAAAAAAATTATAATCCATTGATGAACTGTAGCGATGTTACAGATTATGAACGCACCTTGTACATTGCTTTGTTGTACATCACAGTCTTCAGTCACGATTGCAGATTTATCCTCCTCGACGTTGTCTCCACAACAAATAGCTACACAACTGACAGTACGGTATTTGTTTCAGGGTTTATATTTATATTTTATGTCGGAGGGGGTAGGGATTCCAATCAAATTCCGGAAAACTGAAGGATGGTAGCTGGTAGGTGGTAGTGGAAAAAATTTAAAAAAAAATTCGGATAATAAACAGAAGTATTTTAAAGATAAGGGAGGGAAACGAGGGGAATTATAGGCGGGGTAGGTATGGTATGAATGTATGAAAAGCGAGAGTGCACGTCAGAGTGATAGTACTCTCAGAATAGTAGGAGAAAATATTTAATTTGAGGATGGAAAAGCACATGGTCTGTAGTAGTCAGTGGGGTGGGGGAGATTCATACCTATGTTGGTGGGGCTTGTATGTTTTCTTGTGTGTGAGAATAAGGATGCTGATTTTGTGTGGAAGGGACAGAAAAATTAAGGAGATTTTTTCTCGTTCTTTCTCTTTGTATTGAGGAAGGGGGAGATTTTGATCTCAAGGTAGCAGTGAGAGTGCGAGATGATACACTGGAAGGGGGACGGGAAAAGTGAGAGGGGGACGATACAAGGTAGAGCAGAGGGAATGAGATAGCAAATGTGATTCAGTGATGTAATAGTAACGTTACAGCGGTGCTAATACCAATCTCTGCCTTAGTATTCTGAATCTCGCTTTCTTTGTTTCTGTTTTCACCCTTTCTTTTTATCTTTATTTCTATATTTCCTTCTATTCATCTTCCATCTTTTTTCTTTCCCTATGTTTGTATTCATGTATTGCTTTCGACTTTTCTGTCTGCCTTTCTTACTTTCATTATATAGTTTTTACATAAAGTTTGTTTCTTATGCATTTCTTTCCTCCTACCTTTCTTCCTTTTTCTTTCTGCCTCCCTTTCGTTCACCACTAATTGTTTTATCTTACAATAATTATAAGATAAATCAATTGATCAATCCCTGGTTAAAAACATTAATTATTAATCTTTTGTTTATCGCCTCATGTTATTTGTGTGAAGAACACCGTGGCACAGTTCTTTGGGACACTGCAATACAAACCGGAAGGTCGCCGGTTCTATCCCCAATAAGGTCGATGGGACTTTTCAAATGGCCTAATCCAACGTGGAATCGTCATTTGGCGATCCTACACATCTTAAAATTGCAAACATTGTCTTCATATCTTGACCCACATCTGGACGAAAAGTCTGCAGCGAATCGAAGACCATCCATTTCAGTGTCTTATTTCAATTGTTTTTTTACGTAAGGCGTTAACTAGGTTAATTTGTTCTTAATCATGGCACTTCTTTCAATTCTATTACTGGAGGCTATGATGAGGCATCGTCGGTTCAAAATGTTAATTATGCTTTAATTAATCTCACCAGAAGGACGATATTGTCTTTTCATTGAAATAGCTTTGAGCACATCGCTTAGGGACAGAGAAAATTTCTTTTTCACGGAACAGTAATAGTTCTTGTTACTTTATATTAATTGTCAGATTAATGACGTTAAGGGAAGGTACACCTTTGACTGGTATAACATTAGAGAGCTTTAATATTTTATATTTTAAGGTCAAGCCAGACCTATGGAAATGGAATTTGGCATGGTGAATTTGCAGTACGACTAAAGTGTTGAGTATTTTTTTTAAAGTACCTTCTTTTGAATGACTTAGGGATTATTAAAATGACACGTTTAGAGTTCAGGTGTTAGAATTTTTAATCATCTGAATTATTTTATAAAACTTTAAACATTATTTTACTTCATTTTGTTCTTAGGGAACAAACGTGTAATAAAAATTAGTTTAGTAGGTTTTCTTTGCTGATATGGCTGTGTTGTATGTTTCAAAGTTCTTGATTAAAAAATGCTAAGCAATCAGAAAATGACTGAAACTGTAACTTTAAATATTAACTGTTAAAAATGATGTAGACGTAGAATGACTATCATCAGTGCATGCCCACGGCCCTTAAAAGTCACATTACGGGCATCCAAATGCATCAAAGATAATATGTGTTGCATTCTTTGATTAGCGAAGAATTGTTGTTAATTAATATGCAAGAAACGGAAAAAAATGAGGTTTATGCCATTTTTTGGCATATTTCACACGTCGGTCCTCTTATCAAACGGACCACAGTATTGACCACGTTCAGACAATTTCACAGCATTGTTCTCTGATTCAGGATGGTTACCTGGCCGCTTTGAGGTCTACTGGTGTGTCCTTTCCTCCCATTTTAAATTTCTGAAGTGAACTCTGCCCGATATCATTTAGTATTGCTTTTGGCTTCAAACGAAAACAACTAATGCTGAAGACTGAGTTTCCAGGCACTGGGAACGTTAAGATCTGTCGGTACAATAATGAATATTCTATTCACAGATCAACTTCTGTTAAAAGGATGGGTACGTCGGAATGATGGTATAGTTCTTTCCAAAACATGAAAGCTTCAGTTCTTGGAGCTACTCAGATAACAATTCCCCCCTGCTACTTAACTCTAGGGGTTAGTAAACAATAGTTGACCCCATTAGACGCCTAGAATCAACACTGTCAGGGTTATTTCTTTTCTGCACATTGTTCAGTCCACTGTCTTGTATTGTGTTGACTAGGTGCACCCGCTGTGTGAATGTTATATTATGTCCTTTTTTCGACCCAGGTGTAAAAATGGCCATCGCGCCACATAAGAAGAATGTGTATCTCTAAAACACTGACTGTGGGATTAGCGGACAAATTGTGATCCTCATTAGGAAGAGACTTATTGTGAAACCATTCCGCAAAGTCAGGCCGGGATACGGGCGGTGCAGTAAGACGAGGCTTTCGTGTTTTCGAAAGAACTATACCTAATATAGCAGTTCTTATGACAAGGCCATTGTAACATTATCAAAGTAGTAGGCCTATATTGTAAAATACGTGTGGTAAGTACATCATTCGAGAATATAGGAAGAGTTTCTCCAACGCAGTTAGCTAGGTTCTATTTCCAATTAATCTGAGGTTAAACTTTGGTGGACAGTTGTTAGTGTATCTTCCCGCGATTTTTCTATCTCTCCTGCAATGGTATTTCACTATTTATACTTCAACATCATTTTAGTAAAATTGACCGACTACTTAACTAGTTAGTTAAGTTATTATGATATTTTCCAAAACATTACGGCCTTGCCTCACTTCACCGCCCGAGGACTTTGAGGAATGGTATTGCAATGTGTCTCCTCCTAATGAGGGTCGCTTATTGTTCGCTAATCGCAGAGTCAGTGTGTTAAGAGAATGTGTATTTTTCTGATGTTGCGCGGATGACCATATTTGCACGTGGATCGGATAAAATAAGGACACTAACACGATTCACGACATTGGACTGAACAATTTCTAGAAAAGACCGTAAGATGATGGTGTTGCTTCTAGGACTTTAATGAGGATCGCCTATTGTTCACTAATCTCTACTGTTAAGCAGCAGAGAGAAATGTTATTGGGGTTGCCCCAAAATTTGAGGCTTTCATGTTTTGAAAAATACTGTAAATCCGAAGCACTGAATCTCTTGGGATAACAAACTTTGCACTACACATATGAGCACCCCATAGAAGTTGTTAATGGTACCAAAGTTCTAAAGTACTCAACAATGTAGGCTATTATTGCAATTCGTGGCGTATTGCATCAATTACATAAACATTTTCTCATACATTAAATCATCGTGTGTACCAAAATAAAATATTTAATCAAAAGAAAAGGAAGCTGGGAATGTTCCTGCTATACTTGTAGGTATTTCCTCTTTAAATGGCAATGTTGATTTACGGTGATGCAAATTCTGAAGTCATTATACTTTATGGAAACTGCTTAGTAAAAATCCCGAGAAACCTGCAGTGCTCGTAATCATCATAAGGTTTTTTTTACTGCTGTAGACCTGTATTGAACTGAATTCAAATTCAATGAGATTAAATCAGAATCGTGCTTTAGTTAATAGAAATAACAATGACAATAAATCGACAGTAAAAAGGTACAGTTCCAGCTTTTCAATTCCCAATTATGTAAACTGGAATCCATTATTAGAATTTTATATTGACGAAATCCTAGTCTTTGCCTATAAGGTCACTTTTCTATTCACAAGAGTTTTCGTCATCCTATCTGCCTTTATCTGCACAAATCAAAATAATATTATGTAAGTTATTTGTGATATACCTTGATGTTCGATCCTGACAATCCATTATGTTGAAATCGTATCTTAAATTGTAGATGGAGTTGAAAACAAAAATGCATAATAACTTCTGACTCTCAAATACATCTGAATTGCTTACACAACCCGATAAAACCTTGCTTGACAATAATACAGATCTGTCTCCGATAGGTATTGCCTATGTGTATACAAATTGGTCATACTGAATATTAAAAATAAATTTACCTGTTTAATATGGAAGTATAGCCTTCTGTATTAAACGATAATCGAATCTATGATTAGTATTTAAATGATTCATTCTAACTGTTGGACATTCCGAAGAAGTACGGCAAATCCCATAATGAATAAAACTTCACACAGGTAAATTTCCCTGCAGCTGAGGTCAAAATTGAGCTTAAAGCTGCTTGAATCTTTACTCTAGGTCTATACTAAGGCATCTTTACATCAAGAGAGTCTTATTTACCTCACTTTATTCAAGAAACCCATGAAGGTTCGTCCTGTCTTCTACGAAGAACCGTGCTAGTGATAGAATTAAGAGATAGGGTGAAACGGTTAGCAATAATATATTTTGATCAATCTTTTTCAGAGGCGTGGAATTGTTCGACAAGACGCAATCACTGCGTTCTTAGATCAAACATTTTTATTCCATTTTTTAAAATCTGAATAGGCCTATGTGATCCTTGGATTGCGTTTATTATTTTCAATATTTCTTCATTCGTCATCCTTTTTCTTATTTGGAAATAATTTTATTTTAAAATCATTAAATATGAAAATGCTGTTAACAATTTAGAAATTTCAGTGTCTAGCATTCCTGAAATGGTTATACCAGATCTATTAAGATAAAAGGAAGAAAAAAAAACTATACGGGACTTATATCGATCCACAGGTGTTCATGTCGATGGTCAAGCGATTTATACAGTTCAAGTAGATTAGATAAAAACAGAAAAGGGATTTATATTCAAGGAAGTAGAATACATCGGTCTGATGGCTGGATGAAACAAGAGAAGCCTATGTAAATCACACTAAATGTGAGTCCTGGTCATTAAAGAAGTAAGCTAAATGGAAATACCTGTTTTGTTGCATCTAGTTCTGTGTTAGAATATCAAGAAGGCTTTCTTACACATCCACGTTTTAAGAATAATCAAGATCCTACCGAGAATAATGTCATAAAGCAAACTTTAAAGAGAAGCTTTTAAAAAACCTTAGAGAGTCTTAGCGTTAGTGGATCTGGTGCTTATGTTCTTGTGAATCTGAAATTATTCATATATTTAGTTCAAACATAATATCGATCTTAATATCATCAAGCAGTGTAAAAAAGAAAGAAAGGTCTATAAATTGCAAAGTAATATAGTTCAAGCTCTCTGGTTTATTTGTATTTGAATGTACATCTATTCTTAGTTAATTGTAGTTTACATGAAATTCCAAAAGTAAAATATGGCTACATTTGGTAGTAATTCGACCACGAAAAGGGGGATTTTGAAATCAGTTCTTAATAAAATGAGTTTTCTTAAATCACGATGTTAATTAGAGTTATTGTATTTTAATGCGTATTATAGGCTAATCTGTCGTAACATAAATTTACAAACGGAAAGTAATATATCTATTTGAGAAATAATGTGAATTTTCCTATCATATAATGTATTCTTGAACAAAATACCATTAAATTAAATTAAAGATTCTCCCCAATGCTTTGGCTAATAAAATTGGATCTCGAAGTATGTGTTGAATAATTAGTACATTATACCAATAAAACGTTATAAAAAATTGTTTTTTGTGAATTTGGGAGGACTTGTATATCTTACGTGATATAAACTACAGAAAAGTTAAAAATATATTTTGACATTGTTTCTAGGATTCAGAGTTACGTTTTATCAGCTGTAAATCCGCGTTGACACAAGCATGATTTAGCCTCTGGAAACCCCGTAGTGTTATGTTCTTGCACAATGCTAGGAGTCTAATCCGGGAAGTGTAAGCCTCTTGTTGTGATTTGCTGCCTAGTCTTTGTCACCGAACACTTGAATCATAGACTGCATGCACATCCTATATTGGATTTCATTCCGTACAATCAAAATGAACTAACGCCCCTTTATCACCAACGCTATACATGACAATATTAGCTTAACTTTATTATATTTTATTTGGATTTTTTCAGCTAGCTATTGGGTAAAGTTATGATCCAATTGGAGGATTGGTGTTATATCTTCTACTCCTGTAACAATGTAAATATGTTAATTCTGAATACTTCTTCATAAGGCAGCCCCTAATTAGTGGGAGAATAATAAATAAATGAAATAACAGTTATAGTGACCACATGACGCCCTGCTATTAATTTCAAAACTTTTATGTAAACGTTTTATATAAGCTTTTTATTCTTATGTTTACTTGATTAAAACCAATTACAGACTTGTTATAAACCGCAAGGAAAAAATCATGCCGAAACACAATTCAGAATATATACTCAATGCATAAATGTAAATAATAACCTATATGCGAGTAACTCATGGTAATTATATGCAATTAAATTTATGAAAACACATTCAGGATGGACAGTCGTCCTTCCTTGGTGCATTACGCACTCGCGTTTAACATACACACAGAGAAGTTGCCAAGCGTATGCACTGACCGTGAATCGAAAAGCTAAGTAAAACTTCTTGTTAAAGACCGTTTTGTTTTGCTGTGTTGCACATTGTGATTATTATCTCAGATCATGTTTCAGCAAATGCGGAAATGCAAACTGCATTTTATCCGGAAGACATTTTTCTGGCAATAACTCATGTACAAGTAGCAATTTAGTTGCTGTATGTGCCTTACGGAAGTTGTCCAAATATATAAAGCTCATGAGTTTACAACGTTTATTTTGAGGAAATCTGAATAAGAGCTTAGCATATTCCCTTTTTTTCATATGGTAAATTGTGAACTTCTGAAAACAATTCTAAACTGGGTATAATTCATTCCTTCAATATTTTGAATGTCGGCCGCGACGTTCTACTCTAGAGGTAGCGTGCCCGCCTCTAGATCCGAAGGTAGCGGGAGCAAACCCGGCCCCGGTCGATGGATTTTTTAGGACGTGGAAGTCCTTCGGGAGGGACTTTAAGCTGGGGAGGTCCGTGTCGTAGATTTACGGCACGTAAAAGAACTCCAAGCCTCTGGACAAAATTTATCGGCCCTTTCCCGTCCAAGTAATACCTTAGTTTCAGGAGGGAGGTTGAGAGGCGATGGTCTTACCACCTGTCTCTCTGTCCTCTCTCGGAAAATAAGCGTAACAAAATTATATAGGTAATGTAACCTCCACCATATGCCCCACCATAGGGGTTACAGGAGAAAGTCAGTCAATATTTTGAATAAACTAGGGGTGTTCATTGTTCAATATGCAAGTTTGTATGTAAAATGCATTATAACGGATGTAACCTCATGAACGTAGCACATTCCGTGTAGGAGCTTATTTCTTATCTGTGGATCAAATTCCCAATTCCCTCTTCAAAGAACCTATGGCTCTTGCTATTCGGAAAATACCACAGGGCCTTTTGATCGTTCGTTTTGGAAATACTGATCTTCCAACGCCATCAAAGCTGGGAACAGATGGAAATCGCTGAAGTTGATTGGTGTCAAACCAGAGCTCTAGGGAGTATGTTGAAGACGCTCCCAGCGAAACTGTTCATTTTGCCAATTTGCAACATTTTCTTCGGTTTACAGGAAGGGACATTTTTTCTCACTTAAATTGTATCGAGTGAAGAATCTTGGGCGCATTATTATTCAACGACACTCCTGAAGCGAAATTGAGTCAGCATTTCCAGAACGATGACCACATCAAAAGCGCACTTTCTTTTTTGTAGAGCGAAAATCATAGCTTTTCTTGAAGGGGGAGTTCAGAAGTTTGTGCACAGATGAGACAAATAGGCCTTCCTCAATTCGAAAATGGTTACGCAGAAGAATGGAGGTACAGAAGTTAAGTTGATGAGTGCAATTGACAGCAATCAACTTAACTGATATGGGAAACCTATTTGTAAATTACATTGTACTGTACTTTAATATCTTTTATACATAAGGCAATCCTTTAAACCGTTTACTCGCATATAAGTTCATCCTTTTTTATGTAGTCTCCATTTTTATAAGTTTCTTCAGGTGAAGAATTAATTTCAACACCATCCAGTCAGCACAGTCTTGTCCTAAAAGTTCATCTTTTATCACCGTGCTGAGCATAATATTAAATCTGTTTATCTTGACATCCGAGATAACTTTTTGTTTGTATTAGTTTATTAATAATTATGTTATTTGAAGGGCTTCAATAAATGACGAATATACTAAAATTTAAATGCATCAATTCTCCTTCTATCAGTCTTCTTGAGTGACATAATTTCCTAAATGTATCACAATGACGTCAATGGTAATTAATCGTACATTTATTCCCTTACTGGTTCTCCAGGTTTATGGCGTTTGCTCCAATTAATACAGATCTCATTAAAACGATGCATCCTCTAAACTGACCGATGTTACGGTCGGATTCGATCGGGCTCTTTATACCTCATCTGTTTGATTAGAATTTCATTTGGAAAATAGTGATTAAAATGCAACACATTCTTTGAGCCTTCCTAGATAAACGTCATCGTTACATTGCATAATATGAAAGCATAGATTGGAAAGTTATATTCGCATCAAACCATAATTCATTTTACGATTCTAATCCTCAACTTGAATTGCAGAAGTTTGCAAAGCTGTGCGTGTTAACATTAACGTTTCCATATTTTTTCAGCTAAAGGAAATAAACTGTCACTGCGGAACTTGCGTGCTAACATTGTCGATGTGGCAACTCGACATTTTCTAGATAGAGGTATAAAAGTAGCATCGTCTTCTTGCCTGCTGCTATAACATTGCCTTGTAAAGCAATATGATCTAAGAATAAGGCAGTTCATATTAACATTAACATTAAAATTTAACTTTTAAATTTTATTTTAGAAATTCATAGTGACGTCTTTATTTTTCTAGTGAGCCGTTAATTTGACCATAAATTTGTTATATTTCTAGAATTCGACACACTTTACACATATTGTATATGCATACATATATCTAGTAAATAAAAGGGAACTCAAGTAAAGTAAAATAAAGTAGGCTAAGCTAACGTTAAATATAGTAAAGCATTCCTGATTCAGTGGTGATCCTTAGGTTCGAGGCTTCCAGATTGCTAGACTTAGGCACATAAAGTTAGTAATGTTGTCCGTTTTATACATCAGCCGCCTTTACCCGAGGATTGTTCCTGGTACTCAATCCTGTTGAGGCTGAGTCTAAAGCCCCCTGCACACAGGGACAGTTACTGGCGGCCAGTAACTGGCAGCCAGTACTGGCAGCCAGTGGATGTTCTAGTGGCAGCCAGTAGGCAGTACAAGGGTCAATTATTCAATTATGTATGATTATGATTAATATAAACAGTATTTATATTATATTAAAGAATATAGAATATTAGAGAACTTGTATTAATATTGTCAAAGTAGGCAAACTTTTATAAAAATTGTAGACTTGTAAATAGGTTGTGTAATAGGGGTAGAAAACAGAATCGGTTGTAAAATCTTTCGAATAATATTGCAGAAATCACAACACATGGGTAGAAAACAGCTAAGATGTGGATTCTTCTGTTATTCAAGCTGCCTAAAAAGTTATTTTGACTTGTATAAATATGTATTTGTACTTGTACTTTTAGAGGATTTGTCTGTAAAATCGCGTAAAATTTGTCAAAAAATGTAGTTTTGAGTAGAGATTAAAACAGGTAAAAACAGCTAGGGGTGATTTGATCTAATATTTTGTTGCCTAGAAAATATTCCTCATTCTAGAGTGTACGTTAATATATTTTGAGGAAAATTTGTTAAAGAATGTGTACTTTTATAGGAATTACGCCATATAATAAGGGTAGAAAACAGCTAAGGGATATTTTATACTTTAATATTAATGTGGTACTAATATTAATATTACATTGTGCAGAATTTTGTAAGCTAATAATTTGTATTAATATTGTATTAAAAGTAATATACTTATATTAATATTATTTTTTTTTCCTGTTATATGGGGAAGGTTTTGACATAAATGAACAAAACATAAAATAAATATTCCAACAAATATCTAAATAAAAATAGTGCAGATTTACGAAGTCAGGGAAAAGTTTGATTCTTACATTTTCCCCAGCGGTCAATCTTTCACTATGTGTACAAGTAGTAAGTTAATAAAGTTTTATTACTGAGTCCACGAAGAAAATATTTAAAGATTTTTACGTTATTGCTGGCATATAATGGAAAAGAGGCTTGCTAATACCTCCGTAACGTTCTGATAGTGTCTGGCATAATTACCACTCGTAATCCATTCAAGTTATAAAGGATTTACAATAAAATTCAAATATCTCTCTAAAAGTAACACACTTGAATATTTTCTGGACACAAAAATAAAATAAAAATGTCACATAGTCATTTGCTTCACCCTCGACATTCCACGATCATCCCAAATCATTCACATAGTTGAAGCGCCCGGAATAATTACCACTCAATTACTTGTAAACTATTCAAAATATAAAGTAGATGCTTAATTTATAATATAATTCAAATATTTCCCTAAAACTTTCTCGCTTAAAGACTTTTCGGGATACAAAAATAAAAGAACTGTCGCATAGTCAAATTCGCTTCTCCCTGCATGAGTTTTATGTAATTGGTGATGAGTATAACATGAAATAAAAACATATGTGTCAACTTTTCTAAGGTTCTGTTTTAACCATCAGTAGGGCTGTTGTGTATAGATTATTTCTGCACTTCACTGGAATCCGACCAAGGGTTAATTAAAGGTTTCGAGTTTAATCATGCCGTGTATTTCTAGACGGAGTAAAAGCCGTGAATAGCCATACTTAGAAACGCGTGACGTCACACACTCAAGTGCTGTGATTTGGTCTATCCCGGAATGCGCAATCTATATGGTTTACTGACCTTGGGTTTTTAAAATATTTCGCAAATAAAAATCACAAAAGTAATTCCCCAACAGATACTTCATTCCAGTGCTCTACTGGCGGCTAGTATCCTTTAAGACACGTCCAATAATGGCTGCCACTAGGTCACGTGACCCGTTACTGGGTCATTCCGTGTCAAATCAACACACTTTTAATTTAATTAAACTCACCATTCCAGATTTGGATGAAATTTTGTAGAGAGGTAATTATCTTGCATATTAAGAGAAATACAAACTTTTATTTAAATATTTCAATCCGTTTTGAAAATACAGCCATGTAAAGCACTAAAAAAGTAACAAAAATCACATCAAAAACATCTCTTTCAACTAATATAGCAACTCTTCTAATTAACCTACAAAGTTGGGGAAAGTATCGTTTTTTAGTATTTTTTACAAGCGTTTCAATGATATATAACACATAATAGTTCTAATGAAATTTGTTTTTCAAAATTCAAAGTGAAAATTTTGATTTTGAACTTTTTTAAGTACATTTTTTTAAATTTTCAAAAATCCTAGGAAATATGTTATACCAATGTTAAATGATGTACTAAGTTTGAAAATGGGATGGAAATGGGTTCATGGTTAAAAAATTAAAACATCACTTTTCAAAAATAACCTCAAAAATAACTTATATGCCCCAATGGAAAGCATAATAAAATAATTTCGACAAATAAATTGAAATAAGGAAAATAACACAATCTTGACATCTTGTTGTTCAATGGAAATTCTTGTCTCATGCCTTATTGGTTTGCAAAGTGTTAAGATAGCACATAAATCCTTTTGATCTGTGTCGTAGGATTTACTGTATGTAATACATCTGTGAGAGGTATTCACAGGTCGACACCGATCAAAAGGCTTTATGTGCTATCTTAACACTTTGCAAACCAATAAGGCATTAGACAAGAATTTTCATTGAACAACAAGATGTCAAGTATGTGAGTTACTTCCCTTGATTAAATTTATTTGTCAAAATTATTTTATTATGCTTTCCTTTGGGGCATATAAGTTATTTTTTACCTGATTTTTTTGTAAAGTGATACTTTTTTAATTTTTTAACCATGAACCCATTCCCATCATATTTTCAAACTTGGAACATCATTTAGCATTGGTATAACCTATTTCCTAGGATTTTTTTGTTGAAAATTTTTAAAAAGTACTTTTTAAAAATTCAAAATCAAAATTTTTCACTTTGAATTCGAAAAAAAAAACAAATTTTATTAGAACTATTATGTGTTACATGTCATTGGAAAGCTCGTAAAAAATGCTAAAAAATGACACTTTCCCCACCTTTATAGGTTACTTAGAAGAGTTGCTATATTAGTTGAAAGATATGTTTTGATGTGATTTTTGTTATTTTTTTAGTACTTTACATGGCTGTAAAGAACGGATTGAAATATTTAAATAAAAGTTTGTATTTCTCTTAATATACATGAAAATCACCTCTCTACAAAATTTCATCCAAATCTGGAACGGTGAGATTAAATGGGTGTGCTGATCTGACACGGAATAACTCTACTGGCGGCCAGTAAACTCAAACTCAAGCAGGTTTGAGTTTAGTGGCCGCCAGTAGTCTGCTGCATGTTGTGGGATAATTACTGGCTGCCAGTACTGGCTAGTGCTACTGGCTGCCAGTACTGTCCCTGTGTGCAGGGGGCTAAACCTGCCTTAAGTTTACTGGCCGCCAGTAGCTACTGGACGTTGAAGGGAAGTACCCCTGCACACTGGGACAGTAGAGGGACAGTAACTGGCGGCCAGTACTGGCTAGTGCTACTGGCTGCCAGTACTGTCCCTGTGTGCAGGGGGCTTTACAGTCGACTGTTAGAAATACGAGTGTTAGGCATCTTCCTGCTGCAACAACAGGTTGCCATGTACACAAAGAGTACCTTGAACATAATAAATACGTTAAAACATTATACATATAGGTGTAGAAATATGTAGAAGGTAACTTGTTTTTGCACAGGACAAAGGTCCATAAACATGTTCCTGAATATCAAAATAGAATCCTTAAGTGTAGTAATGGGAATTGCTGTCATGAAGGTGTTAGGGAATTCAAATTGTTTAAAAAAATTAGCAAAATAACTAGTGATCGTCCTTCTTGCTTCTTGACCTTTATAACTGTTATAGATTGAAGGCTGTACTTTTCCTTGAAATATCCTACAGTTGGATCATAAATCTGCCTCTTCTCACCATCTACTTCTTCAGGATTTCAAGGGATTCAAAACGGATGGTCGGACCTAAAAATATAGCCAGTGTGGAGTTCGGTTTGAAGGCAATTATATAGCCTATATTTTTCTATTGCTGCCATCAACTGAGGGGTATAGTACGTAGTCTTACACATAAGAATTTATGCTTTGTGAAAGAATACTCCCACCCAAGAGAAAATCATAGGAGAAGGATTCGATGTTATTTTATTAAGTGCCAGTATGGTACTTTATGAGATTGTGTGGGGAACGGGAAAATGTCTGTCCGTCTGTCCGTGTGTCTGTACGCGCGATAACTCAAATACGATTTATCGGATTTTCATGAAACTTGGTATAAACATTTATAACGTCCATGGGAAGAATCCTATTGATATTGGACCAAATCGGTTGACCGGTACCGGAGTAATACCCAATTTAGTGCCTGTTTATGGTAATGTATTAGAAAGAATTTATCAAATGCAAATCAGTTATCATGACAACATATTGTTTTAGAATCTTCATATACGGTTTTGGAAGTTGCAATACAGTTAGCTATGACAAATAACACTACCCACATATTCCTTCACATACGCTTATCAAACTAGACCGTTCAACTGAGCAAGGTTCCCGAGGTGGTAACGTCTTGCACTCATATCGTGGAGTTCTTTGGTTCAAATCCCGAAGCCGACCTATTTGACTTGTTTTTTCTGTGAGTGAGCGATTGTCATTATATCACAAATCTGTAGACTATAGTTCTGCTGATGCTGGATGATTTTAATCTGATTTTTTTAAAAACTATACCTTTGTTATTCCGCAAGCCCTGGTTAATTAATTAATCTGGAGCTTAACTTGTAAATACATTTTTTAAACTTATTTTTTGCATATCATAATTGCAATTATAACTGATTAAACAAAAGCATTCTGGCACTTTGTTATATCAGTTTACCTGATTTTATTTATCTCTTTATTTATTCATAGCTACTTTTATTATGGAGAATTATTGAATAAAATATAATAAGTGGCCCTCTGTTTAAAATACCCCAATAAAAGTGTATTGTGTTAAGATTTTTGCTGACTTCCAAACAATAATTTCTGATCTTACAACAGTTCCCGTTTATTTCATAGTAAATCTGGGATGGCCCACTGATGTCTGCTTAGCCCGTGGCCAATCGTGCCGCCTTTCTGCACGCCACACCACATCGCCTTAATCCGGATGATTATCCTCTCGAGTTAATTATGCCTTTTATGGTTAAGAAACAATCATTATATCCAACACATGCAGTGCCCTCTGCTGATTCAACGATAGTGTATCCAGTTGTTTATTTTCTGTTGACATGCAATCTGTATACGGTAAATTATTATTAACTCCACGTGATGAGGAGTGATTAATTGGTTAATTAAATATGTATTGTAATAAGATCTCTCGTTATGCCCCATTATTTAGGGAAGTGTTGAACAATGAAATAAGTTATGATTATTGATTATTTTTGGTCTATATAAAGAAATATATTTCCCTCCTATGTTATTAGTTATTTCCATGCATTATTATTTTTATTGTGTTATTAATACGGCATTACTATTATTGTTGTTACTGATGTTGAAACCTTGCTTTTCAAGTCGACAAATCGTGGGTTCGATTCTGAATCAGGTCATTCGGAAGTTTAGCTGATCTGATACTTTTGGTGATAAGACAGCTGTGATAAGGGTCATAAGAGGAGAGGATGGTAAGTTTAAATTTTCTTTGTCTTTACACTATTTGGTTTATGATTCTTTAGGTCATAGAGATGCCAATTAAACAATAAAAAGAAATTAATTTTCGGCCCAAATTTTAAAGAAAGAGCCCAAAACAGGGTTTTTACTAAAATCGACTAAGTCAATATTATAGATAAATTCAAACACTTGTTTACATGTTACTTGCAAAATCTTGTGCTGTATTAGTAACTACGTTTGTAAATTAAGCAATTCAATTTTAATAAAACTTTATTCACTTCCCTTTTGTAAACAGACATGCAAATTGTTTAATGAAATCTATAAGCAAAATTATGTCCAAGAGAAAAGTTTCGTAATAGTTTATAAAATGAGTATGCCAAATTTCATCCACTTATATTTTATACTTTAGAAAATATTTCACTTTTAGTCTGGCAATGTACAAAAATGAAGTCAGCGTTTAACATGTATTTCAGAAATGTAGCTTCTACGCTTCCATAAGATTTTGCTTCTAGGATGTTACCCTTTATGCCTTCATTTTTCACTTTTGGCAACATAGTATACGTATTCTTTTTTTTTTTATTCCTGTGTCTCCATGCACCATATTAGTGAATTAGTAATTTGTGGGGCAGGGAGATTTAAAAAAACAGCAATGTAAAAAAGGGGCGCAGGTTCTTTGAAAATGGCGTCTCGACACCCTAAGGGCTCTAAGAGAGCACAAATACGGACAAATTGTTATGACGTGTAATCTACACAAAACTTTTTTCTCTCAGAATTTCCTTATTTCTCACCAAAATTCATCAGCATCTCCCCTTGAAATTACAAAATTTGTGCTGAAAGGCTGGATTGGTATGAGTGTGTCTGGAATAGTCAGCTATGGGGTCACATTCAGCCGGCAGGAACCTGAGCAACTCACTCAAAATTCATTCCTTATTTGGGGGTGCACAAAAAGTCTCCGTACAGGCAGTAGTGCGTACGGATAACCCCTAATACATTCCGACCTGACTTTAATCTCGTTTATTTCTTTGAAACACGGTTAAATCTTACATAGGCTATTTTATAAAGACACTATGAACCCTTTAAATTATGAGTACAACATTAGAACCCATTAATCGTAAAATACTTTTATAATATTACTTAGAAGAAATGAAGTTTTATTTCATTCCGGAGAAAAAAAGATATAAATAGTTAAATAAATGGTTAAATAAATTTCCAAGTAAATAAGTAAAGACTGAAAGAAAGAAAAAACGGTGGAAGGAAGAAATGGAATAAAGAATTATGATCGGTAGGAAGACTGTGGGGGAAAATGGCAGAAAAACCATAGAGAAATATAAATAAATAAAGATAAAAGTATACACATCACTTCACAGAGGGGCAAATGGAGAAGTTTAACTACAAACCCATTACTTCAATTGCTTATTACGCTATTACTCTGCAGTAACGTCTAGGTTCTTCACGCGCTTTTCTACAATGGAGAATTTTATTACTTTGAACATCATAGAAATATAAAATTATTAGAAGTTGCTGTGAAACTTCTACCCCATCCTGCGTTTCATGACTACGTTAAACGCATAAACTGTTTCTATGGTTACGAAATTTGCATAGTAAATAATTAGCATTATTATACTTGTAAGTATTGTTTAGCAGATTTTATCACCTTAGATCTTAACATTAAGTACTTTCAAGTAACGTTAGTGCGCAAAGCGTTATTTATACGAAGTGAATTACTGAATGACATTATAAATGATTTATTGAATAATTGTCCAGGTAATAATGTTTAAGTACAGTGAAATAAAATACGCCTGTTTCATAATGCAGTACAAACAAATATCTAAATAATTTTATTTAATGGATTTTTTTAAAATTAAAAGACACATCGCTCAAGCTCTGTATAACTCCAAGCAATAAACAATGAATGCAATTATTAGATACATAAAAATATACAATAAGGATGTATCAGTTGATAAATGTCAATTTAATAGCTCTGAAGTAAGGGCGTTATCTTCTAGTGGAGGAATTCCAAGGAAGAAAAGAAACAAAATTAACTGAGACGATTTTTCATTACTTTAGGCTATACTTTCAACAAATTTGTAGATTGCCGGAATCGTCATAGTATACCGGAAACATAAGACTAACATAAGGAATAACATTCGATTTTACATAAAGGTAATACATGGAAACCAACAATAATTCCATAACTTTGTGGTGTTAATGAATTTTATAATGAATAGGCCTAGTTGGAATGGAGCTTCTTTTAATTTTCTATACGGACCTTAGGTTGCTCTACAAATCGAAATGTCGCAGGTTTCATTTCCGAAGAGATCGCTGAGATTTTCAAATTTACCTATCTTTCTGGTCGCACTGCCCTGAGTGGAGTCGGACTCTAACAGAAATGAATACCAGGAGCAATCTTGGGGGTGAAAGCGGTCAAGGTGTAAGGCCTACCACCTCAAAAAATCTAGGAACCTCAACCTCCTGGAACCCTAAGGGCCTTCACGGCCTGTATAGGGATTACTTTACCCTTTAACAGACCCCGTCAGCGGAAGTTGGAATGAGGATTGGCAAGAATAGTCCTGAGGTCACAACATACTATAGGTTATGAGTTATGACTAGGGATGGTTCGATACCAGATTTTCTCTATACCCGATACTCGTTACCGATACATGATTTTTTCCTCGATACTCGATACCGTCAACATTTCCTGTTTCAATAAATAGGTACATTAAAAATTTAAAGTTGAGAGAATTGTTTAATACCAATTAAATTAATTAAGAGTGCATATTTAATGAGACAAAATTTAATAGCCTATCATCAGTAGCCTATAATTATTTTTAAACTCTACATTAAAACTAAAATTAGTTTCTGAAACAGTCCACTTACAAGATTATTAAAAAAATTATAATGGGGTTTGGACAGTCAGCTTGCTCGTTGGTTGTTATTTAAATGTTTGACAGGAAACAAAACAATTAAGAATCTCTTCTGTTTGGATTTTAAAAGTAGGAAAGTCTTTATTTAAGACTAGACAAAAGTCGCAGAGTGATTTTCTCCATTTCAAGGAGAAATAGAAGTATTTACTATATTTAGTAGACTACTAAAAGCAGAAAGAGATGCCGCATTTCCTTAAATTGCAGAATTACCAAAGTATCGAAAAAGTACCGAGCGAGTTTTCTGAAGTATCGCTCGATGCCGGTACCATGCAAGTATCGAGAGTATCGAGGTATCGAAAGTATCGACGACCCATTCCTAGTTATGACCTGTGGTTTACGTGACTAAGTCTGTGTAGAAATCAAGAGTTATTTCTTCTTGTCAGTTATCTGAAATCTGTATCTGCAAAACTAAAGCAATGTCAACACCAAAAACAAATAGGGATATATTACTTCCACAACAGTGAGAATACCTCCAAACATGTTCGCTTAAAAAATATGACAGTAACAAATAGTAAACAAATATCATAAACAATAAAGAATTTGGTACTAGGTGTAAGTCCGCCGCTGCGGGTGAATCGGTAGCATGCCTGTCTTCCACCCCGGCGGCCCAGGTTTGTTTCTCGACTGGGTGGGGGATTTTTCAGTAGTGAAACATCTCTTTCCCTGGTTCAGAACTGGGTGTTTGTGCCTCAGGTTTATTGTGTTAGGTGGGGTGGGGGACTGGTGCACCCCGGAAACAAATCCGCTAAGGTAGTCAGTCCCCTTAAGGGATCACCGAGGGTCGCTTGCGATCCGATGGACAAAAATGATAAAATGCTATGTTTAAAAAAAGAGTAAGAACTCCAAGTTGGAATTTCGTTTTAATTGATAATTTACGTTATTCATGTACCAATTATTGTGGTTTTTACGCAACATGAAATGGGTTGGACTTGGAGGAGGAAAGACATATTATATACAAACAATTAACTGAGTGACCCGAGGGGAAAGGACCCTTCAAAAAACTAGACATAGGTGGGAGGACAATATCAGAATAGATTTAAGGGAAGTAGGATTAGCACAGAATAGGGTTGAATGGCAGTCTCATGTAAGCGCGGCATTGAACCTCCGGGTTTCATAAATAGATAATATTCCTTTAGCTTGCTTAGAAATTATCTGTTGCCATTGAGTAAGTGAGTTAGTAATTCTTATATATGCCATTAAAAAGTCGATGATAAAGAAGAGATGATAGTGTACGGCCTTTCCTTCAGATATCTTAAGTTATCTTTTATCAGAGACCATAGGAAAGGAACTCATTATCGACGTGAAACGATAAGTAATCTGTCTTTGAATAGCCTATTAAGTTACTATATGGTTAGCTCCAATTGAATGTTCAGTTTGATATAGGCTACTCGTATTTTTAAGAGCACTGAAAGGATTATTAGACTAATGTATAGACTAGACTAGACTAACAAAGATTAATGTACACTAATATTCTATTTTGTATATTTTAATTGCGCATGAACTGTGTTTGCTACATTTTAGAATCAATGACATTGCAATGTTAACTTAAATTCTCTTCATAAGTTTCTACACTTCTTTTCGCGTTATACTCGTGATTTTTTCCTCAGGTTTCAATATTATAACTGTTGTTAGCAGAAGAATAGTTGGTAACATGTTCTTCTACCCATGATCAATAAGTGAACCAATGTTTTCTTCCATAAGTTATCATATCATTACTGAAACATATAAATCACAATTCATTTTCCCATTATTTCGATATAAAAGTTACATTGTGGTTATATACCCAAGACGAGCTAAGGAAGAAACCTGTAGTAAACAAAAACCAGTATGTCTGTCTCACTCTTAGATCATACGAGTAACGTGCTAGAATGAAACAGATGTATTGGTTTTTGTTTACTTCAGGTTTCCTGTTAGAACGGTCAGACTTTAGATCCGGTAATAACTAGAATTTAAGCGGCCCCATGACGATCAATATTATCGTCAACACATGGCACAATAATAGATATTGTACAATCATATTAACCGTCTGTAGATCATATTGAAAGATTTCGCAGAACATTGCATCAATCAACAAGAGTTTGATTGTTATTGTGTAGCGTGATGAATATTGCTTCGTATATGCAATATTGCCCAGTTTCCCAATATTTGTTCCGTTCTGTCTTCACAGTCGTGCAGTAAACATCAACTTATCAAGGATGGCTACAAAGGAAATAGAAGAAGAAAGGAAATAGAAGAAGAAAGGAAATTCGTTTTAGAATGTATCGAGGTGTTTCAGAGTTTACCAGTTTCTAGAGTGTAAAGAGTAATGATTACAGCAACAGAATTTAAAAAAATATATATAAATACCAACAAATTGCTTTTTATATAGAGGAAAGTATCCGGATGCTGATAAGTTGCAGTCACTTAAAAAAAAGTGTGCGTGGAACGCCACGCGACAGAAGTGAAACTTGTTTTAATTTTTGGATTTTTTAAATTTTAGATTATTGGATTTTTCAATATTGGATAGTTGAACTTCTTAGATATTGGGTTTTTGGACTTTTCTAATTTTGGATATTGAATTTTTATAATTTTTAAATTTTGGATTTTTGGATTTTTGAATTTTTTAAGTTTAGATTTTTAAATTTTGGATCTTTGAATTTTTTATTTTTTGGATTTTTTAATTTGGGATTTTTACATTTAAAATTTTGGATTTTCAGTTTTTAATTTCGAATTTTTTATGTTTAATTTTGGATTTTTAAAAATTCTGGATCTTCAAATTTTTATTTTTTTTTAATTTTAATTTTGTATTTTTAGATTTTTAAATGTTGGAATTTTTATTTGTATTTTTGGATTTTTAAATTTTGGATTTTTGGATTTTTTAAATTTTGGATAAGCCTAATCATTGAGTTGATTGTTTTCTGTGCAGTCCGTTCCGTCACAGCCGCATTAATTTCGTGACGATTTTGTGCATAACAATTTCGTGACGATTTTGTTCGTAACGCAAGTTTGGGTTAGCTCTCGATTTACTCCTAGCGCAGCTAAAGAAGTTTCACTTAAAAAATTTAATAAGTTGTGCACTAACTTCAGAAAGGAATTAAAGCGGATAAAGAATTCTCAAAAACGCGTTGCTGAACAGACGACATAACAGAACTAGCCGTGAACTAGCTAGTGGGTTTGCCCAGCAATATTCTTGTACAATATACTGTGCCATTATATTGACGATAATATTGACTGTCACATCTCCGCTAAATTCTGTTGGTAACTGATAACACACAACCCTTTAAACAAATAAGCGACACGGCAGTGCATGTGCATTATAGTAATTATGTTTTGCTCATTAATAGTAATATGAAAGCAAGTATCAAGTACATTCGTACTCGAAATTTTTTAATACCGTACACATCGTCTTTTATAAACATGTCCTCTTTCTCAAGTATTTTCTCTGCGCTAACTGTTTAGGCCTTTAAGTCCAGAAAACTTTACACTGCAATGAGGTCCATCTAAATCTGGCGGGTCTAAGCAGTATATCGTGGGTGCCAATTCTTAAGTTTTTTAAAAAAACTGCCTCTACCTGCTGCCACCCTAATCCTCTTCGACCTGTGAATCAGTGAATAGAAGGTAATTAGGTGTATTCACACTTGTCTGCAATCCAGTACAATACTTACCACAGCACGTTTACTTCACTTAAGAAGAAGTGAATGGCAGCGGCAACACTGGGGAAACCACACGACTAGAAGAGCGCCTGTTCTTTGTCGGTGTTGGTGTTAGCGCAGATTTTCGGACCTCCTGTTCTTTGTCGGTGTCGATGTTGGTGCAAATTTTCGGATTAGGGAACAATGCTATTATATTCTTTTTGTAGATATACGATGGTTTGGGACGAGGTCTTCTTAAAATTACACTAAAAGTACATAGGTAATATTAGTACTATATTGGACAACAAAGAAGTACGATACTCTTCCTACAGGTTTGGCTGCATGGTCTAGGCACTAGTTGCTGCTGGTCAGCTTAAGTGGTTACCGGAAAGTCGTCAGGTCGAGTAAAAACACTATGGTACGTTAAAAATAATTATTTGGATTCTATTTTCAGTTTACTTCATAAAAACAGTTCGGAACGAAATGACAATTGGATAAGGCAAGTGGATGAATGTGTTATGTAATTTTTCATAAAAACTGAGTTGAATGTCTGGATAGTGGTGTTGCGTTCCACTATATCTTCTAAACTGAACTTTATTATTATAGTTTATAGTTGTATTGTTATAGATCAATAAAACTCAAGACAATTTATTGGTCTATATTTATAACTATAAAACTCACTTTAGAAGATATAGTGGAACACAACACCATTATCCAGTCATTCAACTCAGTTTTTTTATGAAAATGTCACATAACATCTTCATCCACTTGCATCAAAATATGCTGACAGCCAGGGAAAGCTACGAGTGTGCAGCTTAAAATCCTGTTGGATCGAGAACGATCCATTGGGAGTAAATGGAGAAAGCAGGAGTATTCAAGCCAGGTATTCATAGAGTCCCGTGAATTTGTTAGATTCTTCATTATCTACTATGTCAGTTTGAAAACCGCTGTTCTAGTCCGTTAAACTGATCAGATGATCAGAGGCGACAATGCCGCTCCGAAGTCACTCCGCAAGCTGACAATAGGTTTGTTCGCAAAGCAAATCCGTGACTGCTTGAGAATTGGTTGTACTGCGCATGTCCAGTCTGTAACTTACCCGTGATTTGCACTTTGCGAAATGTTAGAAGAATTTGGAATCGATAGTTTCTGCGTTTAATCGATATGATATGCAAATAAAATATATATTTCCCTTTAACATGTTATACATGCAATATACATCGGCAATATAAACTATATTTTGGGAAACTTTTAATTATCTTCCATTATTCATACATATAAGTAGCCTATGCTTATAAATCTGGAGCAAGGATTTGGAGGGAGGAGTCAGGCGCGTGAAAATAGGTTACTGCGCATGTCTCTGATAACAATTCATGGTAGAGCCTGAAAATTTTTCTTATAGTACAGAAGCTGTCCGTGAGAGCTTTGCGAACAGAAGATTGAAATCAGAATCACGGATTCTCGCTTTGCGAACGCTTGTGGAGAAAGAGCGCATGCGCGAACGATTAGTTCCTGGTTTCTGACTGCTTTGCGAACAAACCTATTGCTACCGCGCATCTTCACACCAAGCTTCTTGTCTCGCCTTCCCAGTTATAACAGGAAGAAGAAAAAGGATATAGCCCTGAGGATACCTAAGGGTACGTATACATCTGCGCTCCTCTTGCGCGCCGTGCGGCACGCGTGCCGCACGGCACGCAGATGTGTACGGCATTTTGAGGTGCACGCGAACCGCTCGCGTGCTGCTCGCCACGATCCGTCTCCTGTCGGTTTTTTCGACGAACACAAAGGATTTCTGATTTCATATTGGGACGTGTTTTTGGTAGTTGCGTGCTGCACGCGTGTATCTCGCTGAAATTATTTTCACAGCGCTCCGCTCCTCAAGCTTTACTGTACAATTGGCAAATGAAAAAATTATATGAGAGGTTGATGCGAGTCACTTACTCACCTTTTGCGGAATGATAGGTATACAGAAGCAGGAGCTGAGTCAGATGTTGTGTACGTTACTTTGCACTTTCTGAATTTCTTTAAAATACGCTGGAGAAAATCGATCTTTATGTTTGGCTTCTTCCTTCATGCAGGCCTACTCATAAACATTAGCAATAATCTCGCTACTTTGACTGTAGAGTTTCCCCTTTTAGTTTTGACAGTATAGGAGGCATTATCACGTTATTAAATAAATAGCATTCGTTAAAACAATTGCATGCACCCGTGTTGCATGAATTATATAGCAGTGAATTGTCGTCTCCAAACAGAGTACAGGAAATTCGACTGTTTGTTTATTGTAACATGTTCTATTTTGCTGACGTGCCTAGCTAGCCCACTGGTCCCTCTCTGAAGGACATTAGTCAAGATTGAATGAGCTAGCTTGTATGTGAAAAATCATGGAGTGGTCCGAGGAGAAGATACTGCAGATGAAACATATTTACAAATCAAAACCTCTACTGTGGAACCCAAAACATAAGGATCACTACAAAAAAGTTTAAAGGAGGATGCATGGAGGGAAATAGGAATGGAAATAAATACGTCCTCAGAAGAGTGCAAGAAGAAGATGTTATCTATGCTTTCTTGTAACCGGCGAGAGAAAATTAAAGTTAACGCCAGCAAAGGTACAGGAAAAGTTAAGTTATAAAATATAAATAATAACACTGTTTAAACACTTTTCAACTCTTGTTTAAAAATGGTTTTGTTTCGATATTTAAGCCGTAGACAAGTTTTGCAATTGAGGACTTTTTTTCAAAACTCGTTTTCTAAGCAAGACAACACACAAAATAAGGCCTAATGATGAAAGCTAGTGGTTCGCAGTAGGTTCGTCGCTTTCCTATGGAACGCAAGAGGAGCGCTGTGAAAATAATTTCAACGAGCGGCACGCGTGCTGCACGCGTGCCGCACGGCGCGCAAGAGGAGCGCAGATGTATACGTACCCTAAAACTGTGATAATACTATGCAAGATATAAATAACCAGCTATGTCGCAACGTAAAAGTCTGACAGCATTCTTGCAGTGGTCATAGGCGCCACCCGTATTGTTCCTTGTGACAAGCTTTTGTGCGTCACACAAGGAGGACGTGTCGTCGTGTTATGATATGTAGCCGGTAGTCCCCAGGACGTCTCCTTATTTGCAAAAAAACATACAGAGTTACTTAAGCGGTCATTAACGTCCCATAATGTCAGTAGTTCCTTTTAACATCTTCTTTCTCCATCCAACGCAATCAAGTTCTATGCCAAGTATCATAATTCACGTTTAATTTCTCTTTATAAGCGGTATTTGTCCGAGATGGCTGAAAATAGGCCTATGTGCAAAGTACACAGTTTCTTCTACGTCCGACTGGGTAACTGAGTTAAATTAAACATAAATTAGGCAATGGTTATGTAAAAACTTGTAATCAAAAGAAGTAAGCCAGTATTATTTTACAATCCAGAATATTTTAACTGAGGTAATAGGAATGCTGCTGGATTAGGATTTTAATAATATTGTACACAACAACTATTTTATATATTTTACAACCCTTTTAGGGTTGAATTGCTATTTTTTATAAGCATTCATTAACTAAAGTCACTAATGGGTTATAAGTTTGAAATCTTCCAGGAAACTTGTAATAAATTAGCTAGTTCCCGTGAATATCAATTTTAATACGTGGATAAATGTTTTCATATCTCAAGATAAAGAATTCATCTATTTTTTTAAAACAAAAACTGAGTTTATTAAGAACTTAAACTTTTATTTACAACGTCCTTTCGTATAAATTCTCTGAAGGCTAGTTATTAGTTACCCATGTGTTAAAATTATTTAAATCTTGTATTTCGAATAATAGAGCTCTGAACGAATCAGACGCTCCTCACTGTCAAAATGCAATATGGCGGCTTATTTTGTGTCGCAATACAAAGAGTAGAGGTAGGTACGAGCACGTCTCACGTATTTTCCCTTATATAACATGCGATAGAAAATAATACTAAAGGGTGTTAAATATACCGCCAATTTAACACAAATATAATGCGCGAATATTCAGTGACCCTCAAGATGCTCTCCAGTCTATCACTGATACATTCAATTTGAACCCAGACTCAGTTCTAATTAGAAATAGTTTGTGTTGGAAATGGGATCACCAGGGAAATGTAGGTATTGAACATGCGGATCAATTAGCTAAATCAGCGGCATCCTCCGATCTACATTAATCATACTCCAAAATTACCATATCTTATGTTAAAAATAAAATATTGATCTACATCTTCGATTGTTAGAATAACCTTTGGATAAGGAGAACAAACTGCGCTCTAACTAAAGAAATCTTCTTTCCTACAGTTCACTTTCTGCTAAATGTTAAAATTTTTACTGCAAATTTAATTTTGACACAATTTATGACAGGCCATGGGAAATTTGGAAGGTATTTCTTAAGATTTCATATTGTTTCAGACAGTGGTTATAATTGTAAGTGTCAAGAATCTACATTCATTGTAAAGCACGTTTTGTTTGATTGTCCTATATTTGAAATGAAAAGACTCCAGTTAAACTTACTTTTTGATGATTGTGATAATACATCCATTTGCAAAAAAAAAAAATTATGAACCGATTTTCTTATAAACATTTTATGCAGTTTATAATACACACTCATAATCATATACTGTATAAGTCTAACTTTGTATTTTTTTTATTTTTTATTTCAAAACTGTCTCCCATCGGAAAATCCTCTGCGGACTCAGTATACGTACATAAAGATACTTACATACTTACTGTACATAATAATATTGTTGTGTAAGTTATAGCCCTAACATGCCTTTTCTAGCAAAATAGGGGTTTATAAGATTTGGAGATTCAATAAATAAATAGTCATAAACATTTCAATTTTTCAATTCGTTAAGACATTTAAGAAATCAACAAGGATAAATATAATCCCTTCCCTTATATTTTAATAATGAAGATGCAGCAACTTATAGCTTTGGCATCGTGTCTGATCGAATAATTAGAAACGTGATAATTTATGTATACAAGTCCACAGTACAAGATATCTGCAGTGATGCAACTCTACTGTCGAGGAAGCTTTATTAAGATAGTCGTATTTCCTGAAAAGAAAGGAGTAATTTATCTTTGTGTCTGGTTAGCGACGACGTCGGTGGACAGCTGCTGTTAAGTTGGCAGCTTCCTAAAAGTGTTTAGTCAACGGCTATCAGCACTTCTGATATCTTAAACTGTCCTTATATATTTGAAAATTGGTATTACAATAACTAGGTACTTATATTACTGCTCACTGCCTATACCCATTTAACCATGACGATTACTGAAAAATGGATTAAAACCGGTGTGGAATATCTCAACATTTTAATCTCTAGTCTATTTCCTACTTGGATTCACTTTTTTAGCCTTCATTTTGCTCTCTTTCAAATTGTTCTTATACACTAGTTAAATTTTTTAAAAGTTCAGAATTTTAACGTATTTTTAAAGCAACTTTGCACTTGATATATATATATATATATATATATTTGTACTTTTCCTGAATACGAGCAATGTAGTTAATCTAATTTGTGAAATATTTCTTTGCCAGAGTAACTTAAATGAAAATAAAGTAATGAATAGTAATGAGTCGGTACTAATATCCTTCCTTAAGTAGTATATCCATTAGCTGCATGTATTTACATAACGTTATGAGGGGTTATGCACAGATAGGGGGAAAAAAGCGGACCGACTGAAATATCTAAGTTGACGATATGAGCCACTGCGCATGCCTAGCGGCATTCACAGGATAGCAGGGAATATATTGAAATTAGTTCTACAGCCGATAAGTTACTTGAATTGAGAAATAATTTAACGTAATTTGCATTGCTTGTAAAAACAAACGTTTCCGTTCCATCACTTACATTTATTTACGTATCACAAGGCTCTGAAATCAGCTACAAGAGTCGGTCCGCTTTTTTTTGTCCCTACCTGTACATACTTTTATTACAATAATGTAAATCATCTTCAGAAACCTTCTAGTCATGCAGTCATGCTTGCCTCTAGAATCGAAATTAGAAAATCTATTCCAGAAATGAAGGTCTATCATCGGACTTATACATTGTATATCTTTATTTTTAGAATTCCTTCAGAAAATCAATTGCAAAGACAAAATACATATATCAACATGCTTAGAATTGTATCCTCAGGAGGTGTTTAATATTAACTACGTTATGAACGGCTTTTCCACTTGTTCGAAGATATATACACAGAAAAGCCATTAGACCTCTAAATGGTATTTTTGGTCTTAGGGCACCTAATATGTGTTTTTAGGTAACAACTCTATACTGAATATCAAATTCGAATACAACAACCTAAAACCTACAGCCTATGGCATTTATAATAGACCTACCGATAGTACAGACAAAGAAAATTAAATAAAAAATGGTGGATGCAGTGCGCATTTTTTTGGGAAATGAAGATTCTTCGTAGTCTTCTAATGGGCATAAAGTGATCTTGCCTATTTATAATCTTCATATAACTTACTCCAAAATGACTAAACAATACAGTTCTATTACAAATAAGGTATAATTTTCAATCTTATATTTTGAAAGATCATAACTCCCACCACTTGAAATGTTGTGGATGGAAATAGCTTCATGCCCTCGTGTAATTGAAGCAAGGTACTCTTGACCTCATGAAGAGAAGATCAGAACGAACAATATTGAAGTCCTTATCAGAAAGCCAGGTCGAGATCTGACGGATTAGGGTTATTAATACTGAAATAAGTGATGGATTATTACCATGCCGGAAGATCGCTTCTGCGGTCAAGGAATGCTTTCACGTGCTTATGATGAAGATTGTACCTAGCGACAATGGCGGTTATTAAGCTCTGATGACATTATGAATAGGCTATATTAATACCTTTTGTGAACGGCATACATACACTTCTAAGCATTGTAAAGTTCGCTAGGTTTGAAATGTATTTCTCACTACCCATTCACTTTATTTCATATTTTATATTACATCTAATGCACTTTATCTTGGTTTTAAAATTAAAATTTTAAATTTTAAATTAAAATTTCTATAACACTTAGACAATCGTAGTTATTCCCCATTCAATATAGTGGTGCAAAAGTATAGTTTCAAAAGGTTTACGTGATATACCAGCTGTTTTTTTATAATTGATAGAAAAGTTTCCTAATCTTAATGTATGTCTAGTATGATCAATTATCTATTTCGACATTCCATTCAGGAAAAAGAAGTATTGATAAATCATTATGTTCCTTTGGCTTATGTTGAATTAGATAAATACAGATACATTTCACAAGGAATGCAATAATTAATCTGTAACTGTATTTGTTCATCTTACTTGATTGCGTGCAGTCACGTTCAGAAAGCCAATGGTACTTAATGTGCTTCTAGAAATAGTTTTTCTTTATTACATCAACTAATTCGCTTTATTAAAGTGTCTACTGAACGTGAAATAGGTCAATACGACACATAATTGATCATGCAATCCCATTCTCATCGCTTGGTTGAAAAATAATTTATATTTTCTTTCATCAATCATAACGATTTCATTTGATTTTGTGCAATGTTCCAGCCGACCATACTTCAGATCTCACGACTCGTAAAATAGAGCGATAAGTGCAATGAACAGCATTCGAACTGGAGAACTCTTTATTAATGTCCTTCTGAATCAGTGAGAGTTATTCTATTGTATTCTATTTATTCACTGGATTTTAAAGACATTTCAGAGTGACAGTATAGGCTTATTTCATAATATTATGATTAATGTGAGGATGGTTCTAATAGAGATGATATTAATAGTAATAGTTGTAGTAATAATAATAACAATAATATCAATAATCTATAACTAATAGCATTATAATTAAGACTAGAACTTTAACGAAACTGCACTTTGTCTAGCAACTCAGAAACGCAGCTTCTTTCGTATTTGCATGTTTTATGTAAAATACAGGTTTCCATTTGTCTCTTAAGGAAGAATATTTTTATTCGCTTTGTCGTTTTAGTGCATTTTGTTCAGTTTTGTGCAGAAATCCCTAATAACCACATAGTTTTCTTTCAGTAGTTTCTTTTGATATTTCTCTATTAATTCTTGCCATTAAAATCTAATCCATTTTAATAATTTTTTCTACACTTCATTTTTATGTTAAGTTCCACCTTTATGTAATAGACCAGCCACCTCTTCAGTAGATTTTCCACCGGTTAAAACTTGCATAAAGTGTTTATAATCTACTGCATTTCAAAGCAAAACTGGAAACCAATGACAGAAAGGACTATCGATAATTTACGAATACTTTTCCAGGTACAATAATTTTTATGTACAATATTAAAACAAAGTAATATACAAAAATAAAATAAAGAATACTGTAGTGTACAGTCTTCAATGTTGGATGGTATTTCAATTCACTAATGCAATTATTAAATAATTTTACTACTCTAATTAGTAACAGCCCTCTTTTCCCAATAAGTAAATGAAGAATGTAACATTTATTTTACAGTTTTTCTTTAATTTTAGGAGATTTTGAGGGATATTTAGGTCATAAAATGCCTTGTTTTTAGTTTTTTTTTTGTAATTTATAGGCCATCAAAATCCTATCCCCAATTAGATAAAATCAAAGCAAATAGTAATGTCCAGTCGAACGGATCAATTGTCATATTCAAGATCATACTCTTTGATACCCATGCCACCTGAATGTAAAACCAATAAGACGCCCAGCAAGTACAACAACCTGTAATGTAATCCTGGGAATCTGAAAAATTCCCTCGACTGTAAAATCTGCAGAAAAGAGCACTATGGAATAAAGTAGGAGGTCTTAATTAAGAAGTAGCTGCTCCCGTCATGAAAGCCGTCAATAACGTCATGGCACGCTAGTCCTATTCCCACACAGGATATAGCGCCATGGAGTTTAGAGTTTGGCACTTTTGTTGTTGTTATTATTATTATTATTATTATTATTAAAATACAAAAACCGATAATATTATGATTTATTGAAGTGTCAGAATTAAAATTTAACAATCGACAATATGATTTATAGAAATGTCAAAATTAAAATTGTATGATAATGACAATGTTCTACTGTAGTAGGCCTGTGCTGTGAAGAGAAGTAAAAAGGGGTTCCATGGAATTTTTGGGTGTCTTAATTAGATCTGTATTCTTGGAGAAATGCGGCATTAAGTTCCTGCATTTTCAGGCCTAAGCAGTAATAGGCTCAGAATCGCCGTAAGATTACAAGAATAAATCAATTAAATTTTAATAAGAATATACAAGAATTAAACTCAAATTGAGTCCCATGTCTATTGTTATAGACCTATTTTATAATACACCTAACTGGTTTCATAATATTATACTCCCGTTTTTTCACACTAGAGGCCTAGATGCATGCTTTGAATTTAGGAATAGTGCTAAACTGTTAGACACTTTTCTTTAGACTGGTTCAGTGAGCATTATCGGATCATTTATGGTTCGAAACCTAGATGCATCTAGACATGTCGAGGTTGAGATCACTTTTGTCTAATGGATACAATTAATGTGATAAACTCGAGTTAGTGTCCTCCATACTAGAACATTAATTTAAATATTCTCGATTGTATGTTACTATGTTTACATGACTATATTTAAGTGAAGAGTATTTTAATTTTTGCGCCGGGTGCATAATATGCTGTTCACTAAGCCTATGAAACTCTTCCTCCTTGTCTTGAATACTTTTCTGCTGCATGCAATAAATATTGTTTGGCGTTCTAGCAAAAATATTTAGAATGGTAGCCTACACGAAAGAAATTAAGAAACCATTTTTTCTCTGTTTTGACCTAAAGATTAGTGTAGTATACTATTGAAAGACCTCCTTATACCCTCAATATATTGTATTTTTCTTAGTGTTCATGTATTTATTTATGATTTTTGCCTGGTTGGCTATTTCAGTATTCACAAACTTCATTTTTGTACCATTGAGGGAAGTTTAATGTAGTATTGAAAGACCTCCTTATACCCTCAATATATTGTATTTTTTTACAATATATTGAGGGTATAAGGAGGTCTTTCAATACTACATTAAACTTCCCTCAATGGTACAAAAATGAAGTTTGTGAATACTAAAGATTAGGTTTATTGGTGAAGATCATAAATTCAAGCCAGAAATCCGCCTAATAACTCCATATGGAGTACGTAACATTGCAGGTATGTCAGTTTGTATGAGATTAGGTCTAGTTCCAAAACTCAACATGTCCACAAATTTAAAAAAATGAGATAATGCAAGTTCCACAATGTTGGCAGTGTAACTCTGGATTATTACTTCTATTGTAGATCAGCTTATATTACTTACTTCTAATTAGCCTATTTTTTCATAATTTTTATTCCAGTATTAATGCCGTTAATAGTTTTTTTTTCATTTCTCTTGACTTCGATTATCGTGGACATGATGAGTTTTGGAACTAACCGACTCAAAAAACAAAAAATTGTACTATCCAAGTTTTCAAATTACAATGCATCCCTGGTTCACATTAGATCGGATAATCGAGATTCTACCGTAGTTAAGGTGACCCTGAACAAACAATATAAAAATGGCAAAACCTGGTGAAATACATCTCATTTTGTTTCACATATTTAACTTGTTTTATTTGCAACGTATATCGTGTGTGTGAATTCATTATTATAAAATACACACTCACAATAGTATCTTAAGTATATCAAGTTTTACAGTGTAATGGCCTTGATGTTATCGCAAGCCGCTGACTCAAATTCGGATGTGAATGAGCACTTCAAGAACAGTCCAGACAATTTAAAGGAGTTGCATGCTTGTGCCATTTTTCGCGCTTCGTTTGGTACAGTTGAGTTATCTTTGTGTTTAAGCTGTGCCAGAACACACACATTTCGCACATAATTTAGCATACATTCTTAAAGGTACCAATAAAAATGTTACATATTTTGTTACTTCCAGGTTTTATTACAGCAAGGTGATTCATTCTTCTTGCCATTGTTTCTACACATACGTACACTTCATAAATGTCAGTTATACAACGTCTTATTTTACTGAGGAAAATATTTTAAAGGAGGAATAGTAAGGTTGAGTTCTAACTGCTGTGGTCATTTCTGAGGGTCTGCCATGTGTCGCGGAGAAAAGGGAGACACGGTAAACAGGTTCAGCGCCAGTAGTATTCACCGGCTCAGAGTTGTCCCCTCCTCCCGCTAAGCTTACGCTTCGTACGGCTACAGTTATCAGAACTGAACTTAAATGTTTCTGAAATACTGACAACAATTCGAAATAACGAATTGTTGGCATTCTTCAACATTTTATGGAAACTAAATTAAAATTAAGTTACAATATTTGGTTGCTGTGTGCTATAGGTGTTTGAGGAAATAAGTATTTTTGAATATTCCACTTCCATATAATTAATTGGCGGAAAACGATTGATGGAAATGTCAATCAGAGTGGCTTAAATTGGTTATAGGCAGAAAGGAAGTATAATGAATGTAATCAAGAATGATTTGAATTGGTTATAGCAGGAAGAAAGCGTAATAAATATACCTAGGTATTTATAATGTGCAAAATAATTTTAAAAAATGCGTTGCAATAAAATAAAATTACAAGAATTGATTGTTATTGTTTTAGGAATTGTAAGTATTTACATTACTGGAAGATGAAACCGATCTGAAAATCACAAACATATTTATTAAATATTACCAAGGAACAACGAGAATGGGGATTTGGAAATACTGAAAGAGAATTATTACAAGACAAGGAATTTTTCCGTTCTGTAATAATAAAGAGGCCGTAGTTGATGAGACATTTCCATGTATATAATGTAGATTTCAGAGCTCCTGCAATAAAACATTCGGTACACCGCTGACTGTTATTGGTCTAAATCTAATAGTAAAGAACGTAGCACTACACATCCGTCGTTAGATAATCATAACAAACAAACAGTACTCATAGAAAGGAATTCTAATATTCTAATTTCATGGTACTAGCTAATGCCAACATAAACAAAACAATATTACTTTGAATGATTAGATACCGGATTCGGAATAAATATCTAACGTATGTAATTTATTCTATATCGATTTAATCCAATGAATGCGGTCATTTATTATTATTATTGTTATCTTTAGTGACGTGACCGGCTGCATGACCTCGTGGTTAGCGTCACTGGCTACAGATCCGCAGGCCCGGGTTCGATCTTCGGAATCTCCTCGGATTTTTCTGAGGTAGGAAGGTCTGGAACGAGGTGCACTCAGCCTCGTGATTCAAACTGAAGAGCTACTTGATAGAGAAGTAGCGGCTTCGGTCACGGAAACCACCATTTATTAAATGAGATAAGTTCACATGCCCTCACATGCCCTCCAATCCTGCCATGTGCCTATGGTAGATGACGCAGCGGTCGGGTAGTAGTCCTTGTCCCTTCAGGGATGTAGCGCCACAGAGTTTAGAGTTTAGTTTAGTGATAGAAATTAACCATTATTTTCGCACATAAATCTACTAGTCTGATTAGTTAGTTTATGTAAATTCCGCCTATATACCACTAATATTAAAAACAAAAAGCTGAAGTTTATGTGAGAAGTAAAAGAGAAACTAAAATATGCTGTAATTTTAGCTTTTATTGTGTATTAAAATAGTTAATAAATTAGATTAATTCATTACTTTATAAGATATTAAAACGACATTGAGCTCAATGTATTGTCACAATAAAATATTTACAATAATTAGTAATAAAAATTATAAAATTTACCTTGTCACTTATTATTTAAAATATAGTATAGATTAAAACATATGTGAATTTGAGCTGAAGCATTCACATATTGTCAATTGTTAAAATATCGTGCAATGTTTATGTGTGTCACAAAAATTGTATAGATGAGATGCACTTAGCTCCTTCTTCTTGTATTTAGTACTGCTGTTTACTATTCTGAAAGTCAATTATAATATTGTCAAAATTAAAAGTAATTATTAATTTATGTAGTTCCTCTTCTTGGATCGACTAACAGATCTTGAATAGTATGTTGTGAACTATCTCTTATATTCTTCAGCTTTCTTAGTTTTCATTTGAGATGCATTTCGACGTCATAGCGTCATCATCAGTCATGCCGTTGGTCTAGCGAGATAACATTCTATGGTGAGTACTTCAATGCTACTCAAGTACAATTTTTGTGACACACATAAACATTGCACGATATTTTAACAATTGACAATATGTGAATGCTTCAGCTCAAATTCACATATGTTTTAATCTATACCATATTTTAAATAATAAGTGACAAGGTAAATTTTATAATTTTTATTACTAATTATTGTAAATATTTTATTGTGAATATTTTATTGTGACAATACATTGAGCTCAATGTCGTTTTAATATCTTATAAAGTAATGAATTAATTTAATTTATTAACTATTTTAATACACAATAAAAGATAAATTTACAGCATATTTTAGTTTCTCTTTTACTTCTCACATAAACTTCAGCTTTTTGTTTTTAATATTAGTGGTATATAGGCGGAATTTACCTAAACTAACTAATTATATATTTATACCACTGGAGAAAAATGAAGCTAATCAACTACTAGTCTGAGTAAATCCCTTCCATTAATAGCCTATTTGTTAATTATGTTCTACTACGACTTAAAGTAATACAATGAAAAACTCGGGGCTGAAATTCTGTAACCGGATCATTGGGCCCAGTGAAATCATCAGTTAGAATGCCCATAATCCATAGCATGTTGCAAAACAAGGGGTGTTTTGATGACATGTTTTACATTTTTGGTAAGCAAACTAGGCCTTGTGCAAGAAACTTTCTTCTGGCGATACGCAGCTAAGCAATTTTTATATATTATGTTGAGATCACACCTCTCCCACATGTTTGCTAGCAATAGCTATTAAGATAAAACAAATTGTTCTTATTTCCATAATTTCAGCTTGAGGCTTTGTTATATAGCTAAGTTATCTTGACTGAATTGTATAACTTACGAACATTGATCACTCTGATTATGTAACAACATACGTTAACAATGATGTCAGAGATTATAATATGAAGTAATGCTTTGCTTTCCTTGTTCTATAGCATAACGCTATTTCGACCAACATTTGAAAAGTTAACTTTCCTTTTAATATTACTGTATTAATAATAGTAATATAATAATGTCAGTCTCGGTTGTGCAGAGGTAGCATGCCCACCCTGGATCCTAGGAAACAGAAACCTTCACTTGGAGGCCCTTCGCCCCAACATTGAAGATATAGGACACCAGATCGGATCAGAAAGAACTTTAAACCGAAAATAAGGTATTCTAGATTGAAAAAAAAAAAACACACACACACATACATCGATCAACAATTTTCAGATCATTGCCTAAGCTAAACACAGTATATGCCCCATATTGAGAACTCACATATGTACATAGCCCTGAGATTCTACTTGTTTCATTTCAGGAAGGAAGGAAGGTTAAGGGACCTTTAATGACCCTTAAACAGGCGAATCTTGCTATTATTTTAAAGAAACAAGTGAGGGAGATTCCTCCTTTTATCTATTGCAGGTAACCATTTCCACTCTTTATATTTTTTAAGACTTCATTTTTCTCATTACCGTGATATTGGAAGATGGGTTTGTTAAATTTATGCATCACATATTGCACTTTTGAATAAACCGGTTCTTGCGACCATATAACTATGGATAATGATAATGTTACGAGATAATATAAATAATATAAATAATAATAAGTTCACATAAATACTGTTCGGTTTGATAGGATGTTCTGATTTTCAAGATTTTTTAGTTGTGAGCCTTTTATAAAAAAAAAAATAGATTCCGTAAATGGTCAGACAGCTTCGAATATTTAGATTTCTATTATTTTTCTGGTCTCTAGAAGAGCTGAAGATATATTACAATACAAATGTACAATAAAAATAAGTTAATGTCATCGCTGTAGGCAAAAAACTCAGAATTTCGAAATATTAGCCCATGATACTCAGAATACTTCGTAACAGTAACTGTTCTTGGATATGAGTGAAGTACTGTGGTAGCTCATTAAGGTTAATTTTCTTAAGAAATTATGCAATAATTGTTATATAATAAAGATAATAAATATCATAAATAATAAAAAATAGAAGATTAATATGTATATCCTCATTTTATATAATCATCGCTAATGATATATGGCCTAGTACCCTAAAGGTATGATGTTATTAAGTTATTAATGAATGCAATGTAACTATACCGTAACAGTAAGAGCCGTGGATGTAAAAGACAAATTACAAGTCATAACTGGGAAAAAAAATCATCCTTATACTATCGTTAATATAATTCTTATGTTGAACATAGGATTATTATATTAGCGGGGGTAAGTTACTGATTTTAGTCCCTCCTTGATAAGTTGGAATTCATTAATACGAATTAGAAGCATAATAAAGTTTGAACACTCATTTCCGCAGCTGATTATTTCTCCCAAAAGGAAAATTATTTTGTCCTCTAAAAGGAGAATTTAGATTATTGTCGATTAGCAACGGATATTTTAAAATGCATTATTTTCTTTTACATCCTTTCCTTGTTTTTGCATGATTCAACAGCCTACTCTGATCAACAAGTTTTTGGTATCGGTATTTAATAAATATATACACAAGAAGTAAATGTCTCTACATGGAAATATAATAACAGGTTCCATAGATCAGAATGACTACGTTACAATTTGATTAAAAAAAAGGATTGGTTTATGTGGATTGGACTATATATGAATTGGCGTATATACAGTAGTTTGGAATATATTGCATTGCGAATCATGAAGAGGAAAAAATGATTGCACATTACAATTTGAATTCAAAATCTTATATAAGTTCCAGTTCAGCATACAAAGGAACTGAAGATGGCATATGAATATTGCCGAAATGCATTTTCATAGATGTGACAATAAAACACACTGGATACCACCATAAGAAGCTGTGACGCCTGCTGAAGAATCCAATTTAACCAAGCATGTTAAGACTCACTATTTATTAAATAATTATATTCTGTGTTTTTATAAATGTGAATAAGATTTTACACACCATTAACGATCAGGACATCATCTTTAACAGTGCTTCAACATAACAATCAAAGGAGTTCTAATTGGATATTTTTAAACTTAAAGAGTATTTATAGTGTCAAACTATTAAGGATTTTACACATTGCATAGACGCTCCACTAAGTTGGTAAGCCTACAGGAATAATATTATTTTATTGTAAAAAGCTTTTATTGTAATTTAATTTTTTATCATTTGACAATGTAGGCCTACATAGGGACATACTTCATCTTTAAGCTTTACAGTATGTGCTTATAATGATTTTAATTATTTGAATTGGATATGCAATTTTTTATATATGTAGACCTAACGCTTTATTTTAATGTTAACAAATAAAAAGCCAACACAATAAATTGGTCCAGCTCCTTAAGGATACAGTGTGTTACATTTGATAAGTGGGTATAAGGAGAAAAACTATTTGGAATCAAAATCTTAGTTTCTGCAAAAAAGGCATAGAATCTTAATTACTGCGGGAAATAATCTAAGCACAACATTTATATGGGTAAGTCTAAGCTTCAAAAGTTTCTAAAGTGTAAGATGGGAGTAATTCGAAACACATTAATTCAACGAAAGCGTTGAAAATGGTACCTTCACGTTACCTCTATCATGGAATGTTAACATTTAAGCGACTGTGGATTTTAATGACTAAGCAATGACTTGCTGCAGTGCACCACGCGTGTCTTCACCTGGTGATTAGTTCGTGTTTCCGGATAGCATTCCGAGAGTTGGTTTTTTTTGCGGAGTCTCCGTTATGACGCAAGGAACCATTAGTATTATTAACGTCGAGAGTTTATTAGTGCAAGCTATGCCGGATATGCGAGCCTGGTGACTCTTAATGTAATTGTCACATACAGGAGAGTGAAAACATGTCATTTCAACACACACCAATCCATCTGTGAGCTTTTTTTATGTAATGGAATGAAAGCAATTTTGTCAAACTTTCCAATATTGTCGTGATGTTTCTGGACATTCCTATTTGCAGCTGTCTAAATAAAACTAATTGCAAAAGTATTGAGTGAGTGGATTCCTTGTTTTGGAATGCATACTCTTGCACTTTTGATGGACTGTGTTATTTTATGATTAAAAGATTAAATAGTTCCATGAAATATTTTCTTTGGTTATTGAAATAAAAATATTGTTTCCAATTCACACATTACATATAGACTAAAGGTGACTAACGAATAACTTTAATGTTTTGAAAATCCTGAGTTTTAAGTTGAAACAGTTTTATGGCATCGCTAGAAAAAAAGATCCATTAAAAAACAGGAATTTGATCAAAGTAATATTAAATTATGACAAGGGAAAACTATAAATAACAATAAAGGAAGTAGAAAGATTAAATAAGGAAGAAAGAAGAAATCAAGAAAAGATGATTGAAAAAGTAGGCAAAAATAAGCGTAAGGATTAAAAATAATGCTCATAGGAGAAGATATCAGCGAATATACAAGAGTACCGATAAGGTATATTCATTGACAGTCTTGTAACCAATATACAAACCGCATGACTTACACTCTGACACCTTAAGAAAAATGCTTAATATCCTGAAGCTCTGAATAACGTACAATAATTTCTTACTCTCATTAAGATGACAGTCAAAATGTTTCGGGATGATTAGACGATGATACTGTAATTAACCTCCATGTTTACGATAATTTTCCAAAATTTATAGACCTATTGAAGAATGAATATTTGTGAGCGATGGAATGTTCATGTAATTAGTTTTATTTTCTCAGATTGCTTAATTAGGCTACTTTACCTCGAAGAAAGGAAGAATCATAAGTAGATAAAATAGATTGACGACACAGAAATTCCGATGTTAGGAAAAATATTTCATTGCCACAACAAATGTAGATATCCCTCAAAATGCAATAGGACGACCCATCAACCATTGTTGTTACTTCAAGAATGTGACTGCTTGGGGTTTTAAATTATACAACTAAATCTGGAAAGGATAAAATTTCCTGGGATTGCAGAACACTACGAGATAAGGAATGCATTGCCAGAGTTTTACCGTTGCAGAACAGAATAAGAGCCGATCGTAATGGACTACACAGTAATATTAGGACCGTCGATTGGAATACCTACATGACTTTGGTCATAAATTCATCTTTTAAAATATTTATTTCTAATAATTTTTAAAGTAAAAATATTTGTATGTCCCTTTTTTCTTATGTTTTTCTTACACTTACAGGGAAAGACAATTTTTGTGAAACAGACTACTTTACAGGGAATTTACCATTAAGTCATTATTAGGATTATTCAATTCGGGATGTTCATGTATGGTCATTTTTAATCGGAAAACTGATTAGGAAATTGGTCTCGCCATTAGGATTAGAGTAGCAAAATTGTAAGAGCCAAAGGTGGTGTCACCTCTATCTATAGGTTTTGTTGCTTACCGAAATGAAACGCTTAGAAGGAAGTTAATATGTCTACTAGTTTACTGGAGATCCCGATTTCAGAATGTATGACATGTTTAATAAGATCACACAGTATAGTCATACAGTTAGCCTTGAAGCTAAGTGCATTAGAAATTGGAGCACAGAGAATTAGGGCCCGGAAGGAAACATAAAGAGGTGATATGTTCCTCATTTCCTGCTTTACGCAACATGGTTCGCTCCTAGATACAAGTTGCATGCTACTTGCTGCGGATGACCTGAAGATCTCTCATGAAGCGTAACACAGGTAGCAGAGGAGAGGCCTGAGGTGAAAATAACTGGAGAAAGCCTACATATTATTGGCTAACCTTCACGTCCATTCTCTGCAGCAAAGAAATAAAACTAATGAAAGTATGCACAGTGGCAATTATAATGTCAGAAAATATGAATTATTAATAACTGAAGAATGTGCTTTCGAAACATTCACATGACATTCCTTGCTCTAAGCATAGATATTGCCATTTTATCGTTTCAACATTTCAGTATTAAGTACTCTGTCGCCTAGTTTAATTGCGTATTGCTATTTTCACCTCATGAAATTTCAAAATGCTTGCAAATTGCTTGTGTAATTGTCATATTGTTTGTGTTTCTGTTTTTCTTTTCTGTGTGTTTTTTATAGTTATAGGCCTAGTATTAGTTTAATTATTATAAATATCACTTTAAATATTTAATATTTGAATCTGGTATATTAATATAAGCGAGAATATTGTAATTAGGCATTAGCCTGTAATATTCTTCGTACAATAAATAAATAAATTGGGACTTGAGAATTCAGTGTTGTAGTTGAGACGACTAGCTTATAATTACACTTCAGAAAATTCAAACAGAAATATTTCGGACTAAATTTAATGATTTTAATAAAAACAGGTACCGATAATTGTAAAATGCTTAATAAATTTGATATGGAATCATTGACAAGCTCCATATCATATTCTTGAAAGATATCCGACCCAAATATTGTATAATAATTCGAGCTATACCTGTCCATCTGCCTTTTATAGGAAAATAAGTGCAATTAAATTAGTCTTAGTAACGAAATCTCCACTAGGAGGCCTCTATACTTTGTGTACGGAAAAGACAAGAAGCCATTCCATCCATCAAATTTCATCTGTGCTACTTACCACGGCACATACACAAACATAACGTCTTCTTTAAACCTTTTCATTGCTACTGCCGTATATATTCGTCACCTCAATATTGTATGAAAGCAGAGCTATGCGATTAATAGAGAAATGCTTTAAATATTATGTGAGAATTATTATGCACGTGTTACGATTGTCATTTATAGAAACCAACTCTTCCATTAAAAAAATTCTTATCGATTTTAAACCTAGAGCCCGCTGATGATTTCACTTTATGATTACTCATATTCATGCATTCAAAGTAGTTCAGAAAGGGTCAACAAGGGGTACTATGTACTATCGCAGTCAACTACAACACAAATGTAATTTATTTATGAACTGTAGCCTGTGGGTAGAAAAATATTAGGCTTTCCCACGGGGGTGAAAGTAACATTGAAAGAATAGCAACAGCTCATAAGTTCACTGCCCGACCGGTTGGTGCACTGTGATCGCTGTTGCCATGGCGGCAGGTTTGTTTCGAAACATATGACATCAAAGTACGAAAAGGCGTAATATCTGGTTCTTTTCCTGCAGCGATCTGTATGCATTAGTGTTTGGAAAAGGAGATATAATTAACATATTATAAATATGTCAAGTAGCGAAGGTAAGTTAAAATACATTAACTGCTTAAAACAATCCTGAATTAATATTTATTCCATGTTCTACGAATTATTAAGATTAATGTTTAGTATTCTTTGTTTCAGAAACGAGTAAAATATTCCTGTAAGTTCCCGGCTGCGGAAGTATACTTGAGATTGAAATCCAACGTGAACTACAAAAACAAACATTTCTACAGGTTTCCGAAAAAATCAAACGTGAACCAACTGAAACAGTGGAAACATCAGTGCAATTTAGATGATAATGTGAATTGTGCTAATTATTTCATGTGTGAAGACCACTTCCAGGAGAAAGATTTCGTTAACCATACTAGACATAGTTAAATTACGAAGTTATCCCAAAGCAGCTTGCGACTCGTGATTTACAGAGACCCAATCCCTGTGAACTCCCAATCAAATGTGGGAAGTGATCTCAAGCCTCGCCTAGTTTTTGTGAAAATAGAAAGTAAATGCATACCGCTGTGTATGACTGAGGTAAAAGAAATTCAAGTGACAGGAAGCTACTAATATTTATGTAATGTAATATTTTTAAAATCAGTTTTTATAAATCTAATTCATTATCAAGAGTGTTTGTTTTTTATTTATAAAGACATCTAAAGTAATACATATTTCAGCAATCACCGAGACATGTATGTTGTTAGTAGCAGAAATTCTAGAAGGTACTCTACACTACGGTTTGTATAAGATCTGACGCATATTGTTTGCAAATTACTATTTTTTCTTATTTAAGGTGTTCATCATTTAGTGCATTTTGTGTTCAATGCTTTTAAAAGATAATTTTTTGTATCACTAGGTCTATAGCCTGAGGGTATTAGTGGGCTATGGTCATTACCGTAGCCCGCTAATACTAGTGGGCTATGGTTTTACAGAATTTGGAATGCATTTTCATACATGTGTTCTGGCACGCAAATTTTTCATTCTTACAGCTTAACTGCCCGACCCGTTGGAGCGCTGTATTCGCTTTTTGTTTCCGAGTTTTGACATGCGCTGTTCACTTCTAATAATAATATTGGTGTTCTGTGGGCTTTCCTTTTGTTTGTGATCACCGCCCTGTATACTATTATGCAGTATAAAATACATTCTATGAATATCGCCATATCACCGGTAGTCTGGCGTACATCAGTTTGTTGAGCTACTACACCTTCAGCCTGAGCAGAATTGTTGGTTAGTCGCTCGCTGACTTTCTGACTCACAGTTTGCGGGTTTATCCCTGTTCAGCTCGATGGCATTGTTGAGTGCGTGATTGCGACGGTCCCAAGTAAGAGTTACGAATGTATATTTGTAAAAGAAATCCTACGGGACAAAATTTCGGCACATCAGCGAGGTCACAGGCCTAAGTAGCAGTACACAACCGTGCGTCGTTAAAACTCAATTAAAAAAAATGAGCTACTGGACATAAATAGTTCCTACTACATTATGACTCAGAGTCACTTTATTACTCAACATATGCTTTTTGTATTACCTCATTATCTTACTTACTTGCTTACTTACTTACTCAATGGCAATAGAAAATTCCTTAGCAAGCTAAAGGAATATTGTCTATTTTATGGAACCCGAAGGTTCATTGCTGCGCTTACCTGAGTCTGCCATTCAACCCTATTCTGTGCTAACTCCATCCAATCATCCCCCACAAATCCTACTTCCCATAAATCCGTTCTAAGATTGTCCTCCCACCTACGTCTAGGTCTTCCACGTGGTCTTTTCCCTTCGGGTCTCCCAGTCAATACTTTTGAGATAGGCCTATGTCTTTCCTCCCCCATGCGTGCAACATGTCCAGCCCATTTCATCCCATTTCAGCCCATTTCATCCAGCGATTTAATTACCCTTACTATATCTGGTGATACGTACAGGTCCTGAAGCTCATCGTTATGCAATTTTCTCCTGTCCCCATTGTCGTCCCTCTTGGGCCCAAATATTTTTCGAAGCACCCTATTTTCAAACACTCTCAGACTATGTTCTTTCTGATCAGTTAGCGGCCATGTCTCACATATAACAGGCAGGATAATAGTCTTATAAATCTTAATTTTTAGATTTATGGACAGAAGACGAGACGATAAGAGTTTCTGAACTGCATAAAAACAAGCATTTCCTGATTTGAGTCTACACTTAACTTCTGCCTTAATATTATTTGTATCTGTAATTACTGTTCCCAGATATTTGAATTCTTCCACTTGTTCAAACGATTTACCGGCTATTCTAATATTTTGTGGCTCATTATTTTGACGTTCCATGACCATATACTTAGTTTTTTCTGTATTAATTTCTAATCCAACATTCCTGCAGGCATCGAAAAGACTTACTGCATTTCTCTCGATTGTGTTTACGTCATGGCCCAATAAGCAAACGTCATCTGCATAAGCTAAAATTGGGTGACTACCATTTAATTCTAGGCCTACGTTGTTTTCCTGAACTTTCCTAATGGCGTATTCCAAAGCGAAATTAAAAAGTAAAGGTGATAGTGAATCTCCTTGCTTCAAGCCGCTTCTAATGGCAAACCAATCTGATATAAATTTCCCTACCCTGACTCTGCTAAAGGTAGGTTTCATTTAGACACATTCTGATCAGTCTAACTAACTTTTTTGGTACCCCAAACTCAATGAGGATATTGTACAGTTTTTCTCGCCTAACTGAATCATATGCTTTTTTAAAATCTATGTATAGCTGGTGAACAGGCTTATTATATTCCCACTTTTTCTCCAACATTTGGCGAATACAAAATATATGATCAATGGTTGATCTATTTCGCCTAAATCCACATTGGTGATCTCCTATGATTTCGTCTGCATATGGGGTTAATCTTGACAGCAGTATATTAGATAAAATTTTGTATGATGTTGATAAAAGAGAAATTCCTCGATAGTTATTACATTCGGCCCTATCTCCCTTTTTATGGATCGGTATAATAATAGATTCTTTCCATTCCTTCGGCAATTCCTCATTATCTTATAAAGAAAACTAAATAACCTATTATAAATCGTTAAATATTCGAAGTATCAACATTTTACAAAAAATAAATGTTGTAAGTAGACCTACATGGTGTAACAAATTTTTGTTATGAAGCATTTCTAAAATGTCAAGAGTAATCCGTAATTCATGTATACGTGTGGTCTTCTATAGGCCTACCACTTTTCTTTTCGAAAAAGGAAAACATACATTGTCATAGTTTTAAGATTTTCGAATTGAGACAGACGACCGCAATTCAGATTTCGTCTTAATCGTTTCAGATAATTCTTGATTTCTTTCTTTGATTTTTACCTCCCTCATTATAGGGACGTCAATGCGGCCCATGCCGCTCAGGCTTTACAGGACCGCAACCTCTCGGAGGAGTGGGTTTTTATAGATCAGAAGCATACTTTTAGTCCAGATAAGGACCTGGGGAGCCTTCCGTGATGAGTGATCAGTTCAATACCGGGCCACCTTCGAACACACCATTTGCACACACACTCATACCGAACAGGGCGTAGATAGGATGAAGGTGATAAAGACGGCCAATTGATATCCAGAGACCACGAGATTCTGAAGTTTCACAACAAATGAGGAAAATACCCGGAAAATCTCACTTAGGAAACTTCTCTCGACAGGGAATCTAATCCGGTCCCATTGCATGAGGAGAGCAAACGCATTCTCTATGCAACAGCGGTGGTCAGTTCTTAAATTGATGGCTTAAAATCACGGAAGAGAGTAATTATTCTTGTATTCATATGGATTGAATTTCAATTTATCACTGGCATAATTTGGTAGTTGCCCTCACATGTACAAATAGTGTAGGGCTATATTAGGCTATCTGGGGGAGGCTAGGAATCTGGAGATTGAAAAATTTAAAAGGTTCGGTACCGAGGATCGGAATATGCCCACTATGTAACGAGAAAGAGGATGCCAGACACATAATTTTAGAGTGTAAGGAAACGGAGATGTGGAAGAGAAATTAAATCGATAGTAAATTACTAAAAAATTAATAAAAGTGTAGCATATAAGAAACTGTGCATGACGAAGAATACGGATTTATTAAAAAGAAGGGGAAATTTTTATTTATAGTTGAAAGGTAATAGTTAGCCAGAATCGAAGAAAGTAACATTATAAATTCAAATGAAGTAGTGAAAAAATATAAACATGTATGTTTGTTGTATTTAAGTAATATGTAGAAATAGTTATAAAATGTTTATTTTTGTAATTCAAGGGACTAAATGGTAAAGCAGAATTGTAACCAAAGTCCCTGATTGTATTGAAAATTAAATAAACCTAATATTAAATATTAAATATTAGGCTATCTTACTAACCATCAGGGAACTAGGTAACTCGAACAAAACTATTATAACGACAAAAAGGGGGTACATTGAAATCTATTCTGTTGTAATAGGCAAGTCGTTTCACTCTCGGTGGACTGGCGGTTATTACTTTAAGTGCAGCCTCCGGGCAGGTGTAATTGAATACCCTGGAGGCACAAGCACACAAAACTCTCGAGTTCAACCATACCAGGAAAGAAGCAAATAACATAGTGCACCAACACCAGAAACATTTCATTATCGCTACCTGGTAATTCCAAAACCTAAGTATGATCTTATATCATGAACCATTGCGCCAGATCTACGGCACCAGTACTTCCATGCGACCTTCACTGAAAATTATTAAGCCGATGTCCCACGATCCAATTCTTTTGGTTGAAAAAGTTGTATCAAGTAGCATTTCTATACAATTATTTCTGACTGCGCAAACGAGAAAGCGTTTTGGTCCAATATATGCTATAGCGTCAGCTGTTCTCCCGAAACGAAAATCGATAAGTGCTACAATCGACATGGCGTCGATATGAACATATTTGTCAATGGTAATATTTTCCACGGATTTTTTTTTTTCAAATTTTTTAGAGCACTTCAACGTTTATGCCGGTTGTAATAATGGCTATAGTAGTATTGTTTCAAATTCAAAGTCTTTCTTGGCACCTGCTAATTTTCTTAACTAATATATCATTTTAATTTTTTGGTTCATGTTCACTGATGAAACTTTGGCCTCGCATAGAAGCAGCAATACGGAAGAAACAGCCGTGTTTCTACGTCATGCGGGTCACGCGTTGAGAGAAAAACGCTCATTGGTTGATTTTATATTTTTTAATAGAAAATTAAAAACGTTTCTATTTCCCTGCATGCAATACAATCGGATGGTAAATATACGATGAAATTGAAGGGGCTAGTTCCATAAGGGCGTAAGGCACAAGAGCATAGTTTTGAGAAATCTTGATACCACTCACAAGCACAGGTCTTTTCTTATGACTGAACAGAGGTTTAAGTCACAATAGTATAAATTGTTCACTGAGTATTTAAGAGATATGAGGAGAAGGCATAAATGTTAAAAGCTCAAAATTAAAGATGTGTCTTACGCCCTTATGGAACTAGCCCCTTCAATTATGTGCAGTTCCAGTCGACCATGTCACACGATCCAATCTGACGGTTTGTGGAAAGTTTGATAAAAAATTGGATTGTGGGACATCGGCTTTATGGTATAGGGTAGATGGGGGTACTTTAACAATAAAAAACAGATGCACGTCAATACAATAGTTACCTGTCTCCTGAACCTCGATGTTCAAAGCAATATGAAATGTACAATCTGAATAAAAATTAGGTAATATAATTATACATTTCTAATTTTAAGAAAAGAAACAGAAATTGACAGCAACAATGGATAGGTAACTATAAAGTACTTAACGACAAAATTCAGCTTCTTCAAGAAACCTCTTGTGGGAGTGGTACTATGATCAAGAAAATTCTCACAACTCAGTGCATGGTCTTCATTCGTATTCAGAAATGCATAATCCGGCATTTAAATACTTAATACATGGCGTACCGGTGCTCTTTGTCTGCTTCTTGGTATATCCTTATTATCCATCATTATTTACAGCCTTGATTCCTCTTTTATCCACAGCCTTCAATATTATCCAGTTATTCTTATAAAATTCTTCGATTTCAATACAGTTTTCGTGGTGAGTAAAAGATATTTGACATTAAGCAAATATAGCTGTTGTAACTTTCTTGAGGCGTTGAATCCAATGGTCTCCGGTTCAGGTTTTTTTTTTATGGACTTATGTATTATTCATACTCCATTGTGTTATAAAGGTGAAGCTAGCTTTAAATTTACATTAAGTCATTGCAGAAAAAGTCTATAAAATTCAATGTTACACGATCGAGGGCGGAAGCTGGACCTCTTGCATGACAATCGAACAACGAAACTCTGACATGCCGCCAGTCATGAAAATGATTCCTGATGTGCAAAAGAACATCAAATTTTATCCAACTGCAAGTTCGTGTTTGAAAAGTGCTCAAATGATTTTTCAATATGCTCCTAAAAGTTGTAAGGGCCGGAGTAAGGCCTATGGTCGAGGGCTTCGGGGGTGATGGAGGGCAATTTGTAGTTCACGGTTTAAGCCAGACAACTAGTCTATTTCTTCTGCAATACAGTCTTTTTATTATCAGTCCATCTTGAAGGATTTCAATCTATCTGAGGACTAGTAGGCTATACATATAGAATGAGTGCCACTTTTTAAAGACTCTTTTTCCAAGAACTTCCCCTAATTGCTGCCACCCTAATCCTCCTTGACCTATCAAACAGTGAATAGAAATGTAATTAGGCGTATTCACACTGTCTGCAGTTGAATACAATGTTGCCAAATACATACCACAGCACTTACTTTACTTAAGAAGTAGTGAATGACAGAGGCAACACTGGGGAAAGTCACGCGACTAACTACCAGAGCACCTGTTCTTTGTCGGTGTCGAAGTCGGTGCAGATTTTCGGATTAGGGAACAATGCTATTGGACGGGGCCTTCTTAAAATGGCACCAACAGTATGTTTCAAGGTCATAAGCAGAATTTCGCCAGTAAAATATGGACACCATTTATAGTAGGTGGAGCAGTTATGAAGTCCTCTCTTTACTGTTTTCTGGAGCAGTGTAATCTATAATGCCAAAGTGTACAATAATTCAATTCTTTCGTGGATACTGCATATGATCCTGTGTTGGTGTTAACTTCCACGAAAAATACGCTAGGTTAGATGAGCAAAATAGATAAATGTCTGAGTTTGAGTGGACCACATGAATCTGTGATGTTAACTTAGGCAGCATTCAAAATCCCATTATACGAAAATGCGAGCCATAACTTATATCGGGTTAGACCAGTAGACGTGTACATAGTTGGATGTCGCAATTTTAATATAAATCACATGGTCTGGTGACACAGTACACATGTCTTACAGGGGCATGGGCTTGTTAGAAACATTACCTAACCTCACTTCGCCTCATGATTCAGTCTACTGAACACGATATGTCACCCACACATGCCCCAGTTAACTCTGCCGTACCCACAACACCTCCTTCTCATCCCAGCGCACGTCAAGGTAATCCAAGGCCGTGTCTGCAAAATTCACAAGTATTAATTTTCAAAAGCAGTATGTTGTGTATGTGACGTATAAAATAGTGCGAAATAGAAAAATTGCGTTAACCCATTTACTTATGAACTCCTAAGTCATGATTGCAACAATACATGGCGTTATTAGAAGATTCCTTTGTTGTGATATTATTTCACATTCTTATATTATTTTTATCATCTATATAATTACGTACTTTTAAAAATAAAAATACATTGCTATTACTAAAGGATATAATAATAATAATAATAATACAGGCAAATTTTAATGCCTCTGAGATCCAGTCAACCCTTCTAATTTGGTATTTCCCATGTTACCGAAGCTTGAACATACAGTGGGGCATCACTATTAATAATTTATTTAAAGCCTACAGCAAAATTTAAAAATTGTAAATTTCAATCACTGAGTTCCTAACTGTTTTTCCATTCTTGTAGTTCTAGGTTTATTTTGTGAGATATAACTAACGTTAATAATATTTCAGTGTAGTCCTTTTCTAGGTTATCTGAAGTTATTATCTTTAGTTACTTGTATTTGTTATCATTGTGTTGCCAAGATTATTGTAAATCAAAGTAACTAATTGTTATAATTACTCCTGTAATCACTATTGTCATCATCAGGGCCCGGAGTCTAATAACATGTCATCTTTTTATTGATGCTGCATAGACATTGCCAACTTGTAGATAAATCCTAATCATAGCCTCGACTAGATTACAGAAATGCATTTTTATTAGGTCATTTTTGTCATTTTATGCCATTTAAAATTTTTAGGGCATTTATTTCAATTTTAGGTCGTTATTTTGTCATTTTCGTGTCATTTTCTTCCTTAATTAGTCATTTTCATGTATTTACATTGAGTGTATTAATTTTTTTTCGTCGCTAGCGGTGCTGTCTTTGAAGTGTTGTTTGTTTAATGCAAGAAGGAAAAATTCCGTTTTAAAGTGTTGTCATGTCTCAGTCGGAAATGGGAATCAAAGAAACGCCAAAATGTTGTATTATATTACTATTGTTATCAGATTAACTTGGCACCAGAGTCTGCCACCTGCTTGGATTTGAGAGTGCAAACTACTGTTTACCCTCAATAAACAACAATATAATCCGGCAGACCACAAGAGGAAATGCCGAATTTTGACTCGCCAGTGCCTCAGTGCCAGTATAAATTTCCGTGAGAAAAGAACATTTACAACATTACAGTTATTTACAGTTTTATAATTATGTACAGATTAATCTATAACTTCGTGTGTAGAATAATAATTTTTTTTTATGAAGAAAAGGTCAGTTTTTAGGTCATTTTTTATGATTATTAAGTCATTTTCTTTAAAATCTACGGTTATTTTATAGGTAATTTTTCAAACAATTTTAGGTCATCAGAATCCGGGCCCCGGTCATCATTATGTAGGAATGTAACAGTCGCGATTAGAGTTTGATGAGTGAAAGCGACTGAAAATAAATTATAATTTTAAAAATTCTACTAAAACTTAACTGTATTTCGAGAGGAATGAACAAGCAGTGCTGTAGAACATGTGTTCATTAAAACCAGTAAATCTCTGGATCCCCTGGAGGTTTTGAAGCCTTGCGTAACATCTCTTCAGTTGCCCTTCAAGAGGATGGTCTCTGCTTACCCACACATTGTCCCAGTTTCCCATGCAATTCCAACAACTGCAAATACCTAACAGTACCTCACATCACTCAGTCATTAAGTCGTGCTCCTCAGTCGTATTCATTTTTGTAAGAAACATTGTTTTCTTAAACTCTAAAACTTAATTGAATTAATGGTAGTAACCCACTTTGTTATACACGTAATACCTTCCATGAAAAAAAGGCAGTTCATTAAAAAAATTACATTTTTGGCGCTCCTTCATTTCCATAGACAGATATGACAAAGCAGAACTGTAAACTGCGAATTATCATTTAAAGCATTTCTTTTAATCCTCGTATTTATAAAATAGTCCACCGCTGCTATGGTGCAGGGAATGCGTTCGCTCCTCTCACGCAGCGGGCCCGGGTTCGATTCCTGGTCGGGACAAGTTACCCGGGTGAGGTTTTTTCCGGGACTTGTCCTCACCTGTGAATATCATCCGGCCGTCATTATCATCTTCATCCCATCCTCGCCTTGTTCGGAGTGAGTGAGTGAGTGAGTGTGTGTGTGAATGGTGTGTCCCGTCCTATGTGTTTGTGTTGTCTCGGAGGTGGCCCCGACATTGGGCTGATCACTCATCCGGGGAGACCCTCCATGTCCGGTAAGGCGCGGGCCGCATAAGGGAGAGGTGAAACTACGAGAGAAAAAAAAATAACTGGAATTGTGCAAGATACGTGTTAAATATATTAATATAAAAATAGATCTACGTAACTATTATGCATATGTAAATACAAAATATGCTAGATAAAATTAATAGCTGGACAATGAGAGTTGGTTGTGAGTTGACTAACTAGTCGAATAAGTTTGATCACCAGTTCTAATCTATCCTTCTGGGACAACAATAAGTTCCTGCGCAAATCTTTCATTCAACATTTAGGACGTAGCTCCACCTGTTTTCTGCTGAATCTTCACGCTGTGAAACTACTTCCAAATACACTCTGTTCATCTTTTAAATAATTTTCGCGAATGGCGCGGTAATAAATACACGTAGTTGTTTGGATAAGATAGTAGAAAGAACCCGCTTTACGACTTCCCCAAGAAAAATCTCAAAAAATAATTGTGTTTTTATTGCAAGTGTAACGCGTATTTGTTGAAAGGCACTCACAAACAAGTGACCCTCATATTGATATATTTCATACTAGCAGGTGCCCGCGGCTTCGCCCGCGATCATTACTCAACTTCTAGATGTTTTATTTGAATAATTTATTTATCGGAAAAGTAACTAAAACAAGGTATTTATTAAACGTGACATCGTTTTTACATAAATTGCAATAATTACATAATTTTATTCTTAATTATATTGTTTTACGTAATAAATATAAATAATTAAACGAACAAAACTAATCTTGTACTGCCACATGGGCATACAGATTCGAAATGAAACGATTAAAACGTACCACAGATTCATAAACGTTATCCAAATCGTGCATAAACAATTAAAATGATTTATAATTTAAAAAGCTAAACACCCGGCTTCGAGGTTCATTTCAGGATTAAAATGTGCCGTCCGGGGAAAAAACGACCAGAGATTCGAGTTCCCTAGCCCAAAAAAAAAAACCCGTATAGTGAGTTTCCTGCAAATCATACAATGTTTTCCCATTTAAGCATGTATTCATGATCCCCTTCTGTCCACTTCTGTTAAAGATTTCTTCGCGTCCTACACAAATAAATCAAGATAGCAACCGAGCAAGACCACTTCAGTTTATTTCACAATACGGTCTTGTTTATAGCTGACGTTGGATATACACGGAAACACAAGCTCAAAAATTACATTCCTTGAGAGTTATGCTTACTTTTACAATAAAAAATATATTGTCCGCCTTATATCACCAAAATTTTAGGCCTATATTATAAGGTGCCTTTACAAAGTAGTCTAAGTCTATATATTATACATTATTATATGTTTATGTCCATAATCTATATTTAAAATTAATATATTTATGAAATAATTTTTAAAATTATTACAAAGTAGGCCTACTCGTTAAAATTTAAAACATTAAAAATATACAAAAGTGGTTGGAATGAAATGCTGTCGTGCAATTAAAATGTTAAAAATTGGATACCTACGCAGGGCTCTTCTTCATTGGGGTTAAAGTGGATATGCGCATTTCAATCTTATTAGGTCATCTTCAATCCTTTACCAGTTGGTATCTCCTATACCCAGAAATAATGTATTGTATATGCAATTTTCGATGGGATACCCATTTTGAGGGTATGAGGCGGAAAATAATTTTGTAAAAATAAGTGATCCCCACCGAAACCGCCATGAGCTCGCTCCATACAGTATTTTGTCTACATGTTTCTTCTTTTGTGTACGTGGGCCATTTATAAGCCCCGTTTTTCTTCTTTTACTTGTTTTTATAATTATTGCTTAATTATATTGTATAATAGTTGGATAGTCGTATAAACTTATTATACTATTTTTACAACAATAAATATAATCTACAGAGGATTCCTTGACAAACAGCAAATATAATATTAAACTAAACATATCGTACCAAGCATAGATAAGCCTATATTTAAAAGTGACCGGTAACAAATTTCTAAGCAATTATTCTCCGGAAGTAGATTTGAGTCTCTCCTGATTATGTAGTCAGATAACGTAAGCCTTGAAAAAAGAAGTTGATAGTTCCTCTTTATGAAAAGCTCATGTTCATAGTTCACGGAAGTGCGTTACTTACTGAAGACAGTGGTAAAACGACTTCACAGAAGATTAATTGGCACGCAGGCTCATGGCTCGCCTTACTGTACAGTGTGTTGGTCAGAACGTCTGATGGAACGCCTGCTGTGAGAAGAGAGGCGGTTAGAGCTCCTACGTAAGGAAATCTTAATGGATGTCCGCCAAGTGTCCTACGAATTTTGTTAAGACTTTCTAAAGTTAATTTTTACATTTTTCTGGTGCTCTATAAGTCTTTATCGATCTCTGATGACTGTACTAAAGGAAACTATTCCTAAAACACTTAGGCTTGTACCGAGATTGACAGTTCTATCAAATGACCTTAATGAAATCTTGGCCATTGCCCTAATGAAAGGGACGAGAAGTAGAATCAGCCACATATTTTACCAATTTTCGGTAATACGGACTGGGCAGAGATCTTTTTTACATCATTACAGTGGCTGCAGTTACAGGATCGGTGTATATTTTAAGAAACAATTTATTTGATACTTGCTATTCATGTTTTATTGTCTTAGAAAGGCATTTTGTGTGCTAATAAAACTTCGGTATACTTTGTCATTGGGCAATCTTTGCATGGGGAAAGTTATAAAGTAAAATAATAGATTTGTCAATATTGTTTGTTGAAATGTATTATGCTGAATGCATAACTATTTTAGAACAAATAAGCTCTTCAAAATTAATTTAAAGTACAATGTAGGTTACTGGAAAAAGATGTGAATTTTGCTTATGGTAGGGACAGGTTATTCAATTTATAATTTAACAAATTGTTGATTACACGAATTTAAATACATTTTTAAGTTATTAGTCACTATGCACAATACGGGGACAGTGGTATTGTCCTTCTGTGCTGAAGGTAGCGGGTTCGATCCCGGTCCAGATCAATACATTTAGGTGTGCATAAATGTTGCATTCTCTTGCCCGTAGATTTACAGGCTCGCATCAGAACACCTGTGGAAAAAATTTCAAGGACATCAGTGACGTTGACAGACCTAAGTTGCAGTACACCCCCGTGTTAAATATCCATAAACCAATCAACTCAGTGTTACTTTCAATCCCCTGATAAGTGCGCAAGGTCTGGCGAGTGAGCTTATTCTATGACTTAGTTAATTTACTCCAGCTTAGTCCTACTGTCCGTTTCAGATGTCTTGAGAAATGAAGTAAACAGTGGTTGTAACGGGAAAAAAGCACGGTTCACAAGCTGACAAAACTCAAGTTGAAATTTATAGAAATAAATAAATCTAAAGTGATATTTTTAAAATTAATTATGGTAATACTGAACGTACCACGTACTGAATACTTTCAAAATTACGTTTGCCTGTCTTTGATCTTAAGACATTCACAAATCACAAGGAAACTATCGACCTGTGGAGCGAAAGAATGTGAATTGGGCTTATAGTTTCAGGGCGCATGTGTGAACAACGTTGGCCGCTGCCCAATAGGATATGAGCATTCTAACAGAAGTCACATACCTCCGTTATCGATCCCCATCTTTTTCTCTCAAGACATCTGGTACGGAGAATAGTAACGTTCCTTTAGCTGGAATTGAAGACGAGAAGCATCTTCCACTCATGCATTCTATTATTGTATTTACATTGTTGTTATAGACAGCATATTTTGCAATTGTGACTGGAAATACTACTGTAAAAGTATTATTTACATTAGGCCTGGTAATTTCAGTTTTTAATACGATATTATATTTACATCCTATCTTAACTAATACTATATCTCGGTACTTCTACTTGTCTTATGAGTAGGTATGCATTCGCACATAGGGCTAGTTGCATTTACAGATGTTGTGATTCATACTTTTGTCTGCATATTGGTAAAAATGTCGTCTTTAATGAACGTTTCGGTACAGACAATTTAAGTTGACCAGACACTTGATTTCTGCCCATGAATATAAGTAGGCCTAGTTTAAAGCTATCTCAATAATCTTGTTAGGAGGTATTTCTTAACTTTCTCCCTCTAATTGACTTGATAAATAATTGAGGCAGGTAGATATTTTTTGGCTATCGTTTAGCTTGTTCAATAATTTAAATTAAAGTTGTACTTGTTTCCATTTGGTCGACATTTTTTGCAAAATTTTAAAAAGATTCTGTTCGTGATGCTATATTTGTCTTATTTTGTTAATAAACAACAACTGAAGAAATGAGTTTCTTTAAATAAATGAATTTAACAATAAACCGTGTCAACTAACATCCATTTCCTTGATCATGTTATCTATGAAAACACACGATCCTGCATTCTTAGCAGTCATCTTTATACTAATAGATTATCAGGATTTACTGAAGCATTAATTCATAACTTCGGGAAGACATGCGGAATGTGATGAGTGTATATTCGTAGCATATATTTTTTGGAGTATTAGTCATGTTGTTAGATCATATCCTCACGTGTTCTCTGATTTTTCAAGATTTTCATCTCATGCTCACAGCAGGTGTTTCTTCACCAGAATATTCAGGAGAAGTAGTTGAATCCTATTTGTTTTAATATCTGCAATCTGTTGCTGAATTGAACTTAGAATTGGATATGGCTAAGCCACCATTTCATATGCATAACCGTTACGTGATAGGATACCTGCACTTTGTATGATTACAATGTTGTGAAAAGTTTAATGTTATGTGTGTGCATTGGGCTCTGACTGAAGTAATGCATGTTAAAATTGTTCCCTACTTGAACCTTATATTCTCATGAAGCAAATTATTTCCACTTATTTACCGAGTCCCGTGAAAGAGGTGAATTTGCAAGTGCATGATCGAATATAAAAGTAGGCCTATTCATACATTTTTTGCACGACTTAACTAATTAGTGGCACTTACGAATATTGTTGCCGTGGATCGTAAGTTGACATTCCCACACGCAATCTTGTTGCTATGTGCGGTAAGAGTTTCCGTGCTGTTATGAATAATACGCCACACCTCATAATACAAGTCTTTATGGACAAGGCCCCCCAGCACAAATATTCGGTTCCCATAAACAACAACAAATGCGAATCACTTTCTGAAATAAACATCTATCTTCAGGAATGTATATACGTAATATTTTCAGGTAATATCACAATTAATATAATTAAATTGATATAAATAATCATCGTGCAAAAAACAGCATGCAATACTCGTGCCGTAAGCGCATAACGGATCTCGGAAAACTATTTCCTCGATCCGTATGCATGCCTTACGGCACTTGTATCGCAATATACTATTTCTTTATATGTAAAATTATGTTAACAAATACAAAATCCTTCTCCAAATTATTCCATGTATGAGGGTGTCCTGTAAAAATGTAGATAAAGTATTGTTTATAACAAAAAGTTTTATTTTCTACCATATTATAATAAGCCCTATTACATGTGACGTAGCGGTTTCATAATAATATCCATTCAAGCACAGAATTTCATTATAACACTGGTGTTGTTTCGATTAATATCAAACACGGAACAATTTTGAAGCCTTGAGAGCAGAAACTCAAACTGCATAATAAACCTGTATTTAAAATTAGTTCACTTTTGTTGTGTTAATTTCAATAGTATACTAAATTAAGTTCATTTCGTGTTTCGTGTTTCATTGAAACGCCAAGATATTCGAGTTCCCCACACGTCCTCACTTGTCATCTATCGCAATAGACGAGAACTTACCAATAGCTGACCGCCTACTCGTTTCCTTGATGAATCTATAAACTCAAAACTTAAACGTGTAATTATGGTCAAACAAAAAAAAAATGACAGTTAAGACACACGAGTGAAAATTATGAAGATAAATAATTTAATCGTGTTTCAATAAAATCCACTATAGGCTCGTTCATATGTTCTAAAATGTTGGAACTCTACGGATTAATAGGAAGTGGACTAAATGTTAACAAATTATGTAACACTTGTCCATAGACAAAAGGACCTCTAATGGAGACTAATTAATAATTCATAACTTCGAATTAATAAAGTGGCAGTAGTTGCAAGCAAAGTAGCGGCTACCTTTCAAATTAAGCAATAAAGGTTAGACGAAGGCTCAATAAACCTTTCGAAGGCTGGAATATCTGAATCGCTAAAATGACGATCTATGAAATTGATATTTTAAATACAATAGGCCTAAAGTAAATAGTTTTAAATTAATGTCAACTGTTTAACTATAGCATCCTTTGCAAATGAGTTCAATAACTGACAATTTAATATGACTGTTAAATATTTAATAACACATTACAGCCTATGTTTCGAGAGTTGTTACTCCCCTCCTCAGTTGATCTTGTCTGCTCTTGAAACATATTTCAAATTAAAAATGTATTATCAAAATTATCAAATAAAACGATCAAACATTACAGAATTTTACATAACATGTACTTTCTCCGAAAGCCCCCAAATGGATTTATACTGGGGAAGAAAATAGAAAATATAGGTCCTGTTCAAAGCCGATGGTACATGATTCGGCAACAGAATCGTTTCTTAGTCGATGTAAAACTACAGGTTTCGAGTAGAGACGAATTTAGTTAACAAGCTTAGTGGTTCGGTGGTCTGTGAATGTTAAGTCATGACCAGAAACAATGGGCGGTCAGTTCCCTGGTTAACAAAGTTCCGAAAACATTGGATGAACCTTCATTGGCTGTTCATTGAAATGCTATCTGAGTACTGGGAAATTCAGCCTCCGTAACATGAGCAGTAAGGCTTTTTAAAATAAATTGACAATATGATCCATTAGAATACTAACCATGATGCTTCTAAAAGCTGTGTATATAGCACATTCACTTAACGGTATAAGATAGCCTGATTTTAGGAGCCTGTTTTTTGTTATGAAATAAAACGGTTGATTTCAATATTGACTTAATTTTTTTATATTTCTGTGGATATTTGGCAATGAAGAAGTCTTCTACTTTAGACTGATCACACGTACATTAATTCTCAACATACCTAAAGGCGAGATTTGCAACCAACTTACTTACTTACTCAAGGGCAATAGACAATTTCTCAACAAGAAAAAGGAATATTATCTATTTGTTGGAACCCGGAGGTTCATTGCCGCGCTTACCAGAGGCCACCACTCACCCCTATTCTGTGTTAATTCCCTCCAACCATCCCTCGCAAATCCTACTTCCCTTAAATCTTTCCTAATATTGTCGTCTCACCTATATATAGGTCTTCCAAGTGGTCTTTTCCCTTCGGATCTCCCAGTAAATATTTTTTAGATATATCTTTCCTCCCCCATGCGCGCTACATATCCAGCTCATTTCATCCTCCGTGATTTAATTATCCTTACTAAGTAAGGATAATTAAATTCTTACTAAGTAATGATAATTAAATCTCGGAGGATGAAATGACGAGTTCAGGTTATGAAGCTCGTCGTTATGCAGTTTTCTCCAGTCCCCATCTTCATCTCTCTTAGGCCCAAACATGTTATAAAGTATTTTTCGGCAAAGAAAATAAATTCTAGTTTCATTGAAGAAAGATAAAACATAATTAATACGAATTACAGTATCGGTATCCTTTGTAGGGTTTTCTTTTAATTTTTGGATCAATATAAAAGCAGCCTCTAGTGAGGAAATTCATATATTAAAAACGTATCGATTCGCAAATAGAAGTATCAAATACATTCCATGAAATATGGAATCTGTTAAAGACCGCATCCCAATAATTTCTGTAATCGATCAAAATATTTTAAACTTCTCGGCAGTCATAGAGACATCGTAAAAGAGTACATGCTACTAAAAGAATTAAAAAATGCTAATACTAACAATTACGATTTTAAATCATAATTTTTAGGGAAAATGCTGCATTTTTCGCAGTTTTTCGATATTTAAAAAAATAATTAAAAACTTTGAAGCGCCATATCTCGGTACGTAGTTGTAAAACGTGTAAAGAGAGCAAATGATAGGAAATTTCATGCTCTTTAACTTTTGTAATTGAGTATTTTAGGCCGGAATGCATTGTTTAGGAGTTATAAGGAAAACACTGAAAAAATCCCCAAAATTTCCGGGTTTTTCGGCTGCCCTGAAGTCCACACAGGGTTCTCGAATTGGAAAACTTGGATTCTACACCACAGAATACCCACATACAACATACTAAAAAATCATTAACTTCGGACCTTTTTCCAGGCAAAAGTACCTGGTGATGGACTAACATTTCTCAATATTCGTGCTGGAGAGGTAGTAGACCTATTTCACGTTTGTTTACATACTTCGTGAAAGGGAATAAATTTCTCCATATTTCATGGATATAATTCGCTTAACAGTAATATTTTAAGTATCGGTAAAACTAAAACTGGTTAAAGAAAGGTGTTTTGTAAATTTTAGATCTTATCGTTGCTACCAAAATATATGGTCTCTACCTATTTGGTTAATATTCTAACGTGTTTAGTTGCTGAATTGAGCTTTTTGTCTCCTAACAGCAGTTCGTTATTATTTATGCACCTCGGAGAATAATTCGTGCTAAAAAAAATGTCTGGAAATAACTAACATGTGTTCAATGTTGACAAAAATTAAAGCCTGATAAATACAGAAAGCAAAACTTCTGCTACCTGCAAATATATGAGTTGTTATATGAGTTGACTTAACGGGCAGGGCAGAAAGATGAAGGGGGAAAATATAATAGAGGGTAATAAGCTAGATAAAGAAAACAAAAAGAGAAGCAATGTTGAAATGATACCTCATACTAAGTTGTCAGTATATATAGCCTATATGAATGACAGAAAATAAATTGCGAATTATAGAGAATCGCGAAGCTTTCGAAATCTAACTTTATTGCGAAGGTACTTTTCTAAAGATCACATCTGATCCTTGCTGTAATAATATTTCGCATTCCTCTCACTTCAAACAGCAATGAATTTTAATGAATCACAAGGATAAAAACTCGAAGCTTATTTTTACAGGAAGAGGATATTAAGAAGTTGAAAAGAATATATCATAAAAATTCTGAAAATGGTTATTGTTAATTTAGTAAGATTTTAAAGGTCTAAATTTTGAGGACATTGGAGAAGAAGCGTTTAAAATTAATATCTCGGCTGATATAAAGTCTATAGATTAAATTCGTTTATTAGACAATACCAGCGATATATCAAATTTATCTTACAAGGAAAGTTTATTTTTTATTATAATTATAACAGAAAATATCTCATTACTATTGATTAATTTCTTTGCTTAATTTTATTATGAATGATACTTGACCATGTCATTCGTTTCTTTAATTCCCGTATGTACAGTTTTTGACTTTAGTCTCCTAGAAAGTGTGCAATGTGTCTTTAGTGGAATTGCTTTGGAGAAACAATAAAATAAATGTTGGAGTATGTCCTCTGAATAAATAGCTGGTAAATTTTGAACTAAAAATATAATTAAGTTCTTGTATAAGTTATTAGAAACAGTTTAAACCTATTTCTTAAAATTATTGCTAGAGGAAACAAGGATAATTCTCCCCTTTATACAAACATATTTCGTTGAGTATTACATACACAGGGCCCGGTTTTAAGAACATTGAACTTGCAACGATTGAGTAACCAAAATATTCTTTCTTCCCGAGATTCATATCACTGAAGGTCGTAAGAATTAGTTCTGACGTGAACTACACATATACGAGTAGTTCATTAGTGTTGTTTTGTCTGTGAAAGAGTTAACAAAATATTTGGCCATAATATTGTACTGTAAGGTGTTATTGTTGAAGCATTGAACTTGGTACGATTTATATAACCCAGCATTCATTAACGCAATATCGCTTTCACTGAGATTGTAGGAAACTGTTTTTACACGACAGTATTTAAAACTTTTTTGGCGTACATTTCTCTTACTAATGCAGAAGGCTCCTATTATGGTGAAAACAAATTCGAGTCGACTCTTTGTCATGCTTTTACTTATTACCGACACCTATAATTAGCACACTTTTTGCGTACACCTGAAATGTAGAAGCTTATTTTCTACTGTCTCTAATTTGTTATGTGTCAAAATAATATACAATCATGGAAGTTAGAAAATGTTCATTTATCATATTATCCGATATGCAAATAAAACGTGAAAAATGCGTTTAATATTAAACTTATAATTGAATATGATAGGGCCGCGGAACGGTCCAAAGGCTCTAATTTAGGGTTGGAGTTTTTTTTTAACGTGCTGTAAATCTACGACACGGGACGTTCATTTATAATCCTTCCCGAACGAATTCGTGACCAGGATTTTTCGTCCCGAAAATGTATCAACTTCGGCTGGGTTTCAATCCGCGCTCTTCGGATTCAGAGACGGGCACGCTACCTGTGCATCACCGAAGCCGACGCATCTGATGATGAGTCTAATTTCTGTACAGTTCAATTGATTATAATAGTCGTTCCCCACCTGAGTTGCTGAAGGCCATTGGATGGAAGAAACGACAACCCATTGACTTTCTGTTCCCAAAAGTTCAAGGGTTCGATACCAGTAGTCTACAAGTCCATAGACACCACAGCCCCATGCCTATAGATTTACACGCATATGAAAAAATCTCCTACATGTCAAATATCAGGCACATGACAAATCTTACAGGCCTCAGTAGTAATACACAACTATTATTAAATAACCACAACAAATTTTAACTGGAGAAGCATAAAATAGGCCTGCTGGCAAAACTCTGATAGTGGCATTGAATTCAAGACTGTTGAGCGAGACTACATAAGTTCACGCAATTTAAAACATTATAAACAGGGAATTCGTGAATTATAACATACAATTAATTTCAATTAAGTGCCCTTTTTCCGAGTTAACAGGCAGTTGCCTCGATGACTCACATTCTTGAATTACTTCCCAGTGCCAGCCAATGGGAGTGTGAATTCTTTTTTCTGAGGTTTCCCCAATCACAAAAGTGAACACCAGATTGAAAGTTACTTAGTATCTACCCAGAAAGGTACTAGTCTATTGTCTATATGTGTTTGTGATTATTAAATGGATTCTTCGCGACGTGTGATCACTGATCACGCACCAGGGACTGATTCCATGCCCTTCTTTGTATGTGATCCATTGGATTGACCCATCCCGAAATTGCACTGCTGACAAGTCTTACGAAATGGGAGATTAAAAAGCGAAATTAAAAGAAAAAGTCTTATTTTTAGTTCATTCCTTAAGAAGCCAACATTTATAAGCTTAAGAAACTGAAAATGAACGGCATCCTTTCAAATTATTTCATTGCTGTTGACCGTATTATTTTGAAACCATATTCTGCTGAAGCCAGTTTGCAAACAAATGGAGATTCACGAAACAGATCCAATGTGAGCACGAATTGCAGCTTGACATGAGTTCACATAAGGTCAACCTCAGTGATGTGTTTGGCGATATAAGATGATTCTTCAACCTCACACAGAGTTACCCTCTCTGGAGTGAAGTATTTATATAGGTAATTTTATAAATTAAATTCAGTAATAATTCAAGTTTACTTTATACTATCTTATAATTTATAAAAATTGCTATGAACTAAAAAAGAAACAGTACTATTTTTGCAATAAGAAAAATGATATTAAACTGACATGCTCTGACGTAATATACACAGGTAAACGCTGAAATTAATATACATAGTAGTAAGATTTAATATGAAAATAAATAAATCATCTGACATCCAATGAGGCTGACCACTAAGGATCCAGAATTCATACAACATAGATCATTAACAAGTTTCCAAAATAAAATTATGGATATTCATTAAGGATTTTAATTTTTCGGGTGTGTCTAAACACTTTAAAATTACAAATAAAATGTTTATTATGAAAGTAGATATAAAAATTCGTTACAGAATAGTTTTGCATATAACCTAAAATTCAATCCATGGAGAACCTCAGAGTTCAGCTCTAAGCACCGATCATCTTTACCGTCAATATTGTTTCCGGTTCGCGTTTCTGTTAGAGGTTGAATCGACTCCATGTTCATGATGCCACCAAAACGTTTAGGCCTATAGAAAAACTATTGACCTAATCGGGTATCAAATCAGTGTAGTATTTCAACCAACGACTCGACCTACCCCAGTATTGCGAAATACTAAGATCCATATGTAGCCTTCTATTAAGTAATGAATTAATAAAAAGTTTATAATGAATACTAATGTCGATTGGGGTACGCCGTAGCGTAGTGGTTGAGGCGCTGCACGGAAGGTCGCGGGTTCGATCCCCGGTGAGGTCGTTGGAGTTTTTCAATTGGCCTAATCCTTCAGGTGGCACTATGGCCCTGGGGTCGACTCAGCCTCTAACAGAAATGAGGACCAGGAGCAATCAGGTGCGTAAGACTGACAACCTTACCACCTTCACGGCCCGAATGTCTAAAATCTGGGAGCCTCAACCTCCTGAAACCCTCTGGGCCTCCATGCCTGTATAGAGAGCACTTTACTTTCCTTTACTTTTACTAATGTCGATTACAAGGAAAACTCCACAGCTTACAAAAAGTAAAAGAAGCAGTAGGAAAGGAAGTACGGTTGCTATAGTCCTAAGAATGGACATTACGAAGCCTAGGAAGTATTCAGAAAGTTGGAGAAGGCAGCCTAGATACAGAATTATCGAGAAATTCAGATGCACTACAATTGTGGGTTAAACTATCACACTGCGTGTCAAATTATAGGAAATAATGCCATAAAGGGATATTTTATCGCCAGCCTACTAATATATGAATTTTCTTAATTTCAGTGATTTTCACATGTGCAATACCCGTTTAGGAGCAGTTTCTGTGCAACCGACTGTACTGAACAGCACATAATTAGCATTATAATATGACAGGTAGATGGTAAAGTGCCAATAACCTAACCAAGCGTGGTTGACGGAAAGTAATGGATCCGGTTGCTTAGCTTATTAGCTTGACTAATGAGCAAGTGTACTCAAAGGTGTTGTACTTCCTTGGGATTTACTTAATGCTATGTCTTATTAAATTTCATCTCGGAAAATATGAATATTTAATTTATGGCAGACGGCTGGAAGCAATCCAGTTATGCAATACAACAGCAGTGAGTCTTATGTGTACACCTGTACTTGGCATAATTTAAAATGTTTTAAAACCGTAAAAACTAGAAAGGTGACATTTTTGCAGACATTTTATTGATTAACATTAATATTGGGTTTAGATTCATTTAAGATCCAAGAAGGCTAGTGTGCCTACAACAATATTTAACCTGAATACAAAAAAAAATCTTCTCTCCAGGAATGGTTTTAAAAGATGGATTAGGAATTTAAAAAAGAATAGGGTTTGAATTTATCATTTTATGGTAGAATTGACGATTTACATATTATATTATAAAAATCGGTACTACAAAGTATAGTAAGATAATCATTATTAATAAAACCTGTAATACTGTAAGTGCAATATGTTACCACGATGAAAATTATTTAATAATTAAAATTGTAAGTGCAAAGAATCTTCGTCTTACACATGCTCATAATATAGGAAGTGACCAATTATGTCAGAAGTATTTGCCTTCGGATTTCCTCGAGTGATTCCATAGAATATTGCTCTGATAAGAGTGAAAGTTCGAGTATTTATATCAACAAGAAAGTAAATGGTTATTTGCTCAACACCCGTTAAAGACAAGCATTATCTCCAATATTGATCTAATAATGTTATAGCCTAAATACATGCAGCTTTTCGAGTGTCGATATGAAAATTACTTTTATGGCCGTCAGGTGTAACATATTACACATAGATAATCCTGGATTGATTAAGTACGGCAGTTTGTACATAACCAAACCACTTACAACGTCTTCCAACTAGCTGTACAGGAAATGGATCAGTATTTAAAAAAAAGTTTCGCCGTGTGACCGGCTGTGTGGTCTAATGGTTAGCTTTACTGCCGATAGTTTAGATCCCGAGTATTTCTTCGGGGGTTTTTGAGGCAGGGAGGTCTGGAACCTTGTGCACTCAGCTTCGTGAGAACAGCAGGCCCATGCGCTACTCTTATCCTGATGCCTAATAAGTAAACCACGACGTAGAATGCGGTGTTATAATTGACAGTTGATTTCTTATACTCCAAGTTTGTGAAGGTGGACGGACAAGAGCTAATCAATTAATGTTTTCATTATTGAAGTTGAAATATTCTCCTTCGTTCTTTTTCTCCAGAGACTATTCCAGACATCCACTTCAACTGGGTCGCTGCTGATTACCTTTTTTGTTAAAACTTTCCAGCTTCCGTTTCTAATTTCTTCCAAAAATTTGCTTTTGGATTTTGACTGAGTCTCTTCATCCAAATAGTCGTAGACCAAAACATCTGAGGAGCTACTGGATAAAAATGTAATAACTGGTTCAAGGAGATCATCATTAACGTCCGTAGGTGTTAGGATGCTGACCACATATCCCCAATCCTACCACCTGCGAATGGCACCGTATTACGGATGGTAGGCTATACTACTTATGCTCGTTGAAAGAAAATATTTATAATTACATGGTCTCAAAATACGTAATGGACCGAAAATAACATCTAGACATTAAAGACTGAAGACTGGGGTACCGGTACGCCGTAGCGTAGTGGTCGCGGGTTCGATCCCAAGTGAGATCGATGGAGTTTTTCAATTGGCCTAATCCTTCAGGCGGCACTATGGCCTTGGGGTCAACTCAGCCTCTTAACAGAAATGAGTAGTACCAGAAGCAATCCTGGGGGTAAAGGCTGACAAGCTTCCACCTTCACGTGCCGTATGCCTAAAAATCTGGGAGCCAAAACCTCTTGGAACCCTCTGGACCTCCATGGCCTGTATAGGGAACACTTTACTTTTATTATGAAGACTAAAAATAAATTGGAAAAAAGGAAAAGGAAAAATGGGAAGCAGAGAATAATGCTTCTGTTTACCAAATCAGGACTTGTTTATGCTTAATGCAAACAATTATCATGCTCGAGTGAGAGCCCAGGTAATGAATGGTTGTTTCTGCCATGCCCACAGCTCAGGGCAATACTATGAGACTGAAACTACATGTGTGGCCCTATGAGTTTCCTATGCTATGTCCCTGCTAAAGAAGTATCACTGTGCGATCAGCACACGATATGCTTCGTGAGTTATTCTGAACCTTTGTCTATTATGGATATGGATATATATATATACATTAATGAACCACAGATTATTGTCTCTGTTGGACAAGCCCGGTCACAAAAATCACTAATTAGTGTGCCTCACAGTACTGCATACGACATAACTTGTCTGTCAGTGAGGTGGACCATTAAGGGCAATCAATCATGGGAGAGAGGTTCTATCTGGCGCTGTGAAGTAAACTCTGACTTAGTTCAGTTGGTAGAGCAGTGGCACGGATAGCCAAAGGCCCTGGGTTCAAATAGCAGTGTCAGAATAATTTTCTCCTATAATATTCTCTTTCTATACCTCTTAGTTCTGTTCTATTTTACAGTTTATAGCTTTAAATGTATTAGGAGTTTCTTTAGCTATTATATACCTGAATACTATATCATTACCTCAAAGATTCCCGAAAGAACTGTTCTCAGTCAGCAGCAATTATACTAACCACTTTTTAAGTGTGACTACTGTTGGTTTTAACTTTCACGAGGTTAAATAAAATTATTATTATTATTGTTATTATTATAATTATTATTATTGTCTTTTCCAATGGTTTGTTGCAAATTATGGACAGATTAGTGTCTATTTGTTTCAATCTACTTTAAAATAATTTTATTTTTATTTTAATTTTATTTTTATTGTTTCGGTTTTGCATACCTACTATACTTCTGTACGTCTCGCATTCTATCACAATCCTCAGCCAAATTCCAGTCGTTATATCTGTCCCACTTCACTTCTTTTAATTTCTTAATTAAATACTCGTACTTCCTTAATTTTCACATCCATAGTAGTTTTAGGTGGATCGAAGCAAGTATTCTTTATTTGTTATTTCAAATTTATTCAAATCAAATTATCAAACAAAGATAAATTATCTCACATTACAAAATCTTACATATTATGTACTAATATGTACATATTTATGCCCCAAGGTAATCAAAGTTCATGTTTAGGGGCTGCAGTTATATCTATTAAATAAGAGAGAGCAGAAAGAATTTACAAATATCACACAAATCAATTACATAAACAATTAAAAAAAAAATTAAATTAGGAAATTCTAAAATTACAAAAACCTAACTCCATTTTTAATAATATGTTTATATTTAGAAATAGAAATGGATGGAACAAATTAAGATGAAACAAATGAAATATGCATAATAGACTCCTCTGCTCTTGTGGGAACTGTTACAAATTGATAATAATTTACGTGTGACACATTAAGCAAGTCAATAAATTTTAGTTATCTCAATATTAATATTAAGACCCCCATAAGGTTCATCAAAGAGTCATGTATATAATGTTTAATCCCGTAAGGAGACAGTCCGCTAAGGTTGTGAGTTCACAATGCTTTTCTCACCATTGTTCTGTCAGGTGCCGTAGGATTTTTGTGATTAATCAAAGGTTTGACTGCCCGTGTATAGTTGAAGATGAGCTCAAGGTCGGGACGTGACCTGGTCCATTTCCGTTCTGGAAGGTAATAAAGGGTGACAAGAGCAGACGCGACCTTCAGATTTACAAAAAAAGTTACGCCCCTGTTAATCTTTCAACATTGCCACGAGGCGTCTGAGGTTTCGTCATTACCACTAACTATTCCGTAGATGACATTTTGCCGTGAACATTAGAACAAAAGAAGTCTGCCTACGGAGAGCTTTTATCACCTGATTATTGCGTTATCAGTATGAGTAACATTATTCATGTCGTAATAATATGTAGAATTGCATTAAAATTAAAAACTGTACGAATGCGGAGCCTCGACAATATTACATTTTCTGATTTGCTATTTCATTCTAGTCCCCCCCCCCCCCCCAAGAACTACCGGCAAGTGAGCCTTGTGCACGCATTATAATTATATTCTCTTGAGTTTCATTTAGAGGAGGATCGAAGTGTTGAGATTGATTTTGTAAATTACTTGTCTTTGACGTTTTATACCCTTATTTAGAATGCAAACCGAAATTTTAGTTTAAATTTTAATTTTAATATCTCACTTAGTTTTCGAGTTATTAGTTAATTTAAATAACCAAAATTTAAATCCATTTTCTCCGACAGATATCAAAATATGAACCTGAACGTATAGTACTTGCTTTACAAATTTACTCATATATTTTTTTATATTCTGTATACTTTTTGTTTAAAAAATAGTTTGCCCAGGGAAATAAAAATTTAAAAACTGCTGTCGTTTAATTGTACTTTTTTTTAGAAAAGAACTAAGATCTGTACAGAAAATATTTTCAAGAAAGCAACCGGAATCCCCGAAACGAGTGTGATTATGTGGATCCATTTAACGAAATTCAAACTTTACTGGACGAAAAGCAGAAAGATCATAAGTAATGTTAGGACTATACACCATCCAAAGTCCGCCGGCGTGGTCTTGTGGTTAGCATCGCTGACTACAGATCCGTCGGCCCGGGTTCGATTCCCGGTACCTCCTCGGATTTTTCTGAGGTAGGGAGGTCTGGTAGGGGTGCACTCAGCCTCGTGATTCCAAATTGAGGAGCTACTTGATAGAGAAGTAGCGGCTCCGGTCAAGAAAACCACCATTAACGGCCGTGGGTGTCGGCATGCTGACCACATGCCCCCCAATCCTGCCATCTGCCTACGGGAGATGACGCAGCGGTCGGGTGGTAGGCCAAGTCCCTCCAGGGATGTAGCGCCACGGAGTTTTTATACACCATCCAAATCATTATGCCTGTAACGAATGAAAATACGTTTTTTTATTAAGATCACTGCACGCTGAAAAAAGAAACGGCAAATCCTGACGTCACTCCAATATAAAACAAAAATTAATTCATTCTTGACATTACCAAAATAAATGAATTGAAATGATGAAAACGGTAATATGTGATATCATCTCGAAGAAAATAAATCTTCCCAGCTTGAAAATACTATAAAATTATTTTCCAATAGCTGATCAGCGCCTTTTTACAAGTAAAATTAAAAAAAAAAGATTCCCTTCGTTGAGTGGCCCAGTAACGCTACAATCGCATTACCTATGCAAAATAAAATAGACTATTGCAGAGAAGATAGCATGCATCCAAAGAGAATATCAAGATACAATTCAAAATATACGAATGGAGTGTGAACGGATTATGATCATTAATCCAGAAAGTGCTAACACATAATATGTATACAACATGTTATAATACCACTCGATATAGTTATATGAATTTAGGTATTGAAAGAAATACTAAATATTTAAGTGCCGAACTTACAGAACTTGAAATATATCCTTTTAAATTTCCCATTTGTAGATTAATTTATCCTCTCTATCAACACATTCCACAGCTTCTTTTGTTATCGTCATATCACTGATGTCCTTTGGTATTAATCAATTGGGTTTTAAGTTGTTTGCGTAATTATTATATGTTTTCTATTTGCAATGGGTTGTTACTATTTATGTAAAGAGTAATGTAATTATTTCTGGATCTTCATGGTCTCCCAGTATGCTGGGCAGATGTTCTTTTTGAAATATATATATTTATTTCCTTGAAATCTTTCTTTTGGTTCAGCACTTTATAAGCTACCGTTTACATGAGCAAGACCGACGTCAGTAGTACAGTGAAAGTCATACTATAAAATAATATTATAGAAGGGGCTAGTTCCATAAGGGCGTAAGGCACATCTTGAATTTTGAGCTTTTAATATCTCTTAAATACTCAGTGAACAATTTATACTTGTGCCTTAACCCTCTGCTCAGTCATAAGAAAAGACCTGTGCTTGTGAGTGGTAACATTGTTTAGAAACATTAAGATTTCTCAAAAGTTTGCTGTTGTGCCTTACGCCCTTATGGAACTAGCCCCTTCTATAATATTATTGATAAATTAAGCATTTAAAACCACTATATTATTTGTGCGTGATTTCCACTTAAAAAATAACATTTCGGCGCAGAAAGTGATTAATCCAAGAAGTAAACCAAATATTAATAAAAAGAAAGGTCCTTCTAAATGAGAAAGAGGTACAGGTTTAGCAATATTAGTATTATCGTGTTCGAATCGATACGTTTCCCAGAAACTCTTAAGCCAGAAATCAATGACTCCCGTCTTGATTAGCCTGTCTGTAAATTTGTCCAACTTCCTTCCCAAAATGCAGTTAAATTTTACATGGATGACGTTCAAAACTTCGCCAGCGACCTCAATTACCTGAACAATCTGCATTTTCTCGTTTTCTTTGTATCGAGCTTTAATGAGAGCATTAGCTCTAAGCTTCTCGCTCAAAATAGCTGTTCTCTTTGTTTTCGAAATATGCTCGAATCCCTTAATAAAAGGAATAGATTCGTATTTGTCGCCGGACAGTGTTCCATTATCATTGGAATCGAAAGTTTTATATTTTGTGAAGCCATTTTTATCCAGTTCTTCCAAACTCTTTATGTGTGGATATTGTCCCGGATATGCGAGAAACCCTGCCAGTGCTGCGGTGTAGGCCGTATACACTTCTATGCAGAAAAACAACCACATCACAAAGAAGGTTAATGCAATTCTTCCTTTGAAAATATGTGGAACACTAGCACCTACATATGTCTTCAACGTATTCAAGAAAACTTCAGTGAAACGTTGACTATAAATAGGTTGTTCACATCTGAGGATAACCCAAAAAGTTAAAGTCCCAAGGACAAAGGTCAATGTGACTGCAGTCCACATTTCAGTGCTGAAGGTTCTGAAAAGGCCTTGCCAATGCGGAATTTTTTCAATTGCAATATACCATGTATATGTTTCCCTGAAATGCGGATAAGTATACTCGCATTGGTCTGGCAAGTCATTAACTTTTATTGACGCTGGAGCCAATATATCGTATGTGACAAGATCTTCCGTTTCCGATGTCACCACTTTATATGAAGGTTTTATGTTATACTTTTGGGTAAAAGTATTTATAATATTAAACATTGGGCCGATAAACCTGTCATTCTTTATTGCTACGAAGGGAACAGCCCAGGGAAAATTTATTTTTATCTTGCATCCACCCATGTCGTTAATATCCTTCACTGGGAACAAGTTTGCATTCCTTAGGAACCCTTTCTCCTCGGAAATCCAAGTATCCATTTGAGTTGCTTGATTCAGACGTTTCAGGCACACATCCCTTTGTTTTTGTGGAAACCAGGTGAAAATATCAAGACCAACAGCTTTATTTCTATTAACTCCAACTTCTGGTAACACCACTATAATATTTTCAGTCCTCTTGAGCCAGTCCCAAGTGTCGTACATCAACCTAAGTGCTATATTTAATTGTTGCCTTTTGTTCTTTGCAACCAGTGTTGATACCATTACAATTCGGTACAGCGGGGCGAAATAATTAATATGGTTCTGTGAAACCCTATAACCCCCTAGATCTGGTTCTTTCACAATCTCAGAATCAGGTAAGAGTAGTATTAAAGAGCCTGGTTTTATAATCCTAGTTTCAAATTCTAATTTATCCCCGATACATCCAAAAGTCAGTAGCTGAAGTTCACCATTTGTATTCAGAGTTTTGTATACGATGTCGTCGTAATCCTCGAGAACTGCATTTCCACGGTCACAGAAGCAAGGAGTTGATGCAAAAACAGATATTGGCATGTCTTGAGGAAAATACTCTCCCGATATATTTAGCAAAAAAGAAGCTATTTGATTTCCTAAAGCTTGCTTCATTTCATATTTTGTAATCATAGATCTCTTTCCTTTTATACACAAGCAACAAGAAACCAACTCGTAAAAAACGAGAATACGTAAGAGAAACTTTATGGATGTCATATTAATGAAAACTGTGAACATCCTTTTTGCTCCTTTCTGCGAGAACAAGTTTATTTTAATATAATGTTTATAATTACGTAGGCCTACTTTTCTTCTAAATCAGCTCACACCTGGGCTATGATTCTCGCATTGATGATGGTAGTCAGCACAAAACCTGAAGCCACTGATTTAAATCCTTATATTGGCAATGGTATCATTTAGGCCTCATAGACGAAATGCGTATATGGTAAAATGAGCAGAAAATATTTTGAAATATACGCTTGTGGTACCAAACTTAGCATACTTGTTTACTACAAGTTCTGCAGTGAAATGTAACTAGACTTTTGCGTACTTTGCTCAAACGCAATAAAACAGTGGCGCTGTATTTGAGGTCAAGGAAATATAGATCTGAAAGCAATTTATTGTTTTACATATGGGAAACCAATATCGTGTGGAAACGTATATATATATATGTAATACATACCATGTATATATATATATATAAGTTATATATATATATATATATATATATATATATATATATGTTGAAGTTCTGTCATCCCCGAATGATTTTCCATCCACAGAGTTTTTTACCGTACTTTAAAATTTACAGCATGTATCTTATGTATCACCACAACTTCAATAAAACATAGAACTCAATATTTGAACAGTTATCTGTTCATCATGTAGTAACATAAATATTATATTACAGTAAAGTTAATTATTAAGTGCTAGAATGGTACTTTATAAGATTGTGTGGGCACGTGAAAATGTCTGTCCGTCCGTCTGTCCGCGTGTCTGTACGAGCGATAACTCAAATACGTTTTATCGGATTTTCATGGAACTTGGAATACGCGTTTATATTGTCCATGGGAAGAAACCGACTGATATTGGACGAAATAGGTTGACCGGAACGGGAGTAATGCCCAATTTAGTGCCTATTTTATGGCAATATATTTAAAAGATTTTTTAAACTTCAAATCAGTTCTCAAGACAACATATAACTTACAGTGTTCATATAGACTTACGGCTTTGGAAGTTGAAATACAGCTAGATTTGACAATAACACTACCCAGATAGGGGAGAAAATCCTGTCAGGATAGCTGTCTTAAATTAAGGGTACCAATAGGACACAGTCAAATAAAAACAATCCTAAGAACTATAATTTTTTGGATGAGAATTTATTCCAAATTTGCAATATTCATATATTTTAAAGCGGCTATCAATAAGGGACTCCCTTCCTATTTATTAAAATATTCTGAATACAAATGGTTATGGAAATATGAAGCGAGTCTTGTAGTACCGGTACCTTTAAGGCCAATTCCTGAAATGTGACTGAAAACAAAATGCCAAAACGTTGGAAAAAATTGATACAAAGTTTCGAAATTGTCCCTCTCGCCCCAAATAGCAAACCAACCACTTCCCAATCTCTTATCCCGTACATCTCCTTCAAATATTGGCAGCATGGATGACAATGACATTTCTTTTCCATGTCTACCTCCTTTGCATGGTCTCCGTCCCCCTCAAAACGCACTGTCGGATCAATGACCAGTCCACAGTTCTTCTTCCTGTTGATCACAACAATATCTACACAGTATCTTCCTTCTCAAGTGCTTATCAAAATTTAGACATTTGCTCTTCCGTAAGCTCTACTTATTGAATCGATCTGGAGCTTAACTCGGAAATCGACTACAAAAACAACTTAATATTTTCTTCATATCACAATTGCAATTGTCACTGAACTTATATTTATATAAGTTTACCTGATTTTATTTATTTATTTAACTTCCTCCAATTAGAGGCTGCCCCATAGGAAAAATCAAAACAAATCAAGAATACATTTGACCAACAAAACAAAAAACAAAAATGAAAACATGAATACGCTATAATTGTTTGTATAAAATGGTTCCGTAAAATTTACACTGAGTATTTCAGCGCTAAAAGAGACACTATTTTGCATATTCGTTGATCTATGAGAATTTCACCACTTAATTTCAAAAAGTAATATGTGATCGTGCCCCTGCACCGATCAACCTCCATGGGTTGTTCTACTTTCTTCAGAACGTATTTCTGCTGGTAATAAGGGCAGTGAGCTGATAGATGTTCCTTTTTTCGGCATGGACATCACCGAGTTGGTTCTTATAACTTTCAAATCTGAATGTAGGGTCGATGACGTACCCTACTTCCGCAGTTACTGTTATAGTTAAAATAATTATATTTCATATAATTCTGATGAAGTGCTTGAAACAGTAAATGATATTTTGTCATACCATATTAGGTAATTTTTAACGAAAATTCCTGGGCATAAAAATAAAAAGTATGAAAAGTATGTGTCAGTATGTATATAACTTACAAGCCCTTTGGCCTGTTTAGGCTGGCTCAGACCTTATAGATTATTTTAGCATAAAAATTATTCTAACTCATTCTTTGATGTAACACAATGTACTTGAGCAATATTTTTTCTTCTACTGTATTTCGTATAGTTCTACATCGCCTTCGCATCAGCCTTTAAACTTCAAATTGTGGTGACTTCAGAAAAACAAGCCGTTGGCTGGAAAAAATTTTCAAACACACCCTTGTTGGACCCCCATGGGTTGTGTAGGACTATGCATATATATATATATATATATATATATATATATATATATATATATCAGCGTGTGTTTTGTTAATGTGGTTATATAAATATAGTATTTTCTTAAATGTTGGGCCAATATTAATGCCATTTTTAATGAATGAATGAATGAATGAATAAGTCTTATTTGTCCCATGAAGGGCTATGGCCTCCTAATTAGGGTTAGCTCGATTAGGTATCACATATGGAGGGCTAGTCCATATGATCTTCAACCTTCTAAGGTTGACTTGAAGTCTGTCTTGTGATTGTCTTTTCCACAACACTGATTTTGCACCACTGTTTTTATAGCACTGTCTTGTCATTTTCCTTTAGTTTTGCTCTCCACTTGGTTCTGTCTTTTGCCATTGTGGACCAGTGTACGCCTGCTTCCGCCTTGAAGTCATCTGCCCACCTGGTACCTGGTCTTCCACGGTGTCTCTTGCCATTACGGGGGTCCCACGTGCCATTTTTAATAGCAAAGTAAAATTTTACTGTCATAATTCTGTGCAAGATAACTTATTTACAACAATTTTATTGTTACATAAGATGTTACAGGTTCACAGTCTTTGATTATGTGACAACGGAGGCAATCAAAAAGAGATTAAATGTAGAATCATGTGTAAGTGATGTTGAGAGAAAATAAAATTGTACGCTATAGTTATAACTTTAGGGGGAAACGAACAAAAAAGTCTTTAATTTGTCGTCAAGTAGACATCGGGGGAAAAAAAAAAAGCTAGAATGAAACGGATTTACATTGTTTTTATGACAATGGAAGCGGTAGTTTGGTAAATATTTGTTAATAGTGTTGTAGGGTATCGATAAATAAACTTTCAGTCTCGATATATGTAAATTTATGCGTCAGCACATAATATCCTCATGGAGCCTGTATATTTTGTGGACTGTTCGTTGAAATTATTCTCACAGCGAACCTACCGCGATCCATGGGAAAGGGACGAACCAAGCGCGAACCACAGCAGTCATTTTTCAGTCACTATGTTTCGTTAGTATTCGCTTTTTTGAAAGTCTGATTCATGAAACATCCTAAAAGAATCACAAAGTATTCTTACGCAGGCTTGGTAATATGTGGTTTATCACAGCCCCTCAACGTAACAGTAACCCTAATATAATACTGTAATCTGTTATAGTACGATTTCACTTAATAATAATAATAATAACAACTTAAGCGTGTTTAAACATTGTGTGCACAGCTGCCGCAGTTGCAGATGTTCCAAACTAAAATAAGATGCATATTAGCACAACATGCATTTCCATCTACTCACACTGGAATAAATCGAGTTTGGAAACATTGTTCTCCTAGAAGGAGGACTATTCAAATAGGCGATCTACTTTAGGCTTAAACTCATTTTGTCGATGTCTGAAGAAAGCTAGTTTTGAAAAAATAGTCTTCATTTTAAAAAGTATACGATTTAAATATCGAAATAAAACAATTATTAGTGAAGACTTTAGAAGCTTGTAAAATTACTATTTTTTATATTTTATGAGTAGGGTTCGGCTGTTTATGACGTAAAAAAGTGGAAAGTATGACTGCAAATATGACCTTAAAATATCTCAACAATCCTAAATATGACCTCACAAAAGAACTTATTTTCTAAAAATAAATGTTCCAATTTAAAATGTTTAATGGCTCTAAATTATTACATCACATTAATTCAATCCGATAATCACTTTTTAACGATTTCACAAGTGATGTACAGTTTTACTTGTAAAGAACTTCTAAACTGTTAATGTTTGCAAATACCACTGAAAATATGAACTGAAGATATTTTAAAACATTGGAAGTTGTTATCTACAAGGAGGAAGAGGTAATTCAAATTTCATTTCAGTAAAACCAAAATATTCCCGACTCTCTTTCGTAAAAAAAAATAATAAAAACTTAAGTCAACAATTTAGTGCACATGCTGCATAATTGTGCTATTTCATCAAATTTATAACTGAAATATGACGTTAAATTACATATATGACCGAAATATGACCAATACCATGAAAATTAACAAAATATGACTTTATATCTAAAATAAAAACGGACCGATTAGGATAAAAAATGTGCAATTCATGTTTAATTTGTTTTTGCGGCAAGAATAGAGATCAGGATAAAAATATGAGATGTCAAATACATCCGAACCCTATTTATAAGTTACTTTTTCCTATACCTTTGCTGAGGCTTAGATTTTTTTCTCATCAGCTAGCACATAGGTTATGACATCTCCTTTTATAGCCTATTCATCTTATATAGCCTATTCACCTTAGCACTTACTTCTCTCTAGACACCTTCTTTTACTTTAAAAAATAGTCTTTATGTTTAGGGTCCCAGAATAAATATCTTATAAAAATCAACAAATTTCAGTACATTTTCATGTGACCACTCCATAAATTATTAAATACAAAACGGAGAACAAAATCAATAAGCGCAAGATATACAATGAAGTTTGGAGGTTCGCGGAAAGGAACGAACTACAGGTACCAACGAGCACGTCCTAATGTGAAATCAGAAATCCTTTTCCGAATGGTACGAGAAGGGTTCATCGGATTTTTTCTCTTTTCCGAAAGGCAGCCCCCGAAAAATTAACGCCCTCAGAATTGGTCCACAGAACCTTCGACATATTGCCAAGCTAGGTAATCCCCGATCATTCAGTATGCCTGCGGGTTTTGTAATGGACATAAGAAAGTGGCATCTTATATGTCACTCTAAATAATGGGAAGTATGACATCACCATAGTGTGATCTTTGTGGTATGGAAATATCGAATGGACAATGTTAAAAGAGATTAGGACGACAGTGAAAACGGATGCAAGAGAAGATTGATATGAGCTCGCATTCCTATGCTAGTGAAAGTGTAGCCCTCTGGCATCTACAACCATTCATGGTCACAATTTGGCCATAACCACAAATTAAACTTGAAATAATTCTTGGGTATTTCAAACCACACTAATTCAATTTACTTGTTACGTAAGAAAATAATATCTTCTTTCTATTTATACATCAGGCACAGATTCCAAAACCTCAAGATGAGCTGGAAAGTGATGCAAGTTTGTGATTTCAGAAATGGTTTATGTATCTCACACTAATGTCCTTAAAGGAGGAAAATCAAGGTATCATTAAAAATACAAAAATCGATTTAAAAATATTTTGCATCAAAGTAATCGTTACTGTGTGCGTATTTTATGTTTCTGTGGTTCTTCACCCTGAGTTATAAATTGTTTTTTAAACGATAACCCCCAACAGGCACAAAATCTTAATGGAAACGTTGAAAGCACTTTTATCAGTAGTACATTTTCACACATGACAGCAATTAACTTAATAACCATTAACACTTTCCAAAGAATCTCCATGAAATTGTTACAGTTTGTTGTACAATAAATTATGAAACTTCTCCAAGAAGGAAATTACTGTATGTACGCATTACTATAGCAAGAAATATTGAAAAGGATAGATTAGGAAAAATACACTTTTGTTATGTTATGTTGCGTAGGTGTGTTTAATATATTATTTATTGTTCACAGTAAATATTTTAAACATTCGCACAGTCCGTACGAGCTTACACAATACACAGGAAAATAAAAAGGAAAAATAAAAATAAACACAAACACAATAGGGATATCTGTTAGAATGCAAAGTATATTGTATTACCTAGAGGGCTGCCGTCCGTCCGTCGCCTGTTCTAAATGAATTATGTGGTCACTTTATATCTACGAAATCCCGTAATGGGCCCAGAATCATAAGATGCAAGTTATTTCTGGTGACTTATATGAATTGATTGAAAAGTACACTTGCATTTTTCCTAAAAGCAAATCGAATAGTAAAAACTACACCACACTTTTAAATGATATAATAATTTTAAGAGAATGACATACACCACTTTTACAATAATCCCCTTGCAGCGTGCGTGTTGTGTGTTGACTAAGAAAAGCTAACAAGATTTATTATTTTAATTTTTTTTGTCTAGAGAATTAAAACCATTACCATGTAATTTGTAATACTTCGACAGAACTGAAAAGATTCAAAGAGATGTAATTTGTTTTTACGACCTCAAATTACTACGTTATCTTTCTCTTCCAGCTATGATGAAATGATACAGATTTCGATAACTTAATGTCGGTAACAGATTAACTTCTATATCTAACAACTATAGAATCAATTTAAGCTCGTTCTTATTGGACGTAAAACCTCAGAGTACGTGTTGGAAAATTCTAAAAAATATTTATCTTTAAAAGAAAGAATGAAGTTATTCGGTACCTGTTATTACTTATTATCAGAATATCTACAGGTAGAGTATGATAGGGAACTCGACTCAGAAAATAGTGATGACCATTAGTTTATTTCATCTTGTAAAAATCTGTTCGTTTCAAGAAAAGGGTCTGGAACAAGCTTCAACTTGATCTACACCATCAGCTGCCATCTATCATAGAAGACAATAACTACGAGAACTTGCTATCAGCTGATAGCCGCGGTCAGCTTGCCTGTAAATTAATGTTATTTAAGACACTCGTAAGTAGTTTAAAGCAGTGTTTATTGACCTTACGCACCCCATTGGGTAGGGAATAGGCCTATAAAGTGATACTGGCTGTTTTCGGAGTAATTGATTCTTTTCCACTTTTATAATTAATATTACACGTGTAGTTACAAATAATTGTGAATTATTTTAAAAAAAACAGGTGAGAATATGAGGATATAGCTGCAATATTTTATGCTCCGCTCTTCTTTTAGTGTAGAGTACATCGCATGAAAACAATAATTGCCCCCCGCAGACTCCAGACGGCATGAAGAGGTTACCTTTATAACCTCCCTGTTTGAAGTATCTGTATTTATTATTGTAAATGTAGTGCAATACGATATATGATTTTGCAGAGTATGATATACGTTCCTAAACATTTCTTTTGGAATTTAAAAATATATATACTTTAGAAAATTGTATGATAAATAACCATTTCCTGGCAGGCTGTAAGTGTTATGAAATGGAAGACGCAATAGCAACTCAGTAAGAACGAGGACAGTGCATTTTAATAAAACAGAGCCCATAATTATATAATTGACCGATTTGAAACATATTTTTATTTTATTTTCTGTAGAGGCAACTTTCCCTGGGCGGAAATCAAACCCAGGTTTTCAGTTTGATAAAATGTTGTCAAGTAGTCTATCGAGACGACAGTTTGTACGGCTAATTTGAAACAGGAAAAAAAAAAAAAAACCTGTACAAGGGAGAGATGTATGAGGCAAGTAATCCTTCGTAGTTGATGGAAATCTAGCCTATAGAGCTCTGGGCTTTTGTAGTTTTTCCCCCTGCCGCTTGAGCGCGCTGCTCTCCACATTCAGGTATTGTCAACTTCCGGTTTCCTCATTCTTGTGTGTTTTCAATATGAGTTCGGGACGGTTCGCCAATTTTACAGTGAAGGAGTTAAAAAGGATGTTATCGGAAGATGGTGCAACAAATATTTCATGGTCAACAAAGCAAGAGTTGATTGCAAGATGAGAAATCAAAGCTACCTCTCTTCTGAAACGTTCGCTAACTGTTCCAATATGGTACAATATGCCTGCGGTCTCAAATATTTTTGAATACTGTTGCACGATTTATTTTCATGCTACAAATATGCATGAACTTTTTCGTATCATAACTTATTGAACACACAGTCTAATATACGACTCTGTTTATTTTGGTTGCAGGTTGCTCAGGCGAGAGAAAAATCCGGATAGGAACTTTGCCTTATTCGAAGTTGAGGTTATAGAATCAGAAAGTATACATGACTTTCCTTCGACGAATTTATTCAAGATAAATTCATTCAAGAAAGAACGGGTTAAACGTTTTGACGAAGACTCAATAAGTACTTGGTTCGAAAAGCGTAGGGCAGGCAGCAGTATGAAAGCTGGCCGGACTCTAGCAATTAGAAAATTCATAAAGTTCAAGTTAGTGAATAAGAAACATTATGCACAAGTACAGGCACAGATGTTACTGACTGATATTCACAGATGTGACTTTGTTATTTTGACTAAGAAGGGCATCATTATTCAACACATAAAATTTAAGAAAGCATTTTCTGAAGGGCTACTTCTGCTATTTTGCCTCTTCTGCAAAATACCAATAACAATGATTAGTTTTACAGTTACTAGGCCTATTGTCTTTTGATTTGTTTTAAATAAAAATAGCAGAACCACCATGCTTGTTATGACTACGACAAAAATAAGAGGCTACTTTAAAATTTTGAGTATTTGACAAATTTATATTTTCTGGGCTCAGCCAGTGTTCCGCCATCCCAATTACCTCCAAATTATTGTCTGATGACATAATACATAACATATCTGATTTACCTAGAAAACCTTGAATGTTAAAAAACATGACATTTACAAAATTAGTGTTATAATTAACTATAGGCCCATTATGATTACATTTTTCTTTATCAGGTTAATCTACTTGTTACAAGAGCTTTTATTACAGGCATACAACGAATCTGAACATTTTGAGATACATTTAAGCTATCCTTAGGCCTAGGCCCACATTCTTCTCTAAAAAATCCCTTTAGGCAAGCCTACAGGCTGAGGTAGATTTCAAAGTGCTTTCGGTTTAATTTACTGTCGCTGCGTAGAACTCTTCTTCTTTAACCTTGGCATGACAAACCCGCAATAATAATTGCAAAAAAGAGGAAAGAGCACTTTTTCAAACATTCAAATATCGCCTTAAATGAGAGCTATCGAGAAACTAGTTATTGATTTGTAGAGTACTCATCAAGAGCTTTTCAATGATACCCCACAAGACGTGGTTTCAAAAATTTCGAATTTCCACCCCCCCCCCACCCCCACTCGTACCCCCAAAACCCCCGAATCGTTGGTGTCACTGTGAACTCCATAGGGAGTACTCTCATTTATTCAAACAAAGTTTCCCTCTATACTTCATAGGGGCCGAGATAAAAATGATTTAAATTTTCAACCCCCTCCCCCGACCACCCCCTTGGACCAATTTTGCTCATTAACGAACTTGTCCGAACTATTGGGCCTAGAAATAACATATTAAAATTTGGTTAAGATATCTTCAAAATTACGGCCGCTAGCGTGTAAAGATATATATATATCACAATTTTTTTTTGAACGGGCGGTGGTTTCGTACTTAGGGGAGCATGAAACGTAAAGATATGAAAGAATTTTTCGAAAATCATGACATGGGATCCATTGCAATAGGTAGATTTTTCTTCTAAATCTACCTAAAAATCATCAAGCCCGGACCCATGTTTTCCTAAACATTTTTATGTCGTTTGTTTTTTACTCAATTACAATACAGAATAACCATTTTATCGGTTACGGGAGAATTTTCGATTGACATTGACATTATTAAATGTCAAAATAAATGACCAAATAAATTGACAACAAAAATTACACTGAAAAGATGAAATACTAATTTAACATGGAAATGAAACTTGATTATGAGCCTAAACGAGGTTAAGTTGGTCAGGTATACTTATTATTTCATAGGCTTATATATTTTTCTCAACGTCAACTGTATCAAAAATATCTTAATCACTCTAAGAAAGCATGAAAAACTCGCCAAAACTGCTCAAAGGAACATTAAAATCATCTTCTGTGAAGTGACAGCTGCAAACACGAGAATACTGGAAAGGTGTTCTTCCATGGCGTAATTATACCATCCATTCTTTAAAAACAGCCCCAAGTCCTAAATTTTTGTTTGCAAAGGCTGAACAGCCGAAAACAGAGCAGTTAATCGGCATAATTACTTCCAAAACAAGACACAAGCACAGAACTGTATTGTAAACACAGGCCTCTGAGATAACCGGAAGTGGATAATACCTCATTCTCGGCGGCCATCTTAAAAGCGCAGAGCTCTATATACCTGCTGAACCTCACCGGAAACACAAAATATTAGAAATTAAATATACCCATAGAGTATTTCAAACAGCTTGTGGCCATCCTCAATGAACAATTTGAGTTAAAAATTATAACGTAACCACACCCACCAGTATACTATAAGGCCAGTATTGCTATATAACTACATAAAATTATGATGAGGAATGTTTTAATTTATAACTTACATTATTCGCTGAGAATGACCACGAGCTGGTTGGATTATATTTGCATTAATTTTATATTGATAAGGCATATTAGCTAACTTTTTTCCAATACGGTAGGCTTCTAGAAGAATAAATAAGTAAATTTACTATAATATTTTTCTTAAGGACAATTTTATATGGCTAACTTATGTAAACAACCACACTTAATTTAAAATGACTTGCAAGTTAGACAAAAACTAAACCGTGTTTCACAGACCTATAACGTTTCTTAATCTGGGATTTACTCTCCTTTTTATTATGTATTATGTTTATTATGTATCTCAGTAAGTGGTAATTATGAAACACAATGCAATTTGATATGCATTCTGGTGCAATATTATCTGAAAGAGTTGGATAAGCTGTTGACACTTTCGTTCCCACGCATCGATAAAGATCTGTACTGAGACATACGTGACATCAATAGTAAACTGTAATCATACCACATGCAGAATCTACGTCATGGGAGTTAAGAGTTCCTTATTCTAAGATAATCTCTACAGTATACTTACGAATTTACCACGGTACACTGAATTATAAGTTTCAAAAATGTTTTAAATAGATGTGTTATATGGTATTGACGACTTATTTGTGAATTATAAAACAATTGATATTAGAGAAACATTAAAAAAAAATTAAAACATATATTCTCAGTAAAATAGTTAAGTGAAATAATATCTCTTAAAACGTATTGAATCATGAACTGCTTCTTCATGCACGATATCTGTACAACTGGACACTGCTATATAAAATATAATATGATATGACACTATTTTTATTAAGGATGTATTGTATTTTGCTTCTCCATGTGGGGCTGTTAAACAAATTAATTACGATGTAAAATAGTGTACAGTTGCAACAATAATTTATAAATGTTCACACAATAGCATAAAAGTCATAATTTTAGGATCTTCTGTAAAAATTTCGTGTATGGTTACAAGACGGATCTACAGACAAGGCACATGGAATGGAATGGAGAGGCGCCCTTAAGGTGGGAGGCGGGGTGGGAACGACCCCTAAGCACCGAAGCCGAAAGGGCTTATTGTACCTACCTTCGGGATGGAATGAGTTGCGTGCCCACAGGCCGCCCCGGATACAAGGAACATTCTAGGAGATTTAACGATCGATGTTACTTCTTTAGAGACAATAGGCTATTCATTTATCTATCTTAAGATAAAGGTGTTTATAGGCTTATATCTCATATAAATATTATTGTGAGGATTGTTGTGTTTGTGTCTCAGTCCATAGAAATAGGCTAGTTATTAAATTATATAATTTGTGGGATTTTCGCCTTTTCTGCTTGTCTTTCTGTTAGTGTGAGGCACTGTGAATTCCTACGAACATTTTTTCAAATGAGGATGTGAGAATTACTACAATCTCTGAAAAATGACAAAATGTTAATTCCTACAATACCTGTGAAGATATTGCATACTCTGTCACACGCACATCTTAATGCTAATTTTTATAATCACTTCCCTCATAATATATTCAAATTGTTAGAGGTGATGAAGGGAATTAAAAAAATATAAATAAAACACACACATACGTAAAACCATGCAGTGCATAAATAATGTGTAATCATAAAAAAAAGACATGTTAGAAAGAAACAAGAATGGCGATGTATTTATGTGGGCGCATCAGAAGATTTAATTACGTGAAGATGGTGTCTTACAGAAAGTAAATTATAAAAAATTTGACATATTTGTTTATTTATTTATTTACTTTAAATGGTGTTTCGACAAAGCATTCAATGCCTAGCTTTCACAGTGTTATAATTTTAATGTCTAACTTGACAAAATAACGAATAAGGGTAAAAAACCACTCCATTCTGCATTGAAGTTCCTCAGTCCCAAACCTGTGTTAAATGGGAGGAAAATTTTGTCTTTGTAGTAAGTCATATAAATTGTCTTTGTAGGAATTAGCGTATCAAATTGTAGGGATTTGCATTTTATAAAAAGCAGGAAGTTTGTAGAAATTCACCTAACCTGAAATAGGCCAAAATGGCTTATTTAAATTAATAAGAGTTATATATTGAATTAAAGCATTCCCTGGAAGATTTTAAGCTATAGGCCTTTTATCTTGAACAGCAGTAAATTATAGGGATCTTATGAAGGCCGTGGAAAGTATATAGTGTCTTGTTTAATATTCATTTTAAATTATCATGACAAACAATTGCTCAGCTTAATATTTCTATTTTTTTTTTACACAATACTGATGGAATGAAACTATTGATGTTTTCCGTGACCTACTAGTGCTATAGTATTGATTTCATAGATGGCTGTTTTTGTTTGTTGTACATTACAGTTACCAAGGAAATATTGAACTTTTGCATTACATGCGTTTGTGCGAATTTCACAACATTATACTAAAACAAGTTTAACTATAACTACTACTTTAATTTTAAAAAGTTTAATATGTTTGCATTTTATTATGACGTAATCTGCGTTTTCAAGTAAATAAATTATGTAAATCGTCTTTTAACTTCTCACGATCTTCTTGAATCACAATAAAATAATAATTTAGGACATGAACCCGAAGAAGCAACAAATTTTCATTTGCCACAGTTAGCTATTCCAACTGTTGTAACTGTTCATTCTGCAACTACTATAATATATCATGCCTCTTAAAATAGTTGTTTAAGTTTAATTCAATATTTTACTTTTATTATAATTACACGGTTTAAATATTTTTTGGCTTGTATTATTATTCTTATAATTTTACACAAAAAATATCTTTGCCTATATTCAAATTTCAAACAATGGGGTGGTTTTCTTTTTCTCATTTCATATTGGCTACACCTAACATAATTGCAAAATATAACTCACTATAAAATGGACAGAAAGGTATGAGAGATTGGTTTTAAGGAGATCTTTAACCATATGGTGGAAGAATAACCATATGATAGAGAATTAAGTTAAATATATTTTTAATGGGTAGGTGAAATGCATGGATTCTTAAGTATCATTTAAAATATATTAAAATCTTATTAAAATTAAGTATGTTGGAAGGAATTGATCCAGAAAGAAAATTTAAGAAGACTCTGGTAGATACAATTAGCATCTAGAAATCCTTTCAAGTCAGAAAAAAGTTCATAATTTCTAGGGGTATGTACATATCTCTCTTACGGAAAACACAACTATTTTTTATCTTTGCTACATGTTCAACATGGATTTATAAAAAAATATACCAGTTGTCCGTCCCAATTATTTATTTATTTCCCAACCCATTGCTATTATATTTCAGTCATTTATTTTCCACGGATATGTCGTCGATAACTCTTATTTTTATTAGCAGTTTACATAATTATCATAATTTTCCCGAAAATAGGCTTAAAATTTTTGTTTATTTTTTCCGCAAACTACTTGTATTATAATTGCACTAAGTGTCATTTGGAAGACAAAAAAGTTCATAGGCATCCATTGAAAGTCAAGCCGTCCAGTCATTCTTCTACAAGCTGATGCTTTGTAAGTCTTGTCTGCAGAACAATGCAGCATTTCGTAAAATTCAGACAACTAAACACATACTTTTGCAAGTGGTACATTTATTGTATGTCGGAATATGAAGCGAAAAATTATATTCTTTATGCTTACAGTACATAAAGTATTGTGTGCGTTCCCTTCGTATTTTGAAATTTTTATTTGCATATGTGAAACCACCACGTTCATAGCGTTAGTAGTGTGTTGATCTCGTCCCGCTCCATCTTTTTGTCATGCGGTTAAAGGTAGAGCTATGACTGAAGGCTAATAACTAGGGGGCGGATTTCTATGATATGTCATATTTTTCCTCTTTGCATTATTTCAGGTTTCCGACTAATTTAAATCCGATTCCAAGCATCCTGGTGAAAATGGAACGGCCTTTATTGTGCATACAACTGCATATTTAGGAAATTTTCAACTATTGTAGCATATTTAGTATGAATATGCATATCTAGGTCATATTTTTGGCATATTTGTGTGCATATTAAAGATATTTTGAAGTTTCATATCATATTTTGTAAATTTTTTATTATAATGATGCTTTTTGAGAATTTACATATATTTTAAATAATTAACACTATATTTTAATAAAATGTATAGTAATGAAACTTAAAAATATATACACAATGTGTAAGTGGTAAAGTCATATTTTAAATTTTATTGGTCATATTTTAACGTTTTTTAGGCCATAAATGCATGCATATATCCTATTTTTTAGGTCATAGAAATCCGCCCCTTACTAATAACTTCTGGAAATAATGGATATATATATGGATTCATGAATCACAGATTATTGTCTTTGTTGGACATTACATGAGAATATTAGAGGAGAAAAATTCCTCGACACTGGTATTTGAACCCAGGACCTTTGGCTATCCGTGCCAATGCTCTACCAACTGAGCTAAGTCTGAGTTCGCTTCACAGCGCCAGATGGAACCTCTCTCCGTCAGATAACGGAGACGCTATTCTCTGCAAATAATGTTTCAACAAAATATACTGTACGTTTTTAAGTGTGGAAGGTTCTGTGAAGAAAATTCCCATGTTTTATTAGTCACGAAATGAATTTCGAAAAAAGGAAAATGTTATTTAACCTCGATTTTATAATTCCTGTAATACTACTGACAGAATCTGCATTGGAAAATTTACCCCAAGCCTTAGACTTGGAATAAAGCTGAAGTTCGTTTCTTGATGATTATCATAACAGCAGTAAATTTGATCCGCAATGAGGTTTATTAGCACCTGGAAATCTTAGACAATTAATTATAGGATTAAATACGACCAATCGCCGCAATTAATTTACTTACGTCATTATATTTGTAAATAAAGAAAGAAAGAAGAAAGCTCACTTAGTGCAATTTTATGGGGATAAATTTAACAGACTTATAAGGATGTACACGACGTAATATTCTAATATTACTTAATGTACATGTTTATTTACCCTGTCAAGTCGATTGAATCTTGAGGTTAATTGGATAATGAGATTGTTCTTAAGTGATCGTTAGTCTGATAACGAGACCCACACACGACCCGCTTGGCGTGATCGGGGAATGAACATGCATGCTATCTTGTACACACCCTGGTTTTCACCTGGCCAGATGGAATGCTGAACTTACTACAGCAAGTGCCTTGACAGACCATATCTACACCTATTAAAGAATTTTAAATACTCTTATGAAAACTGTGTTTAGATAATGATAGGCATATCATGTTTCGTTAGAGGTAATGATTCAGTAAGGTCTGTCTGAGTTCTTTCCGTGAGTTTTACCCCACCCCCTTGTAGGTTCATTTATGCGGCCTATGCCACCCGGGCCTTATAGGACCGCTGTCTCATGTCACAAGTCACTTGGTTTTGTGTAGCAGTTACAGTAAGAAGATAAACTAAGAATTACACATGACATGTATACATGCCGTGGATTAATCTGAATATAGTTTGAAAACCAGTAAACTTTGTGTCTGTTGCAAAATAAGATATTTAAACACTTATATATAATATCTGCGATATATTTATCCTAAAAACATATGATTTTGTATGGGAAGCAATTAATGAAATAAAAATAATAAATTATTTTATTTTATCTGGCAGATTTAAGACATTAAACTTAAAGCCTTCGCTTCCATTCTACCAGATCGGATACGAGAATTAGGGTTACAGAATTCGACATAATTATGAATAAAACATTGATATAATAATATTTGAAGCAACTAGAATAGGTACACAGAGAAAGATAATAAAAGTGAATACAATACCTTTTTTTATTAATTAATAAACGGTATTTATGAGCCAGGCTCATCAACATAGCACTTGTAAATACAAATTCAATCGATAGCCTCTCTAATTTGATCGATTGCGTCAACTCCCTGTTTCGTGCAATTTCCCAAGTCAACCGTGAACCCTGCAAACACAGTCATGTCTAAAGGATTGCACATTGGCTTCATTACCGTGCAGTTTGAATTTTTATATGGTGAGTTCAGAAGTAACCGAATTTATAAACAAACAATGTGATTTATCATAAACTGATTATGCTATGTCTTAAGTCGGTAAAAGTCCTCTCTACTGTTATCTTGTTCACTGCTTTATATTAACTGAGAAGAAGAGATGACAACAGAAATTAATTAATTCATTAATTACAGTTTTTAACATTCTGAGGAAATAACACAAATGCCTTTATTAACTTCAGATGTATGCTGCAGAAAGATAAACTAAAAAATTCAGGATGTGAAAATACAAGGAATGAGTAGTCCAGTGATAAATGGCAGAAGGTAATGGGCAATGAATAGTTCTTGAGCTATGAAGGGCTACCTAGACTTAATATCGCTCGTAGTACCGGCACGTTATGTTTATGTGCTTAGAGGTAATACGCCATACTTTCACGGAAATACAATACAGAAATATGAAGAAGTCAACTGATGGGAAATGTATAGTTTGGCAAGGTCATAATGTCAGTATGCGGTTTTTAAATTAGAGCAGACATCCGATCACCATGCTCTAATACACATTGTTGTACTAAAAAAATCATGTTCACCTCCAGCTTAACAGAAATGTGTCCCGGATGAACCTTGTTAAAATACACGAGGTAAAACGAGAGTTCAAGCCCGCTGGACCATTGAGTTTGCAACGCAATAATTGTGTATTGGTCAACGTTCCAGGAGTCCGTTCTTCGTGTTACGTTCTGGGTCAGAGGTGAAATGGTTTTCATAGCGGCTCTAACATTCTAATATTAAATAGTATTTAGGTTTAATGTCTTAATTGTACTGATGATTTATGAGTAGATTATCTTGTCTTAAAAATCGTGCTTTATGCCTTAGATACTTCAGGAGAAATCTAGCGATTTCAAACATTTGTTGCTTCAAACGTAGGTAAGTGGGTAAAGCTTACTGAATTGAAAAACACATTTCCAATCAAATATATCCACCGTTAATATAAAATAAAAATATGTCAAATATTAAGGCCTAGTACAAATGCACCTTTTTCTTAACTTTTCTAATACAATCGATATTTTTGTAGAATAACTCGATGGAAGAACTGGAAGTTATAACCTATATGTAATAGGCCTGCATAATTAAAGGTTATATATGCCACTAAATGAAGCCGTTTACCTCTGTGTTAATACAATTGAATAATAACCTCATGAAGCCGCAGTGTGGACGACGTTACGATCGAAGTTATGATATATATATCAGCAAACTCAGGCCTATTGCACCGCCAGGAACGGTGATACAAGAGTAATGGAGCAATAAAATTGCCAAAAAATTATAAATTATTATATGCACTAGGAAATTGAAGTACTTGAAGAGAAGATGAACTGGTGCAGCTTTATTTAACTTATAATAGATCCCATATGGATCAACTAATGTTCATATACTGGTCTCTGCAATTTATATTTTTTATTTAGTATACCCAGGGATCCAGTTCCAGGGACAGTGGCTATACCCATGGTCATACAATCAACGTTTACATTAAGTTTCACTAATTAATATGGCCCTGTCGCTTAAGTTCTTCATGCAATTTCAGGAATGTGCTTTTCTTTCATCCTGTAACCTCAAACAGTCTGACCAGGGCGTTAATAAATAAGTTGATTCCCGAACTCAAGCAAACTGGCTGATCCTTTATCAGTAATAAATCGGCTATAATAAATTAATCGAAAGTTGAGTCTTTGGCATAATGACGCACATATGCTGCAAATGAGCAAAATTCCCAGGTAGGTTAAGTTACCGGCACTATAGGCTATTTTCCTGCACAATTCGAGTTTCCACTATGATAGTATGAATTGGAAATGGATGAGAAAACATTATTGTAGAAAACAAATGCTTACAAGAAAAAGTTCACAACCACAAATTAAGAGTCGGCAAAAGACTTACGATATATATATATATATATATTTTTTTTTTCGGGGGAAGGGAAGACCGCACGTCCACCGCTGTGGCTCAGGGGATGCGTTAAATCCTCTCACGCAGCGGGCCCGGGTTCGATTCCCGGTCAAGACAAGTTACCTAGGTGGGGTTTTTTCTGGGGTTTTACCTCACCTTTGAGACAAATGTCGGGTAACTTTAGGCCCTTGTGGTCCCCAGATATCATCTGGCCGTCATTATTATCTCTATCCCATCCTCGCCTTGATTGGAGTGAGTGTGTGTGTGAATGGTGTGTCTCGTCCTATGGGTTCGTGTTGTCTCGGAGGTGGCCCCGTCATTGGGCTGATCACTCATCCGGGGAGGCCCTCCATGTCCTTGTCTGATCAATAAAGTATGTATGTGATCCAAAGAAAATCCCTCTCACGCCAGGTCGCGGCCCTGTAAGGCCCGGGCGGCTTGGGTCGCTTAAATCCTAAAAGGGAGAGGTGAAACTACGATAAAGAAAGAAAGAAAGAAAAGGAAGACCGCACATAATTGGCAGCTAATTACTTTCGCTTGGAGCCTCATAATATTATGTCCGACTCAAAGCAGGTATCTTCGGAGTGTAACTGAATGGGTAAGTTTCAAGATAAAGTTATTCTTGGGGTCTCAATTGTAGATATAATCCGCTACTGATTAAAGAATCATGTCTGGATCTTGAACCGGATTATAAGGTAGGCCTAAATAGTGCGCTTGAATTTAAAAGTAATTGAAAGTAAGTGTCCGAGTTTATTTCCCGATGAAGGTGAAATGTTAGCCAGTTTTTATCATTACATTATTGACAGGGAACTAATATTGAAAAAGACTATTACTTAATTTTAATTACTATAGGTTAAGGCAAACTGAATAGTTGTTTTCCTAGAGCGTATTTTATAACAGACTTGTTCTATACTAATTCAATCGCAAAAGCATATGCTGGCCTTTAAAAGACATGGTAATAAATTAAAATGTCATTTATATTAATCCCTGCAGGTCACTGAAGATGCTACTTCGTGATCAACAAATAGAATTTCTCCCATATTGACCTACACATGGATTTCTTTAAGTAGCTTGATGCTAATAATGCTTGTATGGCCATATTATTCTTCTATTACGTAATGCAATCTTATCTGAAGATGAATAATCTTGTAGGTTTTCAGACTTTTACCTTGTTAAAATATAATTACATTGACAAGCTAAGATTTATGGAAGGACAATATTATGTTGCTTTGAGAGGACTGAGTAGCTCATATTACTTTGCTCCATGAACATCAAGTGTCAGTTTACATATTCATATATTCATGCATTGTTGTAATCGGCTTTTACGACTTTATCCAGTATAATAATTTATTTTGAGATTTTCTCGTTTCTTCCAATTATTATTATTATTATTATTATTATTATTATTTTAATGGAAGACTTAAACTCACCAGTTTGAGGAAGAAATGACTAGCTTTTAACTACTCGTCAGACAATATCTACGGACAAATATACTCGTACTACATAAAGGTTTAGGAGTTAGTAAAAGTACGAGTACTAACTTTTCAAAATTCAAATAAATCCGCTAGGTTTTCCGGTAGAAGAAAGAAAATGTGCCAAATGTGCTTCGCATAACGACATATAAACATTTAATTCATTTCTATGAAATTTTTCGTTTTCGAGCTATCTTGTTCACAGACATCAATCTGGAAATTGTATTTCTGGACTCAGGGGACACAGAAACTTAAATTAATGTATTGCTGAAAATTGGGCGTTGATTTTCAGAGCCAACACAGTTCTTCTATACTACGGGGCGCGAGTTTCCTGTCAACAAATGCCAAATAATAAAGTTTGAGGCATGGGACAAAGATTCAATTCTTAAAAACTGCTATCTCATTTACTTTTATTATTCTAGATTCCGCAGTTGTTTAAGTTTAGTATTTAGATTCAAATTTAGTACTAGATATTGCCACAGACAGTGGCTTTTGACATGGACAAAATGACTGAATATTCGTATTTACTCTGAAAAGTTAGGAAATATTCAAAAGTTATTTAAGTTATATAATTTGAAATTCCCTGTGGGTTAGCCAACCATTGCTTTACCTCCTTTAGGACAAAAAATTTTGTGTTTGGCTATTGTTTGTAAAAGCAATTACGCCTGCAATAATGAATCAATAATTGAAATGCTTCTAAAATATTCGTTTTGTTTTCATAACTTGTTAAAAATTAGTTGGTGCGATACAAAAAAAAAGTGTCTAAAGGAAAGAAATCCGCGTAATGGCCACTGAGGTTGTTGGGGTTCTAGAAGGTTGAGGGTCCAAGATTTTGAGACATTCGGTTTGTGTCAGCCTGCCACCTTTACCTCTAGGATTGCCTAAGCATTTTCGTCACAAGCTTATTACGTCAAGAATGGGAAAAAAAACTCAGTATCAAGACCTAGACATAGATTGCAGGATAATGTTAAGATAAATTTACAGTTTGAAATGAGATAACCGTTTTGGACAGAAGAATTGGAAAATATGCAAATGTTCGTTGCCATGTTGTTGTTAGGCCTTTTGCTTAGTAGCCCCTATGTAGGCCTATTATTGAATAATAATGTGGACTAGAAAGGAATGTGAAGGATAAGCTATTTTGACCATCCATTCCATGCCGAAGTCCTTTCAAGATGCAATTTCTGTTTTATTACAAATTCCACGTATCATCGATTTAATTCGTGATGCTCCATGAGTAGTAATAAGCAGATGTAGCAATACGATATTAAGATACATTGAAATATTTAAATGAAATGAGTAGTTCGGGTATGAATAATAGGAAAAGAAGGAAATGTTTGTTGTAGCGTTCTTGAACTCTGGATTATTTGATTGAGTTATTGCTTAATAGTTTCGTCACCCCTGTAAGTGTTATTCAAGACTAATTTATGTGGACTAGAAGGGAATGTGAAAGATATGCTATTTTGACCATCACATTCCATGCGGAAGGCCTTTCAAGATGCAACTTCTGTTTTCTTTTATTTTCCACGCGTCCTCGGGTTAATTAATGATGCTTCTTGTGCTAAATATTTCCAAGCTACTGTACCAGTTTTATGTGTAAGTATATGGTGTCAACCTCTTTGAAGTTTTTATCTTTTATATAAACAGTTACACAATTCATTTTGATATAGTTGCAGGCAAATTCTGCGACATCTCATTTCGGGAGAGATTACCCATCTTCAGGCATTTAATATTGGTTTCACCTGTCAATTTTTGCACAGCTAAAATATATGTAACCCGTGAAAGGGAAACCCGACCGTAACTCGATAAACGCGTTTCCACCTAACAGTATAAAAAAGCTGTGAGTGTGTACAACATTGATTTTTAGAATTTGTCTCCATCGATTGGTTTCATTCTTGTACAGCATTCTCTGGTCACAACAAACACAAAAACAGCATTGCCAAACTTAGTATTTTCAGTTTGTAAAGATGCCTGCGCTTTTAGAAATACATCCAATAATCGCAATAGAAAATTAAACGTGGTACCTAATGTTTTCTTTTTACTTTTTGTAAAAGAAAGAACAGAAACATTTGCTATACTGTAGTGATGTAGTTGGACATTCTGTTAGTATGTAACAGACTTTGAGCTTGATATTACAGTATTGTGAAAGTGACGTTTAAAACATGGAAAAGTTGGAGATCAATTTCCATAAATTATACCTATCGAAAAATAAAATTTCAAAAGCCATAAAAAATCAATTTTTGAGCTAGAGGTATAAATATTTTATAGAATTCACAGGATTTTATGCTGAAATTGATTCCATTAAAATCATAAAATTTATTTTTCAAACTTACGGTTGGGTTTGCCCGACAAGGTCGCATATTTTATAATTATTTATTTGTAGCAGTTATTGTCATAGTCATTTTGTGCTATATGGTCTAGTAAGTTCCATATTCATACTGCCGGCCTTGGTGGAAAAGTTAGTTAGGGATTGGCTCTCTGTTCCAAAATAACTATTAGCCCATCAGATTCGTATTTCTGGCACTCGGGGGGTGGTTACAGGCCTAAGTAGCAGTACACAACCGTTATTTTTATTATTGTTAAACTATTATAGTAATGCAATAGGCAGTCTTCAGTTTGTTTATGTGTTACATAAATTTGTTTATACGTCACATATGTTATATAATAATAATAAATTAAAAATTAAATATTAATGTTTATTAAATGTTAATGTGTATTTAAATGTTTATTATAATTTATTATTACTTGTCGCTTACTCTTCGGGCAGAATATAATCGAAGAGTATTCGAAAACAAGATGCTTAGGAAAATATTTGGGCCTAAGAGAGATGAAAATGGGGACTGGAGAAAACTGCATAACGATGAGCTTCATAACCTGTACTCGTTACCGGATATAGTAAGGGTAATTAAATCACGGGGGATGAAATGGGCTGGACATATTGCGCTCAATGGGGAGGAAAGACATATTTCAAAAATATTGACTGGGAGACCCGAAGGGAAAAGACCACTTGGAAGGCCGAGACGTAGGAGGGAGGACAATATTTGGAAAGGTTTAAGAGAAGTAGGATATGCGAGGAATAGTTGGATGGAGTTAGCACAGAATAGGGTTTAATGGCGGGCACACGTAAGCGCGGAAACGAACCTTCGGGTTCCATAAAATAGATAGTATTCCTTTAGCTTGCTTAGGAATTCTCTATTGCCATTGAGGAAGTAAGTTATATTTGGTTTACGCAAACGGGAATTAGGCTTGTACAAAAAAAAATATATTGAATTTTGGAGTCAATGGTGGTTTCCATTTTATTAACTTGAACACGTTCCCTTTATTACACTACATAGCTATTATAGCATATTGTAGAATAATGTTGTAATGTTATTTAAGAGCTGGACACTTGTGCAGTTCTTGCATATATCGTCTGAACTCATAACTTGGGGTCAGTGAATAAAATTCTTTCACCCTCATTACGAATACAGAATATCTGAGCGTTGACGTTATTAATCTGTTAATACACCAGTAGGCATTTACATAATGTAAACAGTGCTTCTTTTGATCACGATTTAGATTAATATTAAGAGTAAAGGATGGTTTAGCAAATACCTCTAAAGTATGATAAGTAGCCTGACTTGTAATATACTATATGTTCTCTTCTAGTCTTCAACCTCTTTCACCCTCTTATTAACCAAAGACGGTTCTTAACCTTTCTTCTACTACTGACGTATATATGCATCACCGAAGAAATTGCATAAAAGCATAGAACCGTGGCGTTCATCAAAACCAGCTATTCTATTAAAAATTTCTTCATTGATTTCCAACTTCTAAACCAGCTGATATCACGTGATGAATGCTTATATTAATATAAACTCAGCTTTGTAAGGGTTAATATCCAAGCTGGAAATACCTTATCTTCTTAAAATATTTTAGAACTATTCTAGCTGATAAATAACAAAATAAATTTGGTAAATCCTCAGACTGGATTGTTTTTATATCTTTAATGTAACATAACGCCTGCTTGAAAAGTGCATTAGTAGAATTAGTTTCAATAATTCCATTCAGTATCTTTCAAACTGTCACAGTTATATTCTAGATTTCTAAATAAGTTTTATATAAAATAAGTACTGAATATCAGTTAGTGTCTAATATATAATTCGCGGCTATACTGATTATACATACTGTTGCTGATTTCCAGAACAATCGGAAAAACACATGCACTCGCAGACATAAAAAAATGCAGAAATAATATTGTAATACTAGTGTCAGCTATGAGTTACGAACCTGGACGAAATGATCTCCACCCGGTTTCAGAGGGAGCAAACAGCCTATGAGGCACTAGTTCAGTGACCGGCATGTTCCGTGCTCTGTGACGTCATACTACAGAGCAGCCGCGCTCTTTGCTCGCCAACATCTCCGTACTGAGCGTGGAGGAAGGGTTCAACTGGCCAGTGGCGGAACGACGCCTATGCATTGACAGAGTGCGCTCCGATCTTCGTAGATAGTATGGGAATAGCACAATTACAATGCATTTGTACGAGAACAAAATAGTACAACTGTGATAAATCAATGTAACAGAACAGTTTTGTTTGTAATGAAATTTAATATAGGCCCTACTTACACTAATCTGAAATGCATCCGGGTGCGGAAGCGTCAGGTTATTTAAATGAGGCTCCGAAACTACTATAAACATACAAATACATAAAACATAAGAATACTTTAAGCAGTACTGCAAAACTTTGTCTACTCGGAAACTGAAAAATGTTCAAGTATACAAAATATACAAAATACACAAAATATACAAATTAAACTATACACCTTTGTGAGCACTATGCCAAGTATAGGCCTATTCAGACTTTTGATACACACCCTTACTTTGTGTCACTATAGTGCCCAAGCTCAAGGCATTGTTGAAATTTTTTTCCTCTTTTCTCGCGCACTAATTTTGCAATATTAGGAGACATAGTCTGGCTAACACAAAAACGAGAACATTTTTCATGTTCTGATCAGATAGGCGGTTTCCATGTTGTGGTTTGCAGATCTTCATACAAGAAAAGAACTATTCACATACATACGTCGATACAAATATACTCAACATTCCAGCAGCAAATATATTATGTAGTTGCCTGGGGAAATCTTCTATAAAATATAGATATATCCTTTTTGTTTTGAAAGCGGTCTTTCATTTCAATATTCTTTTGCAAATCAATGACTTCTAGTTGCAATGACGTTGGAACACTGTCAACATCCACAGAAAATGGTGTCGCAAATATGCAAATATCGGATTGGAGTTTTGCATAATCTTGAAATCTGTAATAAAATATCCTGATCCAGTTCTTCTAATATTTGTACATAATTTTTAATGTCTGTAATTGGATGACATACTGTAGACAACTTTGGAAAATGTGGCGTGTCTCCGAAGGTGACCTGACGTCTCCGTAAGTCTAGTATTAATCTGAATGCACTAAATTTACCATACATTTCACTGATTAACTGACCTCTGCACCCTTGCCATGGTTAATGCACGCAATTCAATGTACCATCACGGCTCACCTTAACCCTACTGCTGCACTGAACGCCACTGCGCTAGTGCGTATTAACAGGAATTCAACTCAACTGCTCGCTCTCTCAAGCTCTTGCGAGATGATCGGCTCTTACGTCACAACTGCAGCATCTGCCGGACACTGCACTAGTTGGTTCGTTCTTCTGACTTAAGAAGTGGTGTTAGCCGATGGCGCGATTTATCTTCTTCCTTTCAAAGGTAGGCATGGGAACACAAGTTACTAAATGAAAGTGTATGTTAAATTATGTTAGAGAAAATCAGAAATTAAAAAAATATATACTTTACCATGCCAGCAACACTCACGCGGCCGATATTGTGGCAAAAGCAGGGCTACAAAAGCAACCGTCTAAGAATCCTACTGCTGTACGGTAATTTCACTACCTAGAAACATTAGCTCCGAATGAAAAAAATTTCTTTAAAAAAGTTATGACGGCCACTATATTACTTGCTGGTTACCCGCTTTTCGTATGAGTAGAAATAAATTTTGCACGGTTCTTTGCGTTACCCGAAAAGCACAGCAAAAAAGTGACCGTACTTCGTTTCTCAATTTTTAATTCTTAAAAACCTTGTTGTGTGCTAACACAATCTAAAGAACTCTTGAACACAAAATATTTAGATTTTATCTCTGAGTGTATGACATATACAGATAGTTCTTTCGGTGACTCGCTAGATCGCTAGGCAACGTGTCTTGCAGCATCTAAATCTAGCCTCCGTAGGTGGCTTGATCCAACTCAAATTCTCCATTACTCTTACTTTGTAGACTTTGTTCGCGTATTCCTGGCCATTCTGTTCTGTTTGTGGAACATAAATAATCGATATGACAGTTGTTTGGCCATAGTTTAGTAACGCTAAATATCGACAAGGAAGATACCGGTTGTTACCGCAAACCATTAAAATGGCCATCATTTTGAAACGATGAAACATTTCGCAACTACTATAGTTCCATGTTCTTTCCAGATAGGCCTATATGAGCCGTCTTCATGCAAAATGTAATCTCTATTAGTTATGTAGTTTTTGCGTGAAAGAGTCTACTACTGAGAATTTTATTTTAGTTATGGAAAAATAATCAATTTTACACTTGATCAGAATCAAATGTATCACGGATGGGAGGTAAGCAAAGAGTATTAGTGACAAATTAAGACTCGATGTAAATAACGATCAATAAAGTCAGCATTCAATGGTGAATCCTCGTTTATAGTTTAATAAAAAAAACCTCTATGATTTTCGTGCTAAAATATATTTGAAGGGCATCCTTCAGCTTACCCCACAGGGAGGATTACCGTTAAGGGCAAAGCATAATGTTTATAATTATACTTAAATATATTAATATATTATTTCATAAGATTCCGTTTCATATATTCGGTTAATGCTGTATTAATGCATCATGAAACCCTACAGACACATAAGATGATGTTTAGTAATTTATAAATCCTTCATTATGTATATGAAGATTTCATAATATTTAAAAAATTAAATTATGTTACGTAAGAATGAAGTTTATCTAAGGCATTACTCTCATGACATTGCAAAATGCCTGAAGTGAAAGGGGAACAGGCACTTTGACAGGACGGCAATGTCTCACCTCTACACGCATTCGATTGGATTTCATGTGAACTTCGTGACGGAATCATTAATTCACGTAACTGCACTCACAATATACAAATACATCCAGCATTCATGCACAAACGTATACATAATGACAAAATAATATGCGTTCCTATGCAAATCTTTCAGATCTCAATGATACCGCATCTGCATGCTTCGTTACATTAGTTATTTTTCGAATCTCTGGGGAGATTTTGTATTTTTACAGTGTTATTATTAGGGTTCGGATGTTTATGACATGTCATATTTCTATCCTCATTTCCGTTCTCGCCGCAAATACAAATTAAATACGAACTGCACGCTTGTTATCCTAATTGGATCGTTTTTATTTTGTATACAAAGTCATATTTTGGTCATATTTGTAATTAAACCTCATATTTCAGTTATAAATTAGGTAAATCAGCTCAATTATACAGTGTATGTATTACATGATCAAGTTAAATTTGAAATTTATTTAGTTAATTTAATGTTTATGCCACTTAATTGGTAACTTAAACGTTAAAATAATGCAACTGTTCATATTTTATAGGGACACACAGCAAACAGGAGAAAATTCTTTAAAAATAGAAGATCATTACAAATAAAACTGTAAATCACCAAATTTGTTGAAAAGTGATTATTCGATAGATGTAAGAATTTAGTGTCTTTAAACGTTTTAAAATGGACCATTTATTTTGTGAAAATACGTTATTTTATTAGGTCACATTTAGGATTTTAGTGTCATATTAAGTCATTTTGAAGGGCATATTTGCAGTCATATATTCCACTTTTTAAGGTCATATTAAACATCCGAACCCTAGTTATTGGCTATAGCGAGTGATTGAATTCAATAAGCTATGGAGTGAAGGTTGATATTTGCTTAGCAGGCCTATAGAATTCAATTTTAAAGGAAGTCCATGAATACGTCCTAAAACAAAAACATAACGATATAAAATTAAATAAGGTATTTATCTAAATGTTCTCGTTTGTAAAACAGTAGGCCTATGTTAGATTTTTTTATCTAAGGAAAAAAAGCAGAATATGACTAGAACTTAACGATTTTCATTACTTCAGGATTAGGCCTATTCCTTAAGGATTTAAAGAACGAGGTTATAAGAATGTGTCTTTATTGAAATTCAAAGCGATATACACATGGCTATAGCTAATATATATTGAATTGCAACGATCCCGTTTGCATCATATAAATATATAAACAACTTCATTTTAGATCGATTAAAAAACCCTCCTGTTATTAAAGTATTTACTAATGTACATACTAGTTATTTATTTTTCTTCCTGTAGTTTATTTAGGCCTATACTTATACACAAAGGCATAAGCTAAAAGCTAATTTATGTATAGAAAAGATATGATTTCGTCTATTAACAGACAAATAAATTATACCAAGAAGAAAAAGAAATTTGTATAAAACCATTAAATGATTAATAATAATAATAATAACGTTTAGTGTTTATAAAATAAATAAAAGAGTTATAGAAAGTAAAAAAAGGACATACAAAAAGATTGAAGATGTAGACTACATAATACAAATCATCAGGAATCTGAAAAGTTTCAGAACACTGTTATAAAAAGACATCAAGAGTTATGAAACAAGAAATCGGTATAACCTTCTTATGACATGTGGTCAGTTTTCATTAGACCCGACTGAATCATCTTGCTGTGCCAGTAGTTTTGAATAGACAGTTTTCGTTTTCTTCTTCCTAGTGAAGAATTCCTGAGTGTCTATAAAGATTCCTACTGGACATGGACATTCCAAACTGACATGGATTTAATCTACTCGGGGCAAACAGATCTGGCTCCAATGAATTCAATGTTTAAATTAAAAGTGTAACTTGTTTCGACACTTTGAACTGACTAGCGGTCCCGGAAGAATAATCATTGTATTCCGAATTACAAACTAACAAAAACTGAGTCAGAACATAGATAGGCTATAGACTATATATTTCAAGTAATAATTGTCATTTCTATACCGTTACCGTACATAATGAAACGAAACTATGTTGCGAAGCTACTTATCTGGAGAATTTGAAATATATAGGCCTAATGATAAAAAATATGTAATAAATAATAATAAATAATAAATAAAAATTTGTTTAAAAAAGCCTATAAAATATCCAACAGAATTGATATTTCCTGAATTTAATGTGATGACTGTAGAACAAATTTATAAGCTCACACTTTTAAAATACTTTCAAAAATACCGCAACGTACATGTATCGGATCCTCATAACTACAATACTAGAAGAAATAAAACATTGCCTTTAATAGAACCAAAATACTTCACCTCTTCTGGCTCTAAACATAGCATTTATTATGGTCCAAGACTCTATAACTCTATAATTAGGTCACATCCAGAAATAGTACATATGAACAACAAAAAATTCAATAAGTTTATCAAAAATCTTATTTCATAGTTCAAAAGTTACTTCACTCTGTACTTAGTAGACAATTAAGGAACGATTTTATTTGTAATAACTCAGGGTTTCAATTTTTGTTCTTACTACTTTTCCTTTTTTCTTTTTACTATTCTGTTCTTTCTTTTTTATTATTATTTTTTAGGTATTGATTTAATATTATATTTTCTTTATGTATTTGTAATTAGTATTTTGTAATGTAAATGGCTGAACTGTGCCCGAGCACGAGCGCATGCTCATTCGGGTGGTCTTGTTTTGTTTTGTATAAATATTTTGTATAAATATAAATAAATAAAAAAAATATATATATAAAAGGCATTTATTAGTAATATGTAGTAAATGAATTAAGTATTTGCGTAGGTTAAGATCATACTATTAAAATATATCATAACATAGGCCTATAGTCAATATGCCTGTGATCTATGAACAAAATATAATCGCAAGAATTTTATCAAAAATATTAGATATTTACGGTAAAATATAATTACTTAGTAGGTTTTTCCTTGAAACTGCAAAAGCCAAAATTGGAGCGAATCAGCAGCTTACTGCCTCAAAGTTCACTGTTTATTTGAAAAATCCCATATACAGTACCATATATATACCATGTATATAACTATTAGAGTGAAATAGCCTAACAACATTTGTCATCAAATTGCATTATGTATTAACATTTAATATAATTTATTCTTGGAAGACATCAGATTACATAATATTGACCTCAGCGGTCCTGAACTGAAACACCTGAACATCTATCTATCTTTACCTTGGTTTTACCTCTCCCTTTTAGGGACATTTAAGAGGCCCACGTCTCCTGTCGTGAGAGGGATTTTCTATGGATCACATACATACTTTTTTGACCAGACAAGGACATGGAGGGGCTCCCCGGATGAGAGATCAGCCCAATGCCGGGGTCACCTCCGAGACAACACGAACACACACTCACTGCGAACAAGGCGAGAGTGGGATGAAGATGATATCCGGGGACCACAAGAGCCTAACGTTACCCGACATTAGTCTCACAGGGGAGGAAAAACCCCACCTAAATAACTTGTCCCGATCAGGATTCAAACCCGATGGGTGAGAGGAGCGAACGCATCCTTTCTCCGCCACAGCGGTGCACTGCACACTTGAACATGCAGAAGAAAATAAGCAAAAATTAAATTAACATGTTCTATTGTAACTTCAAATATCAAACAACAATAACTGAAATATAAGTAATGGTGTAAAATTTGCAGAGGTTCTTCCAAAATTATTCGCGATTCAAAATATTTAATCTCTAATAATTACGTTTCTAAGTGAGTCAAGTTTTTGTTGAATCACTGTGAAATGCCGAACAATGAAGAAAACTTATTGCCAATATAGAAGTAGTTCGCTAATTTTATTCATGGTCATAACAGTAAAAAGGGATGACATTTCATATTATGCTTAGAAGTAGTTCAAGGCTGAAGAACATGTTTGTTGTTTGTCCGTCCTAAATGATCACTTAAGATGATGAAAATCTCGCTTCAGCTTCAGACAATATAATATTCCATTGTTTTCTTGACTTCAGCAAATATAAATGCAGCATTTCATTTGGCATTTCAATGTAGCAGTGTTAAGAGTACGATTCCACCGGGAATCGGACCCTGGTCACCAGGGTGGAAGGCAACCCCGCTCCTAACACCCCAAGACAGAGGACAATGAATATTACATGAAACACAAAAACGACCTCTGGTATAAATTTGAATATTTTAATATGGAGAGCTACTGGAGTTTTTTACTTCACTTTTTTGAAACAGCTCCTCCATTCATGTCACTTCTGGTAACGATTCCTCTTATAAATTGTAATACAATGAATTCAGAACAGGACATGCGGAATGCTAATTCTCTTTACTACAATTTTTTTCTTTTATCATCTTCGAAAATGTTCATATGGTGCAGATCAGTCGCAGCGCTGAACAGCGCTTATAGGAATCTGCCATCGGCCTATTTATAATCACGAGGCCTCATTGGGAGATTTAGAATTCCTATTAAGTTGTAGCGAATAGAACTAGATATAAAACACCCGAGTGAAAATTGTACTCATTATACTCAGTTTAGGCCTAACTTAATGTTTTGTAGAACATTTTATCTTGGTATATATAGGTCTATTTTATTAAATTTCATGAAATATACAGCTCATCTTGAAATTTTTCCACTTACATAAACAATACAGTAGACTTATTTAATAAAGGCAATAGACAATTCCTAAGCAAGCTAAAGGAATATTATACATTTTATGGAACCTGGAGGTTCATTTCTGCGCTGACATGAGCTCGCCAGTCAACCCTATTCTGTGCTACCTCATCCAACCATCCTTTGCAAACCCTACTTCCCTTAAATCTATACTTATATTGACCTGTCACCTACGTCTATTTCTTCAAAATAGGTTTTCTCTTCAGGTCTCTCAGTCAATAAGTTTTGAAATATAATATGTATTTTCTCCCCTATTCGTGCAACATGTCCAGCTCATTTCATCCTCCATGATTCATTTACCCATATTATATTCCGTGAAGAGAGGTTATGAAGTTCGTCACTATGCAGTTTTCTCCAGTTTTCACGTCTCTTAGGTCCGAATATTTTCCTAAGCACCCTGTTTTTTTTCGAACACTCTGAAATTATATTCTTTCCGAAGAGTAAGGGACCATTTCCCATCCATATAATGCAACCGGCAGGATAATATTGTCTTATGACGTCTTATTGTCTTATGACGTACAAACAGTAGGCTACATAATTAAATTCATGCAGTTGTAGGTCTAGGCTGTTTCAGTCAAAGACAATGACAAGAATATATAACTTAAACAGATAATCATACTAAACAGCTTTTCCTAAACAACTTTGTCGGTTTAAATGTAGGAAGTCGTTAAAAATTATTGCAGTTCGTGGAATGATTGATGGAGCATCATCTTCTTTGAAAGCAAACATTGCTCTGGTATAAACACACGATAATGAATTTTAACATTAGATTGCCTTCGAGTCCCCACATATATCTGAATACTCGTTAAATAACCGGATAGATTAAGGCCTTGTAAGTAATTTCATTTGTTATTATATAACAAGAAGCGTATACCGTAACAGTTGTCTGATGCGAATAGCAGCAGAGTTGTATCATCTGCGCTTGCCAGGTGTTTATCGTTCAATCTCAAGACAATTAAATGATTAACTTCAAATAAAGTAATGGCCTTTTAAAAATGCCGTGACTCCCTAATATCAATTGCACTTCTGAGCCTTCGGGTTTATCGGAATGCTTAGTTTATTACTGTTCTAAGCTCATCAAGGAATCAGCATCCGAGATAACATGTAGTGATTACATACCTACCGCAGTCAGTGAACTGCGTGGTTAAATTTTGCAATGAAGTTTAACCAGATGAATATCTGTATGTTAAAAACCTAGGAGAATACTTTTATTTTACTTCTATAGAACTGTAAGCCTACTACTTTAATGCTTTACAATTGGAATAGGCCTACGTAATTTTGTGGAATTCGTACTTTTTGGAAGTTTCTAAAAATAAAAAAGGTGAAATCTTTGGAAAGTCATGTCTTTTTTTAAGTTTAATTTTTCATTGCTGTTTATAGGATTAGTAATGATTTTGTTTTTAATTTTCTGCAATAAGCTAAGATTGCGATTTTTATACAGACTTGTTTTTTTTTTGTGGTTCTTTCTTATTGAGTGAAGGATTCTTCACAATTTACCAGTCGATGAAATGAAGTCAAATACTGAAATTCAGTTTCCCCCTGCAGTATAAAATGTCCGTTCGACAAATAGACTAATACTCTAGTTACCTTTCCCAAGGTATATAAAGCAACTCAAGGAATATAAGAAAGCTACTAAACTTTTCAAAAATGAATTTATATGTTTATATAAGCAATTATCATGTAAAATAATCAGTGGGTTCTAAGTTTAAAATCAATGAGGACAATTTTATTGAATTGGCTGACCTCCGTAAATGATCATTATAACATGAGAATAAAAATCCTTACATTTTACCTAAAGCATTACTGCACTTAAGTTATCTTAAGTATATCTGCTATTATATATTATATATTTTACAGTATGTGACGCATTTAAATGTCACTACCAGGTAAAAAGTTTAATAGTCTATTGCCATTTTATTATTTTATAATCTTGACTGATATTTATTCAAGATGAGATTTTAGAATAGTACAGTCGGTCAAATAAAAAACGTCGGGCGGTATTTGATTAAGTATCACGAACGAGCATATGCGCATGTACAGGAAGACTTAAGGTTAGGTTCACACACGCCTCTTGTCTATCCATGTATTTTCTTGATTATTTAGTCAGTTTTGTTCCAAAACAAACATGTATAGAAGGCTGTGGCTATATGCCTCAAATCCGCCATATTCTTGGTTGCAAATTTTTATAATATTATATTAACATACAACTTGCAGTATGAATTTTGCGCGTGAGCGTGACAGTGCGGAAAGTTTTGTAGTGCAAGCTATAAGTATAACACTTGGCATTTTTCGTCGAAACTTAAGTTCGCTGTTGTACAAAGTGTGGAAATTGATAACGTAAGTAAAGTAAAATAAACAATAATGCATAGTTGCTAACAAAGCAATAATAATAAATAGTAGTAAGTTAATAAATGATAATCATAATTTCAGGTAATATCAAAATACGTCACTGATATGTTAAAGAACATAAAACAAATCACGTGTTTTCATTTTAATTTCGAGGATACCAAGAGACATTCCAAGAGATAGAAAAGGGATATTCCAGACGAAAAATTGTAAATTCGAAAATAAAATGTTTAAGTGAATCAATAAGAATAAAAGTATTGATAACTAAAACAGTTATCACCCGCATAACTTGTAAGCCTAATTATAACGGCAAATTATGAGATTTTTAAACATCTTGACTATTCTTAATCGGCCGCAGAGGTGTGGAGGTAGCATGCCCGTCACTAGATTCGAAGGCCGAAGGATCAGACCCGGCGGCGGTTGATGGATTTATCAGACCCTAACAATCCTGGACACGGAGTCCTCCGGGAGATACTTCAAGATGTGGGGCCCGTGTGATAGATGTTTGGTACGTAAAAGAATTCCAAGCCCAAATTAGAGCTTGTGGACAAAATTCCTCGGTCCTTTTACGTCCAAGTAATACCTTACTTTCCGGAGGGGAAACTTTTTTCCTCTCTCGGAAAATAAGCGTAATAAATAATTAATGAGCGCACTGAAACCACCAATTGATGACCCTTTGCCCCAGCGTAGGGGTTGCAGGAAAAAATTAGGCAGGCTACTATTCTCAAATTCTAACTTACTTTTTTAATACGACAAACAATCTTTAAACAAATTAATATGTATTGTTTAAATAAAGCGATAAAAATTCCAGAAATAGCAATCAATACTCAACAACGGTTCCCTTACATGTACAAGTAGGGAAAAGAAAGCGGACTGACTCTTGTAGCTGATTTCAGAGCCTTGTGATACGTAAATAAATGTAAGAGATATAACGGGTACATTTGTTTTCATAAGCAATACAAATTACGTGAAATTATTTCTCAATTCAAGCAATTTACCGGCTGTAGAACAGATATCAATACATTCCCTGCTATCCTGTGAATGCCGCTAGGCATGCGCAGTGGCTCATATCGGCAACTTAGATATTTCAGTCTGTCCTCTTTTTTTCCCCTTACCTGTACACGCACATATGGGGTATGGTATGATATAAAACATATCGACGACTTTCTCTTACTTCTATTACTACATACATGAAAGAAAAATCGCCTACATCTTAAGCAAAGATTTTTTGTATAGTAGACCGCTGCGTCATCTCCCGTAGGCAGATGGCAGGATTGGGGGGCATGTGGTCAGCATGCCGACACCCACGGCAACAGAATATTCTACTGTATAATATCCTAACCTGTACAAATTATTTGTGCTAGAAATTGAAACTTTTATTTGAAAAGTTTTGCGGTAGTATTTGTCTTGAAGATCGGTTGCAAGGTTGTCATATCTCCCATAAAATACTCTGCAAACTGTGCAGCTAAGCGTCAGGCGGAGACAACTGAATGGACATTTCCGCAATGCAGACACATGCACTCTAAAGTCATAGATCTGAATTTTCTTTTAGCTTTTCGGTACAACTCAACTGTATTTTTCTTACATAATGCAGTGTAAGAGAAAGCAATAGTGACATGATCTCTTCGTTGTCACTACACGTATAAGAGAATCTGTATTGAGATATCGCTCTGCTGTATAATAAATTATATTTTCTACCAACTGATAGTGTGGGCAGTGTATCCGGGATTGACTGTATTTGGAGCACACACTTATTGTGGCCATCACATGGCAATAAGATTAATGCCGCAGATTATGTGCACATCTCCACGGCTGTAAAACCGTAATCATCCGTCAGGTAGGTGTAGACTTTGGAATGCTCAGTAGAAAGGATGTTGTAGGTGGGATGGAACTGCGAAGGAGGGATGGTCAGTAGTGGGAGAGAAGGCCATTCCCCGAAGATGGTAATACGGTGGACACCATTCGCAGATTTAATACAAGTATTTAATTAAATACTCAACGTCAATCTGTAGCAAATAAAAATTATTATTGAGTATTACAGTTTAAATTGGAGCTGACCATAATTCAATTCTATTTATGTAGTTCATTTATTTCTTACTGTATAATACTTTTATTTTTCTTACAGAATATCATTATTACAGTATTACTACAACCATAACTCTGACAGATAAAAAAAACGTTATTATTATTATTATTATTATTATTATTATTATTATTATTATTATTATTATTAATGTACCGAAAGAGTTAATTTCCCTTTTTGGCAAACAAAGTATTTCAACGAATACGTAGATTTTCTAATCTATTATTGGTAGTTCCATCTTTTATTCTGAGTAAATAAAAATACAAAATCTCCGGAACGAAATAGGCGACTTCACTTAACGGCCACAAAACATTAAAGCTGATTTCGCTACCGTTTTTTTGTTGTTGTTGTTCGCTTAAGATATAAATTCAGTTAAAATCATCCACCTTGTAGCCTACTCTATTTCAATAGAATACTCTAAACAATACAAACAATCCAATTTAATGTTTTAAAACTGTCTCATTTTGTGTCATTGTAGGAATGCAAAATCTTATAAAATTCATGTTAAAGCAAAGCATAATATATATAATTAATAATTATGAAATTGCAAATGCTAAATCGACAGAACCTATATAAAAAAATCAGTAAAGAGATTTTCTTTCTTTTCCGTTTCATTCCTTAAACTGTAAAGTAACCTGTTTCCTATACAGGCACTAAAGGGCCCTAGGGTTCCAGATGGTTGAGGCTTCCAGATATTTAGACATTCGGTAGATGGTAACACAGTCAGACTTACGCAACCGGCCACCTTTATCCCAGGATTTCTCCTGGTATTCATTTCGTTAGAGGCAGAGTGAACCCCAGGATCATGGTGCTACCAGAAGGAATAGGCCAATGGAAAAATCCCACCGACCTCATCGGGGATCGAATCCGTGACGTACTGGTTTGTAGCGCTGTTCCTCAACTACGGCGTACCGCACATTTTTTTCGTGATACGGCTTCCAGAGGGAGGGCCCATCAAATCTACTGTAAAAAGGTCTCATCAATAGAGGTTAAATATACACTAACCCCAGGTTTCTTAATTTCGGACTAAAACTTTAACTCTTCTTTGTGACTTTCGTGGTTCACCATGCTTTTTCGGCCGAGGACTAAACACCTTTTTAACATTTGCAGGAAATAGGAACAGTAGCAATCTAGAAGGAAGTGATCATATTAATGCACTTCGTTGCGCGGTTCTATTGTTTTCTTCAATGGCGAATCATGGCGGCAACCACGAAAATGGAAGACATCGTCAAATCTGGAGTTTAGAACGAGTAACCCAAGTTAATTCTTAACCCCTATCGAAAAAACCGGGCGCGAATGAAGTGAGGAAAGTGTATATTTTATTGTTGTCCTATTTATTTTAAAATGGTTTTCCGACCCTTAAAACATAATTATTTCTTAGGTGTTGAATTTTTGCTGTTTAGTTTTTCCTTTTCTCTTTTCGACTCTGTTAACCCCATTTTATTATCTTTTTGTATTACAGTCATATAAGTAACATTAAAAACATAATTATGAAACTATTATTTAACACAGTATTGAAAAGACAATAACTGAAATGGAGGTGGCTCTGCAAAACCAATTTGAAACGATTAAGAGTAAAATAAAAAGTTGTGGTAAAATAAACGCAAGAATCGGAGTCCCAGAGTTAAAGCTGACAAAATTCCATTCGTCCATTCTTCCTCAATATGAATCTAACAGGATTTTTTAATTTAAAAATTGGTTTTGAAGATTAAAGAACAAATGATAGGCTTTAGTTTTTGAAGTTTTAACCAAGAAAGGAAACCGTTATTACCGAGGGCGGCTTGACGTTTATAAATCACCGATTCCTCTAATTTATTAACATGTTTACCTTAAAATGGAAATATTTACTATGTTATTGAAACTAATTGCGACTAGAAGTTCAAGTCTTACTGATCTACTTGCATTACGCAAGTTATGTTCTAGCGAAAGGGAAATGAATGGCTATTTTGCTAGATCAGCTGGCCTTCTGCTACTCCAGTTCATCTTCACAGCTCATGGGAAGAGGAAAAGGGTAACAATGTGAATAAAAACTGCAGAACTTGCTGGTCCAGTCTCATGATCTCCACGGGCGGCCATTATCTTTTTGTTTCTAAGTCAGTTAGTAATAAGTTTCTAGCTACTACCATGACTTGTAATTTTTCGGACAGCCTTTTTAAGAAAAAGTTATGTAGGCCAGGGATCCTTTAACATACAACACATGTTTGACTTCGTAATTATTTATCGTACCCATCAGCAACTTACTATTTTTTTGCACGTTAAATAAGTATCTAAACACCCTGCTGTTCATGGAGGTTATAAAATACAACATAAACAAGATTTTTTAAGTTAATACTCAAGGCCGAGGTTTCAAAACTATGTTGAACGAGTTAGAGCATAATCGCATGCAGTAGACCCTAGTTTACTTGAATATTATAGAAATAATTCTTGGTGTGCTATTGTGAAGGTGAAAAATTATTGTTACTTAGTTCAGCGCGATATACAGCTAACTGTTCACTTCATGCAATGTCTAAACCTTATAGGCCTAGACAGTGGAACCTAATGAACATGTTTGACACCTATATGAATTGACATACATTTCTCTCCGTTGTAAATATTTTAAAGAAATACCACATTATTAAGTACCAGAATTATATTTTCTATGATTGTGTGGTGGACGGAAAAAATATCTGTCCATCTGTCTGTCCGTCTGTATGTCTGTTCGCCTCTCTGTCCGCGTGTCTGTATGCGCGATAAATCGAATATACTTTATCAGATTTTCCAGTATGAGCCATTTTCAGATTATAGTTGTGAAATATTTAGAAAATCAGCTCTTTGTTTCTTTTGAAGCCTCGTATGTTGCTTTGGTGCTGTAATTGATTGTATTTAACTATTTTATCCTTGCAAAGCAGGAATTGAAACTTGGGGAATAACCTATAATCGCGCACACAATAAAAATTGTAGGTGAAAACAGCATTTTTTTTGTAGAACTAAACCGCACAGAATTTGGTCCATAAATTCAACAATTGATAAAAAAAACCCACAGTATAAGAAAATAGGATAACCTTGAGGATCTTCAAAAACAAATTCAGTTTCCTCATACATTTAGAATGAGATAGGCTATAACTAATGAAGTTCTTAAAACTAGTCGGTAATAGGCTACAGTGTTAGGTAGGCCTAAGTACTGCTCGTATTGTTGTGAGGGTTTTGGCCATACTGCTGAAACCTGAGCAATTTTTAGCTACTATTTAACAGAATAAAATATCAAGAGATGCTGTTCCATTCTACTTCTTGTCTCCTGGAAAGATGCTCTTTTGGAGATAGGATCTTTTTCATTTCAACTACCGGCTACCGTTTTTTTAAATATTTACCTCCTCTTGAAATATCAAGTTCCTTTTTGGGCTAGACATGAGTACATTTAAAGGCAGTTAATCTCATAATTTTTCACAACAAAAATCCTATGCGAATTTTAAAGGTATTATAATGGATCCCTTGGGAGGGACTTTAAGTTGGGAGGCCCATGTCGTCGATTTACGGCACGTAAAAGAATACCTTAGTTTCCGGAGGGGGGTTGAGAGGCGATGGGCTTACCACATGTCCCTCTTGCTTTCTCTCGGAAAATAAGCGTAACAAAATTCACATAGGTAACAGAAACCTCCTCTTGGAGTCACTTCGTCCCAACATAAAAGATATAGGAAAACAGATACCGGTACAGATAATGGATTCCGGTAAAGCGTAGTGTATTGCTTGAGAAAGCAAGAAAAGATATTAGAAGAGAAGCTAGAAGTAAGCTTGTAACTTGAGAAATCTTCTGAAGGCTTTATTTGTAATAGATCCTAAGTTTAAGACGTAATATATCAGTAGGCATATTTAGAACATCACCTGATAGTAAACTAGCAAGCAATAAAACAAGTACGTTTATAGAGTCGTTACATTCTCTTCACACTTTTTCTACCCTTTGCAGTTTCGACAGCAGTGAGACAGAACTAGAAAGAGGGAGGGAGGTCGAGGAGTAATTTGTCATCATTTTATCGTGTAATGAGTAATAAAATATCCGTCTATATCGAGCAGATCAAACAAATTTCCCACGATTACTGAAACATATAGTCGGACGGTGTTATGCAAAAATGAATCAGCCCACAAAATCTCAGGAAGTATAAAAAATGAGGGTTGACTGGTTTTTGCATAATGTCATCTTACTGATAATGAGTTAAGGAACCATGTTAAGCCACTACTACACATGTTGTTACAATAGTGTATTGTGAAGTTTAATATACTACGCTACAATTATCCTGCCGGTTGTATTATATAGATGTGAGGCACGGTCGCTTATTCTTCGGGAAGAACATAATCTGAGAGTATTCGAAAAACAAAATTCCTAAAAAAAATATTTTGGGCCTAAGAGAGATGAAAATGGAGACTGGAGAAAACTGCATAACGACTAGCTTCATAACCTGTACTCATCATCGTATATAGTAAGGGTAATTAAATCACGGAGGATGAAATGGGCTGGACATGTTGCGCGCATGGGCGAGGAAAGACATATCTCAAAAATATTGACTGGGAGACCCGAAGGGAAAAGACAATTTGGAAGACCTAGATGTAGGTGTGAGGACAATATTAGAATATATTTAAGAGAAGTAAGATTTGAGAGGGATGGTTGGATGGAGTTAGCACAGAATAGGGTTGAATAGAGGGCTCAGATAAGCGCAGCAATGAAACTTGAGGTTCCATAAAATAGATAATATTCCTTTAGCTTTCTTAGGAATTGTCTATTGCCATTGAGTAAGTAAGTAATAAGTTAGTATACACTAGCAAGGTATAACAAAGAAAATAAATGACAACAACATAGGCCTACAGCAAGGCTGGTATATGCATAAAAAGATCTCGCACGAAATCTGCGCCGATGACGACCGTTACTCGCTAGAGAGAGACATGCTATTGTGCGAGAGAGAGAGGTAGCTTGGCCTTTACAAATAGAAAGGGAGGTACTGTTGTGCGAGAGAAATAGGTAGCAGGCCAATCGACGCTACAGTTCCCACGAAAAACTTATGCAATGACATAGGCAATCGGCACAGATATCGTGCGGGATCTATACCAACATATACGTTTATGTATAATATACGTTGACCGCGTGGTTTTGTGGTTAGCGTCTTTGACTACAGATCCGCAATGTACCCGGGTTCGATCCCCGCTACCTCCTCGGATTTTTCTGAGGTAGGGAGGTTTGGAACGGGATGCACTAAGCCTCATGATTCAAATTGATGAGCTACTTGTTAGAAAAGTAGCGGCTCCGGTCATGGAAACCACCATTAACGACCGTTGGTGTCAGCATGCTGACCACATGCCCCCAATCCTGCCATCTGCCTATGGTAGATAACGCAGCGAGCGGGTGGTAGGCCTTGTTCCTTCATGGATGTAGCGCCACAGAGTTTAGTTTAGATGATATACATTCTTCAACAAATATCCTTCATGTTGATAGGATGTATAATACAAGAATTTGCCTTGGCTCCGCAAGGGTTAACTGTATTCTCTGCGGGTGATCAAAAGCTTTTGGCCCATGAGTCATGGCCACATTTATTTTGGAGTGAAAATATACCAGGAGTTGACGTAATGACCATGAGGTATGAGATGGACAAGTTTCACGCATAGAGAAGTTTCTTCTTTGGGAACGACGCATCAGCACGCTTTACAGAAGATAAGCTGCGAATGCCTTGTTAATTTATGTAGGCTGCTGTTACACCGGACAGTTATGGCGACAGTAGCGAACATGCTGGAGACAACTCGCACTACCGGGAGTTCAATAAGTGCTGTTTTTTGGCAGATAATGTTACTTTTTTCTCATTACCAGCGTTAAGATTAATATTATTTTTAGTTTGACAATGTACCATTGAAATTTTTTAATGTCTTTACTAATCATAATTTTTGTAGTGGTATAAGACACGTCTTATTGTCATTGGCCACGTAGCGCAGTGAATATGGCGGTTGGCTTTCTGTGCTCAGCCCCCTGGACCGATCCAGTCCCAGTTCGATGGCATATTATATGTGTGCAAAAATGTGGAAGGCCAATGTCTGCAGATTTACAGGCATGAAAAAGAACTCCTGCGGGACAAGATTCCGGCACATTGGCGACTGGCCTGAGTTGCAGTGCATCTCCATCGTTCAATAACCATATAACCAACGAACGTTTTATTGTCCATATTTATTTCCATCTTTAAGAAAAGTTTTTAGTTAAATGTTAAACTTCATAGATTTCAACATGTTTATTTCATAGTATTTAACATTCATTTTGAATTATATGGTTCTTTGAGTATTTAATATGGCTTCGGCACTTGTTCTTGTGGCAATTTTAAAGGCGGTTTCCAGAATTTCATACCATCATCACTCTCTACCTTTCTGTCCTTTCCTGTCTCTTTTACTGGCAAACACAGGTGTAGAGGAGGAAAAGGATAGGGCTGATTGGGACAACTTCGAGGCACATCAGCCATACATAGACTTGTTATACATCCCGATGAACAGGATGAATGACTGTGAAGTGTTTTCCCGGCCCACCGGTGATAGGTGCCTCCTTAGCCGCTCGCCCAACAGAACTCCCATCCCATCTCCAACTCCACCTGTCCGTCTGCAAGTTCGACCACACCGCACACTGATCCGCCTTTCGATACTCTAAGAGTACTGAAGAAGATCCTCGTAGAACTGAAGGGTTCGATCAGGGCGGATACCTTCCCAAAAGTAACTCCATGTGGCTGACAGTTCTGCTTGTGAAAGCTTCCTCATGAAATTCTGAACCTCTGATTGGGTAATTGACTGCGAATTCACTTAACTAGTTGCCCAGTATGCCAAGAATGAGGTGCGGCGGCCTGTTCAATTATGGCGTGTAAACGTAATTTAAGTCATAATGACACCGATAAGACCAATAATTCTAAGAATAGGCCACCCTCTAGTTTTATGAACTTCCATTTATATGTTCCCTAATTTAATAATATATATAATTATTTTCTTATATTTTTTGTTTCAGAGAGTGTCCCGGATTATGCACTGAGAACTTCCCGTGACTCTATAAGATAAGCTATTTTCAAACTATTCAGAGTTTTTAATGACTTTCGTGTATATGAGCTAATACCATCTCCTTTCCCGATTTACAATTTATTGCATTGTAATTAGACATACAAAATGTGAAGAGATCGAGGGTATTTAAAAGAATCTATATGTTGAAAGGGATGAAATCGAAATGAAAATGCGTCACTTTCCGTACGTAATAAATTTCGATGCAACTTTAGTTCACTTCCGCATCTGATTAACTTCACATTTTTCCCCACTTATAGCCCAAGCTACCATGATGACTTTCTATAGTTAGTTTATAAGAAATCAAAACTCATTTGAAGAAATTTTTAGAATACGTAAGGTTTATTATTTCTCTTCTTTAATCAATATCTTACCCAAAGGTTTCCTGAATCTTGTTTAAAGTTTAATCATTGAGAGCATATATCTTGAATTTTAAACTTCACCCGTTGTGTTTAATTATAATCATAGAACAAACTATCTAACTGCAAAATTATCTCTTCCCTCAACGTATTTTTAATAACGACAAACAAAGCGTTTAAAAAGCCTGATGAACTTCGGCGAGATTGTGGGTCACATAATTCATTTTACTGCGGAATAAATTTGACAAGACAGAGAACACACGAGTAACAGACAGAGGGACACAGACAGACACGCATAAACATGTTTTTTATTTTTATTTTTTTATTCAGGGCGCCTGAAAACATGTAGGCTATTTGTGCAGAAAACGAAAAATTGCATAACAAAGAAATTTTATATCTGTGTTATATATCTTCCGAGAAAATGACACGAAGATTAGTGATGACTTTCTATTACATTTACTATCACTTTACATGAATTGTATTTTCTTGAAAACGGCTTAGACGATTTTCTGTAAATTTTGTACATATACTATGAGATAAAACTTGATTCAACACATTATTTCTAAGAAATGTTTTGGAAGTTAGTTATAAGCCGATCATCGTTTGCAAAAACTCAGGGTTTTTAAGGCATGAAGCTGATACAATTGAGTATACACACCCAGCAATATTAATGTGAAGTGAAAAATTATATTGCCCCTACATGAAGCATATAAAGTTATAGTAGCCTAATAATAAAAATAATAATATTATCTTATTTTCCCTGGCAGAGTTAGGACCATGGGACTTTCTCTTCTACTCAACCAGGTTTAAGTAATTTTACAGTATAGAAATGCAATAAGAGGGAATGTACAAACTAGCGATTTGATGTTAGTGGTAGGCGTAGGCCTATAAGAGAGAAGGAAAATTATATAAGGCTTTAACTGTACATCGTATAGAGTTAAAAAATTGGAAGGGGGAAAAGAAATTTATGTGAGTGTAACAAATTTTCTAATAAACATTTTTATGTATATTTAAAATCAAAATATACTGAAGTATCTATGCAACAGTGAGCTTACACACGAGTAGGCCTAGTTTTCTTGTCTCAGATTGTCGTTTATGTAAATAAATACAATGACGTGAAAATATTTCCTGACATCTCATTATGCTGCAACATAAGGGGACAAAACAACAGATGCAAGATATGGGATTTACATGTTTTTAAAGAGGATTTTCTTGTTGAGCAGAGCCGTTGCTTCGGCAATTTATGACGTTGCAGATCTCGTGTATCTGCCAGCCTGCTGTGTCGAGAGCTGATCCGTATGTATCGATACAGCCTACCGACCAGACTTGTTAGGGCCGAGACTTGCAAATAAATGTACAAAGTATCCTCCTACTCGAGTAAAAACAGTCAGAAGCTATTCCTCTCGTGTTTTATGAAGGTCAATGATTCTTCTGTTTACCATAAAATTGCTATTACCTTTGTGCAGTACATGCGCTTTATCTCTTCATAAATTTTACTTATCCTACCGATTGTCAGAAATGCAATTTTCTGCTTCAGATTTTTTAATATTCAAAATACGGACATTTTATTTTAAATATGTCTAACTTTCCCTTTATCCACTAAAATAATAATTTTACTGTACATTCCGAATCTTTCTTTTATTAAGTGCGAGAATGGTACTTTCTAAGATAATCTGTCCGTCCGTCCGTCTGTGTATCTATACGTGCTTTTACTGGAATACGCTGTAGGCCTACAAGATTTTCATAAATATTAGAACAGTATAGGCCTACGCAAGTCCATAGGATTGATTTTTTACCAAATTGGTTAACCGTTAGCTGAGTAATCGATCAATTAACGGCCAAGTGCTTTTTAAATAGCATTTTTTTATTGCATCAATCAATACTAATTTCTATGAATATTTTAATTATCCCACTATTCCTTCACATTTGCTGAACAAATTTTCTCAAGAATCCATGGTCTATAACTGATTAAATTTTTTAAATATGACCTATTAAATCCATCTGGCACTTTGCTTTATCAGTTTACCTGATTTCATTATTATTTGAACAGCACGAAGCTTTCATACAAATTTTTACTAGAAATTAATATAACACCTGCATTGTTGTTTAAAACTTCAATATTGTTGTCAATAGTACCAATTTAAAGTTGAAATAGTAGAAAAAATAAATGAAAAAGTTTCAAATTAATCTTACTGGTGATAAAATAGAAAAAACAGAAGGTATCCACCATAGTAACATTAGGCCTATTAACAACGTCTCATTTTGGCAAAACAAAATGTACCAACGTCTTGCAAAAATTTAAAAAGCATGGTTTGAGAGGGAAAATATGACATAGATGGCAATAAAACAGGGGTTTTATGTCTCTAAATAAATATTTTGGACAAAATGTGAGTTAAAATATCACTTTTTTCAAGATCCGTAATTTACACAAAATAGGTAGGCCTACAGTATTGGATTCAGCACCCAAATAATATATGAATGTGTTATTTAACCAAAAATAAGTTTTTGAGTAAAATAGCCTAGTACGAGTAACTTCTAGAAACAAACCACTCAATATTTAAAATCTTACTTCTCACATAAGCAGATTTCTTAAAATGTGTATGCACCAATTGTCTGTTTATTGGTGTTTGAATGTTTCCAGCTTATTATGAACCCAGTAAAATATTTTACTTGAATATAACCGCGGTATACAATAGGTGATCTTGTTTATATTCTGGATATGTACTTGAGGATTTCATGTTTTGATATGAATGACTATCGAACCTAACTCGGCTATTGCCTATTTGAATGAATGCTCATTGTGTACGCAACAACTATTCTATTCTACAGAAATGAATAATTCATCCGCCGATCCAAAATGAACTTGAAAGTCACGTTCTTTATGTTTAACTTTGTCATCTTATATTGTAAGATTCCATTTTTAGCAGCTCGTTATAGAAATTGACGATTTAAAAAAATACATTAATGAATATGGAAACAAAATTAATAGTTTATCAAGCAACTTTGGTTGAAAGGGGCATACTACTTGCATCTGAAATTACTATTATAATATAATAGAAGGTGATCTCTTCAGTCGGGGTTCAGCAATATTAATGCCGGTGTACAAAGCATGTTAACTATAAGAAAATGTATTCTTTATTCTTTATCACATAAAAATAGTAATATATCAGGATATAAGTTAGATATTAGGATACACTATGTACTTAACTATTAGGATATACAGTACAGTTCACTAGACTCTACGAGGCCCTTATGGCATTAGAAAGAAAGTTTTATTCATCATCAGGATTGGTTTACTGTGCAGTAATTTTATCACAGGTAATCCCACGAGACGAGTTTGTCGATAGATTCGCGACTGCGCAGCAGGAGCGAATTTATCTGTTGCAACTCGTCAACTCGAGTTAGATTTATTAAGACTATTCCATGAATAATATGTAACGGATTATACAAATAATAATTACTCTCGTGCTTTGTTGTATAAAAACAAAACTAACAGTTGTGTGATCACGGCATACTATGAATGAACCATCTATGAATCGATTCGAGCTACCATAGTGTAAATCAGTCCTACCAATGGTGCATAATGGATATAATTAACTTCATTCAGGTAAGCTAACAGCAGAACAGAATAAAATCACACGAAACTGTCTTGCACCTAATCGAAATTGTGTTCTCAATCATGCACATTTTTATTATTTCAATTTCCTAACAAGTAATGTTGTATAAAATAATCTGCTTTTGTGCCTCCTAGTGGCAACATCTGACTATTAACCACTGCACACTAATACTCGCGTCTCCAGTAACGAGTAGACGGTTTTATTACGATAAAATACCATCCACGCGATTACTAGAAGAATATTGCAAGATAAACGGCCGTGATTGGTCTATATCCGAGGAATTGCTAAACGTTATTAGTCAATAACAAACACGCGGCATATGAGTGGAATAGTCACTCTTATCCGTGTTCGTTGATTATTGAAGTCACAAGATAGGATGAGTTACATCAAACAGTCCAGTGCTTTTATCCATATCAGGTCGTGTATGCCTTTATTCGATCACCTGGCAGGAATAGTTGCAGTATTATTCTCAATAATTTTATTACTAAACAAATGCATTATAACCTTCGCTGAGATATAAAAAGAAATAGAAATCACGATCTAACTCTATAACCTGTCTTTATTCATGCAACAAATCATTAGATATACCAATTGCATCACTTGCTGATGAACTTCGGCGAAGATTGTGGGTCACATAATTCATTTTACTGCGGAATAAATTTGTCCGATTTCTAGACATCCTTGACATACGAGGACGACTGGGTACCATCGGTAATTCTATTGAGTATGAAAAACGTTATAGTAAGTACTTAAACTAATGGATACCGTTGCTGAAAAAAATGAAAAACCTGTAATGAAATCTATAAACGCTTTATGACTGGAGGTATTAGTTATCTCTAAATTTATTTATAACACAGACATAACCTATAATTCATCCTATGTAGTTTCAACTACACCTGTTCGTTATTTATTGGTCTGCTCTTCACATAGCAAAGAAAAGTAAATATTCAAGGTATCTTCCTTTTTTGTATTATTGGAAGCCTATTTCTCCCACTTTCTTCAGCAGGCGCCGTCCTCCAGACACCGCAATTTCAAACTTTTCAATAAAGCATTATGCAGAATTTTGTCATCGGAAATATGGAATCTGAGTCAAGTAACAATAAGGGGCATAAGAGAAAGAAAATACGAAGAAGTTTTTCTATAAATGTGAAAATATAGGTCATTGGAAAAACCTTCGTAGTTTGAATGACGTGATGAGGGAAAATATCCAATAAAATTGAAGAATTCTACGAGAACAGCATACTTATTTTACACTCAGAATAATTCCATTATACGTAAAGTATATGTGCATTTTTCGATTTCTGTTTACTTTTCGTAACGGAAGTTATGCAGGTTCCCACATTCTTACAATAATATAACTGTAAATTAGACCAGAAGTTACTGAATACATAGATATAGATTACATTCGCTATATATAGATTATATTGGTACACCGTGAGGCACTGCGCCACAAACCGGAAGGTCGCGGATGTGATTCCCGATGAGGTTGTTGAGATTTTGGTAAGCCTTGGCGCAGCTGGTTGAAGCAATGCGCTACAAACCGGAAGATCGCGATGAGATTGTTGAGATTTTTCAATTGTTAAAATCCTTCTGGTGGCACAATGGCCCTGAGGTCTACTCAGCCTCTAACAGAAATGAGTACGAGTAGAAATCCTGGGTGTAAAGACAGCTGACAACCTTACCACCTTTATATGATGAACATCTATAAATCTAGGAGCCTCAACCTCCTGGAACCCTTATAGGAATCCCCGTACTTTACTACATAGACTTTAATTTGCATCATTGTGTGTATGTGAAATATTATGTAGGTCTATTCAGATCTGCATACATATACCGGTACATATAGCCTATGTATGTATGTATATGTATACATATATACATGTATATGTATGTGTGTGTAGATCTATATATGTAAATGTAGAACTGCTTTTTAAATCTTGAATTATACCTCTTCCCCATGTATAATAACTAGGACTCGGATTCTTAGGTTTTAAACTATTTTGTTCCTTGTTAGTTAACTGTGACATTTAAACGTAATTACCCGTTTTATTGTCTTGGCAGTCATATAGTCTAATCTTATGAAACCTATAAATGGCTGAATAAGACGTTATAAACTAAAAATTTCTAAAACTATGTTTTAATTACAATACGATAAACTTAAGAAACTAATAAAATGTAATTAGGCCTAATATAATTTTTATTCTTAGACTAAAAGTTACTTTTTAAATACCTGCCTACATTTGGCATATTGCTCATTGTTACCAGTACATTAGTAGGCTACTGCAATTTGCATTGCAATTTGCAATTTTGTCATTTTGTACCTCATTTTCCCGGTAAAGGATCTCGTTAGTGAATCGAAATCCCCAGTTTCTCTAGAAGCAAATTAAAGGCATTTTTAAGAAACCTTGCAGTCATTCGCAGTGTTTGCTCCAGCAAGATGCTGAAAGTGAAGCATTCTAAAAGTTGTTTAATTGAATAACGTTCTTGCTGAGTTTATGTTGTGGAGTTGGAAATGACGGGGTAGTAAAAAAAAGTATTCCTATAGTTTTGTGATTCAATGCCATAGGAATTAAGTAAAAATAAAATGTGTTTATTAATACATGTGCTTATTGTACTTGTGAAACTAAATAAATGGTGCAAAATATGTTGCACAAGCTTTCTCGCATAGGCTATACATGTTATACGCTAGCGCAGAAAAAAGGAAATTACAGAGACAATTAAATGTCAATTAAAGTAATTAAAGCATGAGTCATAGATGTAGGATATTTTAGAATGGATTCATCATTAATGTAATGTTAATGCAAACATGTAACGATTTTAAAAGGTTCCAAATAGAAGACAAAAGTTATTTTACCTGTTCTTTATCATAATGTTTCCACTTGACTAGGGCAATAAGCACTTGTTCTTTCATGTTAAAAATATATCATTATCAGCGGCATCTTTGAAATAGCATATTAAACCAGGGGTTATAGAAACCTAAAAATCCGGGCCCTAATAATAACCATAAATACTATGTGGTATATATTTTCCATGATCTAATCAGTCTTAGGAAAAATTTTAAAGTAAGTTTAATTAAAGTGGAGAAAAAATTCAGCCTGAAAGCACTAGAATAAACCTAACAGAGATTTATCAAATAACTCTTTGTGCTGGAGACGTAGAAATAACAGGCTCACTTGGAATTTACTGGAAATGTAAACATCACTACTAATTTTAAAATTGTTTTACTGTACATGACTAGTTGTTATTCAACTAGAAATTTAATTAATTCATTAATTATAGTAATTAATTTTACTCTTTATGACTGGTTGACATTCAACTGTATTTTAATTATTTTTTATTTATTAATGTTATTTATACTGAATGAAGAAGTGACAAGTGACAAATGACTGCACTAAGAATTTTAATTTATACATTATCTCAAGTGTAATATAGGTCTACCTATACACAATAATGATATTAATATATGATTAATACAGCTGTAATTTTTAGAGTCCACATATTGTAATATTGTGAATAAAATTCCAAGTAAACCTGTAATTTCTACGTCTACAGCACATAGATTTATTTGATAAATCTCTGTTAGGTTTATTCTAGTGCTTTCAGGCTGAATTTTTTCTCCGCTTTAATTAAATCAGCACTAGTGGAATGAAATTCATTAATACTTAGTTTAACTATTTTTCTCAAGAGAGTTAATAGGAAATAAAAAGGAAATAAGTAAAATGCACGCGCCTCTCCGGGTGCAAAAGATCAGGGTTATGATACAATAAAAGTGTCATTTTATTACAAAGTTTTATAGCAGTTGACAAGGCAAACACCGTGATACGAGATAGGTGGTCCTCAAATCACTCCTCCTTATCTTGAGGAAATTTTTATCCCAACATTACCGAACTTTGAAGGCGACAAATGTACATAAACACATAATTTTAGTGCTACTCTTTAAAGTTCCGACTAGTACGACACTTAAAGGCGACGTTAACTGCCTCAGAACATGAATGGCCTAACAACAAATCAAGATAATAAAGAAAGGAAAAACTTCATTGTGTTTTCAAACAACGTGCATATCATTACGGGCAGCATATAAAGTTCAAACTTGTTCTTTAGCGCGCTTGCATCATTGTTCAAGTGATGTTTTAAAAGTCACGAAAAAATATATTTGTGTGACACTTTTCGGATTTCATCAATAATTCGACTATTCTTAATACTATAGGTCTATTTTAAATTTTAAGTCCGCACTCGCTTCGTTTCATAATTTTCGTACGAGTATCTTAATTACCAATACAGGCAAGTTGCATAGGACTGTTTTTGTTCGATCATAATTAAATGTTTAAGTTTTGAGATTATGGATTCATAAAAAAAAAGCGTCCGACCGCGGCCAACAGCTGTTATTAAGTTCTTGCAATTCTTGTCTTCTGTCGTAGACGGCAGCTGATGGCGTACAATCAAGTCGAAGTTGTTCTTGGCCATTTTCTTTAAACGAACCGATTTTTACAAAAGGAAATGAACTCAGGCTAGTATAATATTAAAATTAGCACAAAACACAATTGATTTTATTTTAAATGCTGGTTGTTTATTGCGCAGTTTTATTTGCTACTCTCAATGTTTAAATATCGTTCCGTGTTCTATAATAATCGTTACCACAACCAGTGATACTTTAAAGGATGCCAGTAAGATACTGTTACCTCACACATAACAATAATATAAAACCCTTTTTCACACTTTTTTGCATATTTTCACCATGATGCTAGAAACCGATTATTTTCCAAAACACATACAACTTATTCTTAATAGTTTGCTCCTAATTATCGCGTAGAGAAAATAGCCACTTTAATTTCTTTTAAAAATGAGCATTTTTGAAGTGAAAATTCTTTAGCCGCGCTAGGAGTAAATCGAGAGCTAACCGAAAGTTGCGTTACGCTCTAGCGTTACGAACAAAATCGTCACAAAAGTAGTGGGGGGTAAGTAGCAAGCATAGAGTTGTTATTGACAGAGTGGTGCCAAGGGAGCGCGCGGGGGAAGGTATCAGGCATTGAGTAGGGGGCTATTACTGCTTCGAACTATAGTGGCGTGGTGAGCCCTTCACCATTATAGATGGCTCAACTCGTTGCGTGAGCATCGTTTACACGTCACTAACGTTCTCTGAAACTTAACCAAAGCGTTCATGTAAACATGTGGCTACGATCAGTGACAGTTTTTGCATTATATGATCACAACTGTGTTTTTGTTTTATATGTATTGGATTTAAATTGCCGAAAAAGTGAATTTCTTATTTTATTCAGATGATTTCCTTCTTCCGTTCGATATAATTATATGTGTCCCTCTATTTCACTCTCAACGTTGCCAAAGAAGTTTCACTTCTGTCGCGTGGCGTTCCACGCACTCGATTTTTTGCTACTTCGCCTGGACTGTGAAAGAATTTTGCAAAATTTGATAGCGATATCCATGTATTTTAAATAGTCTTCTATATCATCTACCGACACTTGTGTAGTTATCAATTACTTTTCTCCTGCTGTTCTTTGTACTTCGTAAATAAAACTTATTGTATACGTTATTAAACAGTCCAGAAAACTAAATACGAGAGCCACAGAAATTGCATGTCATAGGTATGTCATTATTGACAATGTTAATGTATCTTCCGAATATTTCGTCTTTTTTTTTTAAATCACCAGTTAGCCAAGTTCTGTATAACCTATGTTTATCAACTTATTTTATCCTGTATCATGTATGCATGCATGTCTATTTGAAGTTAACACGAAATGCACCCGTGCGTAACGGGGAGGACTCGGAATATCCACATTCTTGGCACATGTGTACTATTATCCTTGAGCATGAGCCAGTTGTTGTGGGTGGAGGCGATCAAGCAGGGTCGGGAGGTGCATCCTTTTCATCACCATTACATTTCTCATTGTGAAAGTGCAACTACATGTTCGAACAGCAAAGGACAAATCAATTAAACCATCAATTAAATCGGCTATGTTTTTGACAAGCAAGGTTAAGAAGGCATGGTGGTGTGAGGAAAATTATTTGATTGAAGAACGTGCAGGATGTAGTCTGTATAGAGAAGACGCCTGTTTCCTGTTAGCCTTAAGAATGTTGTTGAGGGTTATAATTGTTAACCAAAGAAAGCATTGTCGCCATATTACAAATACTTCAGAAATGCAATACTATTATATTCGTAAGTGTAATAGACAGTACGGTGTGTGAAAAATACTGACTGGGAGACCCGAAGGGAAAAGACCACTTGGAAGACCTAGACGTAGGTGGGAGGACAATATTAGGATAGATTTAAGATAAGTAGGATTTAGAGGGGTGATTGGATGGAGTTAGCACAGAATAGGGGTGAATGGCGGGCTCAGGTAAGCGCGGCAACTAACCTTCGGGTTCCTTAAAATAGATAATATCCCTTTAGCTTGCTTAAGAATTGTCTATTGCCATTCAATTAGTAAGTAATAGACAGTAGCTGCCCTTGGGAAGGGGAGGCGGGGAGAAAAGTGAAAGAGGGGGAAAGAGGCATTAAAACGAGAAAGAAGACGAGAGAAAAAAGAAAGTTTGTGAGAGAAAGAGAGAAAGAGTAAAAGGGCAGATGGAGAGAGTGGGGAAGAGGGACGGAGAGAGAGAAAGAGAAAGAGAGGTAAAGAGAAGGAGGGCGAGAGAGAAAATAGGAAGAGATAGAAAGAGTTCCCTATATTCTCATAGACCAATACTGATCAGATTGACCTGTAAACTGAGATGTGAACCAGAGATCAGCAATCAAAATTTTATTTTACGCTAATGTTGTTTACTTCCATGACTAGCACGAATCAGCTGGAAGAGACTGCAAGGAAATCTATCAATTGTAAACAGATAACAAATTAAGTTAAAATGATTTCTTTTAAATGCGATAATACACAAAATACATCCAAAGATATTTGAATATACCTGTCAGAACCTACACATAAAAAAATAGTTTCCATGGTAACAAGCAAAATACTTGTAATCCAGAGGATCGGGTTCGACACTGACGATCATAAATGCGATTGGGATTGGGAAACTTCAAACTAGAATGAGTTACTTTCTCATGATTTCCTCAACCTGAACCGAATTGTGTTGAAATATCACTTTCCTGTTTCTGTAACATTTCATCAACTAATCCGTATAAAAATTTATTTCACATCTTCATAGTATTAGCTTCGAAGTAACGATCCCTGATCACCACGTTTTCATCTATCTGTAACCCTTGTGCACTCGATTCGCTAGGAACACCTATTGCCACTGTATGAATGATATTGGATTAATTTATATCGAACCCTGATTCCTTCACCTGAGTATCCTTCTATGCGATTTATATAAAATGCCATATTTCATAGCTGTATTATGTGCACCTGGGGTCTGCCTGGGTAGATGGTAAGAAAGAATGACAGAAGCCACTTCTTCGCAGTACTGACAGCTTAAGCATACATTTTAGCCATTACATTTTTTTAAATTTATTTACTTAAGGTCGCTTTTTAACTGCCAGGGTCACCAGCGACCACAATTATAATTAATACATTTATATTGAACAAGTGCTACAAGAAGTGAAGTGTGAAGAAAATCATATATGCAACTTTAAATGTAGTAAGAAGAACAACATATTAAACATAAAAAGGACTGGAAGTAGCCATTACATTTGTGTATAGCTTAGATGTGTGTAAAAAGCTTGCCTTTAAATAAAATTCGTGTACTGTCTTCTGTCTAATATAATTTACTTTACTTGAACAAATTACATATTGACTTTCAAAGTCATTGTTTAAAAGTCATTCAAAGTCTTGAAAACTACAGCGTAATTGCAATCGCTCACTACTTTTCGTACACAATTGTTAGCCTTGTATTACCTAAAATTCCTCAGGTTAAAATTCAGCCCTGTATTTGGGCAAGGAAAGGAGAGGAGTTGGGGAAACGTAAACATTGTCCGCAAAGGAATAACTTTCCCATACCTTCCAAGGAATAATCAGGAAAATTAAATCCGACAGTATCAAGAAATGAAATTACGTACAATAAAATTATACAGATGAAGATTTATACATTTTTCACTCCTCTATTTCGTCAAGAAAAATCAAAACTATTTAGGAAAGAAAAGCAGCTGTTTCTTAAATTGGAGTTATCAAGGGTAATTAATCTGCAGTTTTCATATCACTTGATTCTGAAGGGATGAATTATTTTGAAGGGCGTACTTTTAGAACGTTTTTTCTTCTCACTCTTACTATTTCCTAATATTTAAAGAAGAACAAGCAAACATATAATTTGTGAGTCAACAAAACTTAAGTTTCTTTTTGCGTTTGTGTAATGACCAACCTACTTCAAGATGACATATGCAGAATGTACGACCTCTGAAGAAATGAAATATTTTATATACAATGCTGGAATGCAGTCGCAAACATTATGCAATCTGATATAATATGTTCTGAAAAAGAGTCTGTTCTTTCGAGATGACTTTTTCGGCATTGAACCTATTACTTAACCAAATGCCTTATGGTATTCATCATCCAGGACCTAAATAAAGATCACAACTGACTACTTTTGCAAGTTTACTTAAATAGGGGCGGTACAAACAACTTACTTTCTCAGCGTTCACCCTTGAATGTCAAGCGAAAATATGCAGACAATATTGCTACCACGAACTATTAAAAGACTTTCCTTTTGAGTTGAAAGAAAGCCGACTTTAGGGATTTATTGTTGTACATACTTAAAGTCACAGATGGAAACGATTTATGAAATTGCTTGTGGTTTTGCGATAAAGAAATTGGGAATTCGATTTGCCAGTTGTAGTCAGATAAAGTTTCTAACCCTTCTGTTCCAATTTGGGCAGTACTGATTAGAACGGGTTTCCAGATACTCTGCCATTGAACTGAGTTAGACTGATGCTTACATACAAGTGTTCATAATCTGCTGATACCATAGACCTACTTAAAATGCATTCCTTGTTTGAATTCATGACATACGACAACTTAAAGATCTTGCATATAAATTAGCTAAATAGTGCTTTATATATGCATGTTATATATATGCTTAAATTTTTTTTACAGTTCTTAAAATTTATTTTTTAAGAGATGGATGGATGATTCACCACCTCTACTGGCCCTTTCTTTTCTGAAATTTCTAAAAATGTAGCTATTATAACTGTCAGGCCTTTTAAATTACTGTTCTATTTTCTTACTGTGTGTACTTAGCCATTCAGAGGTGTATTTGAATTTAAACTTATTCAATTTATTCCATGCAGAGTTCTCGTTAAATTTTATGAGTCTTGTTTGTGTGATGTTCTGCTATTTTCACCCATAATATCCGAAGGAGCCTCATCAGCTATGACTTTGCACATTGTTTCTATGGTAACGAGCACCTGTTTCCCAGAATCCTGTTAAGTTAACGAGACTTGTTAACACAAACGTGTTATTTAGCGGTACTTAAAATTTATGCAGTTAACATGAAATGATGAGTTTTAATTTTGAACCATTAAAATGCACCATTGCATTCCGGGAAACAGAAATAGTTATTTTACAAATTGCCACGGAATTACCTAATCATTGCAGAAAATGACAATTGTAGTTTACTCAGGGCAGGGCCGGTTCTACGTATTTTGGCACCCTAGGCGGGAAATAATTTCGGCCTCCCCTAAATTGCCACCTAAATCATTCAATACGACTTACTTAAATGCAGACTCACAGTAAAAGCCAACAACCATCATGCAATGACCTTCAAGTTGTACAATAACTTACCTGCATATGCATATCCCAATTGAATCAGAATGTTTAGAAAAAAAAAAAAACTATTCAGAATTGATTGATGGAAAATGCTTTTTATAACATTAATGAATACCTCCAGACTACATTTTAAAAATGTAGCCTACCTTAAATTTTGTACATTACTTTGAGTTTATGTCTATTGCAATTGTATATTGCTAAATGACAGTATTAAATTACTAATTACACCAAAAGAATTTAGATTTTGATTAAACATGGAATTTCATCTTCTCTATCCTGGTATTGATAAGTGGTTAAATAAAATTGATTTGAATTGGGCTAAATTGAGAAAGGCTGGTAATCATTAAGATATAACATATCTAGATAGAATGAATATTAAATAAAAATATATATAAATGAAAGGTTATAACTTTTTATAATTACATTGAACAAAAAAGAAACTACGTCATAGATACTCTTACTACGTTTTTAACATTTTAATGTCGCTTTGGAAATTTCAGTTTTTTAAATTTACTTTTTAATCTAAATGTTGTCGTCCCTAAATGCTTTTAAAAATTTCCCTTCCTAGGCGGCTGCCATGGACGAACCGGTCATGACTCAGTGTTTTCTTGCTGTCAGAATTAAATGGGTGCTATATAACTTAGAGCTATGGGCCTATAGAGACTTAAATATCCCATCAGATTTACTAAGATGTTAAAAGAGTTCAGAAGTCAAGAAATGATCAATTAATTACCAGCAATTATAACATAACTGTCAATACGGAAGAGTCATCCAAAGCAATATGTGAACATGGGTCTATTGTGTGTAATTCGTTCCGCTGAAATACAATTCATTTTTCTTAATCGATTACTAGCTTTGGCAATATGTTATTATGTTCAGATCAGAAGAGACATAGCTGATCACAACGCCTCTATTATATTGGTGCAAGCTATGGATGACAATACAAAAATGAGGAACAGCGGGAGACAAGCGGTGATATCTTCATTCGGTTTGAGTTTCTGAATATAAAAACTCAATCATTATGCAAGCTATAACATATGGATTGCTGAGGACTCTAAAAGCTTGTACTAGGATGTTTGAGTGTCACTACATAATTTAAAAAAGTACGGCACCATTAATGCATTCTACGTTTAGAGGCAATACGGGAATCTCATCGCACCCGTTCCAATATTAATTTTGCAGTATATTATAGTCTATTTATAGTATATTTAATAGGTGTCACAATTTATTTATTTTACATTTAAAATTTATAATTGTTCATTAGACACTCCCGAGTGTATAACTGCTTGAGGCCGGGAGTGTGGTTAACAAAGAATATGTAAACATTTATTTAAACATTTAGTTTCAACTTTCAAATTACTACAAAAATATATTTTTAACATTTTGTTTGATAAGTTATAGTATGTAATGAATATTTATAATCCTATATTAAGTAATAAATTATTTTATTGATAGTTTTGGGTGAATTTATGTATCTGTAATAGCCATTTTTTTGTCCAATAAGGTCTTTTTTTTTTTTTGCTGTAGATCCTTCATTATCTTTTACTTTGATAGCCGCTGTTAACTTTATTTTGTTAAAAATGACTGTCTCTTTGGGAGTGCACTCATAAACTATATCGTCTCTAGTGAAATTTGGAACACTCGAGTGCACGGAAACTTTCCGATGCTTCTGGTATTTAGTGCTTTTATTTATTTACAGTTGGCTTTAATAACATTATTGTGTTCTACACCAGTCCAGATTGTCCTATCTCTTATTGCTTTGAGTTCAATTCCGACCACATGCATTATAGCTTATGAACAACGCTCAACCTAGATGAGCGGTGAAAGGTGCTGGAGTGCGTGCCTCACAACGAATGTCTTGATCAGCCCCTGGATGAGCCCGGCTAGTATTGGATAAATGACAAAAGTCTGGCACTCAAATATTAACCTATGAACACAGGTCTATTTCAGGTTCAGGAGCGAAGGATTGGGAGGAATAAGACTCACATTAAGTGGAGGGTTGATGAAACTGTCTTCTAAATTGTGTCTTCTAGGCCTATATTATACATACAGTCGTTTAAATTGAACAGAAATGTCGTTTAAATGGATAACAAACAGAAAGTTATTTAATTTATCAAAGAATTATGTTAATTGAACAACAATTATTAAATCATGATGTTCTCGCAACGAATCTAGATGCCCTTGGCCGTATCCGCCATCGGGAAAAAAAGGAAAAGCAGGGTGGGGAGTATTATGACTGAGTCGGTTTTAGAATTCCGTTACCAACATAAAATCATTGTGCATCATATCGGAACGATTCCGTGCACATGAGAATACACTCCTTATCACTCAAAAGAGTGATGTGCCTCACTCAAGGACTGCATTCAGCAGTATACATGTGTGGGAGCTTTGAGGTTGGAAGAACAACTGGCCTGCGAGCGAATAGCAATTAGCAGAGCAACTAGAGGTTCTTGTAGCAGTCGAATCTTGAAAAAAAGCTGTATTGATATACATCATATTCTCATGAGGAAGAACGAAAGAAAGCTTAGCCTATACCTAATGTGACTACAGTGAAAAATAAAGTGTTATAGTTTATGAGACATCACAATAAGTTATTCTTCACTTTAATTGTCAAACTGGTCTATTCTACAGGGTTTCACCAAAAAGTAGTGTCAGTGAGTCAATTAGAATTTATTTATTGATCCGATCGGTACAATACATTAAAATATTTTAAAATAGGCTCCTCCTGTGTGGATACATCGCTTCCAGGAAGATTTTCAGGCATCAAAGGCATCACGGTAGGACTTTTCCGGAATATCATTTAGAGGCTTGGTGCAAGCCTCTTTGACTTTGTCAACTGTCCCGAAATGATGTCCTTTCATGGGAGTTTTCAAGTGTGGGAACAAGAAGAAGTGGAGGGAGCCCCGTTAGGACTTTAGGGCGGCTGGGGAACCGTTGGCACCTTTGAATCGGCCTGGAAGCAGGTCATGAAGGAGGCGGTGTGGGCCGGTGCGTTGTCATGGTGAAGTTTCCAACTGTCCGCAATGTCGGTCCGGATGCGTACGTTTGAGTCTCTTGAGGACTTCCACGTAGAATTTGGCGTTGTCGGATACACCATGAAAGGACATCATTTCGGGACAGTTGACAAAGTCAAAAGAGGCTTGCACCAAGGCTCCAAAGGACATTCCGGAAAAGGCCTACCGTGATGCTTTCGATGCCTGGAAATCTAACTGGAAGCGATGTATCGACACAGGAGGAGCCTATTTTGAAATATTTTAATGTATTGTACCAATCGGATCAATAAATATCTTCTAATTGACTCACTGACATTACTTTTTGGACAAACCATGTATGTTATTAAGAGGGATGCCAATTTTAAGTTCAATAATTCTGTGTGTCGCAATTTTTAAATCCGTAATAGTTTAATTAGCAGTCGTTTATACTATTAATATCGTAATCCTGTTATATTTCAGACTTGAATTTCTGTTCATGCTAGTTAGTTTTTACAGATAATCAATCGTCTTCTACTAGAATCAAAAGCAATAAAATGAAATAAATTACACCAATTGTTAAGACGTAATGCTGCAATTATTTCTTTATATAAATTGTAAGATTTGATCATTGCGTACTTTAAAGGAATGTAACTTCCGAAAAAGACTTCAAGTCACGCCGAACGTGGAAATCCTCTACTAAATTCGTCAAAGAAGTTTTGTAACGAAATGTCTTTCAATATAAATAGCTACACGTACTTACAAGAGCTGCAATTTGAAGTAATTTATTTCCAATGTACAAATTGCTATGAATCATTCTGAGTTCCGCAAAAAAAGCGAGCATGCAGTTAATATTGCCATTTCACGTTGATGGGTAATGGATGTAGACACAGCTGCATTTACGAGTCTTGTTTTGCAGTTAAGCACATATGTCGCTAACTTAGTTTCTAAAGAGAAGATACACTATTTCTTCACCGTTTGAAGAATGCTACTATTTGCAATTCAATTAGGAGTTCTGCAATAAAATGCAGATCCTTGAAAATTATTGCTTTCGTAAGAATATAGATTTAGTGCAGGCATGAGAGCGCTTGTTCTTAATCGAGCGAAGAAGAGCTGCTCTAGATCTGAAACCCTGTCCTGATTCGAAGATAATACAGAACAGGCACACAGCCTCGGACTCATATATGAATGGAAAATAAAAAGTAAACCAACAGAAAATGGTTATTTTGTTCATTCACTCAGTACAGAATAAAGTTTCTAAGATGGTTGGATGGAGTTAGAGAATAGGGTTGAATAAGCGCGGCAATGAACCTCCGGGTTCCATAAAATAGATAACATTTATTTAGCTTGCTTAGGAATTGAATATAGCCATTGAGTAAGCAAATAAATAAGTAAATAAGTAAGTATGTAAGTTGTGGTCCCCAGATATCATCCGTCATTATCATCTTCATCCCATCCTCGCCTTGTTTGCGGAGTGAGTGTGTGTGAATGGTGTGCCTCGTCCTATGTGTTCGTGTTGTCTCGGAGGTGGCCCCGGCATTGGGCTGATCACTCATCCGGGGAGGCCCTCCATGTCCTTGTCTGGTCAAAAAAGTATGTATGTGATCCAAAGGTAATCCCTCTCTCGACAGGTCGCGGCCCTGTAAGGCCCGGGCGGCTTGGGTCGCTTAAATCCTAAAAGGGAGAGGTTAAACTACGAAAAAGAAAGAAAGTAAGTATGTAAGTATGAATGTGGTTTTGCTGTACTCTATTCCTTACCTGTGAGGCCGTTCTAAGGCTATGTAAGTGTCAGTGAACTACATGTCAGTGAATCATAAGTTATACAGACATAATTAAATGCTTTACATTTTGTGAAATTTGCGTAGATGTTTAAGTATTTTATATGTCTGTATACGTTTGTATAAGAGTTAATTAATTATTTAGCTAACTATCCATTTTTTACCTAGATACCTACCAAAAGAGGCGAAGTGCGAAAGCTTTGCATGAATTTACTAATATTATAATATTGCAAAAGCTTCTCTTCTGCAAGAATGACCTATTGCTACAAAAATACCTTCTGTGATCTTAACCCAATATATTCCTTACAAAGATTTTAAAATATCTAAAGAAAACAAATTAAAACAATAATTGTTATTACTTGGCTGTTTGTTGAGACTTGTGAGCACTTTTCATTTTCATGAGCTGTCTATGTTCGAAAAAAAATGACCTAACCACGCTTAATCACTAAATAATCGTCCGACAAACAGTTTTGGGGGTATTTTAAATATTTTCAAAAAGGAACTGCTGATATCTCTTATGCTACGACACCCATTAATTGTGGGAGCATTCTTCTTCTTCTTATCATTATTATTATTATTATTATTATTATTATTATTATTATTATTATTATTATTATTATTATTATATTATTATTATTAATCCCATTATTAATTAGGTCGATCACTGAGCTGCCTGAGGTAATCAACATTTTGCTCTTTTATATATATATTTGTTTAATATATATAAAATATAATATATTATATAATATATATATTATATTATATTATATTATATATAATATAATATATATATTTTTAATATACCAAAATAATTTCCCCTATGCCATTACATTTCTACCTGTTAGTTAGAGCACGTGAAAAAGTTATTTTAGCCCAACATTTTTTCTTTTAATTAACGAATAAATTCATAAATGCATACTTATGTATGCTATAAAATTGTCTTTAGAAAATACTCTCAGCCAAGTTTGAACTCGAACCATATTCACAATTGAATGTATAAGTTCCTTGCTATAAGTAGTGTGGTCACTAAACTAAACTCAACTCCGTGGCGCGACATCCCTGAAGGGACACATTCTCTATTAAAAATGTTATTATTAATATATTTTCTGAAAGATGACAGTGCACAATAAAGCAGTTAAAAACCGTTTCTGTAGGAAACATACCGAAATGTCGAAAGCTCGTGAGAACAATTTCTACCCATCTCCGTTTTTTCCCGCATAATAACAGTTTTTGGCATGTATTTTGCAACGGACATATATAAAGAATATGAACAGTGGTTACCTTTAGAGCTTATCGAAGCAGAATACGCATGCGTTTAACACACGATTTCTGACGTAATCTTCACCAGTACAACCTTAAACTCTACGACTTTTAAACAAAGATTTATAGAGTTGTAATTGGCCCGCAATACTTTGTTGCTGTGTTGAACTTACACAGGGGTCCCCAAAGGCTGCAAATCGAAACAACAATGTTAAAAGTAATTTAATGAAGGCCTAAACATTTTTTACTAATTTAGGTAATGTACATCAAATTAATATCATCGCTATATCTCATGATATAGTTGGCCAGAGCTTTTACCTTCTAATCTTGAGGTATCTGATTTTATTAACTTATAAATAGGGCCCGGATTCTTAGGTTTTATACTATTTTATAAAGAAATGTATTTACCAAAAAATGATCTTTTTTATTTTCTCTACAACTTGACTGTGCTAAGTTTCCATGTATCGCCCAATGATAGCCTAGAAAAATTGAAAATGGATATGAGTGAAGTCACTTTTGCAGAAAACGGATATAGCCTTTTTATTAGTCATAGATAAGAGCTTGCAATTTTAAATTTTTATTAAAATCGTTAGAGCCAATTTTTCAAGAATCAAAATTTTTCAAAACATTTTCATGCAAAGTCCCCTTAATATTTGAGTTATAAATATCAAATTCTGGGCGGATGGATAAAGTTTTGAAAAGTCCTTAATTAAGAAATGAAGTAAATACAAAGAACCGTTTACCCGCTGTGCTTGTGCACGGACAGACGGACGTACGGACAGACGGAGCGACGTCCTTCTAAAAACACTTTTTTCGGTTCCTAGGCATCGTGAAACATATTTTCCTGGTGTTATCTCGATTTCGATTTTTTTCACGATCACAATACTTTCTCTATACTACGTAGGCGAGAAAGTAAAATGTAACGGATTATACAAATAATAATTACGTTTGTGCTTTGTTGTATAAAAACGAAACTAACGTCTACGAGATCACGGCATACTACGAAATAACCATCCATGAATCGATTCGAGTTACCATGTTGTGACAGTGCTACCTATGGTGCTTATAAGACATAGTTAACTTCATTCAGGTAAGCTAACAGCAGAACAGAATAAAAGCACCGAATCGAAATTGTGTTTTAATCATCATTTCTATTATTTCAATTTTCAAACAAGTTATGTTGTATAAAATAATCTGTTTTCGTTATGTTTGAATGGCAGCGTGTGACATATTAATCACTGCACACTGATGCTTACGAGTCCAGTAACGAGCAGACGATTTTATCGATAAAACAACATCCTCATATTAATAGCAAGCATTTTATAAGATAACGTCACTATTCTGCCAGAACCACGAATGTGCAAAAATTATAAAGTCACGAATGGGTCACATTTGTTATTGCAGCATAAAAAATAATGTAGAACTTGTACTTTAATGGAAATGGAACTAACTATTACTCATCAAGGAAAGAAAATACAACGTTAGTGGTTCATACAGAACAAAGATTAATGTCAACAGATGCCAGCAATGCACTGCAGTCAAAATCTGAATGTTTGCTCATTCGTGGTTCTCACTCGTGATTGGTCTATATCCAAGGAATCCCTAAACGTTATTGGTCAATATCAAACACGCAGAATATGAGTCAGTTGAAAACCTCCCTCAAAAAGGATGTAACCATAATTTTTTGGGGGAAAGGGATTTTTTAGGTTTATCATTTTCTTCTCCAAACCCATGCCTTGGGAAGTACGAACTTAACTGCATGTTCTTATTTCGTCATACTATCCCTGTCAGTATGCATTCATGATAAGTGAGTTTCATTAATGGCAGTGACGGCCAAAGCCGCTGGTTGCTAAATGCATTTTTTTAAATTTAAGTAGTTCCTATATATTTTACAGTATCTCGTTATTCAATTTACTACTTTGAACATACTAAATCTGGAATTAAATAGCGAAAAAATAAAAACCTAAAATTTGGAAACCCCTGCTTTGAAGTAGTCACCACCTGTCGTTTTCAGTGGGTTACGTTCACCGATCTCCAGATAATGCATCGCCTCACGAAGACTTTAGGATGGATGGGAAAGTACAACCTACCATGGTTGAATTTTCTGTTTTTGTTGCTTTTACCAGTACTCACTACTTGATCCACATATATACAGTGTGTATGTGTATACTATATTTGAAGCCAGAAAATTTATAAAGTAACTTAGATCTACTTCAGAATAAACGTATAATGTATTTTCTGTAAGATAATCCTCAATTAAATACCCTAGCCTTTAAGGACTGGAATATATCTTATTTTTACCACTACTTCCTTGCTCAGCTATTATCCTACCATTTTATTTCCGTTACTTTATTTATTTATTCATTCATTTTCTTTATATATTTCATTTCCTTCTGTCTCTGCAGATTCATTGAATAAATGTTGATTTAGATTCTACCAAAATGTACGTAACCTATTCTGGTTCCATATTTATACATTTTTTGTAGATTAGTATTTAACTAATAATTTGTTGTTCAATGTTGATAATGCGAGTGGAAAGTAAATGATAAAGACAGAGACTCATTCTTTATGCAAATCTGATACAAGTCTCTTCCCAAACGAAGGAAACTTGTGTCTCTTTCCAATAGTATGACAATGTTACGGTACCCTTTTGCTACACTTAACTGTGTATTAGTGTAATGTTTTTAATTTACCTCATAGGGAGAAAGCTATGATATACCCGGGAGGGAATGAAGAGAATCCTTTTAATTAACAACTGCGAATTACGCTTGCAATAAGAACAGGGGTTCAAGAGTTCACAACTAATTGCCATGAATCTTCTAATTGTACGCTGTACGCATTAATTTACTGGAGGATTAGAATTGTGACTAGGCTATATTTACTGCTAACTGCTGTGCACTACAATTAATACATATTTACTACAGTGTGCAGGAGGTATCTTAATATTGAATATAGGGGATTCTCACTGCACGTCTTAATAAATATACAAACGTGATAGGCTATTCTAAAAATTTATAGCCTAGACTGTTACCAACAGGTAGTTCTAGCTTCGGCTAAAGCAGATTGTGAGTAAAAGAATATGACGACGGCTACTTCTAAATCTTGTAGTGCCTGTAAATAGGGTTCCCAACTCTTGAAATTTGAAATAACAAATAATAACATATAACTGAAATGAAAATAAGGGATGAATGCCAAAAATAAGGGAACCAAAGTTTACTAACCGTACAACATAACGAATGGTGACTTATAGCACTGTATTAATTTTCTCATTAAAAACACACAGTACTCTCAGATTATGTTTTCCCGAAGAGTTAGCGACCATGTCTTACTTTTGTTTTATAACTGAAAATACTAGCTTTTGCTATTATTTATTTCCGTCTGACAAACTTGAATTAACATACTGTATTTAGCTTGCTGCAGCAAACACAGCTTGGTTCCGCGCAGATTCTTTCTAGTTTGTAAACCTTAAGTAGAAGAGGAAAAGCCAGCGACGAAGATGAAATTCGCGTAAATTAGAAGTTGCACCTATTTCACAAGAGGAGTGACTGCTACAGTACGTATTCGCAGGAGGTCAAGGCTGTTCCAGTCTGCAAGAACTAGCACCTTGTAATGATACACATTTGTATGTAAATCCCAGCATTTCAACATGAGCGATAACATGCGTTTTATTATCCGTCATAACCCAGATATCAGCTTCAGTCAGAGGTCATTGGATTGAAGGATGTGCCGAAGGAAGAAGGCACTCGACCGTGGTGTATGTTGCTAGTAGAGATGCTATGATTAGGCCTATAGAATGCGGTTTACCAATCTCGGCAATCAAATATTAAGACTGAATTTATTTTTAATTTTGAAATTTATATAATATTTTCAACGAAACAATAATCTTTGGTATGAATGTTATCCACCTATTCTTGAAATTAAGATTATTTTTATTTTATTTTTATATTTGCTGATAAATGAAAAAGCATGAGTGGAGCAGCCACTGGAATAGTATATAGTGTACTAATAATTGTCATAGGTAATCCCACGAGAGATTACGAGTTTATCGTTATATTTTCAAGTACGAAGTTCGAGCAAATTTATCTGATGAATCTCGTAATACGGAGTAGGATTTATTAAGACTATTCCATAAATAAAATGTAACGAATTTCATAAATAATAATCATTTTCTTACTTTGTTTTCAATGCTCTGCTCGCTTTGAGATAACGGCGTACTAAATGAATGAACAGTCCATGCATCGATTCGATGAATCGATTCGAGTTACCAATGCTACCAATAGTGCTTATCACAAGTGTGAAGATCTTCGTCAGAACGCAATAAAAGCACATGAACTGGCTTACACCGAATCGAAATTGTGCTTTCAATCAATGCAACCTTACATTATATAAGTTTCTCAAGAAGTTATATTGTACCGAATAATGTGTTTTCATTTGTTCACTGGCAGTATGTGAGGTATTAATCACTGCACGTTGGATGCTTTACGTGCCAAGTAACGAGCTGACGTTTTACCAGATAGAATTGCATCCTTATGTTCACAGTAAGCATATTAAAAGATAAAAGATCGTAATTGGTCTATATCTGAGGAATTACTAAACGTTATTGGTTAATACCAAACACGCGGCGTATGAATGGAATAGTCATAATAAACCTGTTGAATAAGTACTAAAAAAAATAATATTTGCATGCTCTTAGATATTTAATTTAATTTAGAGTAATCCAATTTAAACAGGAATTATTTTAATCTACCACATAAATGCAAGCGTACGATAAATGGACAAACTTCGCACAATATAACAACAGTATTTCTATAAATAAAGTATGAAATAACACTTGTTCTATTTTAGGGAATGTTTGTACTTAACATTACTACTGCATTAAACGACCGCAAATGGAAAACCACATCAATAGAATAAAACAAAACGTTTCCGCGTACAAGTACTCTCATAATGCTGTACCGGCAGCTATAAAGCACTTCGATTACAACGAAAATAGCTCTTCATAGCGAAGCGAAATGTTTAAAGTATATCAAGTGCTATTGTTTGTAAATGAGGACCATACATATCAGCAACATGTGTTACAGCCAGGTACTGGACAGTAAACTCACCAGGTATACCAAAAGTGAACAACCTAAAATTAATACTTTTTAGAAAATAATTTATTTCCTTGCATATTTTATTCATAAGTCGAGGATTAATAAATTGCAATCCAAAATTCGCTTATCATAGTGATAACCCTGATAACCCGTATTCAAATTTACAGAAATCCGCATTACCTCTCGGACATTTCCTTCAGTTTTAAGGTTGATGCTCTTTCGTAGTTTCTAGTAGTGTAGTAATTACTTCATTAGAATGAATGGGTATAGTAATTGAGTATTGAAATAAAGTGTAGGCCTACATTGATAACTGATTCACCTGTACTCATAAAATAGAAGTTCCGATTGCATTCTATAGAGAAGAATTTGCCACGAAATTCCATAGGACATAACACATAGGACGAGACACAGCAGTCACACCCACACTTATTCCGTACAAGGCGCGTATGAGATGAAGGTGATAATGGCGACCAGATGATATCAAGGGCCTCAAGTTTCCCCACATTCGTGTCATAGAAGATGAAAAAACCGGAAAATTTCTCTATGAAACTTGTCCCGACCAGCAATCGAACCCGAACCTGCTGCGTGAGGAGAGCGAGCGCATCCTCTACGCCACATAGTGGACTGTAACCTTTTTCACAAATGACGTAAATTAACATTTATTAAACCCTCAGTTTAAAGTTGGCTATATACTTTAGATACATTGTGTACCGTACTCCACTATTCCGAAATAAAATCACCTTTGTTAACGTATTTCGTATGTTACACATGTTCTATAAGTGACAGTATATAATATACAGCCCATTAACTATACACAAGTGTGATTTTAGCAAGAGTGCTTGCATAGACTATTATACAATCATTACAGTTGTTGACACCATAGAATTCAAGAGCTGGTACATACATACCTGAAAAGCCCCCTTCACAAGGGCTGCTAATTTATTAGTGATTAAATAATAGCTTAAAACAAAGTGGATACTATGCAAAATTTCATAAACGTTTAGAAGTACTCATAACGAAAATTATGAAATTAAAATAATTTATTATTATGACAGAATAAGTATGGAAAACTGAAATAATTATTATGAAAAATTAACAGAGAATTATTCATTTCATTATCTATACATTCCGTAATACTGATAATGATGATATTCACGGTAATAAAGATGTCAGGTGACTAATAATAACAATAGTACCGGGAACATCAATTCAGTTTCAATCAAGATCTCAACAGTTTCATACCGTAACTATAAAGATTCTTAATCTTTTCCTGTATTTTTTTTTTTCTGTGCAGATTGTTCATCCCATTCTGTTCTCTCTGAGATCATCTTTAAAATTGTCTCTTCTTCTGCGTCTAGGTCTTCTCCTAGGCTTTCGTGTTAATATTATTTTTGTATTGTTCTCAGCTACGTACTAGGTAATAATAGCACAGCAAATATACGTACGTAAAAGAACTCCAAGCCTAAATTGGACAAAAGTCCTCGGCCCTTACTTGAAAGGCGTTGGACTGACCACCTGTCACTATGCCCTCTGTCGGAAAAAAAAGCGTAACAAAATTCAAATAAGTAACAATAACCTCTACTGGGAGGAATATGAAATATGAATGAATGACTTGATTCGGACACTTAAAACCCAGTATGTCGCGAGTTCGAACTCCTGAAATAGTCAAATTCTTCTAGTATGACCATGATTCTGAGCTTATTTAACTTTCTAAAGTAAATGAGTACTAATGATTATCCTAGTCATTAAAAAGACGTATGTTTGATGATTTTAATTTCTTATCCCATTTAAAATTGGTGGCCGTTTTAAGATTTCTGTTTTAGCTTCTGTCAATGATTCTAACCAAACGGTACATGCTTTGAAAGTTTGAAGACAATTTTCATTCTCGAGTGTAAAATGTTTTACATCTTTGTTAATTATTTTTTGGCGTAATTCTAATGGTTTACCGGCATTGAATCTGTTTGTAAATTTGTTAATAACACAGTCATGACCAAACCAAACCAATGTTCTCCCTATTCGGCATGAATGTTCCTTCAAGTCATTAAAAAGACATATATGTGTGTAAGGACTTTTATTTTTTTTATTCCATTTGAAGATGAAGATCATATCTTAGATTTCTTTGGTCGCGAGAATCACCGTTCCCAGAACTACTATTTAGTCACCTATAAATTAACTGATGCCTGCCGAGAAGGAACTGTGTTGTTTCAGAATGCTTTAACTAATAGGACGGAAAACTACTTCATACTACCACCTACCGTTCTGTGATTTTGCAGTAACTTAACCGAAGACGAGGCAGTAAATAAATAGTTAATTTACTGTGGGTAATCTATTGTAATGTCTGTAAAGAAACTACATCAATCTTGCAGATGCATTTTTTAACGTCTCAAACACTTAGGTCTATAGTGATCTATGAAACAACTTTTCAAGCGTGCATCTTCGAGGGTTTTCAAGAGTGGTATTGAGGATTCAAAGAATCATGAAAATTTTTAAGGCTATTATCTTGCAGTATAATTCAAGATGATTTGCAATACAGAAGATCCGTATCATTATGATCACTTAATACTTGAGTGGAATATATTTTCTCGCCATGTCCAGAGGTCCATGAAACAAACAATGGTTCGAACATTTAAAAAGTTGCATCGCAATCAGGAAGTTGTGTTGAAACCAGCGAGTTTTGTCTTGGGGTGTATAGCTACAGTTCTTATAATTTTACCTACTATGCAGATGATGAATTCTACACAAAATATTTCTGTCAGAAAACTGTAAATACATGTTCGCTCACGTTTATTTCGTGTAAAGTTGGATTTTACCTTGCCTGTTTACTGACGTCTGTACTAATGGATAGTTCTTTCCTATAAAATAGCCTCTCATAGTGCCTGTAAAAACTAGACTATAGGTAAGTTAAATTTATTAGAGAGTTTTATCCATAAAGAAATTAACTTGCTATTCATTCATGAATATGCTTTTGATCTGATGAAGAAAACACACACACATATATATATATATATCTTTGACTTTCTTCTTCCACCTTTCTTATTCCCAGTAACATTTTAAGCCCAAGCAATGAAGAAAAAAAATTCACAGTTTTCATTTAACTTACCCATTATATTTCGGAGGATCAACTAAATCTGGTTTGTGTAAGCTCTGTTATCAGAAATGAAAAATTGCACATTCTCTAAAAAAAATTTCCATGAAATAAAAAAATAATAACGATGTGGTTTAAATTACTCTTGTTTCCTTTTGATCTGTCCATCACATTAACTTGCCAGGCAGGACAGTTTATTATTGAAGGTTTTGAATACTGCGATAGGGTATTCACAGTTGTTAATTCGTTGTCAAGAAGATTTAGGATAATGTTGATTTATTCAAAGTAACCCACTGACTCTCGTTATTCTCCCGATATTACTTTTTGAAAACAAGGATGACCAAGCAGAATATTCTAACCATCCAATTTTATAATCACTGCTGCAATTATTATAATCTCGAATTTAGGCAAAAAAAGGAAACGTGACATTTTACGAGCTTCATTTTTGTTTAATGGGCATTTATTTTGTTGCAGCTTTAAAATTAAAAAGAATATATCTTAGTGGAATCGTAGTTGGTTTACCACGTGATTGCGTAAATGCATTTTATCGACTGCATTCTAATTATTAACAGTATTGTAGAGAAATTAGGTATTAGTATATTATAGCTTGTGTAGTGGAAACTAACTAAGAAATTAAAAGAAGTAAAGCGTTCCCTGTACACTTTACAGGCCGTGAAGGACATAAGGGTTCCACGAGTGTGAGGCACCCAGGGTTTAGACGTTCGGGACGTGAATGTGATAAAGTTGTCAACCTTACGCACCGACCGCCTTTACTCCCAGGGTAACTCTGGTACTCATTTCTGTTAGAAGCTGAGTCGACCCCAGAGCCTTAGTGCCACCAGACGAATGAGGCCAATTGAAAAATCCCAGTGACCTTATCGGTGATCGAACCCGTGCACTTCTGGTTTGTAGCGCAGTGCCTCAAACACTACGCCACGGTGTACCCCACTAAAATAAATACCTTAAATAATTTAATATACAACAATTTTCCCATCTCTTGTTATTTAATTAGCTTCAGTAAAATTATTTCTTCCTCTTGCACTTACTACTACTGTAGAATATGTACCTAGGCTAACAGGCTGTTAAGATGGCGGACGGGAGCTCTTAATGAACGAATTGAACAAGCTTAGTAAAAAGGCATTAATCGACATTCTGGTGTCCAAAACTGTTGCACTAGATGTTGGTGAGAATGTGAAAGTTTATTTTGAGTAATTATTGACGCCTAATACGCATAACAAGGAAAATGTAAATAGTGTGTCTGATGCTGGATGCAAGAAAGATGGCTGTCTGTGGAATCGCGAAATGGAATTGATGTGCAGACTCAACAATCAAATGGAAAAACGGCTAAAGGAACAGGAATTACTCATTGAACTATTAAAGGGTAAATACAATAAAGGGTAAATACAATACAATAAAGGCTTGTGCAGTTGAAATTTTAGATTACAATATTATTGTAATCTCCAAATGGCGATTTTTATGATTTTCTGAATAGTTTTGAAGCAATACTAAAATAAATATGTAAAAATAGGCCTAAACTAAGAATTATCATTGGAACCGATCTAAATGTAAATATTCCAGAAGGAAGCCGTCAGGCTGGCCAACTTTTGGATCTGCTCAGGACTTTTAATATTTATGCCACTAGTTTGAGCCCTACGAGAGGGACTTCTTGCCTAGATTATTTTTTAACAGACATCAGTAAGGAAATGATTTCGGTTAGACATATAGAATGTTTTATTGCAGACCATGAGTCTCTGCTGTTGATTGTAAATAGGAGTAAACTGAAAGTAAACAGAGAATTTATTAGGTTTCGTAACATGAATGAGACCAATATAGAAATGTTTTGTCAATTTATGTTTGATACTGATTGGGAAATTTTAAATAATGAAAGAGACATTAATACTGCCTTCGCAAACTTTATCAATCATATGATAGTACACTATAATTGCTGCTTTCCATATAAATATAAAGACAAACTAAGAGTGCTGTTAAGAGGTACAGTAATGATCTCGATAAACTACTTCGCCGAGTACTTGCTCAGAGGACGGTTTTCAAGTCTACAAACAGTTTTGAAATTTCATAATTATGTAAAACTTTCCCTATCTCTTGACACATCATTTGCTTTAGTAAAATAATGTCTTCTTCTTCCAATTTTAATACTATAGACCTATGCATTGGCTAATAGTATATGATATTTCGAAAAAAAATGAATACACTACTTCGAACTGTTAAATGAGAAAATTACAGAGCACAATGCTTCAGAATAATGGAAACATTAACAGGTATATAATTCACTGTGAATCATAATAATTTTAATTGAGAATTCTTACAGCGTTAACACAATGAATATAGGAAGCAGGAAGAGAAATAAGTTATAATTACTGTCAGAGGAAGTAAACACAAGATACATTCCCAATAAACATGGTTAATCCGGTTAGAAAAAGCTTTTGAACGCCTTCTAATTTCCAGTGTATCAATTAGAACGTAATAACAGGACGATAAAAATCGCTGAGATTTCTCAGATTAACGTGAAACTGTGAGAAAGCAAACAACAGCAACACACAACACTAATTAAAATATGGTGTCCTTGAGCCAGATAATATTTCTTCATGAAGAAAGCACTGGAAGCAGCGAACGTATCGGTTCCTGAGAAAGAAGATGCAGTTTCCTGGGAGGAAAGGAAACCTGCGAACTCTCCCACCGCACAGTAGCAGAGTGGATATTGTTACAAAACGACATGGGGTAACCAATTAATTAGCAATTGCAGTCTCATGCATATTAAACATGGGCATGGGTTGTTACTGTTTATTGTTTTCCTCACTAGGCATACTAATATTTCATACAAGCATGTGTATGCACCATCGTCTCTTAGTTGTTAAGTTGTATACTGTCTGTCTGTCTGTCTCATCTGTAACCCTATGATCCCCAGGTGGGGCGAAGGGGCCTCCAATGGAGGTTTCATTACCTATACTAATTTTGATATGCTTATTTTCCGAGAGAGGGTAGAGGGACAGGTGGTAAGCCCATCGCCTCGCAACCCCCCTCTGGAAACTAAGTATTTCTTGGACGTGAAAGGGCCGAGAAATTTTGTCCAGAGGCTCTAATTTAGGCTTGGAGTTCTTTTACGTGCCTCAAATCTACGACACGGGACCCTTAGCTTAAAGTCCCTCCCGGAGGACTCCGTGCCCAGGATTTTTACGTCCTGAAAAATCCAAAACCACGGCCGGGTTTGATCCCGCGCCCTGCGGATCTAGAGGCGGGCACGCTACCTCTAGACCACCGCGGCCGACAAGTTGTATACTATCTTGGTTTTATTTATAAGATTAGTATTGATTTCATTATCAGGTAGAACGAAAGAGAATGCCTAGTGGTGTCAGTTCTACCAGAATAAATAAATAAATAAATAATTAATAATCGTTGGAAGATTAAATAAATAATTTATGATATACTAAAAGAACGTGCTGATTTAATTGATTAAACAGTGTTAAAAATCATGCTGGATGGTACTGGTGAGCTTAGTTTTAGAAAATGACGCCACTGATGAAGTTTTTCTCTTTTTGAAGATTTCCTGAAGATGGTTGAATTAATCGAAAATATTTAGAAAAATAAAAAATAATAGAAGTTGAGTAGAAAGGTAATATGTTATTATTTTAGTGATTAAATAGAAATTTAATTAAATAAAGTAGAGTAAACTTATTTTATTTTCATACCAATCTAGAATTGCATTGTATTGAGTCCCACAGAAGTAGTCTATTTCTAGAATGTATTCTAGAATCCATTGCAATGGGGATTCTATAGATCGTCCCAGCCTTAAAAGACAGTATTGAGTTAAATGTAGTATTTGCATCTCACTTGCACTCGTACGTTCTGCAATTAGCTTCGTCCTTTTCTATCCCGACAATGTTGCCATTTTCCAAAGTGATAAATGTAATAATGTGATTGCGTGGTCTGATAGGGAATTTTCCGCCCTTTCTAATGATGTCAATTGTAAAGCCATAAATAATTAATATGAGGCCTATTTTTCATAATTACGTTATTTTGGCGGAAGTCAATATTTTTGCACATTAATAACTTATCACGCGATAGACAGAAAACTAATAATCAAAACAAGTAAAGATTTTTTTCTTGGACTGCCTGATGGTGAAAGAAAGTACTCCCTTTCCGTCGGCAATAAATTTTACATAAGAAGAAAGCTATATATTTTTTTATTAAGTGCTACCTGAAAATTCTCGGACGGCAACACAGAAAAGTTAGGTAGTGAGTAACATACTTTGGTATTGACTTTACGTTGGTGACTAAGCGAGAAGAAATGTTTATAGATGTCTGAAAAAGTATTTAAAACAAACCAGAGCTCTCTATCATGTAGCATTAATAAATTATCACAGTTTTCCCGAGCTCAGCATTCTCGCGCTCATGACTTGGATGCTTTGAGATTTTGTGTGCTCAGATGTTTCTAAGACTATCGTGTCTTCTTCAGAGCTCATTGTTTTATTGTAGCTGTGTAGTGAAGTTTAACTTTGATGTGAAGTGGTTCTTGTGTTTTTTAAAATTAAATGTTATATTAATTAATATTTTATATTAATTATGAATAGAGGAACTAGAAATCTTAGTGTTGACAAATTGCGCAGTAAAGAGCGAAGTATTAAATATACTTAATTATTTCTTGAAGAAAATGAACGTTACCCAGGCAATTAAAGAGATAGCAGAAGCTACCGGGTGTCCAGAAAGTTTACTGTATAGAATAAGAAAAGAAAAAACGAAAGGCCCTCTGAGAAGGAATAATACTACTCCCTGAGGATAGTGAACAGGCCTAAAGGCATGTAATGTATTTTAACTATTACTTCCCTTTATAATTATATTCTTGAAAATTATAACACAATAATAGTAATAATAATACCAATAATAATAATGATAATAATAATAATAATAATTATGAAAAATAATATTATCGAAATGAAATTTAATATTAAATTTAACATTTATAAATTATTAGCTTAAAGGACCCGGCGTCACCTGGTTTTGTATTTTACTTGTACCCTTCGAAGTCAATTTTGGAGGAAGCCCCTTTAATTTTCAAAATTTAGGCCCTAGAGAAAGCACAACTTGTCACACTCAAGGACCCTATTACTTCTAAAGACCATGGAGGGTGGGGTTGAGGTAAGAAGAGACAGAAATTCCTATTAGTCTTTCTTTTCTGTGTGTCAAGTCGTAAAATGAGCCAAAATAATGTAGATTTAAACGTCATTTAATAGGGATTAAAACATTTAAGGGACTTTTTTTCCCCCCCAAATTTAGTTTTACCTAAGTTTTTCTCTTGGTTCTGTTAGCTCTGTGTAAAGTCTGGCAAAAATTGATCAGAGAATTTCGATTTAAATAACATTTATATAATAGGGGTTGCAACATTTAAGGAGTGGTTTCATCCAAATAAACTTTGGTTAAAAATTTCTCCTGATTCAATAGGTTCTTGGTATAAAGTCTGATAAAATTGGTCAAAGGATGTAGATAAATATATGTCACAAAATAGGGGTGAAAGATCTAAAATGTGGTTTGTTCCAAAATTAGTTTTCCTACCATTTTCTCCTGATTCTATACGTTCTGTGTACAAAGTCTGTTAAAAACACGTCAAGAATGTAGATCTAAATTTTGGTGGTGTAATAGGGGTAGAAACATTTAAAGGGTGGCTTCTTCCAAAATTAACTTCGCCTAATTTTTCTCTTGTTTTTATAGGGTCTGTGTGTAAAGTTTGGTAAAAATCGTTCAAACAATGTAGACTAGTAAAAAGATCACAAAATAGGGATTGAAAATTTCGCAAGGGGTGTTTTTTTTTCGAGAATGATTGTCTCGTAGAATTTTTACTTGATTTCACAGGGTACACGTGTAACATTTTGTAGACATTGGTCATAAAATGTAGATTTGTGGGCCTATAGAGAAAATATTACTCATGGGGGTTGAAAATAAGGGAAGAAGGGTGTGCCGTCGTTCTATCTGCAGGGCATGATTTACATTAATTATTATGTACAAGAAACAAATTTCGATGTTTTCACGAGGTTTAAGAGCTTTTTCACATCATGTGCCGGGCCTTGTAATGTGAGTAGATCTGGCATCAGTGCGCTGCATAAGACCAATACTGTCTTTTAAGGTTGTGTAGCAATTCATTATTTTCAATCACCATTTAATTGCTACAGTTATTAAGAATTATCATTATTTCGCAATAATGGAATTATTCATGAGCTGACAGTGTCGACGCAATAATGGGTTACGTCATTGGCAGATTAAAGAAATATTGTCTCGCTAGGCAGGCGAACAGCTGAGCGCTAGGAGGGCATTCACTGTTTCTCCTTCCCCCTTTTCTCTACTTCCCCGCTAAAGATATCTAAAGTCATACCAAATGGCAACAACGTAATTGTATCTGATGCGGTGAACTGCATTCAGTTGTTCGTTGCATGGCCGTCAAGATGGTGGTCGTCTTAATTAATAATAGGAGTCTTTGCATTTTAATTAGCACTGAGTATGCGCAGTGACGTAATTGATCAAAAGCCTATATAAGGGGATGTAACCCTATATTCTTTCTCATTTACTTATCATGGATTCGGGGACGTAAGTGTCACTTTGGTGCTCTTGAGGCGGGAAAATGTAAGCCTGACCTTTGGCTGTTTCCTTTTGTTTTCATCATGTTGTAAAGGTACGTGGAAAATTGTATTTATTTGTATATAGGTTTTAGTAGTGTGGGAACTGCATGTTGTGTATATATTAATTATTATCTTATTGACCCAGGCATGCTTTTGTGAAACTTGTATTGATGTTTGGTTATGGTGGCATGGTATTTTGATGTGATGTAGATTGAAAGTATCTGACATGCAGGATGCATGAGATTAAATTAGATTTTGTGGCCACCATTCCGGTTTAAGGTAAAAGTAATAAGTTTATATTTTGGCATGCTGGGAATTATGGTTGTTGTTTGAGAATGAGTAGCCATTTTAATTATTCTTGCAGTTCCCATTCGTTTCCACTTATCTTTTAACATGTGTGAATTTTTCTAAATTTATTATTCTTGTGTCTAATTTGTTCTCCCCGTTTAACATATCCTTTAAGTATCTGAGCCTACTCCGATCTTTAGCCTAGGATGGAGCAGTATTGTTTTTAGGCCTTGTGAATGCAGTATGATGTGTATCGGCATGGGTGTGTCTGCGCAGATTATTTGGTATGCATGGAACGTTTGAGGTATGTTATCTGAATTTTAAATCTTCCTGTATAGAATAATATGGTTGTTATTTTTAAATTATGCTATTTTGAAAGTCAACTACTTGAAATGAGAATGAGGAATGTTTTATCTAAATTACCAAAGCATGTAATGCCCTTGTATTATGATTGCTTATATTTAAATCATTAACTAGTACTTTAAAGGTGGTGGTTCACACCAAGTATGAAATTATATTATAATTTTCCTTCCTTCTTTTAACTTATATTTTGTGGTGCTTAACACTGAAGTAAATATATTATTTTAAATTAATAGAGATTTATGTTTTATCTGACTACATGAATTTAAGGTGATTTATTAATTAAAGGGTATCAAATTGTATGTAATATTAATTGCTTCTTTTTCAGGATTTATTTAGTAAATATGTAACAGGGCTTCACCCGAATTGAAATATGAAGAGGGCTTCACCCTAAAGTCTTTTATTGTTTAGAACTTCAGTCATCAGGTCATGAATGTACTAATTTCAGTATTATTTCAGTTTTTATATCTTGTACACACCTTTTTCCACTGTCAGATATTGTCTAGTCAAGAAACAGCAATTATTTGTTTTTTGTAGTATGAAAGATTTGAATACATTTCATGGATAGCTTCCACTTTTATAAATGATGGTTTTTCTTTCTGCCCCTTTGTTTCCCTCCTCCTGTGGGGTAACAAATTGTTATGCAGAGCGGTGGTTGTATAACCATTGGGTTCGTCCACGCTCTTGTTTTTTTTCTCTTAAGTAGTTGTCTTGACAGTGGATTTTTTGTGTACATCTTGCTGTAAAATTTCATAAATTTTAATTTTATTTTAGGCAGGGATTTATATTATTTGTATGAAAGGGTTTTTATACTTGTGTTGTGGGGTTTGTTTCCTTGAACTTGTCTAATATTGTGAAAATTACTTTTCATGTATCATATTGGAGTTGGTGAAGCTTTCCTAAGATATTCTGGTGAGCTGAAAGTAGGCACCAGTAGACAGTAGCCTGCAGCTGCTCAGGGATGAAGCTTTCAGCAGCTTGTGAGGTCTTGTCCTGGAATATGAAGTTTCTAAAGTGATGTGGCTCTCTGTAGGAAGTAGTCAATCTGCTGTAATAGCCTATTGGTGAGTTCATTTCTTTTTTAATTAATTCTGTGTAGGATAGATCGGTCATTTTGCTTGCTTTCCCTGTGTTAAATGTAAGTCTGCAGTGTCGTGGCAGATGTGTCTTGTGCCAGCTCCTAGATAGTCATTCCGCTGATGTTTCAGTGTATTTCAAGTAAATTGAGGAATATTTTATCATTATAAATAGGCCTAAGGGTTCTCAAGGTGCCAGTGAACTAGATTTTCTATATTTTACTCTAGGTAGCCTTAAATGGCAAATTTGAGGTTAGAGTAGACATCTGATAGGTCCTTGTAGGTGGGATTGCCTGTGGTGGTCATGTACAGTTAGAACTGTGTGTTCTATGGCCGCTTCGGTTGCTGTGAAAGTTCCACAGGAACCCTCTGTAGTTTTGCCTGTCGGTGTTTTAGTATATTCTGCTATTATTGGTGCATTTTTCTTGAGTTTTCATGATAGGCTTTGCTCTTGGGCAGCTAAGCTTTAGGCTTGCTGTGTCTGGCTAGATCTTTCTGCCAGTGGAGTTGTTTAGTGACTATTTTAATACCGGTTTTGACTAGAATTATACAAGAATTTTTCATATTAGAAGTTTGTTTAGGCCGGTTACTTCTGTTTTGTGTGGTGAAACTGAGGAATTGACTATCGACAGACGTTTCTGACTTATGACTGACTGTGTGACTTATAATGCGCTTTCCAAAGTGGAGCACACACAAGTCAGCTGTTTCCTGTTTATTCAAGCTTGTAATATTTTCTGGGGAGTCAGGAGAGGTTATGTAGATACTAATTGGGGAGTCAGGAGAGGTTATGTTTTTGCCTGCATCTGGAGTAGTGTAGGATGCAGAAGAACTGCATGTGTTGCAGTTGAAGTTACTGTACTGTAGATTTGAGTGGCTTAGACTGATGCAGGATTCCAGTCGGGTCGTGGTTGGCCGCCATTTGACTTTGGTGCACTCTTTCTACTGTTTCTTGTCCGGAGAGGCTCGGAAAGGGGCTTTCTTTGGACGCAGCTTTATAACAATTCTTGAGGGGAGACTTGTGGCTCAAAAGCCTTATGGGGGGCTATCTGGGTTTTCTCCAATCATGCCTAGTGTAGGGGCAACGCCCACCTATGGTTCTTAAGATATTGTTGCTGCTTTAAGCTTAAATGCTACCGTACTGTAGGATTTTGTATTGCCCAGAACCGAGAGGTATACGTGTCCTATTGTTTCTAATCGTTTTATCTTTAGCATCTTGTAGTTAGGTCCTTAGAGATGTTTGTGGTACTTGTTCGACAGCCAGGAGAATGCTGATGCGAACTATCACTAGTCATGTCGCTGTTGGTGATGCCTCTGCGAATCATAGGGAAGCTACGGCTTTAGATTTAAATGATCATCTTTATTTTGTCTTTCTCCACAGCCTTGATTATGTCTTTTGTTCTTTGGCCATTGTATTTGATGAGATTTCAGTACAGTGTAGTCGTGCAGTGCTCTAGTAGAAGGAGGCTTATGGGGGCTTCTTTCTGCCACCTTTCTGCACCTCTTCGGCCGAAGTAATTACCGATTTGACTTTCTTGTACATAATAATATAACAGGTAAACTATGACCCTGGAGTGTAAATAAGAATAAGTTTTTTTTCTCTGGAAACAAACCCATGGATGGATGTAATTATTATTTATAGGTTATGTCTGGTGTTTTTATTTGTAGGTTATGTTAGGTAGAGTGTTTGGTGGGATGTTTCATAGAGTGTTTTTGTGTATTTTATTATAAGTGTGCATGTGTGAATGGAATAAGAATAGGCTTTTTGAATCAGTTAAAATACAGTCTGGTTTTTTTTTAATTTTGATGCATAAATAATCTCTGATTTTTCTCTTAAGTAGCATAATTCAAAAATATTTCAAACTTTAATCTTGAATTAGAGTCTTAGCTGAGAAGTTAGAAAAGGGTTTTTATTCTCATGTCTCTTTCCTTTTGAATTCTGTGATCTGCCGCTAAGTTTCTATTCACAGGGTGGACTGTTCTGTAAAGCAGATACTGATGTCACTGACGGTGCCTTGACTGTGGGTTGCTGCCGGAGTCTGGTTCCTGACCTAGTGACTTGCCTGCTGAAAGAGACTTGCAGATGTATCTCGCCCTACGTCTCGTCTCTGTAAATACTTCAGTGGCTATTGCTGAGCATCTAGTCTGGACACTAGTGAATCGTGATCACTGTTATGCAAGTTAAGGAGACACTTGCTCTCAGGTATGACACGACAGTGAGATTGTGCTCGTTTCAGGTCAGGAAGAATTTTGGCGGCATGCCTTAACAGAAAAAGGACACCTTTGGTCAGTCACTCAGATCTGACTTACTTTAGTTCATCTATAGTTTGACTTTTGTGTTGGAATATATCCAGCATATATTCCAACTCATGGGGTGGGAGTTTGTAGCAATTCATTATTTTCAATCACCATTTAATTGCTACAGTTATTAAGAATTATCATTATTTCGCAATAATGGAATTATTCATGAGCTGACAGTGTCGACGCAATAATGGGTTACGTCATTGGCAGATTAAAGAAATATTGTCTCGCTAGGCAGGCGAACAGCTGAGCGCTAGGAGGGCATTCACTGTTTCTCCTTCCCCCTTTTCTCTACTTCCCCGCTAAAGATATCTAAAGTCATACCAAATGGCAACAACGTAATTGTATCTGATGCGGTGAACTGCATTCAGTTGTTCGTTGCATGGCCGTCAAGATGGTGGTCGTCTTAATTAATAATAGGAGTCTTTGCATTTTAATTAGCACTGAGTATGCGCAGTGACGTAATTGATCAAAAGCCTATATAAGGGGATGTAACCCTATATTCTTTCTCATTTACTTATCATGGATTCGGGGACGTAAGTGTCACTTTGGTGCTCTTGAGGCGGGAAAATGTAAGCCTGACCTTTGGCTGTTTCCTTTTGTTTTCATCATGTTGTAAAGGTACGTGGAAAATTGTATTTATTTGTATATAGGTTTTAGTAGTGTGGGAACTGCATGTTGTGTATATATTAATTATTATCTTATTGACCCAGGCATGCTTTTGTGAAACTTGTATTGATGTTTGGTTATGGTGGCATGGTATTTTGATGTGATGTAGATTGAAAGTATCTGACATGCAGGATGCATGAGATTAAATTAGATTTTGTGGCCACCATTCCGGTTTAAGGTAAAAGTAATAAGTTTATATTTTGGCATGCTGGGAATTATGGTTGTTGTTTGAGAATGAGTAGCCATTTTAATTATTCTTGCAGTTCCCATTCGTTTCCACTTATCTTTTAACATGTGTGAATTTTTCTAAATTTATTATTCTTGTGTCTAATTTGTTCTCCCCGTTTAACATATCCTTTAAGTATCTGAGCCTACTCCGATCTTTAGCCTAGGATGGAGCAGTATTGTTTTTAGGCCTTGTGAATGCAGTATGATGTGTATCGGCATGGGTGTGTCTGCGCAGATTATTTGGTATGCATGGAACGTTTGAGGTATGTTATCTGAATTTTAAATCTTCCTGTATAGAATAATATGGTTGTTATTTTTAAATTATGCTATTTTGAAAGTCAACTACTTGAAATGAGAATGAGGAATGTTTTATCTAAATTACCAAAGCATGTAATGCCCTTGTATTATGATTGCTTATATTTAAATCATTAACTAGTACTTTAAAGGTGGTGGTTCACACCAAGTATGAAATTATATTATAATTTTCCTTCCTTCTTTTAACTTATATTTTGTGGTGCTTAACACTGAAGTAAATATATTATTTTAAATTAATAGAGATTTATGTTTTATCTGACTACATGAATTTAAGGTGATTTATTAATTAAAGGGTATCAAATTGTATGTAATATTAATTGCTTCTTTTTCAGGATTTATTTAGTAAATATGTAACAGGGCTTCACCCGAATTGAAATATGAAGAGGGCTTCACCCTAAAGTCTTTTATTGTTTAGAACTTCAGTCATCAGGTCATGAATGTACTAATTTCAGTATTATTTCAGTTTTTATATCTTGTACACACCTTTTTCCACTGTCAGATATTGTCTAGTCAAGAAACAGCAATTATTTGTTTTTTGTAGTATGAAAGATTTGAATACATTTTATATTAGCTTCCATTTTTAAATGATAGTTCTTCTTTAAGACGAAGAGGCTGGAAGGCACTTCCAAGCTCTTCGTAATTTTGTTTCCTCCTCCTGGTCATATTTACAGAGCCTCTGGCAGCAAGAAGATGTGGCCCAGCTGATTGAAGAAAGAAGAAGGTTGTAATTATTGTGGAGGTGACCATAAGGTGGGGGAGGGGGTTACAGTTGGGACGGTCTATAGAATGAAATTGTGCTCATTTCTAGCTATATTGAGTTCAGTTTTCCCCCGCGAATTTCAGACATTAAAATATTGACATTAATTTTTCCATTTACCAATACCTGACACATATTGAATGAGCAACCATATATATATTTTTATTATTTTTTTTTAAACTAAACTAAAATTGTAATTGTCTATATTAGTAAATAGTTTCGTATTAAATACAATTTTTAATTTTGACCTTCTTACTACTGGTAAAGCACGTCTGCTTTGCACTCCTTCAATATTGACAGTTGATAGATTGGAGAGCATGTGGTTAGCATGCCGACACTCACGAATATTACTGGTGTTCTTCGTGACTGGAGTTGTCCCGACGAAACTGTGTGCACTCCTACTCAGTTCTACCATCCAAGAAAAATCCGACGAGGTACCGGAAATCGAACTCGGGCTTGCGGATCCGCAGTCAATAACAATGGACCACGCAATCCAAGTAAAGACATTACATCTTTAAAATTTGAAATTTAAAATTCCAAAAATGCCAAAATAGATGTCTAGGCCAGTCATGGGGTGACGGTAGATGATTCTTACATGACCAAGTTCATTTCTTCTTCAGTGTACTTCGTTCAGACCGGATGATGTCGAACTCTTTCGTCTTTACAGCGTAAGGTTGTACAGAAATAATGAGCGTCTAATTGTATAGTGAACATATATCTTTTCATGTACCGTCACAATGTCTTGTGTAAATTATTTCAGCTGAATATATTAGGTATCGCGTTTTACTGTATCAAGATAACTTTTACCTGAAATATCCTGAAAATTACGCCGTAACTTTGGTATACGTAAAACCATACGCAGAAGCAATTAGATTACGTGCATACATTCAACACTTTCATGCTAGACCGTGTAGGAGTAATGTAAACTATGTCCACCCAGAAACTTTCCTCCATGTCCGATCAACGCGATCAGGCTGAAGAACTACATTCGGTAACTCTCATAGGTCTATACAATTCTTCCTCACTGAGCAACGCCTGAGACATGCATTTTTCGAGGTTTTCCATACAAATATAAACCAATGCTGATTAAAACTCATTTCCAGCTATTTGAATCCTAAATGTAAGTAAAATAATATTTAAAAAGGTAGTAATGACATTTTTCTCAGTATTATTTTCCATCCTTGTCTTACTTCATATCCTTTCTATATTCTACAGTTAGGCCTACCTTTCTCTTCCTCTCCTTCTTGCTTCCTACTGCTCTTCAGTCTTATTGTTATGCGTCAAAACTGAAAACAATTTATAGTTTACTGTTGGTAGATGAGAAGCATACACAAAATTTGGTCGTGTTAATCAAGTTTTTAAAGAAATAACAAGTAAATAAAACGTTTGCAACACCGACATGAATTCGCCCACTGAAGAATTTGCACTGAAGATTCTCTCGCGATGGTGTAATAGGTTATATGAAGACATTCCTACCGAAATGCTTGCCCTCGTTAGAACGATGATTTAGGTTTTCTATATTATTGTATGACAAGACGATGTTATCCTAAATTGGTATTAATTGTTTCGCCTAACAGCTAGGTTGAGTAATGCTGGGCGTTGGACCGAAATATGTCACTCTGTTACAAAGCTGATCTCCATCCGTGGAAACGTAGGTCATACAGTAAAGGTCATGTAGCAGCTTTATACATTCATATTAAGGTGTATTGTATACTCTTTGAGTTTCTTTATGTGACACATCCCTGTGTCATTATGCTTCTTTTTGTGCAATTGACTGTATAGTTTACGAACCTTTATGTTCAGTGCATTCAAGGCCATCGAATGTTATTCATTAATATTTATAACATTTAATATTATATTAATCACATATGAACTTATTATAATATATTAATAGATTTGATCTACTTTATTTCACTTATTCTTTTCATTTTATAAAAGTACAAGCACTTCTTCTTATACCACAGCGGTCGGAATTTCGACGATACGCATTCCGTCAACTAAGGAGCCAGAGGAATGGGATAGGGGGACCATAAGTGCGTTTAGGCCAACTCCAGGGAAATTTATGATAATAATCTTACCCAGGAACTTATTCGGGAAACACAAGAAGGACAAAAATATCATTTTACTGCCGGCAATCGAAGCCGGGTCGTATATAATCGCCTTAACGATTCGGCCATATAGACTCCTAATAAGCTTAAGGATATTCTGATTTTAAAATATGTGAACTTCACTGTTCTTGTATGCGAAAGATAAGTATATTTTCCGTAGCATTACAGTAGCTTCACATTATTATATTTATTTAAATAACAGATTAATATAGTAATATTTCTCGTCAAGCAAAAGTTTACATGCATTGGTACTCGCATCCCTGATGTAGTGTAGGCTATTTACAGGGATGGTTGTACGTCTCAAATAAAGACGAAACAAACCCAAGCATAAAATAAACAATAAACAGTACACACAACAAAACAAAATAGAACAATCAAAATTCCACTAACACCAAGTAGCAAGTGACCCTGTTTAGGCGTTCTTGACTGATCCCTCCCTTATTGTATTGACTCTGAAAATATATTTTCCTATTATTAACAGATTAATATATTAGGACTAAGTTACATATTCCTTCAGAAGATGTTAATATGTCTCCATCTTTCATTCTAACGGGAATTCTTGTCAATCGACTGAAAACCATAAAACTCTAATTCATAATTTACTAATTTATTGCAATTCTTCAGAACGGTAGTTATAGGTCGTTAATTTTAGTTCGTGCATTTTAAATTACTATTTGACCAACCATGCGGCGTAGGGCATGCGTTCCGTCTCCTCACGCAGTAGGCCAGGGTTCAGTTCTTAGTCGGGACAAGTATACTAGGTGAGATTTATTCCGGGGTTTTTCCTCACTTGTGAGACAAGTGTCGGGGAACTTGAGGCTCTCCTGGTCCCCGGATGTCATCTAGCCGTCGGTATCACCATCATCCATCCCTGCCTTGTTCGGAATGATTGTGTGTGTGTGTGACAGGTGTGTATCGTCCTCTGTATTCGTGACTCCGACATTGGGCTGATCACTCATCCGGGGAGGCCATTCATATCCTTGTATGATAAGAAAGTTTGTATGTCCATAAAAATTCCCTCCTCCGGCGGGTCACGGTCCTGTAAGACCTGGGCGGCGTGGGTCCCATAAATGTACCCACAAGGGAGAGTTAAAACTCAGGGAAAGAAAATTTTAAAACTATATATATTTCATTTTCTTTAATGTGTAGATTTAAAACCCCCTTCGATATTATAATCTATAGAATACTATCTATTTTTCGATTTTGTGTGTTTAAATATATATTAGTAGAAAAAAAATGTGGTTCTAAAGCTATTTTGGTTTAATTTTACGTAGACCAGAAACCAACCTCACCGTGCAACCATCTGACTAAGATAATCTTTCGTGGTTTGCTTCCTTTGCCAAACAATATCCATTTTATTCTTTCACATTATCTGAATTCTCTTAAGATTGCTACGAGGACTACAAAGCAAACCAATTAGAACATGTATGAACGGATATTGCCAGAAAGTACAAACCAAAAATATAGAAGAGATTTGGACCTCCTCTGAAAAACTGGCTAGACTGTTGTAATATAGAAACCTCAAATGGCGAACCTGACTAAAGCATGGATCGAAGATGATGATATAACAGTTCAAGGATAAATCCTAATATCGGCCTGCAACGGGCAAAGAATAATAAAATTTGGAAGAAAGTACAGTCACCATCATCTATGAACCAGCGGAAAGACTGAGATGGTGTCCATCCAAATATAGCTAAATCCTGTGCAATTGATATTGGACAAGCAAACTGAGCTACCATAATAACGGTGATAGTTAAATTATTGTCATGACATTTTGTATAATATTTCAACTTCGTGATATTCATTCCAAAATTAGGTTTGATATACAGATAGCAGGCACTTTAGTAAAACCTTACGAAAGATAAAGTTCTGCAATTAAAAAATAAGTGGGTTTTTAATCACAGTACGGTATGTTCACGTATTTGAATACTGCTATAAAAATGATGAGCTTGTTTTGCCACAGGCCTAAAAGCAAATAACAACAGTTAGCATGCTATTAAGCATGCTAATAGGCACTATTCAGGATTTATTATGTAGATAAAAGTTCATAATTATCGGATGGTTGGTGTGATAAGCGCTTACAATGTTGGAGTAACGAACCGTTCGCTTTAGGCGTGCAGATTCCTCGTCGCCCAGCTGTTATTTATAGGCCTATTTCAATGAATGAAATCTTTCATAACGCGTTACGCATCCTTACGCAACAAAACAGTGTTCGTGAATGAAAATGTGAAGGTCGTATATTGTCGTGACGTTCCCAAATTCTTTCTCAATGTAGGCTTTGTACTGGATTTTACTGCCAAATATTCATGTAAATTTTTATGAAATACTAGCAACTTATTTACTTAAAATGGCGATAGGATAGTTTGAGTTGTTCCTATTTAGCCATTGCTCCATTATAGTTTGCTGATTAAATCTAGTCTTCATACAGGTAAGAATACGAATTCCAAGAATTATACGCATGTAGTACATTAGTCCAGGCGAGGTAGATTATTTATTTAAAAACATCTAAGTGACCACTTTGTGTACTCGAGAATTAGGAGAAATATAGGAGGAAGTCATGTGTATTTTTAGAAAAAATTGGTTTGTAACAACATAGTGGAACAAATACAAAGAGCTGTTTTAAGGGATGAAAAAGAAAAATATGGGAAACACGATAAATTACAAGAGATAGAGCTTAAAATAACGAAGAAAATCAGTCTTGAACGATAAAAATTTGTTAATAACTTTTTGCAAGAAAAATAGATACCCGCTAAAAATAGCCATTTTTAAACATTAATTATTTATTCGGCTTGTAACTTATGTATCGTAGAGAGGTCTATTTGATCTGGAATTGTAGCTATGTGTTACACCTAGCCTACATTTTAATTAAGTTTTAACTCATAAAGTCCTTTCATTAATCAATGTGAAAAATAGACAGAACTTCCTAAATATAACATTACTTTTCGTTCGCTTTCAGCCTATCCTTTCCATTTTCACATTCGCAGATTCATGTCTGTCCTTACTTCTCACGCTGCATTTTGTTGCCATTTGTGCAATAGCACTGGAGGCGCGTTACTGATACACATTTGCAAGTGAAAACTCAGTCACTTTGCATGTGTTAAATCTGACATCTGATGACACAACGTAAGTTCCCAAGGAACAGGCAAGTCTGCTTCACACCTCTGTCGCTGTCTTACATAATTGAGCCGTGAGAATATCTTTCCCTCTTCTACATTACGTTATCCCCACGACAATCACAATCTTTGGTATAAAAAGTTTATGGAAAGGTTGAGTCGTACTGATTTAGTGGAACATTCCAAAGCTACAATATCAATTAAATGTCTTCGAGAGGCTCTTGGAGACAGGCAAACAGCCTGTCATGGTCACGGTCATGGCACCGTCATGAAAATGTTACATTTAATATTTAAAATTTCCGTAAGTAGGGCCCGGATTTGAAGGATTTAACCTATTTTTCCCCAGCTTCCTAATTAGGACATTTTAACATATTTTTCCGTTTCATATTCCTAGCTTACGAATATATGAAACTTATAGAACCTAAAAAGGGCTAAATCTGGCTAAAGGGCCTAAACGGGGCTAAAGAGGACTTTCCTGAAAAACTAGGGGCTAAATAGGACTTTTGTTGAAAAACTAGGGACTAAAGAGGACTTTTGCTGAAAAACTGGTGGCTAAAGAGGACTTTTGCAGAAAAAAGGGATTTTTAAACAGATTTTCGAATTAACGCAAAGGAAAATAAAATTTATTTTCATATATTTGATATATGAAATTAAGCATTTTAAGAAAAGACATAATAACAATTAATTTATACAACGCACTGAAATTAACAATTTATATGTCACTTGTCACTTGTCTTTGTAACTCGAAAAAGTGCCGCCTCGCCGTCGCAGGAAATAAAACTTGAGCCGTCTTCAATACTTTGAAATCTGCAAGTAATCCATTTTCGTTAGAACTTTCAAACAACAAAAAGCCGACCGACGACAAAGAAGTATAGGAGGGTCTGTGTCAAAAAATTATAATACTTTTTTCGGTGTTAATATTAGTGTTTTATTAAGACGGCTGAAATCCTTTGTTTAAAACCTAAAAAGGACTATTCCACGAAAATAAAAGGCTAAAGTACATTTTATAAAAGCCTAAAAGTCTGGGCCCTAGTCATGAGTAGCCGTATAACTAAAGTGAAAGTAAAGTAATCTCTATATAGGCCGTGGAGGCCTTCAAAGAGGTTCGTTTTCAGATATGTAAACATCCGGATCATAAATGTGATAAGGTACCCAAATGAAATAAAAACAATCACATGTCATTGGAAAGGTGAAGTCAGACAGAAAAATGCAATGCCTTAGCCGAGATTTGAACCAGGATCTTTGGTCTCCGTGCCGCTGCTCTTACCAACTGAGCTACCATGGTACAACATTCCGGTTCAACATTAAATCCTCCAACTGACCCACATATCCCAGTATCCTAACAGGCGTTCTCAATATGAGATACCAACCCAGTGGCTTACAAACTTACAAACTCGTAAGTACTTTTAAGACCCGGGCTTCATAGTAAACCACTAGTAGGTCACAGTGGAATGATAATTCTTTCACGCTGGCCATGTGTAGGCTAAGATGGAAAAGTGAAGTCAGACTGAAAAATTCATAGCCGGGATTTGAACCACGATCTTCGGCTCCCCGTGCCGTTTCTCTTACAAACTGAGATTTTAATGTACAAATCCCGGTTGTGGCATTGGATTTTTCAGTCTGACTTCAAGTTTCCATTTAGGCCTACACACGGCCAGTGTGAAAGAATTATCATTTCATCCACATATCATTCTCTACCCATCAAGTTACGAGTTTAGTCCCGCTAAATACATTTAAGCCTAATTAAGCCTTAATTTTATTCGTGTATTAGCATATGTCACTTGTAGAAAAGAGCTTTTATATTATTTTTTTTTAGTGATATTGAAGTTATCTTCCGCTATCACAATGACTACCATACCATTTAGAAGTTTGAAGTGTATTTGCTACTATTTAAGGATAGTTTGTTAAATGGAGAGTTCATTTACTTTGTGATTCATTTACCTTTTTCTACAAGTGGATGGTTTTTGAGGATTATTCTTATGACAAAATAATTTAAATGATAAGATATAAAAATTCGTAAACAAAAAATTGTTCATTTACGAGTCTCAAGAGATCTTAGGCTATATCTTCATAGCGATGAAAAAAGCTATATTTTACAATGCATATTCAACAAGGACTTACGGAAGATGAGTTGAATTAATGGAAAACCCCCTCAGGATTTTTCAATATGGAAACAATCCTGAGAAATTATTGGATTGATGACTCTACGAAGTGCATAATTTATTGGATTAATGGCTGATTTTGAAGGTGATAATTATTCTGATAATGATTATGATGACGATCAGTACTTCAAAGAAGTTGGTGGAACTGATATCTGTAGGACTCATTCTTGGAGGTGGCATTTCGTCAGTACACATACTCCCATTGAGTAAATTATCGCTACTTGATCAAGTTTATCACGATTTCGTAGTTGACTCCTCTGAATATGAATCTGGAGACCCGGGTTCGACTCCGGTATTTCTACTTCTTGTGGAGGTCTGGGTGCATTAGCCACATGACAAATAGGAGCTAATTCACAATCATTCGGCGGCTCCAATCATTGGACCATCAATCAAGTAGCTCCTAATCCTACCATCTAGCAACGTCATTGAAATATGGAGATAGTTGACGCAGCTGTTGGCAGACCCTTAGAATGTAGCGCCTGGAAGTTTAGTTTTTTGCTTCTCACTTGGGTTGACGAGGCTGGAAGGCAATCTTTCTCAGAACTTCAGTCTACTAAACAATCAAGAGTGGTGCCCTCATCGCACCTAGGTATCCAGACATCTGAGTAATATCACATGCTGCATACCTAGCCTACATTTGATTTTTACGCAATATTATAATTCACCATATCGAAAGGAAGTTGAGGGGCAAGGAATCCCTGAATAAAGAAACCCAAATTAAGGAAGAAAGGAAACGTCACATTCTACTTTAGTACTGAAAGACACCAAATTAGCATGACAACAAGTCATCCCTCAGGCTGAATAAGAATGACATGGCCAATGAAAGAGAACTAAGTGAATTCCTCCATTACAGCCTTCGCAGTTCTAGGTTCAATTTACAGAATGACCTTACGGTTCATTGAATTCACGAAAGCATGCGAAATAAATTGAAGATCATTTTCTGAAATCATTAGAAGCAAGATAATGCAATTTTTTAAGGTCATTTGCCCGATTATTATTTTTTCAATGAATCCGTTGTGTTCATCATGAAAGGAAACATCTACAATTTTGTGCGATTGCGCAAAAAAAAGACAGATGAGTTGTGTAATATAAGAAAGTACTTATATTTTAATTAAATATTTTCTCTGGTATTATTGTTGTTATGAAGATTCATCTGGTAGCTGATGATACGTAACTCTCCATTGTCAGTTGCTTTCACGCTATCCGCCCACAATATTACAAAGCATGGAATGTGGCGTGTCATTCATTGTGCTTCAGATCCACAACACCAGAGTAGAAAGTTCATTCCTCGGTATTTGTCTTTTCAAATATTACATTATTTTACAATGATATAAGCCCGCCCCCATGGGTGTAGTTAGATCGCTCGCCTTCCACCACTGGGACCCGGGATCGAATCTCGGTGGATCCATGTGTAATTTGTGGTGGACAAAATGGTGTTCGGGGCAAGTTTTCTCAGGATGCTCCGGCTTCTCCTGCCATATATCATTCCACCAATGGTCCATTCATCATAATATAACTATTGGTTGCAATAAAGGAATTATTATTACAGTGATACAAAACTCTTACTAAAGTTGTGTTATCAGATCTGTGAGGGAACCTTGCTGATGTATTGAATGTCATAGTAAATGTCGATAATGTAGATATTTTAATTAATTTTTTTACAACCTCCAAAGGTTAACATTTTGGGGAACATAAGAGCATGCATGCGTGTCTATGCATCAGGCTTAGTCCAGGGCACACATTTTTTCAATTAATGTAAAGCTTATAGCAGACACATTAAAAGTAGTAATTAATGACTATAATGTAAAAGACTACCCTTAGAATGAGTTTGTATAGGCCTACAATTCCTCTGTCGTTAGGCTGGGGTCACATAGGAGTGCATTTTACATCTGATTACATTTACTGCCATATTGACTTGCAATTTTTCCGTTGTCCTCAGAGGCTCAGATCTGGATTGCATGAAAATAAATAATGCCTCCATTTTTTGGTTGCGCTACAAAAGCGGGCATTTTTACTGTACCTTCACATGCATTCACTTATGAATAGCGTGTACTTCATACGCTAGGATGGGACACATGATTGTACCATACATTTGCATCCTCTACATTGCAGAATACCTCTATCTAGACAGGGAACAATATCATGCATATTGCCTTTACTATTGGGCTACTATTACTCGTTAGGCTTGGGTACATGAACATGTTACCTTTATCCTTAGGATGGTACACAGGACCGTAAGTTTTGACTCTATTCTTAGTCTGGGGCACATGAGCATAGACTGTGGCGCGCATTTTGCTTTTATCCCTGAGCTGAGGTCACATGAGCGTACAATTTGCAACTATCGTTATTCTGGGGTCCAGTGGCCGTATATGCTTTTTCCCTGTACTATTTGGGCGATGACACATGTACTCTCTCTACCATAGGTTGCCGCTAAACACCCGTTTGTCTTTGTTCTGAAGCTACATGGATTTCCTATTGCACCGATGTAATTAAAATTGGTGCAAGTTTTCCAATTGAAACCGGAGAAGTAGTTTATTTATATTTGTCATTTTCACCTGCATTTGAAAAAGAAAGGTGCTGCTCATATTATTATCAGATTTTGTCAAACTTCTCAAATAAGCTCTTGGACATCTGTACTCAATTCTTAGGACTCTTATCCATAAAAGTCATATCCATAGAAGTAGGTAACTTTGAAATTAAACATCGAAATAGGCACAGTCCATGGATAAAAATAACAAATAGGCCTAATACATAGCTCGAGCTAGATCCCTGACCAGTTTTAGGCAATTATTTTAGATACAAATACTTTATTTTATTTTATTTTGACAACCGTTATTTATTTAAAATAGGCTATATATTTGTATTCATGTCACTGTATACATTTTTCTGCTTTTGCTATTACAGTACTATCATTATACATGGTAGCATTAATATTAATGCCTCAGAAATGAAAATTACCAGAAGCATTTCGGTTATGGTTTTTCTATAAGTACAGACTTTAAAATTCAAAAGTATATCAGTTTCTGTTTTACTTAAAGTGGTATGCGCGTGGGGGTGGAGGTCAAAATAGACAGCGTTCATATGCTGTCCACAATTTTATTGTTGGGGCTATCGCTTAATTTAAAAAGACTGGAACTATTTCGCACGATGTTGTTCCTATATATTTTTCTATTGTGCAATGTGACCACATTAGATAACCGCATGCCCAAAGTAATAAGAACATGAAAACACTTTCAAAGTAATATTTATCCACACGTCCTAAATTGAGTGCCAATAAGCTTTCGCAACTGACACGATCAGAAAGAAGAATCCTTATCGTATTGTTAGGACATTATCCTAATTGATGATGTCTGTTGTTGAGCACTTAGACTTTTTCGCTTCGTGATGCAACTTATAATAGTGTATTGTTACACAGAGACCTAAGAACGTTGATATAAGTATCTGGACAATCACGTGTTGATTGATAGTTATTTACGTTAACACAGTGGAGGGATGTCCATTATCTCAAATGATTTATAATGTTGTTTATGGTGAAATTGGGGTGTGGTCAAACGTACCCAACAATACTTACAACATCATTCATTAATAATCGTAATATTTATAGCCATTACCGGTAGTATTATATTGGCCGTCATCATGGAAGGGACTAACGAGTCGATTCGAAGTTGTAGTAATCCGGGGTCATGGGTTCGAATTCCGCATAGGACAAATTATTTTGAACAGGTTATCGATCATGGTTCATTACCACATCGTTCATTAAAAATAGTGTGGATAACATATCTTGCTTACTTGTTTAACTAGGGAAAGGCAACGATAAACCACGCAAAGAATAGTCCTCCATTCCCAGTTTAGATCTTAATACTTAACTAGCTACCTCAGTAGTGTATTTTCGTGGATTGTCCATTAACCCACAAGAAAGGGAAAGAAAAGGAACGGATTGTACGTATTTTCTGGTTTGTAGATTCATATAAAAATATTGTTATTATTACTATCTTCTTTACAATAAGAATGTGGTTCAATCATTTTGTTATGACATTTACAAGGAAGAATCTCATCATTAGGGTTCCGATATTAATGACATGTATTTTTGACCACTACCTAGCTTAGACACAAAAACTTAATTTTTTGGTGCTATTTGGATATGAGAATATTATAGGAGAAAAATTCCTCCGGCACTGGGACTTGAACCCAGGACCTTTGGCTATTCGCGCCAATGCTCTACCAACTGAGCTAAGCCGGAGCTCAATTCACAGCTCAATTCTCATGTAGTGTCCAACAGAGACAATAATCTGTGGCTCATCTATCTTGTATGTTAACTGTACAATAACAGTGGGAGCCCGGTCACAAAAATCACTGCTTAGTGTGCCTCACAGTACTGCATATGACATAACTTGTCTGTCTGTGAGGTAGACCATTAGGGCAATCAGTCATAGGAGAGAAATTCCATCTGGCGCTGTGAATTGAGCTCCGGCTTAGCTCAGTTGGTAGAGCATTGGCGCGAATAGCCAAAGGTCCTGGGTTCAAGTCCCAGTGCCGGAGGAATTTTTCTCCTATAATATTCTCATGTAGTGTCCAACAGAGACAATAATCTGTGGCTCATGAATGCTTATATATCTATTTGGATAGTTTCATTTGTCATTTAATTTCTTATTTATGCTATTTTTCTGGTTTTGGTCATATCTCCTTCACATTTTATATTACAAGCCTTGCTTCTGATATCTTATAATCTGATTATTAAGAATTATATATAGTTCAAATCTTTTTAAATATAATTTGTTGAAATGAATTAAATATTGTAATGTCTGTTTTGTGTTGCACTTAATACATTAAGGAAAGAAAATATATCACTGCTATTTTTTTGTAAAACAATGCTTTGCGACGATAATTCCTAACCAGATGATCCATAATAGCTTACCAGTTAAACACTTAACTGCAGGTATTAGGGAACAAAATGTGACCGATTGAGATTTTGAGTCCGGAAGAGACAATCATGCATTGAAATAAGTATATACTTATATAAGTGTTACATACATAGTTAGGTTTATTCCTAATATCGTTATGCAGTACTTAATAATGAAAACATAATAAGACATAGGAGTGAGTATGTTCATATTTATTTTCTGAACGGTAATATTAGTGACTAACTTAGAGTTAAACTTTTATATCATTTACCACATTTTGCATTACGTATTGAATTTGGAAGACTAAAGTGGGGGTGTAACCGGAATGAGCTATAACAAGTGTATTAAGATAATAATGGCGTTCGAACGAGGCGTGTTGCGCTGACTCTCAAAGAACTGCACAAAGAACCACATCCCCGATCACTATCTCCCAGAGATGTTTTTAAATGTTTCATTCAGAGTACATTTTCATGTAGGCATTATAACCATAGGAATATTCCATAGAGAGTTGAAAAATGTTGACAATCAATGGCGACCACTAAACTTCACGGTGCCTTCTTCCTTATCGTTTTCTAACAATCTGACCTTTCCACGATATTTACTCCTCTATTAAAAAAACTGTGCCTGACATTGTCACTTATAGCAGTTACGTTCAGAATACAGTATTTTATAGTCTTCCGCTTTATGGAGTACATAAGCGTTCAAGAAAGCAATACTTGGACGTTTCTATATTTCAAATGAAATATATTTTAAATCGAAATTTTAAGTTTTATTGTAATAAATTCATGTATATTAGTAAACCCACAGTGGTCTGATTTTATATTTAATTGGTCAGACAAAATGTAGAATATGTTTAATCATAAGAAATTCAACGGCTATTAAACTCTAGGGTTTCAATTCAAATTTTAGCTTCGACAACATCTGGCTATCGCGTGTAAAATTAAAAAGCTAAACTTTGTTAGAAGTACATCATGTTTAAAGTATAAAGTTTAGAAGAAATATACAAGAATTAATTTGTTTGTATACAAAATTCTACTTTAAAAAGTCGTGACGATAATATTGGTAGGAACACATTTTTTCGTACCAAGTAAACTAAGTAGACACTGAAAGCGTTTAAGGTAAAGACTTGATATTCACAAGAATTCACCTTTAAATAAAGTGATCACTTTGTACAAAAGAATGCACTTTTTTTTACTTTGACTTAACGTATAGGACTCGACATGACTAAAACATGAATTAGAAATGCATTAGTTGGAGGTCATTTAATACTGAATAGACATTTATAGAAGTAGTTAAAATTGTAGTTACTATTATTACACTGCTTTAATACCTAATTCCAAACATTTTATTATCCGTTTCTTTTTATCATTTTTTAAATTTAGGCCTATCATTGGTCTTATACGATAATTATGCATTATAAGAAAAACCTGGCAACCGCTGGAACTCAGACATATTTAGGAATATTTTTTATTTGTTTTTAAATGTAATAATTGTTTAAATAAGTTTACAAGATTGATTAAAAATCTGAGTTTGGAAGAAATAGCTACCATCACAGTTTTTCTTAAACATTTTACGTATCTATTAGCAGATTAATATAGCAAAATTTCTCGAACTTTTAAAACATCATAATAGACCTAAAATAGCTGGCTTTGTAAGTTGTGTGTTGACCTACGAACACAAGTTTTGCAGGCTCAACACCAGCAGAGGCGACAGGCTAGATTTTTCAAGGCGAACTAATGTTTAAATCTTCAAACTGAAATAGATTCTCTTGGACAGAATCTTGTCATCTTACTGGTTTCAGCAAAATTATAATTCGATATTAGATTATTTAGCTGACCTCAGTATTCCGCTCTTGGTGTGGCTAGTCTACGAAATATCTATATTATACCGGTAATGTCATGGCTGATTAAATTGGAAGGTTCCATAGCCTAGAGAAGCCCAAATGCTTCAATCGTTCTAAATCATGGATAGAGAGGAAACATAATCTTTTTACGTAAGGTAAAAAATAAATATAAGAAACTTTGACATTCTAGCCTAGTCGTACATTTCTGTACTAGATTGTTTTAGGATAGTTGGATTTTTAAGGAATCATTTCCCATTTATACATTGCACTTTTTTATTTTTACGCATCTGGGTAGCCTACTTGAGGTTTCCATCAGTAGACATAGGTCTATCCAGGGTTATATATTTCTATAGTTTATTGCTAAGAAAATAAAATAATTATCGTTCATCTGTATTTAAATAAATAGTTAAGTATACTATGTGCATAGATATTGTGTGAAATTCTTTTACCGAAGAATGTTCTTGAAGCAGAAGGTACAAACAGGCAAAAAAGAAGTAAAGAAAGAAAGAAAAAATCGTGATGGTTTGTGCTATTTACGTAAAACTGGTAGCCTATGTGTAAAGCACTCCAGGTATTTGAGTTACTCTATTATTCGCGTTTACGTCTCCAATGTAGTTTAGTAAGTTAAACATATTGCAGATTGAGAGGTTCGGTGGCATCACAGCCCGGGCGTGTGAGTTGAATAAGCCAAACTCCAAGAGAAATGACACAAAGGCGGCCAGGGGTGCTTAAATAATCGACCAGTCGAACTCGAGACACTTAGGCCTACGTCACGTTTCAGTGGTTTCAAATCGGTTTTCAGTATTCAAAGGCATTAGAACAGTGCTGTTATTTATCATGTTTTTCAGCAGACATGAAATATATTTCACACAGATCTGTAATAAATTTTCAAGGGTTTTGGATTGAAACTGTTGATTTACTAGAACATAAGTAACTAAACTTCAAATTTATTTAGCACAGAGAACTTGCTTTCTTAAGAAGAAAGAAATTGTGTAATTAATTCATAAGTCATAATTATGAATTCGGATGATTGCAGATGATCACTTTTCTGACTGTGAAAACTTAGATTACCATTGTTAGGGCTCTGATTATTAGGCTAAGCCTGCTACATTCTTTCTATTTTATCTATGTATAAAACGAAAGGAACAATAGTTACTATAATTTACTGTAAAATCCATTAATTAATCAGTCTATTTAAATTACTATAGTGGATAAATAGAAAGGTAGGCACTTTTTCAGATAAAGTTACACTGATCTTAGGTGATCCCAAACACATAAAACACTCCCGTCCGAACTGCAAAAGCAGAAGCAACTTCTCCGACGCTAGCGTAATGCACGTAGTCTAATTAATAGCCTGCAGGGGCACATGCAGTTTTAAGCGCCCGAACTCCATAAGCAGAAGCAACTTCTCCGACACTTACGTAATGCACGTAGTCTAATTAATAGCTTGCAGGGGCAGATGCAGTTTTCATTCCTGAAATGCTGTACAAGTTGAATCACAATGCCCGCAAACGCATTTTCCTGTAATAGCTTATCACATTACCAGATAAAAATACGGCTTTATCGGTGATTGAACTCAACCACCTATGCCAAGGTTACTGATAATAAGAGGAAAAATTTTATGGGTGAATCTCGCAAACGCGAAATGTGTTAGTAGGCACAAAAGTTAAATTAGGGAATTAAAAGGTTCCTGGCCGCCGAAAAATAATTTTATGATTACGAATAAAAACGAAATCTGGGTTATTTATATATGTTAATGGTCTATGTATTTTTATCACGAAATATTTGGTTTATTCACGAATTATGGGAGATTTCGGTAATCAAGAATATTTCTTTCTTCGAGTCAATTAACATAAGGCATTTTAGGTAGATTTCGAAGAAAAATCTACTTATTGCAATCAATACCATATCATGACTTACGAAAAATTATTTCATATCTTTACGTTTCATGCCTCCCTAAGTACGAAAACATCGCTTGTTCAAAACAAAATTGTTATATATATACGTTTGTACATTTCCTATAATGTATCATATTTATATATATTTTATATATATATATATATATATATATATATATATATATATATATATATATATTATATATCTTTACAAGCTAGCGGCCGTAATTTTGAAGATATTTGAACTAAATTATATTATGTTATTTCTAGGCCCAATAGTTCGGACAAGTTCGTTAATGAGCAAAATTGGGCCAAGGGGATGGTCGGGAGAAGGGGTTGGAATTTTAAAACATTTATATGTCGGCCCCTATGAAGTATAAAGGGAAACTTTGTTTGAATAAATTAGAGTACTCCCTATGGAGTTCACAGTGACACCAACGATTCGGGGGTTTTGGGGGTGCGAGTGGGGGTGGGGGATGGAAATTAGAAATTTTTGAAACTACGTCTTGTGGGGTATCGTTGAAAAGCTCTTGATGAGTGCTCTACAAATCAATAACTAGTTTCTTGATAGTTCTCATATCAGGCGAGATTTGAATGTTTGAAAAAGTGCTCTTTCCTCTTTTTGCAGTTATCATTGCGGGTTAGTCATGCCAAGGCTAAAGAAGGAGAGTGCTACGCAGCGACAGTAAATTAAACCAAAAGCACTTCGAAATCTATCTCAGCCTATAGGCTTGCCTAAAGGGATTTTTTTTAAAGGATTGTTATGTTATTGACTGAGCGCAGCGAGGTCTCGTTTTGACAGCAGAATTTCATCCGTTTGTAAACTTGTTTGTTGTGCAGTCTCGACCAAACGCGTTCTACCTTCTTCCAGTGTTGTATAAATGTGGGCAGAATAGAATAACACGTTTGATTTCTAGTCGGAACAAGATAGCTAGGTGGGTTTTTGCTCGGGTAACGTTAGTCCCTCGGATATCATCTGGCCATCATTGCCATCTTCCTCCGATCCGCGCCTTTTTGAGAGAGTGAGAGAGTGACTGGTGTGTCTCTTCCTTGTGTTCGTGCTATGTTGGAGGTGGCCCCGGCATTGGGCTGATCACTCATCCGAGAGGCCTTCTTTATACTAGTCTGCTCAAAATAGTATGGTCAAAATAGTATGTATGTGATCCAAAGAAAATGCATTTCCCGACAGATCGCAGTCCTGTAGGCTAAGCCCCGAGTGGCGTGAGCCGCATAAACATCCCTACAACGGAAGAGGTAAAACTAATGGAAAGAAAGAAGGTTTATTATTGAATTCGTCTTTCCAGTTTATTTGTAAGCCATGGGCCGACGGGTGAAAGGACGGTCAGAGAGAACTGCAGGATTAAGTGATATATATTTTTTTTCAGTCGCATAATGTAATATTCCACTGCCTGTGAGATATCTATCCGCAACAGGATGGCATATTGTAAAAAATGTGAGATTCTATTGATTTCTGTTATCACAGTTCCTATAATGTATCATTGAATTTTGTTTATATAATTTCAAATTTAGCACTGTCATTTCATGTACTTCTAGAAATTAATTTACAAAGACATGTCAGTACACAACGAAGCTGCATATTAATTAACAATGTCATTCAAGCGTTTTAATTTCTTGTCATTATGAGGTAGTAAATAACTCGGTTCGTGACCTAAACATTCGTCTGTGCACTCATAATATTAATTAAAAATTATGTTCCATATTTAAGTTTAAGAATATTAAATTAATCTTAACCATAATTAACCCTACAATGGAGCCTAAGTAACACAGGCATTATAACACATCTAGATTACAAAAAAAATCCAATGCCACTTATAACAAAAAACTGTGAGCTGAAGAAGCTACTGGATTACACTAAAGTTCTTTTTCTCCGAGAGTGGTTGTTACTTTAATGTAATTTCTATGCGATTCATTTAAATTTTCATAATTGGAAAATAAATACCTGCATATGAAAAATTTCAACTTCAGCACTGTCCATATCTTACTCGATTGTTAGAATCGCGAATGTAGCGCATTGCTCCTCATATGAAAAGGGAACTTATGTCATGTACACGTTGGTTATGGTTAATAATATCGTGGTCCTATGTAAACGCTTAGAATACGTCCCGGTATGTGCGTTAACATAGTTCCCAGGTGGGGCTCACAATTATCCCACATTCCTCAGTGTTGCTAATATTGAGGACACCGTACAAATGAGTCACGTACTCCCAAATGTCAAGGTAATCTGGCAACACTGTGAAGATGAAATGTTATAATAATTACCCACACTTTATGTGTTCACTTCAGCTTCTTCACTGATTTGTTAACTTCATAAATCAATAACTTTCGAGTTTAACAGTTTATACTTATTATTTATTAATGTTTTCTCTCGGAGTGGCATAATATTTATGTGTTCATTTCTTATCGTGGGATATTTATCTAACCGCATTTGGCATGTATATAATTAATCTAATATGGCTATAAATGGTTTATTATCCCGTGCGAAAATTTTAAGCATGCTTATAAAGCAATGGTTATTAAGTTGTTCTTCATTAAGTGTCATTATAACAAAACTTTATTTCAAGCCTTTTAATGAATTCTGGTAATACTTCGTTTTAAAGGCGTTGGTGATTTTTAACAACAAGCAACAATGCGTCCTATACACTGTGCTCTGTACACTGTACACTAACTGTTAGAATGCCCCACTCTTATGGTTCTAAGGAGAGACTGCTCTTGATATAAATAACAAGAGAGACAACAAATAAACGTAATAATGACATCGGCTATAAAGTTTAAATACCAGACTAGTAAAAGAAATAAAAATGCACCAACCGTAGGCCTGCCTATATATTGTTCAATTAAATAGTCCTTTTTATTTTCTTACATACCTGAGGCAAATTGATTTTTGTTTTGGATACTCTTTAATTTATATTTATATTTTTATGTACCATGTACGTATGTGTATGCATTGTATGTAAAGTAACTTTACTCTAAATTTTTTGTTTGTAATTCCGATAGTCACTATATTTTCTGTTTCTGTACTGAACTGTGCCCGAGCACGAGCTTTTGCTCATACGGGCACCAGTAATGATTGTATGTATTATGTTTTATGAAGGTAAAATAAAAATAAAATAATCCATACCTACTGTCTGACTGTGAGCTGAAGGCCGAGCTGGTGGCATAGTGGGGGAAAGACATAGACAGTAAATGCATGCGCATGGTAAGGTAGTGGGGGAACGCTAGCTCGGCCTTCAGCTCGCAGCCAGACAGTTGTTGAATTTACATTACCTAAATATAGGCCTATTTTATTGGCTGATCTTGTGTCATAAGACTATATATGCTGTATATTGAATAAAAGTTTGATATTATTACAAGTTTATGTGATCATTAAGGCCATAGAACATTACGATAAATTGAATAGGCTATTTAAGCATAAGACTTTAGGCTTTCTCGGCGTTGATTATTAATAGTGTTTTCGCGGGCTATACGCCGAGTGAAGGGATCTAAACTCATTTCACTGAGGAAGGCCGCAGAGATGACCGCGGCCGAAAGCTTGGATGTTGCAGATCTCTTCACTCAGGTTATAGCCCGTGAAACAATTATTAATGAATATAAGCGAATTCTAAACCATGGTGAGTTCGATTGACACCAAACTTTAAACAGTAGCGCAGGACCCCATAAGCCAGGTCGTGATGGAACCTGATTCTTTATTTTCGAAGGGCACGAAGAATGGTGTTACGTATGTGGGGAACTGGCTTCGCTCCTGTTCTAACGTCATGTAAGTTCGTACGTTTCATGGATTTCTTTTAAAGAGCCGCGTGGTGGGTGGATACCATTGAAGATCACATTCCAGTCTGAGTTTCTTGTCCTAACTTCCTGATTTCCATCTCACGTAGACTTTTCAAGGACAACAGACTTCCCTAATCTTAGGTTAAGCTAGTCTCTGTGTGAGGTTGCAGGATAATCCTCAGCTGACCTTTCCAAACTTTAGAGCCGGATACAATTTATTGTTTTAGCATACAATTTAGAAGAAAGAGTTAAACCAGAACATGAACCATAAAACAGGATGCGAATAACAAAACTCCACGAGTTCAATTCGTCATGAATTCTTTTCAAGCAACCTTATGATTAAGCAAGCCGTTACAATAAATGAAGTGTTTTATGCTCAAAACTGAACGTGCCAGGGTATCCATTTCCATTACTTAAGTGTTAATATACAAGATTTGTTTTCTTCTCACAAGGGTTAATTTAACGTGGAATTAGTGTTTTCTATTATTGTTGGATGATAACACGATTCTGTTTCATGCACTCGTTTTACCGGTTCCTGAAATAATTTTGTTTCTAAAACCTGGGATCTGAAACCTGTTGTTATTATATATAAAATATGATAATATTTCAATTATATTCTAAATTAACTCTCCACTGTAAACATAGCACACGCAGGCCTATGTGCTGTACTAGAACAAAAAATTAGGAGTATAGTGGATTTATAGGCCATATGCGGCATCAATCTTTCTCCCTGGTCCTATATTTTACTCATAGAAGATACTAAGTCTTACATTGTTAAAACTTAAAATATTATTTTATTATGTTATATTATGAGAAATATATTATTTAAATTGTCTACATGTTAATCTTCATTATTCAGAGTGTGCTAAATCAAAATATGAAGATGATTAAATGCACATCGTTTGACCGCAGTGCCTGCCTTTGGATCCGAAGGCCGCGGGGGTAAACCCGGCGATCCCCAAGTTCATCGGGCCGGATTATAAACTGTGGGTCCCGTGTCGTTGATATGGCACATTATTTTAGGAAATGAATTTCAGTATAGTAGGTACTGCAAACCGTTATTTATGATTTTGCAGAGTACCTAGTGACCCTCTGAATACTAAGCCGCTATTTTTTTTTTAACAATGTGGGATGAAATTTTAAATTCTTCATTGGAATTGACAAAGTATTCAGGAATAGTGCCTCCGGCACCTATTGTAAGCCTTATCACTCGGAGGCTATTGTATTCAATATTAAAATAGTTTCAATGAATCATGCTTAGTAAACATAATATTCTTTACCTGTTTTCAATGAGAGAATTGCTGGTCTTCTGGTGTTCAGTGGCCTCGGTCTACACCAAGACCGCTCTTCACCTCTAAAAAGAGGCATCTATCTATGACCATTTCTAAGTACTGTTTTCGTTAATTCCTTGAGAGGTGTCCAGCAGTATTAGGAATGGAGCATACACAGACTACACTTCAAAATTCTATGCCAAAGTACAGAATTATGAAATGAAGGTCTGAATCTTAGTGTTGTCTTCCTCGGCTTGTTCTTGATTTAGAAAAGTTATTTTTTTTTCTTGATATCACAAACACTAAATTAAAAAACACTAACACTATCTTCTAGTCTTCTTGTTTCTTGATAGAGGAAAGTTTGTACACGTCACTATTATACACCGATAAACACCGAAAAAGTAAAACTCGACATCAATGATGGTACTCCAAGGGCTTCGACAATATCTGCAATTAGAGAAATATTTTGTACCAACGAAATTGAAATGAAACGTACATTGAAATAATAAGAGATACAATGATGAAAATTAGATCACCAGCAAACCCATGTGAAAATTTCGCACATTCAATCCCTCCCCCAGAAATAAGATTTGGTATTTTGTTGAGTTGTTGAAATTAAGTACCTAACGAAATGTGCACAGAAAATAGCAACTAGAGAGTTTTTAATACGAATATAATTTGCACTGTCAAGCTAATAACGATGAATAAGGTGTCAGTATATAAAATTATTTACCCACTTCTAATATAGCATAGGTCTACTCACTAACCATCACTTAATTCCTGCCCTTATGTGAAGCTGATACAGCTGAATATGCGCTCCTTGCAATACTGCCTCTTATTCTATATATATGAAATGAGAAAAAGATATTGTCCATGCCCAGCGTAGAAAAAGTTAAGTTATGTGAGTGCTTCATATCAGATTTAAAAAAAAATTAAAACTGCTTATTTCGTATAACAATTTATGTGCTTCCAGTGGGAATAGGATTAAACTTGTCAGTAGAATATTTCTATTTCTTGTGTTTACAAATCGTGCTGTAAGTTCATGTGGTAATTTGTGTTGGATGTCAGGTACAGTACAGTTCTAAATGCTGTAGCCGTTTTTGACGGGTCTGGCACGTGTCGCGGTAAAGAGGAAGGCATGCTAAACAGGTTCAGTGGCAGTAGTATTTCACCAGCTCAGAGTTGTCCCCTCCTCCCGCTAAGCTTATGCTTTACTATAATGGCTAGAGTTATCGCAACTGGATTATAGTTTTGATGAAGAGGAATGCGGTTGTTCTGTAAAGCAGTGTGTTACCAAAAATAGAAACAACCCCACCAGATACTTAAAAATAATATACAGCATTGTTTGGGAGGCAGGTTAAGAATTTTATACTTAGATAGTTGAGGACCCGAACGTTTAGGCCTATATGATTCAAAACTAAAAATAATTAGGTGTGTGATCATTTCACTGGAAGTAGGCCTATGCTATTTTTCAGGTTGGAGGTATAACCTATCTGTCGCGAGTTCGTAGCAACCCTGAGTGTAGCAATCAGCGATATTAATTAGGTGAAAAATAACTTACCTAGAAATACGTAATCAAGACTCGAATTACAAAAACCATTTCCAAATCGCGCCACATGTAATTTCACGCTGTAGGTTAAAGAACGCATGTGAAGATCGATTATGCAAATATTCTTAAGGACCATCGGACCCTAAAAAATCGAAATTATCTGGTTTATAACATTTGAAGATTGTGTATAATATTTAAAAAATTGATTTTCATATTTTATATTCTTAATCTTTCTTGGAGGTGTTATATTTGGAATATAAATTTCATCTATTAAATATATTAAGCGAAGAGATGGAATTTAAATGGTGATACAGCTAGACAACAATGGGCAAAATAGCACAAGGCTAGATATAATAACATTGACATTGGATTTTGCTATCATTCTTCGCATGATATGAATTAATATTTGCATAATATGTCTAGTCATTCGTTCCTCCTGGCGCTTCATACCATTAAGAAGGTTACTTCACCTAGAGACTTATGAAAATTCTAAAGTTAATCTGTCTTCCTTCAGGAGTACCTGCTAGTGGTTGAAGTACGAAATTCTTCATTCATATTCATATTAAAAGCATTAGATTTTATAAATCGTAGAGCTACGTATTGGGAGTAGAAATAATATGCCACTGTTTTGAAAACAACAAGATTGTGACAACTTTTTACCCTTTGGTGTTTTAGTTAATTGGTTTTGAAAACTGAAAATAGACTACATAGATAAAAAGTAAGTCAATTAATAAACGCGTAATATATTCAAGCATTCAACTAATATCTTTAAAATAAAATTGAATGAATCTCTCAAATCAAAGAACTACTTAATCTTTTCAGAATTTAGTACTTGAATAAAAATTTTCACATTTTATTTAAGCACTGCTTTATTAATTTTGCATCTCTGCTTTAATACAATTTTTGAGGCGATACGTGTATACGTCAGGAGCAGTGAAATGATTAATACAAAAATGATATCTTCTCTGCTTCAGTTATTCTAAATACATCAAAATTATTAAACACACTGTATACAGGAAAATTATGGTACACAACATTTTTATCTGCGTAATACGTTAGCTAGCTTGTCCTTGCTTTGCAGTTGAGTAGGTGTATTGTTCACATCGTTATCCACATAGGGTGCCTCAGTTGAAATGGTATTATGAAGAGCTTGTATTCAGTTCCTTGCGGGTTAAAACGTCGAAGCCAAACAAAGCAATGTGTTACTTTTCAGAGATTCCCACTAGTTAAAACGAATGCCGGATTAAAATTTGCTTCCCACATTAATCGCGCGTTCCTTGTTCATTGTGGAAAATATGTATGATGTCTTTGAAGAAGTACCCACGTCAGGTTTTTCATGTCCATGTCATTTTCATTAATCTGAAGATTGGTCTTTCACTGAAGGAAGTTCATTAGAAAGAATAAGGAGGCATAGATAGATTGATATATATATATCTAGGGATGGGTCCTCGATACTTTCGATACCTCGATACTCTCGATACTTGCATGGTATCGGCATCGAACGATACTTCAGAAAATTCGCTCGATACTTTTTCGATACTTTTGTAATTCTGAAATTCTACAATTAAGTGAGAATGCTAGTAATTTTTAACAAAAACTTGTAAGTGTACTGTTTAAAAAAATAATTTTAGCTTTAATGTAGAGTTTAAAAATAATTATAGGCTACTGATGATATTAAATTTTGTCTCATTAAATATGCAGACTTAATTAATTTAGTTGGCATTACACAGTTCTCTCAAATTTTAATTTTTAATGTACCTATTTATTGAAACTGGAAATGATGAAGGTATCGAGTATCGAAGTATCGAGTATCAAGGAAAAATCATGTATCGGTATCGAGTAACGAGTATCGAGAAAATCTGGTATCGGCCCATCCCTAATATATATATATATATATATATATAGTGGAATCGCTGGATGGATGGATGGGTGGACGGACAGTCTGAAGAACGTATTAAACCGATGAATAGATGGATAAAGAAAGAAAGAGGGAGAAAGAGAAAAGAGACAAAGAGTTAGAATCGGAAAATATATTATATCGTTAGCATATAAACAATTTTATAACATCATTGACAGAGGAGGTTAATTGAAAATATGAGATAGGAACTTGTCGCTGAATATAGGCACAAGTCACAAATGGTTAAAATTGAATGTAAGTTAAAGAAGTGATGGAAGAAGTCAACAGTAAGAATTTACAGAAAAAGTACAATTTAAAATTCTCAGATAGGCCTATACAGTACTTGTGCTATATTCAGCGAGAAGTTCCAATCTTATATTAGTTTTAATAAACCTCCTCTGTCAATGATGCTATAAAATTGTTGATATGCTAATGACATATTTTTTCCGTCTCTAACTTTTCGTGTCTTCTCTCTTTCTCCCTCTTTCTTTCTTTATCTATCTATTCATCGGTTTAATCCGTTCTTCAGACTGTATAAGTTGAATGAAAGGAAATGAAAATCAAGTAAACTGAAGACAGATTCTAATGGGATAAAGCAGCGTTTCTCAACTTATGGTCCGCGGACCACTGGTGGTCCGTGAAGATGGTGCAGATGGTCCGCAGACATAATTTAAAAATATCATAAAGCAAGTGGAAAGTAAAGATGAAAAAAATGTTCACATAAAATGGACACTAGATGTCAAAGTTTTTAAAATCTTCGAAAATACAGATCCTATTGCAAGTTTCCTTACTTTTGCAGTTACGAACCACAGTTTGAACCCCTGATGCACTGACGTCTATGGTTCCCTCTTTCATTCAAAACCCTGCAAAATAAGACTTTGTCGGAATTTGTTATTAGAGGCGCTCTCTTAACAAGGGTTTTATGTAGGCCTATTTAGATTTATTTGTTATATTGACCTATAATTAATACCCCAAATATTAAGAATATAGGCCTACATATAGCCTACTTTTAAAAATGGTATGTAAATTGGGGGTCCGTAAAACTTTTTAGAGGTCCTCGGGTTGAAAAAGGTTGAGAAACGCTGGGATAAAGAATAGCCTATCTGTCAATCGCGTTTTATCTGACGGCGAGTTAGAATCAGGCAGCCTGCATGATCGCCGAAGTATTTTGGGGCGATTTAATGACATATGAGAGACAATATACAGTACATTCAAATAACTTTGATATCCAGAAGAATAGAGTTGAAAGAAAACAGAATGAGAGTAGCATCCTATAGATTGAGCAGCAAAAAAGGAAAGAATCTGCATTTAGTAGGCTATAAAAATCTATACAAATATTTTCGTGATGGGAGAAGTTTCATTTCCACCAGCATGCTGGCACTAAAATCTTAATATGGCCAATTACATGAAGACAATAGAACGGTCTCGGCATCGAGGTTGTAATCATGCTGAACATGAAATAAAAGTCAGGGTCAGATTACAGGCAATAAGGTAAGCAGTCTTGATTAATAGGACGATGCTTTAATATAAAAACTAGGAAAAATTAGAATGATTTATACTGAGTTTGCTATGCATTTCTTAACGAATGTTCGCACGATGTATATATTAATATGACTATAACTTTAAATCAACGATGAGTATAATATCATCATAAATCGACGTATTCATTAATCAGACCCGGAAATGGTAGCTCTCAGTGAAATATTTTTTTTATTGATAATATGTTAGGTTAATAGTACATATAACTCTATTGAAATAGTTATTTGGAATTCATTATTAAGTAATAAGAAGATTTGAAGATTTTTTTATGATTACGATTAGCCGGTTCGGTGCGGAAAGGTTCCATACCGTAAGTGATCATTCAGGCTATATGCCGCTAGGACCCGGGATCGAATCTCGGTGAATCTATGTGAAATTTGTGGTGGACAAAATAGAGTCGGGGCAAGTTTTCTCGCGATATTCCTGTTTCCACTGCCATATATCATTCCACCAGAGCTCCATTCATCATACTATGACCATTGCTTGCAATAAAGAAATTATTCATGCTATGTGGTCGGCCTGCCATTATTAAAGAGAAAAATCAATCGTTAAAAAAATCCTAGATTCGCTACTCATGTGTACACTCTTATGGATCTCCTATGGATTTAATAGGAAATGAGACCTATTCGTTTCTTAAATGTTTTCTTGAAATACAATTTCCAGTCATTTTACTTTTTGGTAAGTATTAGCAGATTTAATCTTTACTTTGTAAAAATTCAAAAGATAATTTATCCAGTTTTTGGAACTTTTGGACAAAAATCCTGCATCAAATGGTTTTATATTAATAATAATAATAATAATAATAATAATAATAATAATAAATATAATAATAATAAAAATAATAATAATATACTTTATTTGACGTGGTAGGATTAAAATCTTATGGCCTTCTCTTTTACTCAGTCAGGAGTGGAACTAGATGATACTATTTAAGAACACAAGATAGGTTATTACTTAGTAAATTACGGTAGTCAAATACACCTCAGACACAAACAGAATGTAATTAGCAATAATTTAAATGTCCCGTAGCCAACATAGTAAAAACAAACATAGGTAACTGAATACAAAGGACACAATAACATTAATTTGAAATAAATATTTAGTTAATAATGGCTAAGGTAATTATTTAAGGAACGGGCCTAAGATATAGGTACCGGTACATCATTTACTGATGTGAATAATTTTAGGCCTACACAACTTTTTAAAATGTTAGGTAATATTTTATAATAAGTTAAGAAGCATATTATGAGAAAAAATCCTTGTTCAAGCAAATCCTGTGTTTAAGAAATACAAGTAAACGTATTACCTAAACACACCACTTACTGTTTCCGTTCTTTCCCTTCCCACCTCTTCCTTCTTCGAGTTTGTAGTTTTTCCTAGGCTTGCCGGAAGTGTAGCTTTATTTCTCGAACCAGGACATTTATTACTTGGAATTACATTATCCCGATGAGATGAGATTAGAAGTGATTTATGGATATGCAATGTATAAGAAATTATGTATTGGAAAAGGTCTTGTGCACTATTTAGTAAGGACGACTAACGAATAAGATCAGAAGTAGTAGAAGAAGAAGAATGAGGGGAACTATGATTGTAATTAAATATATAGAAGACAAGAGATTGACTTGGTAAGGACATATTAGGAGAGTAGGAAATAGATGGATTAACAAAATTACCGAGTGGATGCCGATGAGCACAAGGAATAGAGGAATACCAAGAAGACCATGAAGAAAGGAAGTAGAAGAATGGTTACAGAGAAGAGGACCACAAGGAGAAGGATGGGAGAAAGGGACGAATGGAAATACTGGAAGAACTTCAATACTCTCACACTTTATATTAAATACCGGAGAATCCTTGAAATCTATCTATGAAAGATAAAATTCTGATGGCTACTGCGGAAACGAACCCGAGATTTCGTGTTTAGTAGTCTTAAATTCTGATCACTATACATGACACAGGTCATAGCAGTCTTCCTTAACATTCTAATCTGATAAATGATGTAAGATATCGAACACATTAGACCACAATAAAAAACTAGAATTTAATTAGTGTTGTTGAAATTTATATTATCGTATTTAATCTCAAGCGTAGATAAGACCTTATTTTTATGCTGACAGAATTAATTTAGTGTGCACTGCTGGGGACTCTATTCGTTTAGAAATCAATTAACGTTCTGGGTTAGCTGTTTATTTATTTTGCCTTCTAATTGAATTATCTACTTGATGCACAACTTAATTACAGTAGAAATCAATTAACTCAATTCCCTATTCGTGTTATCAACAAACTCACCTTCTAATCTGTGTATGTTCATCAAAATCTGTTGTTACGTGAATTAACTAACAAATCCGAGTCACATTCCTTCTCCTACTGTGGGATTTTCCACTTAATACTTTTTTGTACAATTTAATAAAGCACAATACAATATTTATAATAACAGAACGATAATTAATTTATTATTAAATAAAAATAATTTTAGAGAAAACTGATTCTCTAGCCACTGTTATCAATCCACAGAATTGAGCTTTTAAAAGTATAACACCATCAGTAGTGAATTATGGCATAGACGGAGAACAAGCCTATATCAGTATCGGCAGAAGCAAGGCCGTCGCGGTGGCTCATGCTTAGCGCGTGGGCCTGGCATGCTAGCGGTCCCGGGTTCAATCCCCGGGCCTAGCGGGCGTGTCATTCGTGGTGGACGAAGCCGTGACCTTTGGGGGGTTTTTCTCGGGGATCCTCCAGTTTCCCCCTCTCATTCCACCAACACTTCATCTTCAAACTCCTCCTCATAATCGTCCCGTTTCCTTTCCCGGTTTCCGGTATACCCTCGCCCCAGCACCTGCTGTGGGCCTCTCCCGTCCTCCCCGTGGCTTGTGATCCTGAAGTTGCTGGCTGGTGTGCTGCCAACCTGGGGGCTCTATAAGAGGTACCGAGGCAGCGGCACACGTGGCATGGTAGAGGTATCTGTTGGATGTAGGGGAGTTCCGTGGGGGCTCTCGGTGGGGTCTGTTGTCGAGGGACCGGTGGGCTTGCAAATCATTCCATTCCGGAGGTTGGCACAATGGGCCACAAGGCCGAAGTGCTTAGGGTAGTCCCAACCCGCCTTCCCCCCTTCAGGGGCTAAATACATACATACATACATCGGCAGAAGCATCCCCAGTGTATAGGCATTGCAACGAGGTGCTTTTACCTTCCCTTGTCATTTTCTTCAATTTCAAAAACGACCACTAACATAAGTAGACTACCATGTGCATGGATATTTGTGCGCGTTGATGCCATAGGCATTAAAAGATTGGAGAATATTTATAAGCATGTGTTGAAAACATAAGTTCAAAAAAGGAACGTAAACCATGCTCAAGAGTCGAACATTTCTACTTAATCTTCGTCCTTAACTAACGGGAGAGCCCGTCTGTGTAATTCCTTATCTGTGGATATCAAATCCTACCGTTCAGAATCAAGTTAATTGACCACATGGCCATCATCCATTAATATTCATGTCATGTACTGTTTTCATTTTTAAACCACAAGTGTTTGGTATTGTATTAGTTATTTTTCGTCCTTTTCTTTCTATTTACCACTATTAATTATCACATCAATATTGAATCTCATTATTACAATTTAAAATTGTTTTAATTGTCCCTAGTAACTAGTTAATTGACATATATATATATATATAAGAAAAGTGTTCTCTATGTAGGCCCAGAGGGTCCCATGAGGATGAGGCTCCCAGGTTTTAGACATTCGGCATTCGGCACGTGAAGGTGGTAAGGTTGTCGGCTGCCTTTACCCCGAGGATTGTTCCTGGTACTCATTTTAGCATACTGGGTCATACCGATTCCCCTCGAAATGACCTAGCAATAATTTTCCGCCGCTTTTTCAGACTTCAACAGACTTCAGGCCGCCATGGTTCAAGTGTTTAAGGTGTTCTTAAAAATTATTTCATGAGAAAGAGGTTTAATTCTTTATTAATTCAGATTGTTAATAATATTATACATGTTTTATATCAGTGCAGTCCACATTAATTGTTAGAAAAGGCTTTGTATGCAATACAACTGGAATAGGCTTACTGTGTGACGAGCAGGGCTAGGATATATATGTACTAAAAAATGTCAAAATATGTACATATATATGTACTTAAAAATGTCAAAATATGTACATATATATGTACTAAAAATGTCAAAATACGTTCATATATATGCAAATATATTTTATAAAATACGGACATCAAAAAACATTTAACCACTAGACACTACATTTTGTTACTTTTAGAACCTATAAAAATGCATTACAAATACTGGATTCATAAATTAAATTATTCAATTTTTTTTTTCAGATCACTTACTTTATTTGTAATCATTCATTGATTATTTCTGCAATCATAACAGTATGCCTCAAAATGTTGTTTTAAATTTTCAAAAGTGATTTGTATTGGCTGAAGCTTCGTTCTACTGCATATGAAGTGATTGGCGCGTGTTTAAAATTCGCTAGTTTTAATTTTGACGAGCCACGAAAATTGCACTGATTTTACACATTTCTTCAAAGCCTGGATTTCTTGAAAACACATTGTCCACTTTACATTTGATAAGATCGGCTAATGTCCACGTATACATTTGAGTTCATGAATCATGTTTTTCACAATGTCAATATTTCCAGGTAATGAGAGATTATTATTTTGTAGTTTCTGAGTTATTTTTGTTATATTACAAAAATTTGATTCAGTGTAACATAAATCATTTTTCACACATTCATTTCTGTACATAACTGTAAACTTATCCTGTGCTGTCATATATTTACTGTCACTGAAAACGACAATTTTATATAGTTTTACTCTTAAGAATGAAATATGTACGAATATTGCATTAAAATCACTAAATATGGACAAATATTTATTTTACATATAAATATGTACTAATGTCAGAAATATGGAAAAATATGTAAAATAAATTTGTTTAATTTGAATACAGGACAACATAATAGATGGAGATAAGTGAAAAAAAAGTGTCTATATGTGAAAATAAGAAATATGTAATTACATATAAATCCTAGCCCTGGTGATGAGAATATTATAGGAGAAAAATTCCTCTGACACTGGGATTTGAACCCAGTAATATCCAACAGAGACCATAATCTGTGGTTCATTAATGCATATAATATCCATCTTACTATGTAATAGTAATCTTGCATTTGTTTAACCATCTTTCACTGCTACAGACGTATAAATGCGCCGCCTAAAAATTGTATAAAGCTTGCAGAACAGGAAGATTTTTAGTTAGGTATTATGTAGGTTGTTCAAGGAAACCTGCTATTTTACTGAAAATTTTCCTATTAGCTTTAATCTTATAGCCCACTGATGTTTTCACTCGATGGCTGCCTTATTATCAACGTATAAATTCAGTTCTGAAAGACCAAGGGTTTAGTCAAGGGTTTAGTTGTCTATACTAAGATCTGAGGTTGGATATATGAATTTTTCTCTAACAATTTTCTTTCTGGATTTAATATGTTATCTGTATAGTTATTTAATTTTTTAAAAGCATGGGTTTTATGGAGAAGAGAAAACTACCGATTTTGCCTGTAACTTTCCTAATGCTTTCTAAGTTCTGACGACGCCAATGACTTTTCCCATCTATTATATTAGCATAATGAATAGAGAAGAATTCTATTCATTATGGTATTAGTGAATAAAGCCATCATTATCATCAATGTAAATTATCTCTTTACTGATCACAAAGTGTCTCACAAGACACCTTAAAATACATTTGCGTCGTAACAGATTGGACGAAACATATGCCTCAAGAATTTCACAGAGACCGAATTAGAGTCTTTCGATGCACTTTCTAAGCCTAAAATCTGTGTCTTGCTCAGCCATGCTTAAGCTAGTTAGAAACGACAACCATTATTTTTCTATCTGAGAAAATTCTAAACTTTCATAAACTTGTTTTGACAGGGAGGAAATAATCATGTTTACATTTTCTTTTAGAAAGGAGAAAAATAAACTCCAGAGCAAACATTTTATTTAAATCCTTTAATATTATAAGTAGGGAGCGGATTTTTATGTGCTAAAAATCTTGGAAATATTTATTTTCTTATGTGCTAGAAATGGAAAAATATGTATAAACATTTTTAAAATATTTTGTTTCAGTATTATGTAATACATCAATTTTATACATATAACATTTTATTATTACTCACCGGTCATAATGAGACAATGCTGGGGAGAGAAATATCGCTGTTGCAGTGGACAAATGAAGACTTTCTACAAGTTTTCCATCACAAACCGATGTCTGTTGTCACGGAAAAAATGCCCGAAACTGAGAGAAGGAACGCTCGAAGTCACAAGAAGTTAGTCTTGCTTACTTTAGCAAAGGAATGTCACTGATACACAAGTTCTTAATTTCTCCACTATCGTGCTTCCCTTCCAAAATGTTGGCAACTTGACACATAATGTAAAATCCATAATTTTTGGCAAACACGTTTTTAAATTTCTGTGTAATCGCTGTAATTTTAGGGCCTTTGAGTGAAATGATTTTTCTCTCTATGTCACGCACTTCATTAACTGTCTCAGTCAACAATTTTGTCAATGTTTCTAATTTCTTTATTGAGTGACGCAAAAAAAATGAAATTTGCAGATATGTAAGATAATTCATTTTTTAGTGAACTGCCCTTAAATAAGTCCTGAAGAATTTCAATTGATGAAGCATCATCCTTATTCAATTCATTTACAACGGATTTGAAATTTCCAAAATTCTGTGCATAATATTCCACCGCTTCCAACCATGTTCCCCAGCGAGTGACTATAGGTGTAGGAGGAAATGCAAGATCGGGATTTTTTCTTTTCTCGTTGGGACTTCAAAAATACTTTCTTGCCATTTGAAATTAACTAGTCAACTTCAGGATATAAGATACGTACGTACCTGTTCACATACCCCGTGTAAAGCGTGTGCTATACATATTTGGGAAGCTTACAGATAGACCTTCTGCTGCCTTCTTCAAGTGGGGGGCAGCATCCATAAGTAACAAAAGAACATTGTCAAATTTGACCCCATCCGGCCATAATAACGGAAGTGATTCATTGAATAAGCGAGCCACCGTTAGATGATTTGTTGCTGACATTTCACTGCATGCTATTAAGAAGTACCGTTCTGAAGCAATTTCGTTATTTTCCAGCACACCTACTACAACGTTTCCCACTTTCCTTCCACTAGAGTCTGTTGTTTCGTCCAGGCTTACCCAGATTTTTTTATTCTCACATTCTGCTCTGATGTTTCCTAACGTTTCTTCGTAGCACGCAGGGACATACAATTTTCTTACTGTTGATTCTTCTGGTCTTTCATATTTTGTGTATTTAGTCAGTAACTTCTTGAGCTCTGGATTCTTCAATTTATATAAAGGAATATCACACGTAAGAAATGTTTTGAAAAAATCTGCGTAGTATTCAGAACTTTTTGCAAACTGAGTATGTGAAGAAGAAGCTGTTTCACCGAGAACTTTTCTAGGTGCTGAACGTGAAGCGGCCATTGTGTGTTTACTACCAGCTAAATGCTGCATGACTTGAGATCGCTGATCTGCATTTAAAGATCTCCCTCATTTTTGACAATAAAATTTTCCCGTCACATGTAAACGTCCCACTAAAGTCAGCAACCAACATATTGCTGTAAACGAGAACGAACACTGTACTTTACTTTCGGCATTTTATCGGCACTATCACTTTATACAGTCTAAAAAACAGTCTCACTGCTAGTCATCAAAGCAACGCGACGTAAGAGACTGAGGGTTAGACTCACTTGCATGTGACACGGGGAATCACACACGTATTTGTTCTCCACCGATTAGAAGGTCACATGCAGTGATGAAGGAGTTCGAATGAAACGAATTCACGTTAAGAAATACATTCACATTGAGTTTTCATTAATATATGTCCTTGAAAACAATTTTAAAACGTAATTTTAAAAATCAAAACAAGGAAAATATAACAATATATGTATTTATAAGGATTTTTTTTTTTAAATATGTATTTACATGGATTATTATATAATATTATTTATTATTTTGTTGGGGCGATGGGAAGATAAGATTAACTTTTTAAAATATTACAGAAATATGTGTTTTTATGTGAAATAGAATTTCATTTATAAACTTTGGTGTTCTAGTTCGGAATTTTAGTTTTAGTTGTACTTTTCTGTCTATAAGCAGAAAAAACATTTATTTACATAAAATCCGCTCCCTAATTATAAGATATAGTTGTTTGAAAACGAATCACGCGTATTTTTAAAATTAAATTTGATAATTATTGATAAACTTTAGGTTATATTTCTCTAAAAAAATTCATATAATTGAGTTTAAAACAAGTATGTTTTAGGAGAGAATCGAACCCAGAATTTATGCTTAGGGAACAAACAATAATGATAACTTAGCTACCCAGAAATTATCCAGGACTCACTCAACTACCTTATGGTGTCGTGCACATTGGCACAGGTGCACATCGGCACAGTCGCATTTTCGTGCACATCGGCATAGTATTTTTATCTTATAATATTATCGTGCTCATCGCCACACAACTCGTTGGGGGTAGGGGTGGACATAGAAACTCAAACCTACATCCTCCTTCACCACAGCTCCAAGGCAGCACCCCTTAGCTACCGCGGCTAAGGAAACCGGCCGTTGATATCGTAGATAGGTTAAGTCAGGTTAGGTTAGGTTAATTCAAAGTCTCATTCAATCGCAGGCAGATACTTTATGAATGATTTCTAAAGAATACAATTATAATATTAATGTACACAGTATGTATCTATAGTAATAAAAATAAGTGTTTGTCTTTCTGTCTTTCTAGCAGTTACTGTGAACTCCAATGCATTCAATACGATAATGTAATTCCAACTTTGTCTCTATGTCCACGCCTACGAAGGGTGTGTGGCGATGAGCACGATGATATTGCAAGATAAAAATACTATGCCGATGTGCACGAAAATTCGACTGTGCCGATGTGCACGAAAATTCGACTGTGCCGATGTGCACGCAACCTACCTTAAAAGACCACTTAGATTCTCACTATAAACGGTATCACATCTAAATTGTACTGTGTAGCGGAGTAAAGAAGGCCAAACCGGGCTCTTCGTGGAGACATTTCAATACTGTACTACTAGAAAGCATTGACCAAAGGGAATGGGTCACACCATCTCGGCCGTCATTAGTACACCAGATAGAAACAAGTTGCACACTACATAATACTCCTATGCTTATTTTATTCTTAGATTTTTAAATCATACAAAATTATACTGGTACAGTCAATCCTCAATATAACGCCATCATCCGTTCTCCAACAGTTAGTGGCTCAAAGCAAGGGAGGCACTAAAGCAAATTTAATTTTAAAAAATGGCATAATACAACATTGCCTATGCTTTTCCCAATAACAATTTCCCCCATAATACTGAAAAATGTTATACAATAGCCTGCTGGCTAGACTGGAAATCTTTCACTGTATTCACAAACTTCTCGTTTCTCTTGAAGTGTAACGACAGCTCTCTTCATTTTAACAATCTTACTGTAACTGTGATATCAGCTGAATGGACAGTGGATTAAAAGAAGTGAAAGTTTAGAATGTTTATTTCTACCTGCTCCACCCTCACGCTGGCTGTCTGTCCGACTTCTTAACATAGCTTCCTCGTCCCACCACACTATATTTACACTTACTTCTTAGAAATAGAATACAATATGTTTATTAAATAATGTTCCTAACAATCACGCCAGTTTAAAAGAATTCTGCAACTGAAAAGAAATCACTGCAACCTACATTTTGTAAACATCGTGTCTTATATTCACTGACACTAAATGAATTGGCAAAGTAACGAGGTTTCTTATCCATTTTATATGGGAGAAGATCCGTTCACTTGCATTTATTGGCACATTGCGAGGGTAGCACTGTAAAGAGGGACATTATATCGAGGGTTGACTGTATATGATAATTAATTTTTTCTCGTTGTATCATAATCTCTAGGGATTCGTTCTGATTTCTTACGAAATTACGCCTATAGTTTTATAGGCTGTGGGTCGACTTTTATCGTTTTAAAACTTTCAGAAGATATTTTTAAAATCTTGCCATGACCACAAAGGAGTTTCGAAGGAGTTGCGGAAGACAGTAGAAAATAATCACTAGTTATTAGCAATGTAAATCGGATCTTCAGGCTTCAAATTCAGTGAGAAACTACCATTTGATTTTGCTTAGTAAAATGTTTACACAAATGAGTACTTTAGGAGAAGAAGATCTCCTTTGAGGGGATGGCCTTGCTTACCCGGATTTGGATTACTTGCGAAACCGACAAGGTTAGTTCATGATCCTCACGTTACCCAGGTGTAACACCAAAACTAATGCTGGGAGTGTCAAGATTGAGCCGGATAATCGCTCCATAAACGTTGTAATCTTCGTTTTCAGACAATTAAAATGTCCCTGTTGTTCACAGCCTCTCGGCCTTTAGTTGTTGAAATGACCTTTCTCCAATAAATTGTCTTTCGAAACAAAGAATATATGTTTAACCATCGCTATGTTTGAACAGTAATATTTTTTGAACCTTCTCCATCTATTTGAAGTTCTTTAACAGTTTGCGGAAGTTTAGCGTATCAGCATTTTGAGTATCCAATACAAAAGAATTATTTTTCCAAGAATCAAAGTGATATTATTTTTCTGTTTCGTTTTAAGTCTAAAGATCTATTTATCTGATTCGTCGATCACTTGTCACCAACCACACAACAATGGAATATAGCTATTCTCATATTTTGTTCTGTTTCATACCTATAATATGATAAATTAGGGTTATCACTATAAAACAATGACACGTTATTATCCTAGTGGATGAGAGCAATTAAAGAATAAGAAGGATAGAGGGTGGGAAGAGCCTTTGTCTGGTTCAATTTTGTAATTAGCCCGAAAGACACCTCGACCCAGCAGGAAGAAGAGATTCCTACACATACAATAAATCCTAAGGAGAGTTCTGAACAATGAAAAGAAGAAGTAACTAACGATAAAGAACAAGAAGAAACCATTTTGGATCACAGGGCCTACTACTGAACAAGAAAAGAAAGCTGATGAAAAAAAGGCAACGAGCAACAACAAAATTACAATATTGTTGACTCAGACTCGGATTCATTCGATGTAGTAAACGAATTTTCTCTTAATTCTGATGTAGGCAATGCCGGATGGCTCCAGAACAGATATTATACGATTATAAGAAGAGGCAGTGAATGTTAACAAAACCTGGAGGGACTCTTCGAGTCAATACAGAAGCCTCTTGAAAACCAAATGTCAAACCCGCCAATGAACTACAAAATGATTTATTCAGCTGCAAAAAAACTTATGGTAAAAGCATAAAGTTGCCTAATGCATAAGAGACATGTGAATCCCAAATAATAAAAATATGTAATCCATTATTTAAAAGATTATTCGGAGTCCACAGAAATGTAATAAATTTTACACCTTACTATCGTATATGTATGTGGATTATGTGAATGGTGTAAATTGTAAGTACTGGATATTGATTAGAGTCCCAGGCCCCCATCACTGTTTGTATGCCACTGATATGGGCGCATGTATGTGTGTGTCATTTTTTCTTTATAAAGAAATCTGGGACTAGGTTGTACATCACCACTTCTCGCATTTCCAGGCATAAGTTACAAACAAATTTGACTTCATGAAGAACTAAACTCGGGCCGTTAAGGTAATTGCTAAGTCCTAGTTCTTCATTACTCGCGAAAAAAATACAGTCAGAATTATTGTGCTTGATAATTCTTTTTTCGGATCATTAAATTGACAAGAGTGTCGAAACTAGTTTCGGAAGGTTAATTGGGCATCTAAGCCTCCTCACGTATACAATAATTTGTAACATAGGCTCAAGACGGGTTTGAGTGGCCATGACTGAACTGCAATCTTCGCATCCATAATCACAATCAAATAACGCCCCTTTCCTTGCAAATTTATGAAGCAGTATCATAAATCTGTTTATAGGAAATTAATAACCAACCCGTCCTCCATGGTGTGGATAATTGGTAGACTCCATCAAAATTATAACCTCATATAGATCTCAGATTGGAGGATCCTATTGGCATTTCACAATTTTTATATCTACCTGTTTCGCCTTTGCTAAAATTGAATAGGTAATTTATGAAATATCTTATTGCAGAATCTTCCCATACGGCTTGGCGTACTCACGGGTTCTAATTCTAAAGCAAATTCTTCTCTGGTCTGTATTGTTTAGGATTCAAGTTCAGGTTGCCTTTACATTTTTATCTTATCCATTAATACCACGAGTACTAATAGTTTTACTAGTAATTTAATTTATCTTAACAAATGTTTATTGTCGTGACAGTTATTTCGAGATCGAAGTCAAGAAACATGAAATGCAAAAGTTAAAATAAAATGCCCGAGTTAAACTTAACACAAGAAAAATGATCGTGATTGGTCTATATCCGATGAGTTGCTAAACGTTATTAGTCAATATAGTGTATGAATGGAATAGTCATTTTACATATTTTTTTTCAACACTTCATTCAATATAAACTTATATTTTTTATTGTGACATGTGGTTTAAGCTATTCTTTCCACTACAGCTGTTTTTAATAATGAAAGTTATATAATATACTGTATACTGCAAAATTTAGGTAGTTCTTAACACTGTTTGTAGTAGAGAGCTATATGTCCTTTCTTAGTATGACTATATTTGAGCAGCTGTAGACTCAATATTTGTAAATTATGTATTTAGCATATAAGTTAAATGACCTGTCCAATATCAGTCTTGAATTGATCTTAGGGACGAAATTAATCTAATCTAATACTGTAAAGTTATGTACATAGCCGTAAGTCCTCAACATGAAGTTCCTTGCATTCTCGGAAGCAGCGATGAGATTACGGACATAGCGGAATGAAGCGAATAAAATGTATTGGAAACAGTCTAGCACGGAATGCTTTTCCGCAGGAATCGACATGCTATTCTGCTCCTGCAACAACAATCATACACAGGATAACTAACTACATTTCTATCAATGCAAACTTCCAGATTCCCAACATAACACCATAAAGTAGGTATCACAATTAATTTTTTTGTTCCATAGGACTTAAAAGTTGTTTTGTTCATTTGTAATAACCCGGCACTACTAGCGTAGTTGTAGCTATTCCATTGGCCAAGAAAGTTAAAAGAATTATCGTAATAGTATTTTTTATTAATGTTTAATCATGTTTTACGCCAGGTACCTTCAATATTTCTGCAATCAATACTTGAAAAAATGGATGTTTATTAAGTACTGGGTTTCCACCCAGTCTACAATCATGTTAGTGTGTTTTTCAGAGAAAACAACCACATTAATGTGTAATAGGTAAAGGTAAAGTGATCCCTATACAGGTCATGGAGGCCCAGAGGGTTCCAGGAGGTTGAGGCTCCCAGATTTTAGACATTCGGCTGATGAAGGTGGTAAGGTTGTCAGCCTTACGCACCGGCCGCCTTTACCCCCAGGATTGCTCCTGGTACTCATTTCTGTTAGAGGCTGAGTCAACCCCAGTGCCATAGTGCCACCAGAAGGATTAGGCCAGTTGAAAAACTCCAACGACCTCATCGGGGATCGAACCCGCGACCTTCCGGTTTGTAGCGCAGCGCCTCGACCACTTTGCTACGGCGTACCCCATTAATGTGTAATGAATGCCTTTTAATGGTATTATCTCATTCTAAAATGGTATTCAAATAATTCAATTTCAATAATTTTAGAAATTATTTATTATACATTACACTTTTTTGTAATTATAAACGCAACTAATAAATTGGAAGTCCAAATACTCGTTACATTACCTAGATTATAGTACAGGATGAAATAGGAGCGGTGAGTCATGAAATGCGACATTTGCCTTACGAGTGGAGGGGTCATGTTAAAGAAAATTCAAATTGGCCACCCGTGGAATTTGAACTCGGCACCTCTTGAATGCGAGTCCAAAATGTATCATCAAGGCCACGTATCTTTTCCCGGCTTGCGAGATTTAGTTAGTAATAAAATTTGCTCAGCCATGGACAGAAGCTTTATCCTTATTTGGCGAAGACTGTGCTCTCAAATGTCATAATAATGGATGTAATGTTTGTTGTTGTGCTAATTGACGAGGTATTGGCCTCTAACACCAAGCACGAAGGCTATGAAGATGAAAACGCTAACGAGAATTCGACGTGGTCCATTAGCGAGAAAGCTTATCCCAATAAGAAGTAGCTTCTTTGTTGTCTTGCCGCTGCTAGGATGAATTCCTCTACGGTCTGCATCACCTAATGAACACCATGGCCGTAGCCTTGTTCCATTCCTATCCCATCACAAAAACGTAACATCCTTGACAAAATCTTCAGCGATTAGTCAATGGCAATGTGGTTTCATATGAAGTAATGCGATTTTGCCCCTGGCGCGACGCTATGAAGATTTTCATTACAGCTTTAATAATTTTTTACTTCCTCTGCCCGTACCATAGGTACAATAGGTAGAGGAAGTATTTTTTCAGCCCAGAAATTCGAAGTTCAGTTTTTAACATAAATAGCCTACTTGTTTTGGGGCCCTCTGAATCCAAAAACAGTATTTTAAGAAACGTCTGTGTGCCTGTGAACAGTCTAGCTCTAAAACTGAAAATCGTATGAAAACAAAATTTTGTATTTGAGTAAGTACCTTCTAGGAATGTGACACGAAGATTGGCGAGGACTTTATTTTATTTTTAATGGTACTATATATGAAGAGAATTTAGTTTTTCGCCATTTTATCGAAAGGCTTCAACGATTTTTTTTTTACATTTTTGTACATTAGGTGCTTATACTAAAAGCTAGAACTTTTATTGAAAACATTTTTCCGAAAAAAATTCTATGACCCACTGCTTGTAGAAAATAAGTCTTGCCTGGTTAACAAAACATCTTTGCATCAGGTTGAATCAATTGAATACGCGCTTTTTGCAATACCGCCTCTTATTCTATATCAGAATTTGACGTCAGAAAAGCGTATTGCCCATCGTGGAGCTACAGGGAATCTTTTCAGAACATTTTTCGAAAGAAAATGTGGTCTTTTACTTTCTTGCTTACGCCAGATAGGAATTCAAGATTTTTATGGATAAGCGACAAGCATATGAAAATGTATGTTTAGTGGTGCTGTCCATGTCACAGATAGAATTCGTCTCATAGATATAATTAGGTATGACAGTTTGTCATCGTTACAATTCGTCTCAGTTGTGTGATTATTCACAAGTACATCATTGTTAGAGGGAAAGAGAAAATTGTTTATTAATTTAATTTAATTATAGCCTATTGATATTTATTGAAGCCGGTAACCAAATGTATTCCGTTTAAAAAATCCTTGTCGGTTTAAATATATTCTCTCCAAATAACCAAATACATTTTATTTCAAATTTACATTAAAAAAAAATATGTTATGAACATAAGTCTCAGATGGGCAGTACCATCTGCATTACGTTGCGGATAATTTTCAGAAATGCATGTGATAGTTTTCAATTTTTATACCACCTATTTAATCTTGCATATATTATTTTATAATCGCTCTGGTACAAATAAACTGTGCAACATATGTTGCACGAGCTTTCTGACATATACCTGTTAATTGTATTAGTGAAGTTTTTAGGTTGACGAAAGAAGTCTATGTACGATTCAAAAATTAATGTACTTCCTCCAGGTTAAATAGATTTAGGAATCTAACCGATTTTGTATATAATACTCGTCTTACAGCAACACGCATGTAACTGAATAAATCACTATTGCTCAGACCATTATATTTACAGTTCCTAGCCGAAGAAATTAACTCATAAAAGACAGCGTAAATTAAGCAAAGACTTAGGGCCACTTTAATTGTTGCCATCGTAGGTGGGATATTTTTATAGACTTACATAGTGCAATGTCTAATTAAGTTAATACTTTTCATTCTATAAATTCAAATTTTTGCAAGAAAATAAAGTTATCTATATTTAAATAAACTATTCTCTTTGTTATTTTTATTATTGATTGATATTACTGTTACTACTATTAATATTACTTAGCTAATTATCCATGCTTTAACTGCACATGTCATATTACGTGTTTAGAATGTATGGGTTTACCAGTAAGCTCTTATAATAATTCATTCGTCAAATTCATCACAATTTTAAATAAATTTTCATGAAAAGTCCCTTCAATATTTCAGGTAAAATAATCAAATTCTTCCATTAAATTCCAAAAAAGGCCTAAATTAAAAAATAAGTAAATACAATGAACCATTTATCCACAGACAGACAGACAGATGTCATACCAAAAACAGTGTTTTCTTTGTCTTGGAACCGTGAAGCATGTTTTCCAGGTGTCATCTCAATTTAGATCTTTTGTCACGATCACAATATTGCTCTTCATTACTTAAATGTTACGTATAGCCTACTGGGTGGCAAAAAGAGGAAATTTGTGTTAGTATTTTATGATTCTTTGTTTGTTTGTTCAACATTCCTAACAGTCATTATCCCTCCTGACTTTGCGATAGCATACTAATGCGTTAGTCATTAGTGCGTTGGGATGCCCTTTTTCGGAAATATATTAACTGGGTGAGATGAGAGAGGGATTTATGAATATGTAGGTGTAGGTGCTAAAGGATTTTGAAAACCACATATTTACATATTGGACAGGCCACGATCAACACAGAGAGATATAATCCCATGACCGAAACGGGAATCAAATTTGGGCTCTCATTATTTGTAATTAGAAGCTCTGACCACTACGTTATGAAACTGGTCTGATAGCCAATGGTTAGGAAAAGTCAAACGAATGCCAGTCAAAGATTGCAATTTTCTTATCGATGTAATTATATTTATAAATCAGTGTTCAAACATGGATTATGTATTAGGATTGACATTAACGCGATAGGACTCATAAATTTTGTTTATTTAATTGCGGTATAAATCAATCCCAAATTTCTGTATCTACTGAGATAAAATGAACTATTTATTTTAAAGTACAGGATTGAAACATGATAACGAAGATCTCATTACAGTATTATTATGTTGTCAAATTAACCAGCACCTGGCTATTTCGCTATTTGTTCTGTGACTTTCCTAGCATGCATAATGTCATATAACTATTTAGTAAAATTACATAAATACACTACATGGTCAAAGGGTTTTATTTAGTGCCATAATGGTGCTTTATGAGACTGTGTGGGAGACGGCAAAATATCTGTATCTGTTTACCTGTCTGTCCATGTGTCTGTACGCGCGATAACTCATATTCGCTCTATCGGATTTTCATGAAACTTGGTACACACATTTTTAATGTCCATGGGAAGAAGCCTATTGATACTGGAACAAATCTGTTGACCGGTACCGAAATAATGCTCAATTCAGTGCCTATTTTATGGTAATATATTAGAAAGAATATATCAAATGCAAATCAGTTCTCATGACAACAGTGTTCATATTTGACTTTGGAAATTTCAGTACAGTTTGCTATGTCAAATAACACTACCCACATATTCCTTTACATTTGCTTAACAAACTAGAACTTTGTTCTTCCATAAGCGCTGCTTAATGAATGGATCTGGAGCTTAACTCGAAAATCGATTACAAAAATAACTTATTTTCTGCATTTCATAACTACGAGGGTCGTTCAATAAGTAATGCAACACATTTTTTTTCTTAGAGCAGGTTGGTTTTATTCAGGATTCGAAAACAACATATTATTCCCCAATCTTTTGGCTACAAAACCCTATTTTTAACATGATCTCCGTTCAATGCTACAGCCTTACGCCACCTTAATGGGAGGGCCTGTATGACTGCATGGTACCACTCTCATATGTGCGGAATTGCTTGCTCGTTATGAGGCTGATGGTGAAAATGTCTTGTCAAACATTGTCACAGGCGATGAAACATGGGTTCATCACTTCGAACCAGAAACAAAACGGCAATCCATGGAGTGGCACCACACCAACTCTCCTTCGAAGAAAAAGTTCAAAGCCATACCCTCAGCTGGTAAAGTCATGGCTACGGTCTTCTGGCACTCTGAAGGGGTTATTCTGTTCGATGTCCTTCATCATGGTGAAACGATCAAATCTGAAGAGTACTGTGCTACTCTAAGGAAATTGAAGAAACAACTTCAGTGTGTTCGTCGCCACAAAAATGCAAACGAACTTCTCATTCTCCATGATAACGCAAGGCCTCACACAAGTCTGCGCACTCGAGAGGAGCTCACAAAACTTCAGTAGATTGTTCTTCCTCATCCACCCTACAGCCCGGATCTCGCACCTTCTGACTTCCACCTGTTTGGCCCGATGAAGGATAAACTCCACGGGAAGCACTTCGTGGATGATCGGGATGTTATTGATGCAGCAAGACGTTGGCTCTGACATAGACTAGTAGAGTGGTACCATGCAGGCATACAGGCCCTCACATTAAGGTGGCGTAAGCCTGTAGCATTGAACGGAGATTATGTTGAAAAGTAGGGTTTTGTAGCCAAAAGATTGGGGAATAATATGTTGTATCCGAATCCTGAATAAAACCAACCTGCTTTAAGAAAAAAAATGTGTTGCATTACTTATTGAACGCCCCTCGTACAATTATCATTGATTAAACAAAAGCATTCTGGCACTTTGTTCTATCAGAGTACCGGTACCTTATTTTATTTTTGTTCTAAAAGGTTACGAGTTTTATCCCTTCCCCCAGATGAAACACTATATTACATCTAGTCTCAAATCAATAAATAGCAACTTTGCTAAAATTGAACACATTTCGATATAGTTAGGAACCTTTTACACTTATCATAGGTAATATCACGAGAGCTCCGAATTTAATATAGGAACGCAGTTGCGAGTGAGAAAAACTTAATAATATCTGGGCCTCAAGCTATATTAGTTGTGACTACTTAGCGAATACTCACAGGGCTAATCATGTAAATAATAATGAAAATAAAGTACGAAAATTAATAAAACTACGTGTTCCCGCTCCCACGGTAGCTCACAGGCGAAATAGGGACACGGGGAAACCTCTCCGGTTTGAAGGATGCTACACTAAGTCAAGTTTAAATACATTTATTGAGCCCCTTGAAAGATACAAAGAGCACAATGGACAAAATGATAAATAGACCCTTTAAAATACAAGATGGAATTTTGTATCTTGCTTTACAAATAAATTCCTCTTCCTAGCGGTGCCGAAGAAGATGAAATGTTGATGAAGTCAAGGGGAGACGACTTAGTAAGCTCCTTCTGGAAAATAAGGCATGCTTGCCTTATAAGACTGATGAATAGCTCGGAGGACCAGAGCAGAGCAATTTTTATAGTCGCGCTTGCTCGGACGACTGAGAAAGAATTTCACTATTCTTGAAGTGAATGCGCACTATCAGCAAATTATTTTAAGGTCGACTTGCTGCTTCGACCGAAAAGAAGAACCTTTAGATGTTGCTTCGACACTGCAACTAAAATTAAGCACTCTGAAATATTCACTTCACAGCAGTACTTACAGTCAATCCTTTTACTTAATGAGTTACGCATTCAAGTCCATACGGTTTGATCAGGGAAGTAAAAAACTTGGCTTCACACATTTGTAATTAAATCACAAATAAATTACTTTGATGAATGTACTAAATTGCGTCTCTGCAATAACTAGGGCTGGGAAACTTCAAATTCCCAGCTCGACAATAAAAACTAGATTCAGAATTCTGAACTGAAAACTAGCCTGGCGAAAGCTTCGAACGAGAGAATAAGAATGAATAGCAAGAATGACAGACGTCACGACATGTGACGTAAAGCAAGAATCCCATTGGCCAAGAAAAACAATAAATAATTAATCTTGGAAATAAATCAATTAAGTTACATTAAAATACTAAAACATAAATAAGAGAATTAATAGCATTACTTCAAAACTGAATTGTTTCTTTAAAAACACAAAATTATGAATAAAATATACTAAAAAATAATCAGACTGAAACTTTGGGTTGGAGATTATAACATGACTATCCAAAAAATGAAAGATGCGACAGTCAAATGTTATTTCTTATGAGAATTGATGGGAGAAAGAACAAACAGATAAGTAAACATATTTAAAATTATATTGAAGACACAACAAGAAAAATAAAACAAACGAAGACACAAGCCTGTTGCCATAGCAACACGGCGAATGACCTCGCGAAACCAGCTAATGCCTCAAATCCGGCCAGACACGAATGCTGGACGGAACACTACGATATATCTGTAATTATGGTGTTACTGTAAGCGAGTTAGCCTTTGGCGAAACAATCTATATATTGCAATATATCGATCGTCGCGCCATCGTCGATAAGTTGCACTTCGTACGATTCTGATCAGCTGGTGGCTAACGTATTATTCAAATTAACCTCATTCCTAAAATAATATCATGTAATTAATATTATATTTATTATACGAGACTTAAAATGCAACACCACACATATAAACAATCATATATTATGTTCATATCTCCTTCTCTTTATGAGCAGCTTATATATATAACCAATTATGGTGTTACATGATTAATTATTTTGTAACAATGGAGCTACAGGTCGAGAAAACATTTGGAAGCAGATGCTATAAAATTAAAGTGATAAAAATAAAATGATAAAATAATGACGATAAACACTTGCGATTTGTTGAAGTTCCATATACCGTACCTTTATATTGGAAATTTCACTGATCTGTGAGCTTGAGTGCGCCATTGTAACCAATTACTAGTTCAAAATCAGATATCTATATATAACGATTGTAAAACTATTCTGTATACTGGAAGTGAATTAGACAGTATTACCAATCTAAGATCTTGAATCTCGATATAGTAGGCCTACTCGTGTTATAATTCCCTCGAATTGTGATCTCATGAGCAGCATTCTTGCATTGAACTCGCCTTCTGTACTTCACGTGTAATCCCAGTGAATGGTCCTGTCAGGAGAGTATACGGCTGATTTCTCTGGTATCTTGAGTGCAATGGAAATCGTGACTGAGTATGTCTGCTGACATCAATGAGGCAGTCAACATCTGGGATTAATGCTCTGGCAAGTTATTACCATTATATTTTACAGTGGTGGAGGCAAGTTTGGATAAACTCATAAGTGTTATATACCACACAATTCAAAACCATTATTTATTACTTTGACGAATGCCGCAAAATTTACTACGCGCAAGTATTGTATGCCACTCAGCTATTGTCATTCAAATTATTTTAAACTTAGTATAGACATTTCCATTTTATCTTATCAGTAGTTCTATCTTACAACCCAAAATATTAGCATACTTTCCTTCATCTTCTTCTTCTTCTTCTTCTTCTTCTTCTTCTTCTTCTTCTGCACTTCATGGGTTACGCCATTTCATGGTTTCAGTCTAATGGATTTTCTCATAACTTAAAATCCAAACCTGGGATGCTCATATTGAATCAATTTTTTATTAAGAGGTCTGAAAGCGCTTGTCTCAAAAACATTTTACGTATGTCTTATTTTGCATTCTTGAACAGTAAATCTCTATATATTAGAATGTTTAATAATAATTAAGAAGGGATTGGGAACTTCGGATCACGCACTACCGAGATCGATTCATATAAGTGTAAATTATATGTACTGTTACGCTATATGTATAATGTACAATATAATATATTATATTATTCTAACTTATTTTATACAATATTATTATACTGTACATTATGTAGGCCTATGTATTATGTACAAATATACGATTGGCAATAGACTAATTTTATTCAATATTAAACTTTTTAATCGAAATCTTCGTGATGTATTCATAAAATTGTAACTGTTCATTTTCTGGTAATTGTCTAAAAATGTAAAAGCTAATCATTTAAAATATAACTATAATAATTATTGCTATTATTATTATTATGCTTAGCTTGGAAACAAAAACAGCAGAAACCACCTAGAAAAGCATATTATAATTATCCTATCTGTGAACACTTCAACGCTATGATTAATATTGTGGGGCTTCGTGAAGGTTTCTGAAATGCCAATTGTAAGCGCTCAAATTGCTTCTATAGGCTATTAAAAATAGAGGGTTTAGACTTTAAGAGCTTCCCCATCTCACGGAGCTTTGATTTACAGTTTGAAAAATTCATTCTAAAATATTTGCCTCTCAAATAAACTTGCAGCAGAGTAAGCCAACTTTGCCTTCTTAATATTGTATTGCAAGATTATCACGTTGTAGGAAGGGTTTATCGTTACGCAATGATGCCAGTTTAACTAGTTTTCGTTATTCTATTTTTTGTCAATGACAGCGATTTTGGTGGAGAATTTTAAGTTCCCTACTGATGTCATATGTTAATTTCTCTTTCATTACTCATTAGGGCCAAAATCTCCAACTTAATAACCTTTTAAAACTGATTAAATCGCTTTAAACTGGATTTAAAGATTTTTTAAGCTTATTATAGGAATAAGAACAGGGCATTGGTAAGAAAACGCAATATTATTAGGCGAGACAGCTCAGGTTTGAAAAAGCGACAAATTGGAGAGCGGGTGTGGAGGGTGAGGAATAGATTTAGTTTGTTTGTGTTATTTTGTATTTATATTATTTGTTCTTTTTTTGTGTGTTTTTGCATAAGCATGTACGGTCCATGCGGACCCATGCGATTGTTTGCATTGGAATTTGTAAAAACTTAATTATAGTAATAATAAACACTTACACTCATTATTAAATGGTAGTTTTACCTGCTGTCATTGTTAAAAGACACTGTACAGCTAATTATATTTATTGATATACCTAATTATGTATTATCCACCTTACATCCTTACACAAAACAAAGTGCATGTCAAACAATGGTGCTTATAAATAAATAAGACTTATCATGTAGAACATGAGTAAAAGAACTCATGCAATTTAAAGTTAACTGAAACGTATCACATTTGGTTTGTCAAAGCTTAGCTAATGTATTCGGCACTACTTTAAAGTTATACCTTCTCGTTTTAACGAAGCGCTCCTTTTACAATTTACATAATGGAAGTATATATTATGCATCACGCACAAACTTATGGCTGTAGGGTGGATATCAGAATTGCAAATTCATAGAGGATGCCTTCAGTTCGACATGCTTGACCAAGATAAACTCTTCGCTGGCGAGCGCACATGAAGAATTGCCGACAGCTTGATGTGACGTTTAAAAATGCGTTGAACTAGAAAAGTGTAAAGTTAATAAATTTCATTTTTCTTTCCGTTTGTGGTAATATTTGTTAATATGAAAAGACTCGTCCACCTGACCACAAACCACAATAGACCAAAGTTCAATGGATGCAACGTCACTACACCCTATAGTATTATAATATTAATTTGGATTTATGCACATATACAAACCTATATAATGTCCTCCTATATGAATTTATAGAATCTTATAAAGTATTCAATATCTTGTTAGGTTTGAAGTTTCACTATTGTCATAAAATATTTGTTTGGATATAAAATTATGTAGTCATATAAAATACACTTACTACACACAGTGTAGCCTATAGGATATCTGAGAAAACAAATGACTTTTCAAAACACTTTAGTGAAAACATTTGATAACATTTATTAAAAAAAAAAAGTTTGACGTAATCTCAAAGTGAATATATAACATACAATATATACTGTGATTTTTGATAAATTGTTTTCTTTTATTTTTCGTGTATTAATACATTATATCATATAATTGGATTAGGAGTTCTCTGTGTATAATTATGCGTTTTTATTAATATATGTTTCTGTGAAATATTTATATTTATTTCATTAATTTTCATGTATACAAATAGATCTATGCGTTGATATTTTTCTTGTGTTTATGATTGCGTTTGGTACTGTTTATTAAGTGCCAGTATGGTACTTTATGAGATTGTGTGTGGGGACGAAAAACGTCTGTCCGTCTGTCTGTCCGTCCGTCCGTCCGTCCGTGTGTCTGTACGCGCCATAACTCAAATACGCTTTTTCGAATTTTCATGAAACTTGGAAAACACATTTGTAATGTCCATGGGAAGAACCCTATTGATATTGAACCAAATCGGTTCACCGGTACCGGAGTAATGCCCAATTTAGTGCCTGGCGCCTTTCTAATAGAAAGGCGCCATAACTCAAATACGCTGCATCGGATTTCCATGAAACTTGGTATACTCATTTATGACGTTCATGAGATGTGCCCTATTGAATTTGAACCTAATCTGTTGACCGGTACCGGAGTAAACCCCAATTTAGTGTCTACTTTAAAGGCGCAATAACTCAAATACGCTTTATCGTATATTTATGAAACTTCGTATACGCATTTATAATGTCCATGGGAAGACGTCTATTTATAATGGATAAAATCGGTTGACCTGTTTCGGAGTAATGCTCAATTTAGTGCCTATTTTATGGTAATATACGTATTCGAAAGAATTTTATAAAAAAAATGAAAATCAGTTATCTTGACTACACTGCCTATTGTTTTACTGGGATCTTATAAGGCCTTGGAAATTAAAATACAGGTAGCTATGACAAAAAAACTATTAATTTACATGCTCTTATCCAACTAGACTATTAAAATGACCCCGGTGGCCGAGATGGTAACGCTTTGGCCTTACATTCTGGAGTCCATGGTTCAAAACCCGAAACCGGCCAATTTGAATTTTTTTTTGGTATTTGTATGTGAGTGTGCGATTGTCATAATATCACAAATCTGTACAGTTCAGGTGATGCTGGAAGATTTTAATCTCATTAAAAAAACTAGACCTTTGTTCTTCCGTAAGCCCTGCTTCATGAGTAAATCTGGAGCTTAACTTGGAAATCAATTTAAAAAAAACATATTCTGCATATCATAATTGCAGTCATAACTGATTAAACAAAAACATACTGGTACTTTGTTACATCAGTTTACCTGATTTTATTTTTTAGCTAGTTCTTGTTTCTTATCTTGTGTTTTGGTTTATATATTCTCTGCGAATTGATCTAATAATGTAATAATGCCTTTTCTGCCTTGAACTGTGATAAATACATTGACGAATTTCAGCATTTTTGATATGCAAATTAATATTTTAAAGAATTATGAACCTAATTTTCATTGATAATGTATGTTTTTGGTTTACAAAGACAATGGAATTTCGAGGTGTTTCAAACCACGTTCATTTCCCTAGGATCCCTTTCTTCGTTAATATTCTACTCTATAACAATGTAGGGAGCAAGCAAGATCAGCACCAACGAAAGACCGACATAATTTTAAGTTTTCATTCATGATGAATGAGTACTTTGGATTCATTTTTACCATAACATACACTCCAATATGAATCCTGCCGTGGAAGGACTAAATTATACCGAAATATTTGGAGATAATTTAGGTTATTTCCATAGCCGGTTATAGCCTACAATGCGGTTGATGTGTTATTTACCTTCGTCTATCGAATAAATAGTAGACTTTGGGCATATGGTCAAAATTATAATTAGAACTATCTTCATTAATAACTTTGTTAACCGAAGCCGCTACTTTTTTCTAGTAGGCCTCGAGCATTTGTTATTCGTACGAGACTGAGTACACACCATGACAGAGCTGTCATCACAAAAAAATCCAAGAAGAATCCTGTGCCCCCAGAACCTTAATCATCAAGGCATTCATTGAAACATTGGAAGTACTCCTAGTTCATCGTCAGAGATCTGAACAAGGCGTTCTTCATCTTGTAGTTATGGTGTATGTAATACACGTTCTGAATACCTCCTAGTTGCAAAGGCGGATTTCATTAAGAAATCATTTATTGAGATTAGTTTTGTTCTTTAAACCTGTTTTCCAAACTTCGATAAGAAGTAGGCCACCATTCGTTTCTCCATTCGTATAAGAAGTAGTATTGTAGATGGTTATATTCGACCCTAAAATTCCAGTTCGAGTTTTCAGCATTAGCTTAATAACTTACATGTTTTGCGGTCCTCTCAGTCCAAAAGTATTCGTGTCAGAAGAAGTCTGTATCTAGCCTATGCCTTTGTGAATAGCGCAACTCAAAAACTAAAATTCTTATAAAAACGAAATCATTTTATATATGGGTTATATGTCATCTGATTAAGTAAAAGAAGATTGGCGACAAATTTCTCTTATTTTACTACCGCTTGACAAACATTTATTTTTTTTTACGAATTTTTCGAAATCAAGTATAAAAATGTTTAAATATTGTACACGAGGTACTTATAGCAAGGGATAGATATTTTACTTGAAAGTTGTTTAGCATAAATTCTCTGATTGGTTGTATAAATCAGTCATCGTTTTCGCACACACTGGTTTAAGTCTTGCATGGTGAACAATAACTTACGCCTCTACATGAGGCTGAGACAACTGAATACGCATTCCCTGCAATACGGCCTCTTATTCTGTGTTAGAATGTGAATTATGAACGTTATATGGCCTGTGATTATGGTAGAGAAAGTTATGTAAGAGTTAAATCAATTTTTTTAAGCTGAGCATAGTGATAGGACAGCGTTTCTATAGGCCTCCCTATGGAGCAAATTTCAAAATGCTCGTGGCGTTGGTCATACAGTTGCTGGAAGTGTGCTTGACTATTACAATCAGACTGATCTACTCATTAATCTTGGAGTCATAAATCATGTAGTTGCAATGTACGGTTCCGCCCACAGAACATCAATTCGCGCTTATCTTTCAAAGCAATTCGCAGTGAAGTCTATAAGATGAAACAATCGCCTTGGTTATCTATGTAGTTGCAACTGCATTCAGTAATTTCTTATTGTCTTCGACGTGGTCTTGTTGAAATAAGATGGATTTAAGATATCTCAAATGGCCTAGATGTTGTCCTAGTTTTGCACTGCTATTGTCTAGGATCATGAAGAAAAACATAATCTACAGAATATATCAATTGTTTTTTTCTGTCTGCGATATAACATATTTGTCGGATTTTCCACATTATAAAGAATGTTGACGTGGGAGCTGGCCAATCGGAAACGGCTGATTTTTTTGTGGTTTTCCTCACAAAGGCGAATTTAACTTAAAACCTACCCCGAACGTTCCCGTTTGTTGCTTTATGGAGTGGAATTGCGTCGTGCTGATCATACACCTGAACGTTGTCTGAATATATGTGTGGTCCAGAGATTTTCTTCCACCCCTTGGCTAACCAGGGAACTCAAGTTATGAACAGATGGACGTAAAACATTCGACATTCGGCATTGTCATCACTCATTAAAGTGACTAGTGGACTTCTTTATCAGTTGAAAAACACTCGTGACGTTACGTATAGCAATTTTAAGGCTATCTGCTTCTTTTTTGTAAGTTTTCTCTTTGTTTTACATAAGTTGTATATAAATCTACATACATTTATATAGGTATATATACCTGTATATACATATATATATATATATATATATATATATATATATATATATATATATATATATATAGGGATGGGTCGATACCAGATTTTCTCGATACTCTATACCGATACATGGTTTTTCCTCGATACTCGATACTTAGATACTCGATACCGTCAACATTTCCAGTTTCAATAAATAGGTGCATTAAAAATTAAAAGTTGAGAGAACTGTGTAATACCAACTAAATTAAGTGTGCGTATTTAGTGAGACCAAATTTAATGCCATCAGTAGTCTATAATTATTTTTAAACTCTACATTAAAACTAAAATTAGTTTTTGGAACAAGTAAGTCCACTTGTAAGTCCACTTACAAGTTTTTGTTAAAAAATTACAATGGGGTTTGGACAGTCAGCTTGCTTGTTGATTGCTTCTGAAACGTTTGACAGGAAATGAAACAATTGAGAATCTCTTTTATTTGGATTTTAAAAGTTGGAAAGTCTTTATTTATGACTAGACAAAAGTCACAAAGTGGTTTTCTCCATTTCAAGGAGAAATAGAAGTATTTACTACACTTAGTAGACTACTAAAAGCAGAAAGAGATACCGCAATTCCTTAAATTGCAGAGTTACCAAAGTATCGAAAAAGTATCGAGCTAGTTTTCTGAAGTATCGCTCGCTGCCGATACCATGCAAGTATCGAGAGTATCGAGGTATCGAAGGTATCGAGGACCCATCCCTAATATATATATATATATATATATATATATATCTGTCCGTTATATATTTTTCCTGTCTACTGTATTTTGAGGCCACAAACCAATTTCCATAGGATGTTGCAACCCTTTTCAGCCATATGAATTTATATCAAGTTACTTCGTGCCAACAATCGTTGTGACTGGCAATAGGAGCTACCCGCATAAGTACAACACGTTTCTTAAAGAGGTTCTAATGAAGGCTTGAAGTTCTTTAATGTTCTTCTGAACCTTAGGAAGGGACCCGTGAATCTTCATGGTGGTCTAACGTTAATATTTGTTTGCAAAAATTCTGCATTCTGCATTCTTCCATTATTGTTAAGAACTTGTGTGTGTAAAAAAGACCCGTAAAGTAATCTTTGTTTGGCTGTGCCACATCTAATGCACTTTCACGATATGCCAGAGTTCAGGAGTTCAGGGTCGCAGTTGGAGAAGAACTAGATGTGATTTGCCTTACGGATATAAATTGCTGCTGTGACTTGTTGAAAGACCCGCTCACAACACATGGTGGGCGCCCCCTAACAATTTGCATGCCATTATATGCTTATCATACGGATCAACTGTATCATTATTCTCACACATACACTTGCTGTTGCATATAAAGACGTTATAGGTGTGTGCCAAACAGTAGATCGCGATTGTCTGATGTAAACGGAGTTCGTTCTATCTTTAGTATCCCCTTTTATCTGCTTTTTATCCCTCCCTTTTCGTTTCTACATAGGTCCTTTATACTTCTCATAGCACATAGGTAATCAATAGAGGCGAGACTTTCGTGCAATCACATGTTTTTATAGGACATAGTTCAAACTGAATACTTAACTATTTCATTACTTTCCAGTTATAAATATGTGTACTTTTCCCGTGCATGTTTGCATGTTTTGTTCTTTTTGGAGAAAAGCATATGCATAATGCATATTTAGCTTAAGGGATATTTAGCTTACTCATGCATATACGAGTAATAAACATTATATTCAATTTAAATGCAAGTGTGAATGGTTATTCAAAACTTAATATACTGGCGTAATTTACCCGTCTTCGATTTTATTTTCCGTTCTTACGCTCCCTTGTGAAACATTTCTCGCCAGATGATGCAATGGGTATCAGAGATGTACAAGGAGTGTTCGATTTTAAAAATGTACAGCAGGATTTAATTTGGATTAAAAACGAACATCTCTAAACTACTCTCTACAATAAGCAAATTAAAAGCCGTATGTCTGCCATTGGTAAACTCAATGTCAATTGTGGAGGAATTCCATAGGTCCCTCAGTATGCCCGTGTTAAAATGGTTATAGCGACGAAGAACAGACTGGACAGGTGCTCAACGAAAACCCAGAATCCAGATATTTTGTACGGTGAAGAAGGTTCTTTATGGCGAAAAAATGAAGAATTTAGCCTACTTCTGTCACAGATATGTTCATTGAAGTTTGCATCGTTTGCTTCGTGTGATGTAGAGAGACCATTCTTTACCTATAAAAAATATAGGGTATTGACTGATAAACGAAGGAACCTCAATGTTGTCGGTTGTTAACTTTGCCAGAAAAAATGAAGTGGTGTAAGGAATTTGGAATAAAAATGCGTTTTTCCCCTGATCGTGCATGTTTCAAAGTTTTATAGAGCATGATTCATGCATATTTCGGGATTTTATAGTGCATGAATGTTTCGTCTCTAATCAACAACATCCGACTTCAATCATGTTAATTTGGCATAATTAATTGATATGCCTGTCAATTTCTTGCGAAAGAATGAATCTGGTTTTTTCGGGGGGGGGGGGGGACTGTCCACTCGTAAGGGGATTGCTCGATTGAACTTCAGTGTCCACCTTCCCTAAATCCCCTCCCCCGTCCTGGTTGTAATATCTTCAGAAGAGCTCCTTGCTCCATGTTGATCCTTCATCATTTAGCCTCCTCTATCCTTCCTTCTTCGTTTGTAATTGTACTTTAGTTCTTTCGTGTGCAATGGCTTGGAAGATCTACAGTATGAGTAGACAGGAAGAAAATAACGAAACAGGCAAACAAGCAAACAAGAAATAGTAAGAGCGAAAGAAACAAAGAAACATAATACATACATATGATACATACAATGTGTTGAAAAGGACCCGTCAGAAATCGCAAGGCAGGTACGGACCCTTTTCTAAAGTAGAAATGTGGGCTAATATAAGGTTGTTGTTTAGAACAAATAAATTTAATAAGCATATGATACATACAGTTTATTTCAATCTCTCTCTGCACTTTTTACCTAAACCTATGTTCCCTCCTTTTCCATTTCTTTCTCTTTTTGGTCCCTATTGTCCCCTCAATCTATCTTTCTTTCTCTTCTTCGTATTTGTACTTGTATTATAGTGGCGAAATATTTCTCTTTGATGAATGCTTAATATGAAAATGAAACGTCTAGTGAAGAATCATGTATATTACATTGAGAAATTTAGACTATTTTTGTAAGTTATATTTTCCTTACAGGACTACTTTCAAACCTCTTACTATGTAAACACAGTGGGTAGTAATTGAGATGTTCCGTGACCATATAAAGCCCTACCACTGAACTCACATGAGTTTAAGTAAATCGGTATAACCGGGCGTTTGAATTTGTAAATCATCATGCAATGTGAGGTTGCTTCATCTCCAACCATACATTACTATTATTTGTATTTGAGAAGGTCGTATGCCAATTGCTACGTTCACCATGTGTACACATATCACAGCCCATTCTTCCAGCAGTCCTGATCTTCCCTTATAAGGATTCGAGTGCAATGGTGAAATTTAGATTCTGTGTATAATTCACAACACGAAGTTTTTTCACGCCTCCAGTCGCATAAAATTTTGCACGGTTAACCACTATAGATGTAATTACGCAGAGCTTTCGCGTATTCAGCGACATAAGCTTATGTTATTTGCTCTAGTAGGCAGCCCACTCTTCTTTGTAGGATGAGCAAAATTATGTGCGTTTTTCCTTAGATAAAAAACACGCCTATCCAACATATTAATTTTTATATCCCCAAAAGGTAACTTGCATATTTCATTGATCCGCCAGGTTTGTCATATTTTATTATACAAAATATTCCATGAGCTCTGCTTGGCTCATAAATAAGCAACTCCTTACAATCAACTAGTACATTATGCAATAAGCCTAGGCATTTCATAATTTTAGTCGACACTTAACTTCAACTGTAATAAATTATTGCTTCCAGAGATTGGGAATTTTTCCATTTGTTCGAATGCTATATCTGCTATTCTAATATTTTATAGCGCATTATTTTGACGTTTGTATTTTACAAGAGAAAGTGCTGTCGCTATGTATATTTATAGATCTCTTTCTCATAATGAATTCGAAATATATTTTACTTATTTTATTAAAAATAACGCATACTTAAGCAGATGTTTGTCGATGGTATCGTAGGATTAATAATGTAGCTTCAAATTCTTGTAGCATCGGAAAGTTTACGCAAAATCAAAACGGGTAATTACTGTTGTGCCATACTCGATAAGAAGCCATTCTATAGAAACTTTGCAAAGAATAAAGCTTGTAGAAAATATTAATCTAAGGCATGTTTGTCTAAGGTTTAGGAAAATCAGCAAACGAATTGTCAATGTTTTCTGTTCTCCATCTCTTCTTACAGATATAGGAATTAAATAGGCTATGGTCTAAATCTTGAATGTTTGGTACACCTCTATCTCTCTATCTCTGTCTCAATCTCTCCTCCTCTCTCTTCCCTCCAACATTTTATCTAGTGGTCCCTGTATTCTCGTGTTTTGTCGTTCCTCTTTATCCATCGATGTTCTAAAAGTTTTGATTACGTTTTCCTTATCTTCTTTTGTTTCCCTCTACATATTTTAGTTTTCTTGAATTGCAGTTATCTTTCTTAATAATCTTAACGAACCTCTTTCAATAAATGATAAATTATTTTTTATTTTCCTGTTATTGCAAATTGGTCTTTTGCATTCTCAAATTCTTTATTGATGGTTTACTTTCACACAGTCCTACTTATATATAGTTCTTGTTCTTTAAACCAACTTTTTTCTCATTCTTCCTTATTTTGTGCTTGATGGCCGGTACCTGCAACGTGTACCTCCTTTCAACGTGTAAGCAGGAAAATGTATTCGCATCTTCAGACATTTGGCTATTTCCTTTTATACTTTTAATTCACTTACCATCTCTGCCATTAATATATTTTTTCTGCTTCTCGTGCATCCTCCCCTATTTCCTCTCTCACGAATTTCATTTAAAGAAACCTAGAAATAGCAACTTTGTTGTTTATAATCGAATATGTATCTCTCGTAACCTTCGAGGGTTACGAGACCATTTAATTTAGGGTAGAAGGCAGGCTTGACTAATTTGAGTGCGTGAGCAAATGATAGTCTACGTTACTCAACGCGATGTGAAATGTCATTTCTCTGCAATAGAATGTAATCTGGATAAGAAATCAAAGAGCGTGTCTCATTATTTTGTGTCATGGAAGCCCCAAGACTCTCTGCATTTATTTACGTAGCACAGTCGACATTGAATTATAAGTGTTTCATAATAGCTGTGCTCTCATAACGAAACAATCCGTGCTCAAATTTCGAGTCATGCTCATATATATTACTACACCTGTTCCTCTGTATAATATTAACTAGGGTTTGCATTTAAAAATTCACAATGGGGAATTATAACTATTTGAGTGTAAAAAAATAAAGAATCCCCCAAATAAAGTGTGATGATGAGTGTCCGGTCCGGAGGCCGGTCCCGCCCTGGGACAGAGCCGTGGGGGGAGGGCCACGGCCCGACCGAGGGACACAAGGCCGGATGATACGGCGTAGGGTGGCCAGTTCCTTTCCCGGAAATAAAGTATAATTGCGCTAAATTTTACGCTCTTGGGCGCATGGAACAGGTGCTTCTAACGCCAATTTTAAGTTCTGCACGAATGTAACACCTCCGTATGCTTTAATCTGCCAGTAGTGCATGCAGACGTTAATGGCTGTCTTCTCAGTTTCAATTTTCATGGTAATTTGTCACATTCAAAATTTATCTTTTCCCACAAAAATTGAAATATAGCAATGAAATATTTTCGTAGTGTGTATTATACATTTACTAATAATATTTTTCTTTATGCCTTGTTCTTATTTAAAGAAATATTAAATATGAGTGAACGTAATTTGTTTTAGTTTTCCATTTCTCTTGATAGAATATTTTAAAAGTATAAGTAATATAAAACAATTATTAGTAAATTTGTAAAGCAAACATCGCATATCACATAAAAAATGCAGGTTCAAAATAATATCTGTTGAAAAAGGCGGATTAAAAATGTGATTAAAGTGATCAAACTAATTAATTAATAACGTTAAAACATGTGAGATATTACAATTAAATTTGAAACTTTATATCTGCATATGTTTTAATTACGTGAAAAAAAATTCAAGTTTCTATAAAAACGACAAATAGGTCAGAAAATCACCCTCAACACTCCCTTAAGAAGTCTATCATCCGACCTATGAAAAATGATGTCAGGATTAGGGAAATGTGGTAAGCATGCCGAATCTCATAGCCGTTAATGAAATATCTTTTTGAATGGAGCCACTGTACTTCCTTAACTAGTAGCTCCTCAGTAGTCTTCACGATGCTGAAAGCATCTGGTACCAAAACTGTCTACCTCAGAAAAATCAGATGGGGTACCGAAATCGAGCAGGGCGTTTTAATCCTTATTCAGCAACGCTAACCACTTGACCATGAAGGGAGTTACAAACTAGGCTAGACTATATTTTTAGGTTGTGCCACTTTTAAATCATCTATGTAATTTCAAACACCGCTAACCTAATACCATTGTCAGTATAACGTCCATACAATTTTAGAATTTCTGTCTCTTATTATTAAGATGTTTCCTACATAGAATTGAGCAAGGCAACAAAATAAAGAATGTAGAAGTATCTTGTAGACCCCATTCAAAGCTAAAGTTTTCTGCTAGTGCTCTAAATAATGATTGATATTTACCTGTTAGCATTGCTCAAAAGAATGGGCGGGAAGGGCTGAAAAAGGTAAGGTATGTCATATGACAGTGGGGCACAAGGAGAGGTGGATAACCTTTCACCCTTACAAGAGTCGTGCGAGTATTGAATGACTTTACACGATTGGAGTCGAACTCGAGAGTTGGAAGTGAGAGACTCTCCCAACAAACAACCTTGGCATAGAGAGCATGTAGAGATAAAACCATTGTGTTCTAAGTGTCAGCAGCATCCGCCTGTACCATATCCCGCTGTTTTCTTGTTTTACCTTGCCATTTCATATTGTAATAAGCTACCACCTTCCAGGCAATTATTGACATGCCTATTTCAGAAAAATCTTACACTCTTTCACCTACCAGAATGAATTTTAGTTATCACTAAAATCATTAGCAGCATCTGCATTATTACTTAGATATGTTAAAATAAGGCATCTCCGAGATCTTCTCTGTGTATGCTAGTTCAATGCATAAACTTACTATCTCTTGTCTAATTAGTGTAAATGGCTTACTGCTAAAGTTTAACCAATTCATTATGGTTTAACAATTGATTGCAGGGGCGGATCCAGAGAGACATTTTGGAGGACCAAAGTAGAGAGGGAAGTTTTTCCTGATAAAAATTAAGTATTCCCAGTACACAGTTGAAATCGAAAGGAACATTTCGGCATTTTATTATAAATGTATTTCAAAATAATGAATGTAATTGCTTTAATTTAAGTATTTGGGTTATGTTGTCTTTACAAAATTTATTAGAAGACTGACCGTTTGAATAATCTGCGCTTAATATTACAAATTTTGGGGGAGGAAATTTCCCCCATTTCCTCCCCCGTGGATCCGCCCCTGATTGAATCCTATTATTAACATCCGTACACCTAATTAAAATCATAACTAAAATATAGTACATTCACTTCCCGTACTTACAGGTATTATTGGTAGAAGAAGTACGTTTTTTGAACCATCAAATTTTAAAAAAATGTAATTTTCAGAAAAAAAGGTGGGATTTGTTTTTTTGTTTTTGTTTTTTTGTTTTTGTATTTTTTTGAGACTTTATTTAACAACATGCTCCGTTACAAATGTGTAACACTTCGTGTTCTGGTTTACATCGGTGTTTAAAGTGTTTACACTATTTATAGATATGTGCTTTGGTTCTTCTCTGGCTAAACGCAAATGTTTAAATTCTGCCGGAATTTACTTATCATTGCATTTGTTACACAAATAGCAGTTTTTTTTTTTTTACGCTGAGTTGTCTTCAGTGATCTGTTCCACATTGGTCTACCAACCATTCTACGTTCAAAAATAAATAGGCTATAAACTTTTATCATTAGTGGTTGTTCTTTCCATTTTAACAATTAACAATAACGTGACTGCCATAAAATATTCATTACTATTACAAGCGCTTCCTACTTATTCAAGCTGGGTGATTTACTAGCAGTAGGATACTGCACTATTCGTAAGCAAGTGCAATACAACGGAAGTTGGTTTTTACTGTATTCATACATTCTTCTTCTGCAGTTGCTGTAAGGACACCGATGCTCATATATCAAAACTCGTGTGCATTTGTACATATGTTGCCACATTAATCTTATGGCGCCTGAAAACTATTTAATGATCTAGCCTATCATTAATGCCATGTAAAATATTTATGAAGCTTCCTCCCGTAGGTACGAATAAACGCGTGAAACATGTATAATGAATTTATAAGAATAAAAACGTCTTGTAAATTTACCTATTCAACCTCAAATATACGTACATTCTAACTTAAAAGGGCCGGCGTAGTCCGTGCTTTGTATTTTGTAATTTGAAATTAACTTATGAAGGACTTTCGATTTTCATACTCTAGTTCCTTATACAAATATTTACTATTTGAAATGGGAAAGAACGACTTATCACACTCAAACTATTCCCTCAGATAACGCTTGATATAGCTTTTTAAGGCTCGAGGATGTCGAATTTTGCACCCCGTTGCTTCTTCATACCATGCCTGGGAGAGGTTGAAGTAAGAAGAAACAGAAAATCCGGTAACATAAAATTGTATTGTCTTTACGGAATATTTTATTTCTCACTCTCATGTTACCATACAGCCATTTCGGGGCTGAAATCGAAAAGAAATTCAATATCACTTTCATACTTTCCTTTCCAAAAACCTGGGACATAATTTACTGCGCGCATAAGACTAAAAATGTTCCATCCTACTTTTTTTTCCTTTTAGATGCTTAGGACCTATTATAATCATCCCCATTTCTCAACTAATACAAAGTCCACAGTTATGAACATCTATCCAGTTATGAGTGGATAGGATTTTTTTACCGACTTCGTTGGCACCCAAGCAGGCTGAGACAACTGGATTAAGTTGTCCCTTCAATACGACCTCTCATTTTACATCAAAATGCGAAGTGAGAAAATGATATTCTCCATGTCCAGGCAGAGAAACTTATGTGACTCCATCACATTGTGAATTATTTTCGTGGGTTTCATTATTCATTATTCATTTACACAAATGAATTATATCGATGGCTTCTCTAATTTGTCAAAGCCCAGTTACTTGCAACTTCCAAGCCTTATGTGAACACTCCAACAATATACTGTTTTCATGATAACTGAATTGCATTTTCATTAATTCAGTATAATATTCTCAGAAATTATATAAATTTTCAAGCTAAGGAGTGGTTTGTTTGAATTTTTAATGTAAAACTGGGTATATGAGAAAAATTTCGTGCAAATTGGTCAAGAAATGTAGATTTGCATAGGGAACATACATACCAAATATCCACACACTTTCGATTTTATATAGTAGAAGATAGAATATATATTATAGCTCGGCCGCAGTGGTCTAGAGGTAACGTGCTCTCCTGTAGACGCGAAGGTCGCGGAATTAAACCCGGTTACGATCCACCGAGTTGGACTTAAGGCCGGGGGGGGGGGCTCGTGTAGTAGATTTGCAGCACGTAAAAGAACCCCTAGCTTAAATTAGAGCCTCTGGATAAAATTCCTCGGCCTTTTCACGTCATGCAGAATTCAAAGAAAAGAAACTTCTTATTCAATATTTTTATTCTCTTATTGGACCAAGCACTACACCACTCCATAGCAATAAACTGTTCATACTCTCTCTGTCTTTCTTTCTCTCTCCCTCTCTCATATCTAATATGTAGGTCTATGTAGGCGTAATGTGTAGGTCTATAGGAAAACAAGATAAAATGTATTGAAAAGCAAATAAATAGACCTGTGATAATGATAACCGAAATCAACAAGCAGAGAGGAAAATTACAAAATAAAACGAGAGCGGGAAGAAGTACAGGGATATGTGTGTGTGTATATATATATATATATATATATAATGTAGAATAGAAGTTCAAGGATAGTGCAATGAAGAAAGCACCAGACAAACTGCACCCTTAAAAACAGAGGCAGGTAACGATTGTAGTGATTGGAAATGCTTAGTCCCATGTGATGATGTGACTTTTATGTACATCCGTGTTTTCAAGTGCGAAGAAATGTCAGGAAAACTGGTATACACACCTTGGAGGGTAGTAACTATAATGTATGCTTAAAATTATACGGTACATGAAATCATGTGGTAAAATGAAGCAGATTCCATGAATGTAACAAATGCATAGAAGACAATCAGTATTCACAAAGAAATGAAATGAAGGTAATAATTGTAAAGTTTGCGTAAAACTTATGGCTTCCATAATAATTATTATGGTAACTTTGTGTGACACTCTTTTGCAAGTCTTCCTATATTCAAGACTGAATTTCACATACATTCTTTATTTTGGACATTTTCTTATTTACGTAGGTACTACAATATAAAGTGAAGTAAAGTGATCCCTATACAGGCCATGGAGGCCCAGAGAGTTCCAGGAGGTTGAGGCTCCCAGATTTTGGACATTCGGCACATGAAGGTGGTAAAGTTGTCAGCCTTACGCACCGGCCGCCTTTACCCCCAGGATTGCTCCTGGTACTCATTTCTGTTAGAGGCTGAGTCGACCCCAGGGCCATAGTGCCACCAGAAGGATTAGGCCAATTGAAAAATCTCAACGACCTCATCGGGAATCGAACCCGCGACCTTCCGGTTTGTAGCGCAGCGCCTCAACCACTACGCTACGGCGTACCCCTAGGTACTACAATATACATTGAAATATTCAAATACTCCTACATGAATAAGATCTTCCAGAAAACGTTTGGCGGACTTTTCTTCGAGAACAAAGTTTGTGAAATTCCTGTATTTGTCTAAATCATATATGATGATGGTAATAAAGATAATACTTATAGTAATAATTATTATTATAATACTGGCTGTTTGAATTATTCATTTTCATAATTTTACTGCCATAGGCTGATTTATTTATTTACTGCCCGTCTTGTCGTGTTACATTCGCCCACCTAAAGTTGCCTTCTAGAGGAGCCAAATCATTTAAAAAAATAAAGAGCAGTCCTATCAGGTGACACAATGCTACTTCCGATTTCCTTAATTGATTGGTCAAAATAACAATAAAATTCTTCAGTGGTTGTATTAATTGATGGCAAAATTAAACCATAATACCTTCCAGACGCCTTTTTGATTATATTCCAAGCTTTTTTATGTTTGTTTCCTGCATTATTTAGGGTAAATCCGGGTGAGATGGCCATGCTTTTTTTAATGCTTAATAACTTGAAGGATTTTCAAGATAATTCGTGTGCAAAATGTTCAATTAGGTCCTTGGATGTCACATTCTCATAGCATAATTTTTTATGGACAAAAAAAGTAATTTAGGGTGAGAAATCCCAACATTTAAAAAAATGGTGCGTTGGCCATCTCACCCGAGGTGTCAGGGGGAGATTGCCATAGGACATAGGGACAGTTTTCGAAGGTAGAAAGTACAGGTAAAAATGTAGAAAGACTAGTTAGCTCTTCTCCAATAAATATATACAAATAAAATAAACTTAAGTGCCAAATAAGTTATCACAACGTAAAAATAAACATATTTTGGAAAACAGAATCAATTCTGAGTAACTGAAAAGTTCTGATACAATTCTGAAAAGATAACTAAACTCTACTGCTTGCCACTACTGCATGAATGGCATACCATCTAACCTATACATCATTTATCTCCATCTTTCGACTTTGTTAGTTGATGACAGGAAAACGTAAATATGAAAAATAATACAATATTATGGAGCCACCTTTGGCATAGAAACATAAGTCCAATCCACTTCTTAAGGACATAAATCATTTTGAAAATCAATTTAATATTGTATTTATTAGGGGTACACTGTCAAAGTCGTCTCTATTTACATACATCTTTCCGGATTGGATTTTCAAAATTGTTTCATTAAGGTATACGTATTCATATGTTCGTTTAAGTCAATTTCCTAGCAATAAAAATAAATAAGTAATTGAGAAGCGATGGAAATCAGTCTTAAGTAAAATTTTTTACATTTCGCGTTAGAAAAAATCAGAAGATCTTGAAAATATGGCTCTTAAGTTGTTGGCCAACTCTCCCGGAAAAGAAGTGGGCCATCTCTCCTATTTGTAAAGGTGAGATGGCCATACTCAGTAGTTAAAAATTGAAAAGTTTAGAACAGAACACGTAATACAAGTGAAATATATAAGGTTCACTCACCTCACACAATGAGTATCGTTTAACTATTAGTAATAATGTCGGACTTCTGCTTATTTCATTCAACATACAAAAAATAAATGGCCAGTTAGAAAACAGTAATGTTAAATCAATCGCGGATTTCTAAATATAAACAGCGCAGGTGTTCAACAATCGACTCTTAGTACCAAAAGCTTGCCGCCTACCAAGTTACGTTCAAATATGTTTATCGGCCTTGAAATCAGAGCGATTGGTCGTCTCCCCCGCATGGCCGTCTCTCCCGGAATTACCCTAATAGAAATTCATTGTGAGATATTCCATTTGCATCTAGCCTAATCGTATATTCTTTCCTAGAAGTCAAATATATATCTACGAGTATATTCCTATCGTAGAATTTCCCTACTTGACTGCTGGCGAACCTTAACAACTTTAAAACACAGATTGTAGTAAATAAGATGTCAAAAATTTAATTAAAATTTAAAATTACATCATGATAAACGAAAACAGAATACCAATCAATTTCAGTTAAACACCCCAGAAATTAATTGATTAATTTGGAACGTCGAACGGTTATAAGCCTATGGTTATTTCTCGATGGCGATGTACTGCAACTTGGGCCTGTGACTGTCACCAGTGTGCCGAAATTTTGTTCCGCAGGAGTTCTTTTACATACCTGTAAATGTACAGACATAGGCAATATTACACTTTCACACACATAAATGCCATCGACCCGGGCCAAGAACGAATTCACGGCTTTGAGCACAGAAAGCCAACGCCATACTCACTGCGATAGTCAGGCTTAGACCTACTTTTAAAATGTCATATAACATGGACATGGTCAGTTTTGGAAAAGAAAACGAATTTTAATGCTTAATATCTAAGGGACAAATGATGAGTATTAAAAGAAAATTTTCCAGAGAGCGCAGAATGTGCACTATTTTGCACTTGCTGAGTTTTGGATATAACCGACTCAATTAACGTTTCAAATAGTTTTATGGCGTGATACAATACCTTTTTTTTTTCCACGGAAACGTCCATAATTTAGTACCCGTAAACGTGTAAAAGGTGTTAATGATAGAATTATTTTGAGTGCCAAGTAGATTATTTTATACTACTTAATCGTAACATCTGTATAGTGAAGCAATATGATTTCTTTGCAGAAGCCCCATATTCTTCTGAAGTTTCCACCCAACATTTCTGAGGCCGACGCTGCCTCCATCCTCAGGGATTCTGAAAAGTGTCATCTGTGGGACTTATTCTTGTTTGACAGAATCGACCTGACAGTTATCAGCTGGGCTCTTGTGGGTCTTTCTTCAGGAAAACTCTAAGCCATATATTATTTATTTGCTGCTTTGTATACAAATAAGTATTTATTTAGACCGAAGTACCATTTAGCATGTATAGGACAGACAAAACAAGGAGCGAATTCATATTTCTGACAACACCGAGCTAGTCTGGATGCACGTTACTACCTCTTCCTGTTGTAGTCGACGTAAGCTATGTGAACTTTCAGACATGGACCTTCTGTGCAAACAGGATGTTCATGTGTTTTGGTTGCGTTGCATTACTTCATTCAACTACATAATGAATGTAATTAAGCTTCCTTTTGTTAACACGGTTGAATTTGTTGAGCCTTAGTACTCTAAAAATCGTCTTTCACTACACCTAATTATGTGAAACTGATGCCATATCTGTTACGTCAGAATTTTATCTTTACATCGAACAGTAGCTTTTAATGCTACTGCTTTAAGTGTTCTACATTACAAGTGAAAAAATGAGCGTCTAAGTCCTCGAGCTTGCAAGAGCATCGGGAATTTTATGGTTTAAGAAACTAACTAATTTACTGTGGCTGTTATTATTGCAGTTTTTACTGAATTTATTAGGAATGAAAAACGTTGCGAGGCTATTAGTAGTAAATTGATTTGTGTAAGCGTATGACAAATTAACTGGTAGGCCTATTAACTTTTCTTAGGGTGGGTGAAGCCCAAGGCCATAGTTCTATCATAAGGCTAAAGCCAATTTCGAAAAATTATAATGGCATCATCTAGAACTGGATATCAATTTGTGCCACACACACACGCCACACACACGCCACGGAAATACCTTTTTGTTTCAGAACATAAGGTAGCTAAATTGTATGTTTACGTGCAGGATTTGTAATAATAATAATAATAATCATCATCCTCAACATGTTCTAGTTTTTCTTCATAATCTTAATTTTTATCTTTATGTTCTCCCTCGTCATTATCGTCACTATCATTCATACCATGTTGGTTTCTTGTTTTGCTTTTTAGTATTTGAAAACTTAGAGATTTCTTATTTTATCGGCACTGGGAAAAATCAACATCTCCAAACATCTTAGATCCATGTGGCAAAAATAAGAAGAATAACGAAGGCATATTCAAAAATATATATAGTGTAATTTCCAATTCCATTTTACAACTTCCGGTAGTCCTTAACATGCACCGAGTAAACTTCGTAGTAACTGCTCTAGACATATTCCTATTTTTCATATACATCGTTTAATGGAAAGTCTAGTTAGGCGGAGGAAAATACACTTCCGGGATACACCAGATTAGACTATCCAGATATTCATAACTATGCGGATTTTCGTTTTACAGTTTTTGTTTTGTTTTGTTTTGTTTGTTTGTCTGTTTTTTTTAAACTCCTTTCAGGCCAAAGTCTGTTTGAAGGAATCATAGTATAAGAGCCACCATCCTCCCACGGCGTACCGGTGATACCGTGTGCTGTACCATTGCCTTCCGCGAAAATGTCTCCACCAGTTTTGAATCCGGGACTACTTGCAACATTGACACAAACGTTAGCGTTGCGTTAACCAGGAAGACCTTCATTTTAAACAACCTTTCTAATACTCAGTAAGATAACTATCCGCATTATCGGATTTTAATAAACTGTAAAAGAATGAAGGTGGCCAGGAAAACCAGTAGCTTCAGCTATCAGTTCACCGCCCTTCATTTGATCTTTTCAGCAATCTCTTCTTACTTTATTAGTATTTGAAATATTGCCGTGAGGAACTGCACGTAGTTGTAAATATGGAATGTGAATATGCCCGTCGATGACGTTATGAGGCAAAAGACTGTAAGATATTTAAAGACCACCTTGCTATTGTGAGATTTGTAGAGGTTATCTGGTTTATGGAATATTTAACATAATTTATTGAACTAAATGACTTTTATGTAAACAATGATTGCTACTCACGCAAATCGGATATAATTTGCAAGATAAATGCGGCGTCGTCCTCCAAGTAGTACACTGTTTATTTCTCTTATTAAAGTACAGTATATTCTTATATAATTAATTCAATTGTTAAGAACAGACCAGTTCTTTATTGGAACAATTATTGCAACATATAGTTAGAATTATTAAATTTTTTCTCTTCTCAATATAAATTAAATTTGTTTTCGATATCTTTTCATGATGTATTTCCTTCAATTATTATTTAAATAGTTTTCCAATTCGTAATCTTCATTTCTTCTTATTGATTATTCTATTATCGTCTGCTTTCTTCGATAGTTTCAATTTATACAAATCCATCTTTATTGCATGTCTGTTTGTCTTTTTTCATGTTTTCTCGTTCGTCCTTTTTTGTTTTACCTCTCATGCTTTGTCTCTTCTTATTGTCACTCAGCAGGGAGTTATTTTATGCTGATATTAATTTATTCTCTTTTGGTCGACCTAATAGGCTTATTAGGTGTTATGTAACAGTTTCATAATGATACTCATTTCGAAACTGATTTTGTGACCGATCCTATGTTTTGATGTTAGATCGGTGGGTGATATGGTAATTAGCACCGAGATGGGCACCAATTTGAGACTGTTGGTTAGTTAGGCCACAAGTTGGGCAGCTAATTTGTACCCGTTGGTTAAGGTGTCGTTGAATTGGCCTAGAGTTGAGTGACCAATTTATAACTGATTGCTAGGGGTTCGTTGATTTATGTGAGCGCCTTTCTTTTTAATTCTTACATTATCAATAAATATATTGTCCAGCTAGTGCTTACTCAGTTGGTAGAGCGAGATCTCTTTCTAGGGCCGTGCTCGACGAAGCTAATACAGGATATAAGCCTAGGAAATGATGGGTCGTGAAATGATGTCAATTGGTTATGTACTTGAATAATATTTGTAAGTTTATTTTGTTCTTAATTTTGGTCACTTAGTCTGTAATTATCGGAATATGTCGGGAGGAAGAATACGGTTACTTTATATAATGTCTTTATCTAGTTACTTCGTCGTCGCCAAAATCACTTTAGGTTATTTATTATCCTTCTAACATCTGCACGTTTTATCGCAGGAATTTTACGTTATTTATCTTATGGCGGTATATATTCTTTTCACTTCACAATACAAAAATAATATTTATAATCTTTTCTTGTTTCTTTATATAAATTTATATCCTCGACAGTATTACTGGAAAAGTCGGTATAAAATCAATATTCGTATTCGTTACTATTTCATTGTATAAAAGTCAATATTCCTACCTCTTATTTCGTCTACAAAAATAATGTCCGTGTCCCTTCAATCCATGTCTTCCAGTTTCGTAGTCGTTACCTCGGAGTATAAGTCGCAAGTCCGCGTTCCTTGCTCATGTTCCTGTTAATATGTTTCTGTGTTAAAATATTCTTGCATTTCCATTGGTTCTGTCAGTTAGCTATGTCTCTTGTGATTGGGAATTAGCTAGGTCGTCTGCTAGTGTTTAAAATATTTGTCGTTAAAATGGAGTGAGATTTGGGGGAGAAACACATATGTCAATGTCAAGCTAATGGTGGCGTCAGTGGTCTTTTCCAGACAGAAAAGTACCACCCTCAATGCATTGTATTCCTCTATTTAGTTAATAATTCATAAAGTATTTGTCACTATTGTCTGTTATAAGTGTAGTTGTATTGCTTTCTTGATTATGCTTTGAATGATGTAATTTTCTATGTTGTCGTGTTAATAATTAATCGTTTGATTAATTATTTGTAATTGCAGTTAATGTCTTTTGATTCAGATGGTCGTGTTGCATATCAAATTGTCCGTGTAAATGTCCTCTGTCTTGTCATGTAATTTGTTTTATGGTCATTGTAATAGTCTAGGCGTAATGGTCATTTTTAGCAGTCGATAATGTTGCGGGAAGTTCAAATATTGTCCGTGGAATGTATTTTATATAAGTCTATATGAACTGATCGGCTACAAATGTCCGAACGTAACAATTATTAAAATTATGAAATAATTGGTATTTGGAAAAAGTCGATTATAAATAATTTAAAAAATTTTTCGTTAGTCTCGCATCCAAAATCTCTCAATCAGTTCGTATATTAATTTATTATTTCGAATTTTGTCATTATGAATATTCTGTTATTTCTTATCCGTTATCTTTTCTCTTTTATCTGTATTCTGTATTCTGTATTCTGTATTCTTTATTCTTTATTCTGTATTCTTTATTCTGTATTCTGTATTCTTTATTCTGTATTCTTCCTCGACGACAAAAAAAATATATGGTTTTCACATTAAAATTCTTAAAATATAAACATTGTTAAATCATACACTTTTACATTCAATTAGCTGATAACCGTCTTTTTCACTTAATTGTACTTACTTCTGGTACGTGTCTTTCTCTTTTTCACCTAATAAAATAAAATCTTTGTTACATTGTATTACTTGATAATAGTCTTCTTAACTGGTTGTAACTCATTTCTGGTACATCACTGTTCTTCACATAATAAAACAATACACTAATTACACTTAGTTACTTACCGTCAAATACATAAAATTTCATTTAACACACAATGGGATTTTATTATTTTTATCCTTCACACTTTATGTTTAATTACACAAATAAAAATGTACTATTTTCTTTCTTCTGTTCTTCAGGTATCATATTCATTCGAATAAATTTATTTTGCTTATTTTGTAATATCATGTTCAAATGCATACTCACTCCTACACAATCAATAATACCATCATTAAATATCAATCAAAATTTTCTTAGCATGATAATTATAAGTACTTGCCTTATCTCCATTCTAATACATTTTCTATCTCATTAGTGACCTTTTTCACTTCTTTGACAGTGGATTCCTTCCCTGTCATATACTTTGCTCATTTTTCTTCGTCGACTTATTTCTTACCTTTATTCATTTATAATCTTTCATACTCTTGAATTCACTTTTCATAACTCTTTATTTATCTCTTTGATCTTCATTTTATACCTTATATTTGATTGGTGTGAGGTTGTAGGGAGGATACTAAATTGAATATGCATGATAGTAAAATACTTATTCATTTATAAGTCTTAACTCTTTAACCCAAGTGTTATATGTAATTATAAAAATTAATTCAATGTTTTCAATAAGTGTAACTAAAATTTCCTTAACTAATTAAATCAAATACTAGTGTGATTATCCTAAGTCAAATCGATGTTTCATTTCCTTCAGTATAATTCAGAGGGGAATCTGCACGTCACTTCTTAATATATACAATTTTAGTCGGAAAAAGGCTGTACACACACTTATTCGTCTCCAAGGAAACACTGCAAAAATCACTTCATTATATGAGGTAATCCTTGTATCTGTATTGTCTTTCAGTGTTTACTTATAAAATGAGTGCGTCATCATATTACCTTAAATTAATACATTCGTAATTTACGTAAAAATGAAACATAGATCTGAGAAGGTTCACGCTAAAGTATTTTACATTCCATTCTCGTAGTCCTTTTTCGATTCCAGTTCATTGATTAAGAGCAAAATTTACCTCGTAGATGTTTTGATTCTTAGGAAATTCGTGACATGATATAATATGGTTTCAATAAATGCTTACGGTACTTTTCACAATTTTATGGGGTTTCTTTGCCTCTTGTTTTAGTTCGTATGTTAGCGCCTATTGGATTGGATTTTCTAGTAAATATTCTTCGCAGGTAGATTTTATTATCACAACATGCCATGGCCATTGTGCATGATGAGTTTCAATAAAATCTGTTTTTATTATATCATGTATAGTTTTGTGGTATAAAATATTTATTTTCTCTTTCTAAAATAAATCTTAAATATTTACAATGCGTGTTGAAATTTTTTTTTTTTTTTTGTATGTGCTGTCAATTCTACAAGTTAGTTTTAAATTAGTATATACACTGTCGAAATGTGAAAGTTGGGTAGTTATTTACAAGCGGATGCACTTCCTTTAGAAATAATTTTAAGAGGGTCACTCTGTGGGGGTTTGGCTTACTTCTTCATAAGAAATGGTGCCTTGTTGGGGTGACTGGAATAACAGTGTTACGTAAGGTCGTAAAAAAAAAAGGGGAATGACCTATATGTTGTTTGGGTAAAATTCTTAAGAAATGTTTGTGGTAAACACGAATATGTTTTGTCAAGAATCGGGGTTATTTGCTTCTTTCGTTAAGTTACTTTAGTCTTCAACAGTAGGTGTCGGTGACTGATTGCCATTGTTATTGTCATGATTATTCATAGTGCTATTCATTGTCTGATTGTTATTTATTGGGTCATGTTGGTAATCGTTATTTTGTCCATTGATATTAGCATATCGGTTCAGTCCACGACGTGAGTTATTTCTACCTCTAAAATTTGGCCTAAAAAATCCTTGGTTGTACTGAGTCCTATTGAACCAGCGGGGTGTTCCATTGTATGTTCGTCTGCCATAGTTATTTCTGTTGTTCTGATTCGAGCCTGAGGAGTTATTATGTGTGTAGTCATTATGATTATTGTTATAATTATTGTTGTAGTTTTGGTATCGAAAATTGTTATTCCTGAAACCATTGTTAAAACCTGAGTAGTTTCTTCCATTATTGTAATGATAAGGGCGATATCTAAAATTTCTACTCCTCCAATAAGAAGTTCTATTTCCTCTCTGATATGGCGTATTCCTCCAGTACTGTCCTGGGCTATTTGAACTATTTTGTGGGATTTCGTCAGTCTCATTTCCATTTACTTGTTGGTTTTCCTCACACAACTGGGTAGATCCTGTCCGCGTCTCGCATCCAAAAGCGTTTTGACTGGGTTTGGTTTGAACATAATTAATGTTTCTTTTTATGCCTTGATTATTAGTGGTAACCTGAGATTTATTTATCTTCTGTGAGGGAAACGGGGATTCCTGTAGGGATTTCAACAATGCTATCATGTCAGGGATTGTCTTGGGGCACGCAACAATTAAACTGTTCTTTATTGAAAACGGATAGTGTAAACAAAGGGCTTTTATGAAAATTTCGTCTTCGATGCTAGGGGTCAACAGCTGTTTCGAGTCACATAGGGAAATGAAATATTCCATGTAGCTTTGGCCGCTATTACGATCAAAACTTCCATGAAAAATCTGATTTTTCAAGCGTTCCTGATCAGAGATTGACCAATACTCTCGAAGAAAGGACTCTTCAAATGTCTGCATATTCAATTCCTGAGTATCGTTAACAACATTGAACCATCGAGCTGCACTACCTTTTAATGACCTGGCTATCATAATCATTTTTAACTGTTCAGGTACGTTTCTTAAGTTGAAAAAGGTCTTTAATTCGCGGAGATATCGTACAGGGTTAGTCTTCTGTTTGTCTTCGAACGTGGGTAGGGGCAAATCACTTTGACTAAGGGTAAATCCAATATGATTACTAGGGTTGAAATTTTGATGATTGTTATTGTGACTTTGATTTGAATTACCTGCAGTATGATGGTTCAATCCGTTATCGGATCTTGGTAAGCTGGCGGGTGGAAGGGGAATGTTAGGTGTGTCAGTAGGTGTATCGTGGAAAGCAGAGGAAGTTGACGCAATTTCGCCTTGGTTAGAGACTAAGACTGTACTATCAGTACGATCTTCCTGATCCCTTAACCTTTGACGCAATCTGTCCAACTCCGAATTCAGGGATACCAATCTAGTATTGTTACTCCTCACCTCTCTTTCTACTGCACTGACATGATTTCTAATTCCATCAACCTGTGTACCAATCTGGGTTTGAACTGCTTCTACCTGTGTACAAACCTGGGTTTGAATTTGCATCAATTCTTCAGCAACCTGTTGTCTATGGTTTTGAATTAACTGAGTAAGGTTATTTGTTTGTGCTGTGAGCTCTGAATTCAAGTTTTCATTAACTTCTGTTTGTAGTGAAGTTAACTGAGTATTAAGTCCAGTCTGCATTGAATTGATTGTTGAGGTTAAGGTAGTATTTTGACTATTAAATTCATTCTGCAATGAATTAATTGTTGTAGTTAGGTTAGTATTTTGAGTATTAAATTCAGTCTGCATTGAGTTTATGGTTGTGGCTAGCGTAGTATTTTGACTATTAACTTCAGTCTGCAATGAATTGATTGTTGTAGTTAGGTTAGTATTTTGAGTATTAAATTCAGTCTGTAATGAATTAATTGTTGTGGTTAGCGTAGTATTTTGGTTGGCCAGGGCAGTTATAGCATTCATAATCTGCTGTAATGCATTGACATTTTCAATGGCAATTTCAGTGTTACAAGGCATAGTATTTGTAGGAACAGCTGACTGTGCTTGGTTTTCTGTTGTTAAGTTATCACATACATTGACATTTATATTCTCTAGTTCACTACTTTGCAAACTAGATTGATCATTTGACACTGGGTGTATGGGTTCATGCGGTGACTCTGGAGCACTTGAACATGTTACAACATTTACAGGATTCACAGGCATCTTAATCTTATTGTTGCGTAAACGCATAGAAAAATATGAAATTGAAAATGATTACTAAAAATGTAAATTTAAAATGTCATTCCTTCTTGAAAGGATATTATGAAATTTAATTGAGCTTTTGCAAATAAAGATTGAGAAAAAAAAAAATATTCTTGTTCTGTGAATTCCGTAACAAGTCTAAGCAAAAAAATTTAACGATACCCAAGTTTTTGTTGAAGTCACAGATGCCTGGCGGTCAGTCGCCGGTGAATAGAAGTCAGCTGGTTGTAGGTCGCTGGCTGAAGAGGGATGTTGATCTCTTGTAGATTGGGAGGGTGGGGGTGTAGATTTTCAGTTGAGTGGAGGGTTTATGGTGAATGTTGATGGTGAATGTTGATGATGATTGATGTCACTGGTAATCCACAAGGTCCACGAAGTTTATTATAATGTCACACAAAATTTGTCGCAGCGTAAAGAAATTTAATTTATTGTCAATAAAATTCGTCTATCCCCGTGTCGTTTCAAAAAAATTTTCGATGTCTGTTGGCCTAAGTCCTATATCCTAAATCGCTTCGAAAATTCTGCCACACGAGCTGGGAGCCAATTTGTGACCGATCCTATGTTTTGATGTTAGATCGGTGGGTGATATGGTAATTAGCACCGAGATGGGCACCAATTTGAGACTGTTGGTTAGTTAGGCCACAAGTTGGGCAGCTAATTTGTACCCGTTGGTTAAGGTGTCGTTGAATTGGCCTAGAGTTGAGTGACCAATTTATAACTGATTGCTAGGGGTTCGTTGATTTATGTGAGCGCCTTTCTTTTTAATTCTTACATTATCAATAAATATATTGTCCAGCTAGTGCTTACTCAGTTGGTAGAGCGAGATCTCTTTCTAGGGCCGTGCTCGACGAAGCTAATACAGGATATAAGCCTAGGAAATGATGGGTCGTGAAATGATGTCAATTGGTTATGTACTTGAATAATATTTGTAAGTTTATTTTGTTCTTAATTTTGGTCACTTAGTCTGTAATTATCGGAATATGTCGGGAGGAAGAATACGGTTACTTTATATAATGTCTTTATCTAGTTACTTCGTCGTCGCCAAAATCACTTTAGGTTATTTATTATCCTTCTAACATCTGCACGTTTTATCGCAGGAATTTTACGTTATTTATCTTATGGCGGTATATATTCTTTTCACTTCACAATACAAAAATAATATTTATAATCTTTTCTTGTTTCTTTATATAAATTTATATCCTCGACAGTATTACTGGAAAAGTCGGTATAAAATCAATATTCGTATTCGTTACTATTTCATTGTATAAAAGTCAATATTCCTACCTCTTATTTCGTCTACAAAAATAATGTCCGTGTCCCTTCAATCCATGTCTTCCAGTTTCGTAGTCGTTACCTCGGAGTATAAGTCGCAAGTCCGCGTTCCTTGCTCATGTTCCTGTTAATATGTTTCTGTGTTAAAATATTCTTGCATTTCCATTGGTTCTGTCAGTTAGCTATGTCTCTTGTGATTGGGAATTAGCTAGGTCGTCTGCTAGTGTTTAAAATATTTGTCGTTAAAATGGAGTGAGATTTGGGGGAGAAACACATATGTCAATGTCAAGCTAATGGTGGCGTCAGTGGTCTTTTCCAGACAGAAAAGTACCACCCTCAATGCATTGTATTCCTCTATTTAGTTAATAATTCATAAAGTATTTGTCACTATTGTCTGTTATAAGTGTAGTTGTATTGCTTTCTTGATTATGCTTTGAATGATGTAATTTTCTATGTTGTCGTGTTAATAATTAATCGTTTGATTAATTATTTGTAATTGCAGTTAATGTCTTTTGATTCAGATGGTCGTGTTGCATATCAAATTGTCCGTGTAAATGTCCTCTGTCTTGTCATGTAATTTGTTTTATGGTCATTGTAATAGTCTAGGCGTAATGGTCATTTTTAGCAGTCGATAATGTTGCGGGAAGTTCAAATATTGTCCGTGGAATGTATTTTATATAAGTCTATATGAACTGATCGGCTACAATTTTCATTTTATCATTGGTGTGGTATCGATTATTATCGAACGATCTTGAAACCTTGAGAGTAGGAAGTGAAAACTGCGTAATAAACAACCTGTATTTAAAATAAAAACAATTGTTTATATTAGTTTTAGTATTATATTAAAATGAATTCATTTTGCGTTGTCAAAATTCACTGGTTTGAAGACAACAACGAAGAGAAGCCTCGATTTGACCAGACGTCATGAGCTACCATCTGTCGCAGAAGGCAAGAACTACAAGAGCAGCTGATGGCGAAGACCAGCGTGTCCGTTTGTTTGAGTGAATCTAAAATCTCAATGCTTAGACATTTAATAATGGTAGAACAAAGACAGTCGTGTGAAACTTGCCTATAATAGTAATTAAGATACTCGTATAATAATTATGAAAGTCGCTTTGCTCATTTCACAAACATGCTCGTATCTGAATAAATTCATTATATACTAGTTGCATAATGTACTACTGTCCTCCTGCTAGGTAGGCGCCCAGCTATGAACTGCGTACGTTATGAGTGCTTCAAATACTGCCTTATATAAATAGAAGTTTATAATTTGTAGTTTTATACTCCATGTTTCGCCAGATAATTTTCCTAATGCATGAAATAAATTTACTGTCGTGGTGCAGATCTTCTCGACCTGTCAATCCATTTTATTTCCTACTTGTAGTTCTACTTCTAAGAAACGAAGTCGTTGAACGTTCTTAACGGTCGTTCCTACTAAGCGGACGGACAGTGGTTTTCTCGTATGAACGTTTCTCCCCCTTAAACCTTCCGAGTAAAATTCCAAACTTAATTTAATTTCACTTAAAATTTAATAGTAATTAGTAAATTATTATAAATCTTCGTAGCCATAAAAAAACCTTTTTGAAAGTATGCTAAGTTTGACATTAAGATACGAAGGTTATTTACATTACGATTACAGTAGAATATTGCCTGTTCCGTAGTTAATTGTGTACATACCATAGTTTATCATTACAAAAATCGTTAAAGCGGTTTAAATCCACTGCATAGCTGCCTATATTGCTTTAACCACTTTTATTTATTTCTAAAGACCTTAATTGATTTCCATGTTTGCTAATTTAGGGTAAGACGTATTTCATAATAATGTTTTCTATACACATTCCTAAAACACATTCCTAACTCATTTAATGTGTTGATAATAAAATCTATGACAGTCTTATTTCACGAGAAAAGCTGAATCATGTTGTCCCTAAGTTGAAAGAATGCTAATCCATTAAGCATTAGGCATTCCATGTACTAATGCCACCTCCATTTATCAGCCCATGAAAAGTTCCCATATAAGGTCCATAAAAGAAAGAGGACATTATTTTGCATGTTAGATTTTTTAATGTAATTAATGGTTTTGGCAGTAAGAATACGCAAAGTGTTATGCAATATATCTTTAAGAATTATAGGCCTACCAATCAACTCATTTCACTCGATAGTTGTTTAAAAAATAGCAAGTGCCATTATTTATTTGACATAAAAATAATTAAAATATATTTATTAACAATAACATCGTTTTTATATAAACTGCATAATTTTATCATAGTTTTATTGTTTTGTAGAAAACAATAAAAATGTTCGCTCTTTCTAATTTAGCTTATCGCTCATCGGACAGGTTGCGCGTAAGAGGAAGAAAAGATATAATTTCTAAAAATATTTACTGTGAGGCCTAAAAGGAAAAGACCACTTGAAAGACCTAGATATAGGTGGGAGGACATATTAGAGTATATTTAAGGGAAGTAGGATTTACAGGGATGGTTGGATGGTGTTAGCACAGAATAGGATTGAATGGCGAGCTCATGCAAGCGCGACAATGAACCTCTGTGTTCCATAAAATAGATAATATTCCTTTAGCTTGCTTAGGAATTGTCTATTGCTATTGAGTAAGTAAATAAGTAATAATTTATTATAATATTTAGGTTTTCACAGATAGTATTGTTTTCGACCACGGTAGTTCATCTGTCAATCGCTTTGTGGCCATTTTTCGACGGAATGACAATAAGGCAGCTTCTTTCTTGTGTTATGTAGTTAAGTTAAAAAAGTTTTACACTATATATTATCAATCATTTCAAATAAGATATCAACCAGAATATAAAATTTGCAATTCGTTGTATGTTTGTTGAGTACTGTTTGTTGGCATAAATTATTAAGTGTCAGAATGGTACTTTATGAGATTGTGTGGGGGGCGGGAAAATGTCTGTCCGTCTGTCTGTCTGTCCGTCCGTCTGTATGGTATGAAACTTGGTATACACATTTATAATGCCCATGGGAAGAAGCCTATTGATATTGGACCAAATCGGTTGTCCGGTACCGGAGTAATGCCCACTTTAGTGCCTATTTTACGGTGATATATTACAAAGAATTGATCAAATGCTAATCAGTTCTCGTATCAACATATTTTTTTATACAGCTTTGGAAGTTGCAATACAGTTAGCTATGACAAATAACACTACCTATATATTCCTTCACATATGCTTATCAAACTAGACCGTTTTCCTTCCTCGAGCCCTGCTTAATGAATCGATCTGGAGCTTATCTCGGAGACAGATTACAAAAATAACTTATTTTCTGCATGTCGTAATTGCAATTATCACTGATTAAACAAAAGCATTCTGGCACTTTTTTATATCAGTTTACCTCATTTTATTATTAACCCTGATGATATAAACTTATCGAGCATATCCTTGTAGTTATCTGGCTATCCTTCTAGATGGGAAATTAAACCGTTCTAATTAAGAATTCAAGACTCTGATTGAAGATGTGTAAAGTAAAACAAACTCACACCTGTTCACCTCGCTTTGCTTCCAGAACTGACCCTCACCTTCTGACCTTAATTGGCTCTTCTTGTGTAAGGTTGGGTGGAGAATAACGTTCGCAATCTTAATAACACTCCTCTTCTTCTTTTTTGGTCTTGGGAGGAGAAATGACTTCGAACAAGTTAAAGGTAGTACGGCTAGGAAGTGTTACTGTACTGTGAAAATGTTAGTCATTAAAAATAATGATCGTTATAAACAGAGTGGAGATTAGAACTTATCCCCTGAACACGACCTTGGTTGATTGCAAAATTATGATGTACTCTAAACTCTTACCTTCTCTGCAAAACTTCAGGTGACAGATACAGAAGGGTGATCCTGCAAGGAGTTCTTCAGAACTGGAATTCTTTGTTGTTGACGGATTACTCTACAAAATTCCTCGTACGATTTATCTAAAACAACAAGAAAAAAAAAGGTAAATTTAATTTTCAGGGAAGTTGTGTATAAACAGTTGTCAACGAATTTGCTTAATAGTACATAAATATACAAAACAGTAAATAGAAATGCATGTTTTTTCCTCCATGAGCACGGGAATCATAATAATAATAATAATAAAAATAATGTTTTATTTTGACTATCAGAGAATAGCCATGGGTTCATTTCTTCCACTCGACTACGATAAATACAAAATACATAATTTGAATAACTTAAATAAATACAATAATAATATAAAATACTAGCAATAAAATAATAATACAGTTGGTACAACCTCCAATGAAATAAGTGCTTACACGATAATTTATTAATTTTTTTCTGCGACTTGAAGCATTTTTCCTAAGGAACTTTATGTGCTTGAAGTAAAAAAGTGTCTCCTTGATATTTTATTAGCCAAAATATACATATTTTCCTTCCCTCAAAACGGGTCTAATGAACTATAGACATAGGCCTACTAAGGGCTAAAACTCTAATTTTAAACATTTTTCTTTTTAAAAATCTGGGAAGGGTAGTTATAATCCAGCCATTGTTTTTACAGATTCACAAACAATGTAATGCTTGAAGATATAAAGCATTAGTAGCAGACAGTAAATCTTTGCATTTGGTTCAAATAAACGAATAAGCACTTCCTATATATGGCCTTTTATTCTAAAAATTAAGGTGAACATTTGTATTGCCGTGCATAGGATACAGAAGGATTTTAAGTGTATCACACCGTTTATATATGTAAATTATACAATATGGTGATGACTGATGATGAATCAGGCGAAAAAAAATAAAATGGCAGGATAGAGAAGATCGACCTTCCTACACCTTATGCATCGCATGCCATTATAGACATACGATTTACAAATCAAATACAATATTTTTTTGCAATACAGTATTATGTTGTCAGATTACCCATGAATGATCTTAAAGAAGATTTCAGTACTAGTAATTATTTTTAAACTCGATTGAACATTGACGAAGAACATTTTAATGATCTTTCTCAACTAATGTTTTTACATAAAGATCCTTCTATCAGCCTAAATTAGGTGGTATTTATTGAATAGGTAGGGGATGTAGCTCAGCGGTAGAGAGTACGCTTTGCTTGTGAAAGACCCGGGGTTCAATACCCGTATCTCCACTTTTTAAATTCTCACCAAGATATTCTTTTATACACTTGCAAAACTTGTAACTGTGTGGAAAGTCATGAAGGTCGTATAATGCACCCCCTGCTTCGTTTGTTGGTAGTGATTGAATAGGCAGCGGATGTAGCTCAGTGGTAGAGCGTTCGCTTTGAATGTGAAAGGGTTCGATCCCCCGCATCTCCATCGTTTCGTCCAGACGTTTTTCTATGCTCCTAAAAGTTAGAGCATTGTATTCCGGGTTATTTTATTTCCCCCCTCATGTTCCAATAAAGGAAGTCATTACCATGGACATAAATATTTATTGCACACATAAGACTAAAAAAACTTCCGTCCTACTTTAACTATTTCATTTTATGTAGCAATGGAGAACGCGAGAGAGGCCTAAATGTTATTATCAGATTTCAAAATCTTGCAACGTAGTTAGTCCTTTATGATTTAAAAAAATTAATGTATGAGCCTGAGTATCTTATATAAAATTAGTACAGAAAATATTGCAGAAAAAATTTTTTACATTACATTTCACTTGAATTCCACTATGAACCAACAATTTTAAAATGAAAGTATGAAATTTTATACAGTCTTTAATTATGAAAGTACGATACATGTAGATTTCGTTTCGTTAAACAGCTCAACGTTGTTATGCTGAAAATATCTGTACATGTTTCCAACCGGAATTTTCTTTGGACGTTTAGACTAGTTTACGCCATCAGTAAGTAAGTAGACTTCGGAGTGTATTCCAGTTGTGAGCAGGCTAGACATTCTTGTAAAGAAGTTGAAGTCTCAGATTTAACGTGATACTTATCTAGCATGACGTCACAGCCTAGACTCAGTCACTTCACAAAATAAAAGAGCATGCCTAAAGGGCATTTTCTATTCTTAAAAATTCTCTAAAGGGCAGTTATACATGCTCAGGCTTTAAGTGTCATTAGCTGAAACAAATTTCCCGTGATTGTAATATGTGTACAATATGTTTTGAACAATTCTATATGGGAGGATTATTCTTGAAGAAAATAATAGGAATAATAATTACTTTTAAACTAAATTGTTCCAGGAACGGAATAATCTTTTATGACTTTTCAAGCCTTTTCTATATCCTGCATTAGCCTAAATGACATAATTTTAAACCATAAATTATGTAATAAGCTTTTGTGTAGTAAGTTCCATACACTTTTATTAATTTATTTAACCACAAAGTTCATATGTTGCACCGGTACATAATTTGGGGAGTAAAATGTCAGGGGATGTAGCTCAGTGGTAGAGCGTTCGCTTTGCATGTGAAAGGCCCGGTGTTCGATACCCCGCATCTCCAATTTTTAAAATCTTACCAAGATAGTGTTCTATACTCTTAAAATGTGGAACATATTATTCCGGTAACATTCATTTTTGCTGACAACTAGACAACTTGTAAGTTTTTGAAATCTACCTGATCTTAGAGAAAAATATAAGAATAAAAATTATTTTAAAACTAGAATGAACAAGGAACGAAATAATTTTTTATATGTTTATAACCGTCACATAAAACTTGCAATTTTCTATCAGCTTAAAAGACTTAATTTTAAAACTATAAAATATTTAATAATAAGCATTATATTATAAGTTACATACTTTTCAATTTATTATTTTCTACCTGTGTGGTAAGACATGAAGGTCGTATAATGCACCCTATCTTCATTTGTTGGCAATGATTGTATAGGCAGGGGATGTAGCTCAGTGGTAGAGCGTTCGCTTTGCATGTGAAAGGTCCGGGGTTCGATCCCCCGCATCTCCATTCTTTATAAATCCAATCGAGATATGCTTCTACACTATTAAAAAAGATCATTATATTACGGGATATTTTATTTCCCGCTCTCATATTCCAATAAAACACTGTTATGTGCAAAATTAATAAAAGGAAGCCAATATCAGGGGCATAATAATTTATTGCACACATAGGACTAAAAAGGTTCCATCCTACTTTGTCTACTTCATTTTATTTAGCAATGGTTGAACGCGAGAGAGGCCTACATTTTAATACCAGATAACGTAGATAGTCCCTTATGATGTTTTAATAATGTATGGGTCTAAGTATCTTATATAACATTAGTATAGTAAATATTGCAGAAAAAATTCTTACATTACATTTTACATGAATTCAAATATGAACCAACAAGCATTTTGAAATTGAAATATGAAATTTTGTCCAGTCATTAATTGTGATAGTACGATGCATGTAGATTTCCTTTCATTAAAGAGCTCAACGATGTTATGCTGGAAATATCTATACATGTTTCCAACAGGAATGTTTTTTGGACGTTTTGACCCGTTTATGCCTTCAATAAGTTGAGTGCACGTAGTCTTCGGAGTGTATTCCAGTTTTGAGCAGGCTTGCAATTCTTGTAAAGGAGTTGAAGATTCAGATTTAACGTGTTATGTACTCGTACCTATCATGACGTCACAGTCTAGACTCAGTCACTTCACAGAATAAAAGAGCATGCCTAAAGTGTTTTTATTGCAATTTACATGAAGATGATAAAAGGACAATATATTTTTTAATTAAATATGTCACTAGTCATAATCCATGTGTAGAATATATAACGGACATTCTGTATTTGAGTTAAAAGATCCCGGGATTAGCCATGAAGATTGGCGACGACTTTTACTATCAGTTTTCATTAAATCAATGTAAATTTATGGTAATATACTGAACAAACGGCTCTAATGATTTTGTTTACGACCTAAATCTACTAAGTTATAAAACTCTTATTAGAAACATGTTCTATTCTTAAAAATTCTCTAAAGGGCACTTATACAGGCTCAGGCTTTAGTGGCTGAAACAAATTTCCCGTGCTTGTGACATATGTGTGTGATCACTCAGGTAAAGAAAAATGGAATTGCAGGATGAAGATGATCCAATTTCCTACCCGTTACGCATCCCATGCCATAATAGAAATACGATTGAACATCAAATAGAGTATTTTTTGGACAATTCTATATGAGCAGATTATTATCAATGAATGATCTTCAAGAAATTAATGGGAATAATAATTATTTTTAAACTAGATTCGTCAAGGAACGATATAATTTATTATACTCTTTGTAAGCGTTATATAAAACCAGTATCAGCCTAAACGACATAATTTTAAATTATAAATTATGTAATAACAAGCTATTATATGTAAGTTCCACAGTATTTTATTTATGTGCAAAACCACGAAGGTCATATGTTGCACAGCTACGTAATTTGGGGAGTAAAATGTCAGGGGATGTAGCTCAGTGGTAGAGCGTTCGCTTTGCATGTGAAAGGCCCGGGGTTCGATACCCCGCATCTCCAATTTTTAAAATCTTACCAAGATATAGTTCTATACTCTTAAAATGTAGAACATATGTAACATTCATTTTTGCTGTCTTTAAAGGACTAGATAACTTGTAAGTTTTTGAAATCTCCTGGTTCTGGAGAATATATAGGCATAATAATTATTGTAAACTAGAATGATCAAGGAACGAAATAATCTTTTATATCTCTATAACCGTCACATAAAAATTGCAATTTTCTATCAGCCTAAAATACCTAATGTTAAAACTATAAAATATTTAATAATAAGCATTATTTTGTAAGTTATATACATATTTTCTATAATACCTGTGTGGAGTCTTATGAAGGTAGTATAATGCACCCCCTGCCTCATTTGTTGGTAGTGACTGTATGGGTAGGGGATGTAGCTCAGTGGTAGAGCGTTCGCTTTGCATGTGAAAGGTCCGGGGTTCGATCCCCCGCATCTCCATTTTTTAGGTAGATTTCGAAGAAAAATCTACCTATTGCAATGGATACCAGGTTTTGATTTTCGAAAAATTCTTTCATATCTTTACGTTTCATGCTCCCCTAAGTACGAAACCACCGCCCGTTCAAAAAAAAAAATTTGTGATATTTATATATATATATATATATCTTTACACGATAGCGGCCGTAATTTTGAAGATATTTGAACCAAATTTTAATATGTTATTTCTAGGCCCAATAGTTCGGACAAGTTCGTTAATGAGCAAAATTGGCCCAAGGGGGTGGTCGGGGAGGGGGTTGAAATTTTTAAAAAATGTATATCTCGGCCCCTATGAAGTATAGAGGGAAACTTTGTTTGAATAAATTAGAGTACTCGCTACGGAGTTTACAGTGACACCAACGATTCGGGGGTTCGAGTGAGGGTGGGGGTGGGGGTGAAAATTCGAAACTTTTGAAACCACGTCTTGTGGGGTATCGTTGAAAAGCTCTTGATGAATACTCTACAAATCAATAAACAGTTTCTTGATAGCTCTCATATGACGCGAGATTTTAATGTTTGAAAATAATAACACTTAAAAGAATTATTATATCATAAGTTTGGCTTGTTTAGCGGCTTTGCTAATTTTATTCATTGTTGATCTTGCGCACGGCCTCCCAGAATATTATATTCTATTCTTGTTGTCAAAACAAATGATTGTAGGCTCTTCCTCTTTACTGCAGGTTTGCCATGCCAAGGCTAAAAAAGAAGAGTGCTGCGCAGCGATAATAAATTAAACCAAAAGCACTTTGAAATCTACCTCAGCCTGTAGGCCTGCCTAAAGGGATTTTTATAAATCCAATCGAGATAAGATTGTACACTATTATTTTATAGATCATTATATTCCGGGATATTTTATTTCCCCTCTCTCATAAACTAGAACTAAACTAGAATGATCAATGAACGAAATAATCTTTTATATCTCTATAACCATCACATAAAATTTGCAATTTTCTATCAACCTAAAAGACCTAATTTTAAAACTATAAAATATTTAATATTAAGCATTATATTGTAAATTGCATACTTTTCAATTCATTATTTTCTACCTGTGTTGAAAGTCATCAAGGTCGTATAACTTAAGAACCCTCTGCTTCATTTTGTTGGTAAGGATTGTATAGGCAGGGGATGTAGCTCAGTGGTAGAGCGTTCGCTTTGCATGTGAAAGGTCCGGGGTTCGATCCCCCGCATCTCCACTTTTAAAAAAACCTTGGAAGTTTATTTTTATGCTCATAAAATGTAAAGCGTTATATTCCGGTACAATAGTTTTTTTTCATTATTCGCGGGATATTTTGTTTCCCACCCTCATGTTTACTTTTACATTTCCTTCCCCTAAAATCCGGGTCAGTATAATTTACTGCCTACATAGGATTAATAATGTTCCATCTTATTTTGTGTATGACTTTTTTCGTAGTAATGAAAACCGCGAGGGTAACGGACATTTTAGTATCAGATAGATTGCAAAACGCTTACAAGCTAAATAGTCCTTTACGATTGTTTAAATCATGTTTAGGTTTAAGTATCTTATTTGAAATAATAATTTAAATAATTGCAAAAACATATTATTATATTTCCCTTCATTTGAATTTACATTACGAACCCACTATTTTAAAATTGAAGTATAAATTTTCTCTATGTTATGAATTATTAAAGTACGATACGATTCATTCCTGGAGATGTTTACAATATACTATACTATGTATACAATGCATTATGTTAGCAGATTACCCATAAATGATCTTGATGAAAATTATAGGCCTGACAATTATTTTTAAATTAGACTTATCAAGGAAGAAAAACTGTCTAATGCTTTTACTAAGCGCTCTTTTGTTATAGAAAATCATTTATCTATTAGCTTCAAATAATTAATTTTTAAACTATAAAATATTTAATAACAATCATTTACATTGCAAATTCCATACTCTTTGATTCATTATTTTGTACATAGGCTATATTCAAAACCATCAAGATCATAATATGGTGAACCGTTGCATCATTTACTGGTGGCGAGGATACAGCTAGGAGATTTAGCCCAGTGGTAGATCGTCTTTGCATGTAAAAGGCCCGGGGTTTGATAGCCAGCGTTTCCACTTTTTCAAAATACCATCCTCTTAAAATGTAGAGCATAATTTTATAGTAACATAATTTTTCTCTCTTTACGGGGTATTTTATTTCCCGCCTTCATGTTCCCGTAAAACCGTTTGGGGAAAAATCATAAAGAAAGTCAACATCGCTTTCACACTTTCCTTCCCAAGAGGCATAATAGTTTACTGCACACATGGGACTAAAAATGTTCCTTCTTATTTTGTCTATTACATATTATACAGCAATGCAGACCATCTAAATTTCGCTTTATACGGACGGCTCAGTGCCAGAGGTGACTAAGGGCCATCAAGGGAAGTGCTAATAATTGTGTGTATTGACCAACAAAGATCGTATTCTATATATGCCAAACATAACACAGTCTTAATGTCTTACTGTGTCTGTTAACAGCCTTATGCCGCATTCACAAAGGAAATTAACCGTAAACTTAAGAACATAAAACGTAACGCAAACTTTAGCACGGCATTTGCATTCAAGACGAAAACTTAACGTTGGTAACAACCAATCACAAATTAGAACGTGAACAGCTGATAAAATGGCTGCCACAGTCGAAAATACTTCCATGTTTCTATTAAACACTTGTAGGCCTTTAAAAATTGATATCATACAAGTGTATGCAGACATATACAAAATAACAGTAAATTATATAGGCTGTATTTACTAATATAGTTCATTTCTTCGGAAACTAGTGTCCATGTATTTTCCTTCAATGCCGCATCTTTGTATAATGGATGGCTTGTATCCCACAGAGGATAGGATACAACGTTACGAGTTTCTCATTCATAGACGCCATATCTTGACTACTTCCACTTCCATCTCCTGTTTTGTGGAGTTGAGAGCTCTGATTGTCGTTATTTTTAGCATAAACTCAACGCGAAAGTTTGGAGTTTGCAAGGTTCTAAGTTAAGTTTTAAGTTATGTTTAAAGTTTACGTTATGCATTGTGAATGGTCCCGTTGAAAAACATGGCCCCGAACTTTTAAGTTTACGTTACGTTTACGGCTAATTTCCTATGTGAATGCGACATTACTGTGTCTGCTAAAGGTACGATTATGGCAGTTATTCATGTTAGGCGTAGATAGAATACAACCTTTGCTAGCCAATACACACAAAATATTAACGCTCCCCTTGATGGCCCTTAGTCATCTCTGGGACTGAGTCGTCCTAAATTATTTACATTAAATTTTTAAAGGAAGTAATTGAGTTTGTAGCTAAATACATACTTATATTGAGATCACTGAACCTGTGGACGATTGCAGCAATACGATGACATGCGTGCGCCGTAATTATTATTACTTAGGAATGTTAAAAGGCTGAACGTACCGTACTTAATATCTAAAGTAGCATCGATATTAATTTCTCTTTCATAATGTTGAAGTAACATACTTTCAAAAATGACCTACCTAGTTATGTAAGATAGTTTCTTATAGATATGACACAGAGGATGAACCATTCACATCTTCATTCCAAGTGTCGCAATGAATTAGATCGCGTGCAGAATTAAATGAGGAATCTCCGTTAACATTTTGGGGCTCGAGATGACATTCTTTAAAAGTCGTACTGTGATGCGAATAGTTCCGGTCATTTTGAAATGTTCACCATCACCGTATGTGGACAAAGGTCAGTAATCTTATGTTAGTGGCAAACTGAACTATGACCATCATCATCATAACATCAATAATGATGAAAGTTTGAGCACGGAATGTACGAACACACCTAAGCCTGTATTAAATATGTGTTTATAATGAAACAAAAGAGAAAGTCTAAAGAGGTAATTCATTACGTCTGAATAAAAACTGACCATTCACTGTAAACTTTTACGTTTCTTCCCACTCAATATTTTTCGGGTTTAAAATCTTGATAAAACACAAACTTATACTCTAAACTGTCTTATCTGGATCCACACCTCAAATTCACAACCAAAATACACCGCATATACAAAATATTCATTTAAAAAATGATGATCAGCCATTAAAAGAGCACTCGATGAAAGTTTGTGTGTTCCGGTTTTAACAAAAAAAGAAACGAACTGAAGATGGTATACCATATTCCGAAATTCATATCTGATATTCGACATATCTGGACTTAAACTTAGAGAAAACCGAATATATATATATATATATATATATACATATATATATAAAATACGTTGAAGAATGTAGGTATGGATCCAAATAAGACAGTTAAGGGTATAAGGTTCTGTGTTTTATCAAGATCTTAAACAGATACTACATCCTTACTGGAAGAATGACATTTATTAATATTCTCCATCTTTTTAGGAATACGAAAGTACATTAGAAACAGTGAGATATCTGAGTATGTTGCCAGTTCTATGGAGTGTTTCGATGCCAGAATTCCATATAATCATCACGATTATCATCACCATCGCGATCGGCACCAGTTACAAGACAGCTAATGAACTTTTCTCTTATTGTAGATGTGTATAATAAATTCAAGAAGAAAAAAGTAGAAAATAAGTTTGTCTATTGTACGCGTTGAGAGAAACTAAGTATAAACATCAAGTGCATCAATCATAGAAATCTTCTTCAATTCCCCAATGATGCACCTTATCACTCTTGTATCGAAATGTACTGTTGTTAATTAAAATGCTTTAACCGAGGGAGATGACCTAGGCGATATCGTCGTGGTTTCACATTCGGGAGACCTTGGTTTAAAATTCTTGTTTAGGCCAATTTCGTATTTATTTCGATGATAGAATTTAGCACATACTCCACGCACCCTGGACACTCTTTATGTCCTTTCTAAATAGCCTATATGTGTTCCATATATCTAATCACTTGGCTTGTAAGACAAACAAAATTGTAGGAAGACAATGAAAGAAAGAGAATAAAATAATAAAAGGAAGAAAGAAGACAGGAGGAAAAGAAACCGTATGACACTTATGAGTCATACACAAGGGAACTTGCATGGAACTTGTTTGTTTGCTACCTTTGTGCGAGAAAAGAAACTGTATGACACTTGTTTATGGGTCATACACAAGGGAACTTGTATGGCACTTGTTTGTGAGTCATACACAAGGGAACTTGTAGGGAGGGCACTTGTTTGTTTGCCACCCCTGTGCGAGAAAAGAAACTGTATGGAACTTGTTTAAGGTTCATACACAAGGGAATTTGTATGTCACTTGTTTATGAGTCATACACAAGGGAGCTTGTATGGCACTTGTTTGTTTGCCACCTCTGTGCGAGAAAAGAAACTGTATGACACTTGTTTATGGGCCATACACAAAGGAACTTGTATGACACTTGTTTATGAGTCATACACAAGGGAGCTTTTATGGCACTTGTTTGTTTGCCACCTCTGTGCGAGAAAAGAAACTGTATGACACTTGTTTATGGGCCATACACAAAGGAACTTGTATGACACTTGTTTATGGGTCATACACAAGGGAACTTGTTGGGCACTTGTTTGTTTGCCACCCCTGTGCGAGATTCATTCTAAGTTATATCTGATACGGAACTCAGGTTGTACTAAGTTCAGTGACCATTACACACAGAAACGACCTTAAGACTGGCGCCTTGGATCACGCCCACATCAAAGTGTAATGAATTGAAATTTACGTGAGGCTCAAGGTTCTATCACTGACCACAACACCACTGCATATGATGATGCACAGTATAAAAATAGCTTCCAGCATTGCATTCATCAAGAGGGCAACGCGTATAATTAAATCGTCAGATGAATTCTTAGGTCATTTACAAAATGAATGGTATCTGAAGGAGAAAGTAAAGAGGAGTATGAAAGAAAGGAAGAAAGAAAGAAATAAAGAACAAATAAAGTAGAAATATAATATGGATTTGAGAGAGGAGAATATAAAGAAAATATCAATCAATATCTATGCACAGAACTACTGTCAGACCATTCTAAGAAAGAAACATGAAGTAAACAAAGTCCAATATGTCTGCCTCACTCTTAGGTCATACGAGTAATATGCTACAGTGGGACAGGCATTCTTTCTTAGAATGGTTAGGCTATAGTCGATGGTGTTGTGATGAAATCACTAAATAAATCGCCTAGACAGCCATCGTTTGAACAAACGGAAGTTTATATCTTGGCTGGCAAATAATAGCCTATGCATGAGGTTGAAACAACTGAGAATGCACTCCTTCTTCTATATCAGATTTTGAAGAAGTTGTATCTAGCATGCCTAGAGTAACGAAAGTTATGTCAGTGTATCATATTATATTTTTAAAAACGTGTTACAACTTATACTTATGAAATTAGTCTTAGTAAAAACATTTGGTACTATTGTTACAGAGATTTGAATTAAGTAAAATATGTAATAAAAAGAGAAAACTTCATTTACCAATTAATTTTGTCTTGAACAGATACACAATACTTTCTTAGTGTGTTTCTTTATTCCATAATCATATATTCAGAACATCCAGATGTCAATACACTTAAAGTAATAAAGTGGGCTAAACCTTCTTTATTTTACTGTGCTTAAATTTTGCTCAGGTTAGTAAGTAATAATCTTTTTCATGTCCTATGTTAATTTCAGTTTCTATCACTTAATGTTTTTATATAACTAAATCATATTTGTAACAATTAATTTCTTTTTTATCATTTAATGTGTCTTAATGTATCTTAATGTATCTTAATTATTCAAGTATATATGTTCTAATTTTTTCTTTGTATTTAATGTTCGTTTCTTGTATTCATGTATATCAGTTCTTTTTTCATTTATTTTTAATCATTATTATTGTTATCAATATGTATTTCATGTTTTTGCCCTGGCTGAGTGGTAGAGAAGGCCTTATGGCCTTAACTCCGCCAGGTTAAATAAATAAAAAATAAAAAAGTAATAACTGTTTATTGCAATAGTTTATCGATTAATATACAAATACAGTAATTATTTTATAAAATGAACTTTTCTTACTTTTTTGGCTTTTTGAATACACTTTTAATCCTCGCAAATTTTTATAGTTTGATTACATTTTGTAAAATGTTATAATATTTATCACAAAGATAACCTAAAGAATTCGTTTTATTGCTTTCTCTATGAGCTTATGTTTCTCAGCGCATCATTGAAGCAATGACATTAAGATCTTACAGCCCTCACAAGAAGATCAAGAGTCTTCTCTTGGAAATGTCAAGATCTTGTACATGATGATTTGTATGGTCATCCGCTAACCTATGCGTGAGGCGGATCTGTGATAAAATCTCCCGATCCAATTGACTTTTGTAGAATTTGACCCGTGTCTTATTGTTTGGAAGCAAGGTGACTTGTCAGTAAGTAGAAAGGGAGATGTATGTTTCAAACTTACAGTGATTTATCCGGAACAGTTTTTGATAACACAAGAGATACTGAGTAACATGGTGGCTTATTTACGAGATAACTGCTTGCCTATAAAACATTTATCGAGGTTATAAAATTAAGTAGTAAAAGTGCTGTTGAAATCTAAGCTTTATAGTGGAGAACATCTATGAAAAACAATCTTGAAATATCCCAAAAATATCATGCAAAACATATTTTAACCAGTACGACAAATATGTTTATTCGAACATACCACATAATCTAATCTTTGATGGCATGTCCATCAGGACTGGTAATAAAATACTTTATTTATTTCACTTAAATAGGTCTTTGAGCATCTAGCTCATTTGTATGACATTCTATAACATATCTAAATGTTTTAACTATTATGTTTCATTATGAATTCTGCAAGATTAATTTTAAATTAACATTGGCAAGGATAAGTTTCGTGATTATTTTATTAAATGTAAAAATTAACACCTTTTTGTACTAGTATTTTAATGTTAACAAGAAAAAATGAAAAGTTAAACATCATTTTAATGTACTCAGAATGTACTGTTAAATTGCCCACTTACATTTCCCCACACAAAAAATGTGAGAGTATCATGGTATCATTAAAGGACTTAGGCAGAGCCAGACTGAAAAATTCAAATCCTGATTATGACATTGAATTTTTCAGTCTGACTCCACCTTTCCACGTTAGCCTACACACGGCCAATGTGAAAGAATTATTATTCCATTAAAATACTTAGCCTAATGGAATTCAAAATATCAGGAGCAGTGTTAAAATGTTAGACGTCCTAAAAGTTACTAATTTCCTGAATATAGCCTATTTATAAACTCTAAAATGTTGAACTGTTGATTCTTTTGTTTTCTTTCTTATTAATCCCAAAAATATTTTAAAACTTTCAGTTTTAAAATATTTAAACTGGACTTACATTTAAAGGGTTGAAAACCAGGATTTCTAAATTATCTCATACATTCGTCGGTTTCTCTTTAAAAAAATATGAACGGTAGATGCAAAATGCGATATACAATAGAATCTACAACATCATATTTTAAAACATTGTTATGTGATATAACGTCATATTTCCTATTTGAAATCAGAGAAAACTAAAAAAAAAAATTCTACTTCCCATGCCAAACAATATAAGTATAGGCCAAACAATAGGCATTCATTAGAAATTCTAAAATTACAACTTTAATTTCGCATTGGAAACTATGAGATCATGATGTGCGGAGTCCAAGAAACTTATTCCTGAAATCAGAAGGAATTTAGCGCTAATGCCAAGAGATCCACGGTCAAATTATTTCCTACGGCAATGCATCGGTTTGACTAGCCAACGTGGAAATGCGGCCAGCATTGTGGAGGCTTTCCCTGAATCAACCTCTCTGAATTAAATGTTTTATTTTACTTAATATTAATATTTCTTTGTAATTATATTTCTTTCTCTCTTTGGTTCTGTTGTAGAAAAAAGCTTAAACCTGTCTGATGCAGAAAAAAAAAAAAAAAAAAAAAGTTGAATTATCTGTAACAAGCAAATTGTTAATTGCAAATATTTTCTTAAATGTTCACATTTTTGTTTAAAATGTTCATTTAAATAAATAAAAATATTATAACCGTGATTTAATTTAAAAATTAATTTAATGAAATGAAATTGAAGGTTTTAGTACAATTTTGTATGGTTACCACTTAATTTGACCATTAGTGAGAAACACTTATGTCCGTGTTTTTTGTCTTCATTATTTTGTGCTTCATCACAATGGAAGTAAAATTGTCATATGATCTTTATAGTTCCGTTTCTTTTCGAACAAAGATATATTTAAGAGTAGAATTTACAATGATTCTACTATCATTATTTATCATTCGCACCGAACAACAAATCCTAATAAAATTCTTGTACTAGGTTAATAACCGGCTTCTCTAATCTTTGGGCTTTTGCAGCAGGTACTGTGTCCATACCTATAATTTTATTTTAAAACATTTAAATTTGTATTCTGAATGTTGGGTGCACTGCATTACCTAATTTATAATTTTAAAAATCTATTATTAGCACAGGTATTTTAGTAGGTTCCAGTAATATCAGTTAAAATACTAGCAAATTGTGTAATGTAATTAGTCAGACAGTCATCTGATAAGTTCTTTCGATATATGTTATTTCAGTAATAGAGTATAACCTAAAACTACAATGCTATCAATATTTTCTCAAGCTTGCCAAATACTTATTAATACATGGCTGACAAGCTTAACTCATTTCGCCCTGGTATGTTGAAAAGCCAAGATTCCGATAGGTCAAGGTAATTTATTGATTGTGTTGTAAAGCTTAAAAGGAATTTTGGGTACCATTATGGAGTCAGAAGTCAAGCAGCTAATGTACATGGTTATGTTAAAATCACTAGTAAATCCTTATAGCGGCATGTATGTGAGTTACCGGTAGGTTGTAGTAATACAACCTCTTTAAATGAAACCTTTGTTATTTATTACGAGATTGATATAATATAAATTTAAAATCGTTACCTTTGCCCTTTAGTCGTTGAATTAGGACAGACTAAATTACGTTCTCTAAAGGGACCCAGAGATCCTAAAAATAAGTGACGTCGACTCTAAAATATCGTTGCTGTGAGAAAAGAGTCTATACAAGTATATCTAAAGATCTGTTTGTCTGGAAGTCTGAGTATTGCAGAGGAATATGAAAAGTTATAAATTAACATGTATGTATATCTTCTGATGAAGTGGCTCAAAGGATGTTTATTTTAAGGGGGGACATACAGCTTTCGGTGAAATTCACAGGTGAGAAATAGGTGAATTTCATTATTTTTTCCCTCAGCAATGAATTGCTTTAAAATCTTTCAATCTGACATACTCTTTATTGACTACTTCTATAATTGCGTACTATTTTCAAAGTTAATCAAACTGTTATAGTTATGGGTAATTGTCGTTACAAATGGGACCCATGTTTTGTGCTCTAAAATGCCGTTTCCGTGATAATTTCCACAAATGGCAATATTACTGGGTGATTCTTTTTCCTATCTATTTGCAAACATCATCTACAATCATTGGAATATCTACAGTAAAAGTATTTTTTTAATAATTTTTTTAAAATTATCTTTTTCATTAAAATATATTTTTAATAAATAAACTATTTATGATAAATGAATGATTGTAGATAGTGTTATTCATATGATATTAACAAATACACAGAAAAATAATAACTTATAAATATTTATATTTGCGGAAGTTATCAAGGAAACGGCATTTCAGTACATGAACGTGTCTGCCATTTTGAATCGATAATTACCCGTAGCTGTAACAGTTTTATTAATTTTAAAACTAGTATGCAATTTTAGAAGTAGTCAATAACGAGTATGTCAGCTTGCAAGATTGTAGAGCAATTCATTGCTGAGGGAAAAAATAATGAAATTCACTTATTTCTCACCTATGACTTTCACTGAAACCTATACGTCCCCCCTTAAGGGACGATAGATGTGTTTATTAGCCATTTTAGTCAAAATATGCTATTTCTGGATTTTAATATAAAAGGATCAATCATGCTGTTCCGTTATGTTTTAGTTCGTAGTAGGTCATGCTTCTGTAATTCGTTTTTAGCAGGCCTTGCTTGCTATCTTGTTTTTTATTTATAATTGAACAAATGAATTTCAAATATTTGTTATTTATGGGTATTGTAATATCAAAATTATATTCTTTTTGTGTCTTGCATCCAATCAGAGACTGGATAATTTATCATATTGTTTTGATAGCCAATAAGGCTTTACTTTAACTTCATTCTTTTTCTTCATCGATTCAAGTCAACTGTGTCTCATTAAGACATTAGTTCTTCTAGGCTTTAAATGCCTATTCTTCTTCATAATCAATTCAACTACTACTCATAAAGACATGAGTTTTCTTCTTGGCTTATCAATGCCTATCTTTACCTATCAGATAGATCTGGTGGTTCACTTTCAATAGCTGAAGCAATCAGCTCTTCGATTCACATTAAGGTTTCATATGCCTTATTGATTCTGAAGACTACTAACGATCTAAATACTATTATCACCCATCGTGTGATTCATCGAGTCTTCTTCCTTTGGGTGTTGGCGTCGCAAGATCTCAAGCTAACATCTTTAACAACTATCAAAAGGTGGTACTTAATTAATTCAAAGGTACGTCATTTACTACTTAATTTATTTGAAGAACAATTTGGACGTAAGTTCATCATTGAACTAATATACGTGTGGTTTTGATCGAACTGATTAAGCCATCTCAAAGATATTTATGACCTTTAACTAAGGAATTTGTATTAAACATTGTGATATCTACAATTTCATCAGTGTTTATGAATAATAATATTACATACGTCCAAGGAATCCAGAATTTATAAACTGAGCATGATTTATGTATTGTTGTTTGTGACAATAAATTGTTACATACCAGAGAAATCTATCTAAAATGTATTGGGCAAGTTTGGCTTATCTATTTATAGTTTAAGTCTCTATCTCAAGAAGTGCTACGTCCTATGAATCTTGTGTACAGTCCGTTTGCTTTCAGCTTGCCCGTACACATGCCCTAAAGCATAACAGTACAAAATTGTATGCCTTTGGACGCATTGAACAGGTACTGCTGACATCATTAATTTTTAAACCTCACTGTTTCTCGAACTGTCAGTGCGTGCAAACTTTAATCGCCTGTTTCCTCAATTTCAATTTGCATGTTATTTTGCCTCATTCAAAATCATCTTCTCTCACAAAATCTACTTTACAATGATTGTAATAATATAACTAATAAGGTTTTCTTTATAGGTCTTGGTTCTTTTAAAAACAAATATTTAGTGGATTTTTTAAAACTTTTAAGTTTTCTGGGTAAAATATTCTTAAAAAATATAAGCAATATACAAAAATTAATCAGTAAAATTAATTACACATAAAAAAATCAGGTTCATATTTTAATATCTATCAGAAGTGATAGATTTCAATTTTAATTTAAATAGTCAATTAAATCAATTATTATCTAAAAATATTTATATAAAACTGAAATTTTAAACTGGACCTCGCTATACATTTTTATAAGTGTGCAAAATTTCACGATTCTAGGGTAAGTAGTTTGAAAAAACGCTCTCAACACTTTGGCCATTCCTTTATATAAAAGGGCTTTGACCAAGACCTTTAAATTTCATACAACTTATTATGCTTACGAATGACAATTTAAATACGTACTGTCTGACTTTCGTTTTGGTTCCAAACGATCCTATGGGACTGAAAAGAAAATTCACCAGATACATAACGGAATTCCATTTCACCAAAAAGCTAAAAGTAAAGTGGTACTTCGTGATCCACCCATTAATTCGTGAGTGAAAAGTGTAACATTTTAACAAATTAAAAATGTCACTTACGAAATGAGGAGCAAGATTAGGAAGATTTCACAGCTGGTGAGAACGGGATAAAGAATGAGGAATCGAATGACTGGGTGGGGGTTTGATTGGTTGACGCCTTTAAATCACGTTGTAACGTGAGGTATCGAGTTTAAATAAAAAAGAATAAACTCTCCCATCTTTGAAAGAGCAAGGTCGAATCTTGTCGAAATAAAATTTCAGGTCATGAGTTCATGACATTGGAAAAACTATCGGCAGGATTTCACGGGGAGATACCAATTTACGCATTGTTAAGCTCGTAGTCTTCTAAGATTTGCAAAAATTCAAACTTAGCAATAATATTAAGTCATGCACCATGTCGCGATAGTGTATATTTTAAATCGAATGTAAGTTTTTTAAAATTCTAAATGTGTCGGTTTAAACTTACATTTAATGTTAAAAAAAGAGACGAATTATGCATCTGGTCATACCGGTGAGAAGTAGTGACTCCTTTCTTAACCATTAAAATGTAAATGAAAAATTATAATTCTTGTCGATGGCTCACGATTATATGATAGTTAAGGAAATCATAAATGTTCGTGTCTGTATCTCAATGTATTAAGTTTGTTTGCGAACAAAAGATGTATTTCATATCTGGACCCGAACTTTACAACGCGGTTAATAAAGCATATAACTTAGCAATAGTTTGATTTTATCCATACTGTAACAACACTAAATTTACAGGAGGCATTATCGATCGCAAAGGGTGTTTAAATTCTTTCTACATAGTGCAATAGTCATTTTAAATATTTTTTTTCGTAATTAGGACCAGATCTCATGTTTTCTATTATAATAAAATGCGGTAATTCGATACTTGTAGATTTCGTCTCGTGGAGAAATCCAGAGGGTTTTTTTTTTTTTTGGACCAAGTGGATAGACAGACTTTCAACGGAAGTGATAAAAGATTAATATGTGGGGGGCGGATTTCTATGACCTAAAAAATAGGATTTATGCATGCATTTATGACCTAGAAAACATTAAAATATGACCAATAAAATTTAAAATATGACTTTACAACTTACAAGTTACATATTGTGTATATTTTTTTAAGTTTCATTACAATACATTTTATTAAAATATAATGTTAATTATTTAAAATATCTGTAAATTCTCAAAAAGTATCATTATAATGCAAAATTTACAAATTATGATATTAATCTTCAAAATGTCTTTAATATGCACACAAATATGCCTAAAATATTACCTAAATATGCATATTCGTACTAAATATGCTACAATAGTTGAAAATTCCCTAAATATGCAGTTATGTGCACAATAAAAGCCGTTCCATTTTCACCAGGATGCTTGGAATCGGGTTTAAATTAGTCGGAAACCTGAAATAATGCAAAGGGGAAAAAATATGACATGTCATAGAAATCCGCCCCAAGTGATAACAATCAAGAGATAACAGATTAGGTCGTCACAATATGATTGGTAAACTTAAAAACATCCGGTTATTAGTCCAAATTATAACAGTGATAATCATCTTTTTATCCTTCTTCCACTTACTCCTTCGCTTAGGGCTGTTTATATTACCAAATCACCACTTACCGAACAATCATGGTGGTGGTGGACCCCCAGATGAAGGTCTACACTCCATGCGTGAAGTGGATAGGTTGCCAGTCATCCAATCATGTGATCATATACATTACGTGACTCACAACTAACTGATTATTAAATTCATTAACATTGCTTTCCTGTTTTATATCGAGTGGTAAATAAGCTATGTTTGTGTTTTATTTTTGTTACACTGCAATTGGGTTAGTAAAATTCGGTGTCTATGTAGGCTAACACACAATACTTAAAAGTAATTACACGATTCAGTGATAGTGTTGAGAAGGTATTGATTTTTATACTTTATTATTAATACAAGAAATACCGATAATGAGTTTGTAATTTATTATTATATAAATGCGTTTCATTCACTAGGGGATTCAGCTTTCTGATTTATCTTAGAGGGCGGGCACCATCATCATCAGATAAGTAGGCTCGTATATTTAGCATGAGCAACTGGAATTTTAATGTTTCTATCAAGGATAATTGAAACGAAGAGGTGTGAATCATAAAATTCTTCTCGTATTTCTCCAATTCGTCCTTCATATACCTCCACAAACATTCTCCTTTCTTTTGTCTTGGGTATTGGAAAACACATTCCGTTTTAAGTTCCTACATTCTCTTTCTCAGTAGTGTCTGTAACCCATTCTAAATGAAGCAATGACTAGCAAAAACTAATGTCCTTTGAAATGGTAATAATCAGGGCCCGGATTCTAATGACATGTCATCTTTTCATTGATGCTGCATAGGCATTGCCAACTTGTGGATAAATCCTAATCATGGCCTGTAGATTATAGAAATGCATTTTTAGGACATTTATTTCAATATTAGGTCATTATTCTGTCATTTTCGTGTCATTTGCTACTTATTTAGTCATTTTCATGTATTTACATTGAGTGTATTAACTTTTGTTTCGTCGCTAGCGGTGCTGTCTTTGAAGTGTTGTTTCATTAATGCAAGAAGGAAAAATTCGGCGTTAAAGTGTTGACATGTCTCAGTCGGAAGTGAGAATCAAAGAAACACCAAAATTTTGTATTATATTACTATTGTTATTAGATTGTCTTGGCACCAGAGTCTGCCAGCTGCTTGGATTTGAGAGTGCAAACTACTGTTTCCCCTCAATAAACAACAATATAATCCGGCAGACCACAAAAGGATGTGCCGAATTTTGACTCACCAGTGCCTCAGTGCCAGTATAAATTTCCGTGAGAAAAGAACCATCACAACATTACAGTTATTTGCAGTCTTTACTAATATGTACAAACTAGTCTATAACTTTGTGTGTACAATAATAATTTTCTATAAATAAAATATCAGAGTTTAGGTCATTTTTTTATAATTATTAAGTCATTTTCTTTAAAATTTAGGGTCATTTTATAGGTCATTTTTCAAACAATTTTAGGTCATCAGAATCCGGACCCTGGTAATAGGCTAATAATAGTAATAATAATAATAATAATAATTTATACCATTGATTAAAATTCATTATTATAGTTGGTACTACAAACTAATGCGATATTGAGGGAATTATGTTTGAATCCTGATCGAACCAAGACTTTTTCCTTCATCTAGCTGCACCTTATTTATTTATTTATTTTTGAAGGTACAATCCCTGATCATAAGCTAATATTTGGACAAAAAAAATAGTATACATGGTCTTGTCACTGTAAGCCTACTATAAGCAGGTCTAACGCCTCGCCGGTGAAACAGAGCATACGCAATAATTTTTGGCCTGGAGTCTAGACAGCTCACAAACATGGTTAACTGATGTTGTTAACGGTAACGTAATGGCAAATGGATTGCAGACTTGAAGTGTTAATTTTCCTTAAAGAAATAGTGAATAAACAATTAAAAGTTGCTTAAATAAGTAGAAGAAAAGAATATAATAAGGGTCGGTAGATCTTTTCTAATGAATAAATGCACGGCGTATAATTCTTGCCTATGATTTTGAATCTGGTGATCAAATAAATATTATAAGGACTCCAGAGGAAAGGATATCTGATTCCTGGCTTGGTATTCACTGTTAGAATACCGAATGATTTGTTCTAGGATTTTAAAGATGATAAAATCCCCATTTGACCTCTCACTTAGGCCTATTCATGTGAAGCAATTCCGAAGTTAGGATTCCACGTAAAGCCGTGCTTCCCGAATACTGAAATTGCTTCAGATCTGCAAAATTCAGTAATGTGTGCAATTAAAATCAATTTTTTGATTGTCAGCAAAGAGTGTCGTGAAACAAATGTATCATACTCTCTCCTCTCTAAGAGACTACAATGGAACAGTTTTAGGCCTATAGTCTTATTTTTTTCTATAAGCCCCGTAGACCCTTGGGGTTCAAAGAGAATAAGGGTCTCGGAATTTTTAAACATTCGGCACTTGAAGGTAAATATTTCTAAAATACCCCCAGGATTTCTCATGGTACTCATTTACGTTTCGAATCAGCATCCAAAGTTTATTTTGAGTAATGGGAATTGATTTATGTTAAGGTCTTTTAACAAAAATTATTGGACCAGTATTGATGTTAGAGAATAAAAAGGAGGGATTTGGTTTATTAAATAGTTTAATTGGATGATCGTGATTAACAGTTGTTATAGGCCTATTCATTTTGTTATCATTTCGACTCAGCCTCTAACAGAAATGAGTACCAGGAGCAATCCTGGGGGTAAAGGTGGCCGGTGCGAAGTTTACTACCTTCACATGCCTAATGTCCAAGAATGTTTTTGCAATAAAAGATTTAGCACCTCGTGAACGAATTTTTTTTTGTGCCCACCCTTACCCCCGGAGTGCCAAGCAATTGAACAGAATCTAGAATCGTTTTCGAGATCCCGAAAAATAAAATGTCCTTATTTTAAAGTGGCATTAAAAGTAAGATAAATTCGTCGCCATTCTTCGTGTCATATGCCAGAAGATATCTCACTTAAAAATAAAACCTTGTTCTATACTATTTTCGTTTTCGAGCTATGCTACAAACACACATACACAGACATGTTTCTGAAAATAGTTTTATTTTATTTATTTATTTATTATTATTATTATTATTATTATTATTATTATTATTATTATTATTATTATTATTCAAGACTTAAAACGTGCAGGTATGTTGAAAATGTGATATAGAGTTTAGGGGTCGAACACAACACCTTTTACCTATGGTACGTATAAAGAAAGTAAAAATAAAATAAAACTACTAATAAAATAGTACTAAAATGTATATATACTTAAGTAGAAGAATTCCAATCATAAGAAATATAATAATAAAGTATAACACTTTCATAGCTGAAAATATTTTAATAAAAGCATTCATCAAGTCATATCAGCAGGTTCATACGTTTGAAATCAAGGAAAAAAATTTTACTATGCTTTTGTACATTTTTTCGGTGACTCAAAGGCTATATACGTCAGTAGCAGTGCAAAAGTTCATGAAAGTTTTTACACAAGTATTAATATTTGATATTATTAAATATACTGTCGCATATCTCTATTGACTAAAGTTAGGCGAAAGATGATGACAACATGTATTGTAACTTATCACCTCTAATGACCTCGTCATCACGATGCTAGGATATAACAAACCTTTCGGCACCATATGAGGGCTAGTGCGTTAGAATGTTCTGTAACGTACTATAATTTTGCAATAATTAGATCATATCATAGCGCTTTTGAAACTCGAATAATGTATTGGCTTATGTACTAATATTGATGGCTGGCATTTGAAAATGATGAAGTGGTCCATATGAAGATGTAGACCTCGATATGAGAAGTTAGAAGTTCTCTTGCTTCATCGATGCTGGAAGATATTAGGACAGCATATTCTCACGATGGGATATAGAGTTTTGGTTAGAGTGTTGCTCCTGTGTACTATTCATGTCACGTATTCCCCAGCATCACTACAGGAGTAAGGAATTAGAGGTTTGCCTTATTCAGATTTATGAACTGGTTCCATACTTACTGCCAATTTTTTACTTACAAGTCATAACTACTCCACGCCTACTTTGAAAATTGTACAAGTGAATTATCACATGAGAAGTTTGAACGGCAATCTGATATGATTGGGTTCATTTTTCGGGGAGGAAATACAGTACGTGTTTGTTTGTTTGTTTGTTTTTTTCACGCGAGGTTAGTCAAAATATCTTTGCTGATTCTGTAACGTGATCACACGACCAGCCTTATAATCCTCCAAAACTATTATACTATTTATATTTTGATCTATTTCCTTAATTATGTAATTTTCATATTGTATATGTTTCTTGGTTCTTTTTTTCTGTTTTTTAGTTGTAGTATTAGTTTAAATATTTTTAATATTACATTAAATATCGAATATTAGTGTTGTAAAACTGGTATAACTATTATAAGAGAATATTGTAATTCTGCAATGAGCCTGTTATAATCTCACCATAATAAATAAATAAATAATCTGTTGGTGAGAGCTTCATGAGGTCCCATGTACCTTACCTGGTCATGCCATGGAAATCTGTTTCATAGATCGCCTATACTCTTGTTATGAACTGTATAATATAAGACATCCTTGACTGTAATAATTAATTAATTAAAACTTATGTTAATATTTGTGTCTGCCGGCGTGGTCTTGTGGTTAGCGTCGCTGACTACAAATCCGTCGGCCCGGGTTCGATTCCCGGTACCTCCTCGGATTTTTCTGAGGTAGGGAGGTCTAGTAGGGGTGCACTCAGCCTCGTGATTCAAAATTGAGGAGCAACTTGATAGAGAAGTAGCGGCTCCGGTCAAGAAAACCACAATTAACGGCCGTGGGTGTCGGCATGCTGACCACATGCCCCACAATCCTGCCATCTGCCTACGGGAGTTGACGCAGCGGTCGGGTGGTAGGCCAAGTCCCTCCAGGGATGTAGCGCCACGGAGTTTAGTTAGTTAAAACTTGTACTTATACTACTCAACTAGTGATGAGCAAATGCAAGACCAAGACTAAGGCGGTCTTGGTCTTGGTCTTGGTCTCGCACACTCAGTCTTGGTCTTGGTCTCGCATCGGTAACCCTGGTCTTGGTCTTGGTCTTGCATACTCGGTCTTGGTCTTGGTCTCGGTCTTGCATACTCGGTCTTGGTCTTGTTGCAAGAGTCTTGCATTTTTCTTTTACGCATCTTACTGTGATTGATGGCGTTTACGTGATTTACAGTTACACCGATTACATGTGTGTTATTGCTTGCGAAAGTAACGAAAGCTAATTGCTTTTAGTTGCTTGAACCGTGAAAACAGTAACAAAACAACTGAAAGCTATTTCATCTTTAGCCATTAGTTATTAAGTGACAGAATGGTACTTTATGAAATTTGTGTGGGGGACGGGAAAATGTCTGTCCGTCTGTCTGTCTGTCCATGTGTCTGTACTCGCGATAACTCAAATGCGCTTTATTGGATTTTCATGAAACTTGGTATACGCACTTACAACATCCATAGGAAGAAGTCTATTTTCGCTGTTGCGTTTCTACTGGCTGCAACCCCTGCAAGTGATTAGCAAAATACCTTCCTTTCAACTTGCAAGCAGTCGCACAGACGAGTTACACGTTTTCATTCCTTAGAAAGTAGAAACAGCTATTGTTTCGTTGTGTTGTTGATTGTTGTAACGTAGTGTTTCAACATGAAACAAAAACGAGTAACCGTAACAAAACAAGGTCTGTGTGGCGTTACTTTACATGTAAGAGATCAATTTTATAAAATGACTGTAAATGGATATACCATTAAAATGGTTTGTGTCCCGTTCTTATTTTAAAATTTGAAGAGTTCAGGCTACCGTATAGTAGGATTAAGCCACCCACACAGCAAGGCCCATTTAATGTCCTGGTCAAGTACATATTTAGAAATCAGTTTCCCGGGGGTCCTAAACTGATGAACCAGAAATTACTGACATTTTCTCTTCCTAAGTAATACAAAAAATATTTTTTTAACTAATACTTTAAAAATCTCATATTTGGGGGGGGGGTGCGGTCCGGACCCACGTCCTTGCCTCCTGATGTTGTCTATTTTAAATTCATAAAAAATTGTTGGTCTATACCTATCAAATTTTGCTGTTTTATTGCCATTGATATGCATATTTTAGAATTTAAAAAATGTTTAATTGGGAATAGGTGGAGCAGTTGATTTTATACAAGCATTAAAACTATCCCTCGACCGGTGTCTGAAATTTCTTATATATAAATATTAACAATAACAAGTTATGTCCAAAAAATTAAGTACAATGTCATTTGAAACGTAATATATATTTTTTGGGTAAAACTTAAAAAGGTATTAACAGTACCGAATGCATTTAAAACGTGTTGGATTTTTACTTTGCATTTTATTTTCTTATAGTGACTTGTTCTTTTTCTGTTAGATGTAAACATTAATTTAGGTATTGGTTAAGAATTTCAATGTATTTCACTTTTTTATTAAGTAATTTCATTTAAAATACTAATCAAGAAGATTCATTATTATGCTTGTATCAATGTGAGAAAACATTGTAACAGTTTTTCCAAGTTAAGGTAATTAGAAAGACCGCAAAGGACTATGGGCTGTGTGGGTTATGTTGGCACTGAAATCATAAAACTACCCTGCCACTATTCAGCAGGTAGCCAAAGTTAGTTACTCACTCCACTATCCCACTGGGTGGAGTAGGGTGTATAGAAAAAATGGGGGAAAACCAGAATTTCGAGGTTTAAGTAATCGCCAGATGTGTTTAAGCAGGCATATTGTCGTTTAGGAAAGAGACGTGGCGGCTTCTTCTGTAAATGGTGTTTATGTTAAGTCCTGATTATACAAATTCGTGGAGTGAGTAACCTTTCACAATAGTATGTTTCTATCTCTTTCTGTTCAATTACTGACTTCTGCCAAACATCTTCTGTCTCAATTTTCTGATCCGTGCCAACTTACAACAAACAGACTTTAGTGTCGGCATTACACCATGTCATAAATTTCTCAAGGGTCGGCGTAGCATATCTTTCAAATGAAGGTATGTGATTTACAATTGTCCTTGGAGACAATTTTCCTCTTTGCTATTTCTTACTATGAGGGAGGAATGTATTGTTCCTACCCCAAGAAGTAGTTTAAAACAAGTTCTCTGCAGGGCCGTGGAGAGAAAGAAAAGGACCTCAGGAAAAAATTTCCCGGGCCCCGTCAAATATTAAGTTCACCACTGAAACCCAAAGTATGCAGCAAAAAGATTGTATAAAAATATTACATAATTATTATATAATGTATGTAATGGTATGTAAGTATCCTATTACTTGAAGACATATGATATTTTTGTTAATCGCTAAAAAGTTAGTCATATTTTACAAAAAATAAAACCATGTAAGCTTTTCAGTTGTGCACACAGAGGTAATAATACGTGTTTTGGCAAAATGCTATCAATAATCATAAAAACTAATCACTGTACAACTAGTGTCTTACTTTTCAACTATAAATAACAACATTTAAATTATATATCGGTACCCAACTATGTTTAATCACTATGAAAAATTTGCTTGTTTTGAGCAACATAAACTGAAGATAAGATAAACATATACGATTGACAATAAAACTTGACACAATGACATAAGAACTCTTATTAAGTACCAGAATGGTACTTTCTGAGATCATGTGGGGAACGGGAAAATGGCTATCCGTCCGTGTCTGTCCATCAGTCTGTCCGTGTGCCTGTATGCGCGATAACTCAAATACGCTTTATCGGATTTTCATGAAATTTGATATACATATTTATAACGTCCATAGAAAGAAGCCTATTAATTTTGTACCAAATCGCTTGACCGGTACCAGAGTAACGACTAATTAACGGTCACATGCTTATTAAATGGCAAATCATCACTATACTACAAAGCCGCTTAGCTAATCACTGAGGGCCTTCACCACAATGCAGTCAGATGTTTGTAAATTTATTATATCACATCTTGCTTTAGATGTGAGCCATTCGTTCTGTTGTTATCCCACTTATTCCTTCACATGTGTTTAACGAACTTTCTCAAGAGTTCGGTCTAAAACTATATAGTTTCTTAGAAAAAGACCAATTAACTACATCTGGCACTTTTTTGTATCAGTTTACCAGATTTTTTATTATATTATGGCACAGTCTATCTTATGCCGATATCAGACAGAGGTTGAGCTAATAAAGTATTCAAAAGGAAAAATGTTATTGTTACTGAGACATGTAATAGGCTATACTACAAAGTAATTATTAAAAGAATGTCTTAAGAATCCACCGTCTTAAAAAATAGCTTTCCTAGCTTTTTACTTTGCAAAAGTATCAATAATACTATTATAATTCAGTTGTCTAGCAAAGATATCTCCAAAAACGTCAATGCTATAAGAGGTAATGAATTTCCTAGGAATCCCGGGGATAATTTTGCAGAGATATGTACCAATTTTATATGTATTCTATGTATCAAACTTAATCATTTGAAAATTATTATTTTAAATGCCGAACGTTAGTGAGGCCTACTGTTGAGTCCAAAAGGATTTCTGCTTCTACTTTTAAAAAAATAATTTTTCTCCAAGAATAATCCGTTTCAGATTACCTGATTAATTCCGTGTCACCGTTATGCGACAGGACAATGCAGATAAAAAATAAACACATAAAACATAGCTTAAGCTGTTTGTTGACTTATAAAACATTTAATTTTAGAGTAAATTAGAAAGTAAAAAATAAAACCTGGTCGGCCGGGCCGGGGCCCCAAGTCTTTAGTCTCGGCTGCTCCCCCTCTCGTCCTTGCCAGCCTAACCGAAACAGTTCCAACAAAAATGAAAGTGAAACCGGTCTTTTGCAACCGTTTCATAAAACTGTTATGTGCGCGTAACAGTTTCGGCTACAACCTTTATCTAGAAACAGCTTATTTTCCCACCTCTACCGGTAACGGTAACGGCACCTTTCAGTAGTGGTTGCTGTCTTGCTGCGTACACAATCGAGCATTTAAAACATTTTCAATATAGCAAGACTGCAAGAGTCTTGCAGTTCGGTCTTGGTCTTGCCCGAGTCTTGCAGACTTGGTCTCGGTCTTGGTCTTGGTCTTGCACACTCGGTCTTGGTCTTGGTCTTGCTAACGCAGATGCGGTCTTGGTCTTGGTCTTGGTCTTGCTAACGCAGATGCGGTCTTGGTCTTGGTCTTGGTCTTGCATTTTCTGCAAGACCAAGACCAAGACTGCAAGACCAAGACTGGTCTCGCTCATCACTATACTCAACATAGCTTTTATAATAGGATTTTCTAACTTTTAATGTTCAGCAGTTATACTATGATATTTGATTAAATGTTATTCATAGATTTTGTCTCAAATTCGAATTTGTGTATACACTTATCAGAGCAATCCATATTATGCTTTTTTATAATTATGCTTTATCTGTTGATGATTATGCTTTATTATGGTTTATTTTTATAACGTATTTCTTTCATACAAATAAACTTCTTTACCTTAAATGAACTTTTGACAGTAAAGGAAGTTATCTTACAAAAATAATATTAAGTTATACAAGAACACACTGCAATAACAGAACAATGCTAGAGAATGAAATCTAGTCATCGATGTCACTCTCAGTCTTTGTCCCACTCTTGAGGTTATTAACTACAAATTTAGGTGAATGCTTTGTCCAGTGTTTTATATTATCCTTTGAACCTTTCATACGCTGCCGCAAACATGTCCATCATTCTGTTTAAAAATTTCTACACGATTTCGCATAATGGGTTTCTTTTCAAAGTAAATGCACTCAGAACATATGTCACATAAACGAAATAATCTGCGGGAAACTCACGAACACTTTGAATTGCATTTAGATCAAATTTTGGCATTCTGGTGTTCAATAGTTGTAAACTGCTCTGATTCAGATAGAGCACTGACCATAAAATCGTCTAACTTTACATACAAGATATCCATAGTTGCTGGAAGTATTTTTAATTTTTCATTGTACAATTTTGTACAATTTTCCAAGTGTTGTGCTTTATATTACATATTGTGCTTTTATGCTTTTTTTAAAATTATGCTTTGTTGTGCTTTTAAAACTTATTTCATCCAGACCCTTAGATCCCCAAAACCTTATTCTGGATAGCAACCAACACGTCTAATGCCCTGTTATTGCCCTATATGCTTATTATGTTTTTGAGTTGCTCCGATAATTTTATCAAAGAAACAGATATGATATCACATGTCTAATTGAGCCTAAATGGTTTACAACTTCTGTCCTTAAAAAATGCAGCTCTGACCTAGGTAATATAACAACATTTAAAAAAATCTTGCCATTATTAATCAAATGAAACATATTGAAAATAAACATTCATTTATTTAAAATTACCTACATTAAGACAAAATATTCTTCGTTACTTTCGGAAATAATTGATTTTATATTTTATTTTTCTGTGTTAGCCATTAACACGTATTATGCGAGAAAGTTTGTGCAAAATGTTTTGCACCATTTATTTTGTTTTGTTTTTTGTTTCTTTGTGTATTGTTACATGTTAGCTTAATACACTATGAACATGAGTCTTCTCTTTCACAGTGTGCTAGAAGATGTAAGGTACAATATCTCATATTAAATTTTGTTTTTTGTTTCTACCGAAGAAACAAATTATCAAAATTATATACAGTGGACTCTTAGTAATTCGAACCCCAAGGGGAATCAGAAAAAAATCGAATTATCCAAATTTCGAATTAACCAAAACTGTGACTTTTTAAACGAAAATGCCGTAAAAATGTAAAAAATAAACTCATTGCAATAAATAATAATTATTGTACAGTGAATCTTACCTATGACTGCCATCCTGTTGTTAGGATGTTAAGTGAAACCATTTTTTCCACACTAAAACCGTAACCCTAAATTTAATAAAGGAACTGGTGTATGCTCTACGCTTTGGCATTTTCAAACACAGTCACACTTGGAGGATAGAATGAACACTAAAATTTTCACAGAAGTGTTGAATCCCTCCAAGACTGTAGCGGACGGGGTGAACTTCGCATTCCATTGAACATCTATTCAGCAGGAGGAAGATAACGGTGGTTAAAAATAACTTTAGTACGGTACCTGCTAGCTGCTACCGACTAGGGTTCTTCAGCGAAATAGAGAATTCTTGGAAGCAATGAACTCCTGGAATCCTTACAACATTAACTTGAGACAAATTTTGGCTTCGATTTATCCAAGTTAAGCTTCAACAATTCGAATTAATTGCAATTTTTTAACATATATTTATATAGGAATTTCAAGGGGAATGAGTATTTATTCCAATTATACAATATTTCAAATTATCCAACGTCGAATTAACCAAATTCGACTGTACTTCCACTCCGTATTTCCACTACTACTACTACTATACTACTATTATTATACTACTTCCACTCCGTACTAGTATCAGTCGTACAGATAAAAATTATGAACGATTAGGGTCCTCAATTATTAAACTTAGATAGTAGCTAGACATCTTTGTCAATATCGCCATCGCAGCCTTCAAAAGGAAAATAATAATTTAAAACATTTTTTGTATTAGGATTAGATTATGATGCAGTAGGCTTACTAGGTCTGAATTGTTTTGGTTTACTTCTATTAATATTGTTCATAGTCCATAGTTACAAATGTTTGTCTATTTATGTTCGGTATGCTTTATTTTTGAACAGCCTGCGTGGTCTCGTGGTTACCGTCACTGGCTGCAGATTTTTAGGCCCAGGTTCGATGCTCGGTATCCCCTCGGATCTTTCTCAGGTCGGGAGGTCTGGAATGGGGTGCACCACGTGACACAATCTGAGGAACTACTTATTTAAGCAGTAAAATATGCTTCGGACACGGAAACCGTCTAACGGCAACTTGCTGACCATATGCTCCCGAATCCTGTGGATTGTAGGCCAAATTCCTCCAGGGAAGTAGCGCAACAGGACTTTTCTATGCTATCTTTGATGAGAATGCTAATAAAGGAAGCTAATGCTTTAATACAATTGTAAATAAAAAGTTTATTTAAAATATTTAGTTTATATCGCTTGCTGTTCTGTGCTACAGCGATAGATACAGAAAGAATTGATCAAGGGATGGACATCCTATTTTAGGGAACGGACATGTTCGGCGTTACTGGGAGGCAAAGAAGATGAGTAGAGGATTGGGAAATTTTTAATGAAAGCGAGACAGCTCAGGTTCGAAAAATGGCCAATTTGGGAGGGGGATGGGAGCTGAGGATGATTAACAGAAATAAGCAATTGAAGCAACGTCTTCATCAATAATGTCTGATTGCATTCTAAAGGATAGGCTTCGTGTGTTTGTGATATTTTTTTTATTCCTTATTATTTTTGCTCTTTTCTTGTGTAATGAGTAAACATGTACGGCCCGTTCGGACCCGTCCGAATGTTTGAAATTAGTTCTATAATCTTTAATCAGTAATTAATATAATAAGTACACCTGCAAGCATGCTTATGTTGTAGAATCCGGTGGCAATTTTTGGTCCAACATTTTCGCTACCGTTACTGCTTTAACTTATGCAGGAGGGTTATGAAAATGAAGTGTGACACGTTGAGACATCTTCTGAGGTAGCAATAATAACTGTCTACGCCGAATACTAAGTCACTTTTAAAGCATCTTGGATTGTCATTACTATTCTTTGTGAAAACAAGTTTTACCGTCTTGATTCGCTACTAGTAACGTCAACGAACAAAATATATTCAAGCTTGCTTTTAGAGTTGCATTTTATTCTTTACAATGTAGAAATTTTGGTTAAGTACAATAGTAATTTAGCTCTTCTGCTTCATGATTCCTGAATTAAGTAATTATTCACTTCATTCTTGGTATTATTATTCTTTTCGGGTTTACTATTACTCTTTAAGGCCTCCTTTGGACTATTCAGTTAGCTCTGCTGCCCAAGGACGTACCTGGTACTTGGTGTCACATCCAAATAAAATTTCTCGATTAAAAAAATAGTTGTAGGCCTATACCGCGAAAGATATAAGGAAGTTCTGAGCGTGAAATATTTTTATTGTTATTACTTTTCATCCTGAAAATTCAACAGCCAATATGCGACCACAGCTTCCCATAACTAATCTCTTACACCTTATCTCCACTAACATATTAATCCTCCATATTTTCGCTTAGCATTAATGCATGCATGCAGTATTCTCGTACAATGATATCCCGACACTTTGACATAGGTTACACAATAACCTTTGCTACTGATACCTATCGTCATTACGCTAATTCCCTTAACAAATAGAGCGCCATGGAAAGCTAAATTGCTAGAGCAAACTGGTATCGTGTTCAATAACAAATAACGAACAATAATCTTCTCTGATGATGGTAACATTCGCGATATACAGGAAATTACTTCTGGAATACAAGGCAACATTGTTATCGTACAGCAAACACTTGTCCCTTGAATGGAAGGACGTGATACAACATTATAATTCTGCATGAATTATTCATACGGATATTATGATTTGGCTACATGTAAGATTCTAGGGCTTACGATATAATAATTCGATCTACCTACAAATTGAGAGACCAGGCTTATGATAATGGAGATTATACCCACATTTTCACTTGACAGACACCAAAAATAACATTTAAAAAATAAATAGTTCTGGGAAAGAAGAGGCCTAGTATAGCTAATATTCTTTTAATTGTAAAGATACAATGCATTATAATATTGGAAAATGTGTTATAACTGCGACATACAATACAGCACGCTATTAATCTTCTCTCCTTGTTATCAGATTCGTGTGAAAATCTATGAAACGGCTGTAGCAACAATTCAAATAAAATAGCGATAATATTGTTCTCCGTTTTAGAACAAATTATGCCTTTTAGATATGCTTTCAAATTTGAAGTACTTCGCAATCCAATTCATGTGTAAGATTTATACATTGGAAAAATGGGTCTGTTTTTGCTTTCAGGAAATACTAAATTTCCAAGCAATTAACCTTGCATATAAATTGTTATAACTATTTAATTTTTTACTAGAAATATCACTAAAATGTTAATTACTAGAATACGAGAAAAGGTATTTTCAAGAAACTGGGTTTGTCCCGACTATTTCACTAGTATACAGATACCTTGACTCTCAGGTATCTCTTTCGAATTTATAAAATAACAAGTAAGAATTTCTTTGAAATAAACAAATCACATTGCTCTATTTCAATAGCATGCATTATTCATGTTGTCGCTAAATTATTATCACATCACCCTGTCAACGTAATCATTTCTGGCTAAAAGTATTTCAGTAAATTTGCAGAAAAAACAGCTGAGTTTTCCTTTATCACAAAGCAAACTTTGCACTGTACTCCCTTAGTCATGGATTTTATTATTTTGTTACGAATCTGCTTTTATGCCCTTATGATGGATCCTCCTTGGCTTAACCAGTATTATTTTATCGGTTCGTTTCTGATTTATTACATACAATTTATGTATACAATGAGATTTTATTGAAGTATTGGATGCCACTGTATATGGACATTGGACAATAAAACCTCCTTTTCAAATCAGAACGAACCAGACACAATGGAGATAACTATCAGTGTATTACAATTCAACACGATTCCAATTCGAAATGAGAACATTACCGATGACACCGTAATCTGCAAATTATTGCAGACCTTCATGATAACCGGAGATCACGATCGTCCTTCATTATGCAGCAACATCTGGTAAGTTGTCTTCCCAGGTCACTTCCGAAGGCGTTCAGCAATCGGTAACAAAGAGAACCATTACAATGGATAACATGCCTATCCCACTGGTCTGTGACAGTATGTGCTTCCTCCCAACTCTGCATTAAAGCATCCTAATTTATTGATATGTTGGAAATGTTCAAACCAAGGTTGGGAAAATTACTGTGCTCATAAATACTGTATAACAAATCATCTTCACCCCTACACTAAGTTTCGCATCTTGACACGAGTATACACGCACGAAACCATGTACATCTGGCGAGATTCCTTTCCTCGTGAGCAGTTATGTTGATTTGTTTTGTGAATCTGCAATAAAAGAGTGCACATGTTCCTTTTGCTTATTTGTCTCACTTCGATATTTACTGATGTTATCAGGAATTTTAAGGGAACTGGAACTAGAATTTTTTAGAGCAACACTAAACTATAAACTCCGGGGCGCTACATCCCTGGAGGGATTTGGCTTACCACCCAACCGCTTCGTCATCTACCACAGGCAGATGGCAGGATTGGGGGGTATGTGGTCAGCATGCCGACACCCACGGCCGTTAATGGTGGTTTTTTAGAGCAATACTTGGATAAAGTAGACAACAGGCCCTATAGATAAGAAAAAATGTACATTATTGGCTAAATATCTTATATTAGGCCTACGCTTTCATATTTTATAAGATGCACGGTTTTCTAGCCCGCTAATATCTAGGCCTATGCATATCTTATTGACAGGTGATAACAATATTATAGATCCTCCTCTCAGAAAATGCGATTTGAAAATTTTATTATGGAACCACCAGGGATATTTCAAAATATTATTTTAGGGACAAAATTGACAATAAACATATTACAATACATGCTGATTCAAAGATTCCTTTACATAATTTCATACACAATTCTAGTAACTTCAGAAAATTGTGGATGACTGCATCTCCAAGAAAAATGATTACATAAACGAGTGTCATATTATTGTTATTTTGTTGTCATTTCGTTGTCTTGTTATTTTTTGTCTTTCTTATTTTGCCTTTGTGAGTTGTAATTACGTTGAATTGATTCTACAAATCTTTCATAGCCTATTGATCAATATGATATAAAATAAATAAACTACCAACTACCGTCATATCTTACCTTACCGTCATATCTCCTTACTTACGTATCAGTTCATTTTGTTTTGGGGTAGTGTTACATATAAAAAACATGCTAAATCTGATGGCTCCTCTAAAATTTGCTTTGTTCCCTCGAAAAGTTGACCCTGGCTACGGGTCTGCCGTGTATGTATAGAGTGCTCAAATTAGAGGAAACCAAATTTTTGGAATGGGGAGTGGATACAAATGAAGCAATAGCAATAGCACAGTTTTTAGTATACACATTTTCGACAAATTTTGTAACAACACCAACAACCTATTTAATTTAATTTATTATCTACATCACTTTTAAAAGTTTTAGTGTATCTGTGTATGAGTGAAAATGTAGGAACATTTCCAAGTTGTGATAGCTTAATATCAGCCTCCAAATGCTGAATGTCTACACAGTATAACATTTTGTAAAATAATAATGATTATGTTACTAACTATTCGCTGCTAAGTTGTCCATAGATTCGCATGGAATATCCTCTTGAGATCTGCGGTATACGTTACTTTTTACGCAGAAGTTTAAGATAAGATTTCTGATGGCTTATTAAACAGGTTTCTGATAATTGTAGCATTAGTCAGGGATTAAATCACAACTAACACCTAATCGCCTAATACCGTCTTGAACTCTCACTTGGCCGCTTGAATCATTTTGACACCCTACTGTAGCTCGGATTTTATTACAACTTACATTTAAAGAGGAAAAACAGGTAATTAAAATTTCATTTTTTTTACCGTGACTGAGCACAGTTCCTTCATAACTTCACACCATTAGCGATGAATTGATAGGAGTAATTAGGGTTAGGATGCGTAGATAAATATGCATACTTATAGTTTGAAGAATTAAACCGAAGTGTTTTAATATCAACCTTTGATTTTCTAGTTTCTATGAACAGTTACATGTTGTATGAACGGTTCATAAAAAAATGTTACTTCGTAACAATTTCATAGTTTTCCATATCAGCAGATACCGGTACCTATACTTGTTGATACACCGGTCACGATTTATATTAAGTGTTTAATCTGTTGTTTGATTGTAAAATGACAAAGCATTGAAAGTTTTGTAATAGGTAGGCAATCCTTTAAATGTAACTGAATTGACTTCAGCTTGTTATATAAAGCATAAGGTTTTGTTTCTCATGAGAGCCGTCATACTTACTCCTACAACATAAGAAACAACACTATATTATTTATTGCAGCAGTGATTGTATTATAATAGTTAAAATAGTAAATTATGGTGCCGATATTATAATAGTGGCAATAATAGCAGCAGAAGTGGTTCACTATCTGTGATGCATGCGAAGTACTCAGGAGAAACATCAGTATATCAATATATTATATATAATTATATCAATACATCAATATAGCATTATCATATATAAATATTGATTTCTTTATTTAATTTCTCTTATAACATTTTATGAACCAAAATATGAGAAACTTTTAGCTAAAGTACTAACTACAGAAGATGGCCATATCTTCCATTTTTTTTTCCGAAAAATTCCAATGATAAGACACGTGAATATTAATTTGTTAATACAAGTTAGATGAAATGATGACTATTCCATTCATACAAGTGTTTGATATTGACAATTTATGTTTAGCAGTGCCTCGGATATTTACCAATTACGATTGTTTGCCTTATAATATGTTTGCAAGGATCGATACCGGACACATCAAGATCAACACAACACAGAATATCAATATGCAGTGATTAATGCGTCTCATACCTGTATTGCTGCCAATGAACAGGATAAAAAACATTATTTTTATAACGAAACGTATCTCGAAATAAAAAAAAAGTTAATTGATTAAAAAACACAATTTCGACTCGGTGCAAGCCAGTTCGTGTGTTTTTATTCTGTTCTTATCGTTTCCAATGTTGTTTTATTCTGTTCTGATTCTAGCTTATCTTAGGTTAACTAATTCTCATAAGCACTTTGGAAATATTGGTTAGTATCTGAGAACACATTCGATAATCGATTGTTCGTTCAGTAAGCCGTGATCTCATAGCTGACAAAATGATGATTTGTTTTAAACAATGTACGTAAGAAAGTAATTACTATTTATGTAATATGATCTATTTTATGAATGAAATATTCTTAATAAATCCCACACGAGATTACGAGTTTCATCAGATTAATTCGATACATTGGTAATCTTTCGTGGGATTACCTATGGCAGTACCACGTTGAAACTTATAGTATTTATCTGCCAACGTGGCCGAAAAAATGCATACAATTACCACGAAACATAGGCCTGGAGGGTGCAGGGGTGCTTGTGAGAAAAAAAATCCATCTAAGGATATGCATTTTGTTTGTGCCTAATAAATAAAGTCTTAGCAAATATAGAGTTGAATTATTTATATAATTTGTGTCAATAAACACATAGGCTAATAGAATTAGTATACAAAAAATTATTGAACTTTTAGAGTTTACGCTAATCATATTCCTCTGTTATGAATTGCAAAATTTCCCTTCGCAATGAGGGATATGGAGAGTGAAAGTGAAGCTCTGAAGGCCGCAGGGATTTTACACATCTCTATGATGCCATTGTTCCCAATCTGCTCTGATTTACATCTTGCAGCACTGAATTTTGCGTCGTCATCAGCATTTTTACAAAACGGACCAGGCCTTTGTGATTCATCGTCACATAACTGTACAGTGCTGCATTATGTAATCGGGGTGTTAAATTGCATAGAATTAATTTCACTTCAAGAAAAACAGGATCATGTGATGACATGACCTGATTAGAACAAATCTCGAACTATAAACTTGTATGTACGATTATATTTAATAGCTTACATAAGAACATTTTTTTCGCCAAATTTGGAGATACAAGATTTTTTTTTTAATAAACAAGCACGAAATATCGTGAAGTTATCGTTACTTGGATTTACCATCTAAATGTTTAGAGTTAAAATCATTTAAAGGTAAACTGGATCTTCAGCTATAAAGCTCGCAGATTTTTTCCCCTTAGGATATGAAGGACTTTCAGTAGTCATAAAAGTCTGGGAGAAGTAAGTACTCGTTCAATTTAGATAAAGGAAATGACAACTCTTCATCACATGAAAGGATGAGCCTCCGACTGTCAATTTTACTGGAATAAGTGAGAGTAGGCCTATTCCGGAGAACGTGACCAGAATCCAGTTGTTAATGTGAGTTTTCTTAACCCGAGGTGATTCATCTAAGGTTGATTGGACCTCTTTCCAGACCTCCCTCCTAGGAGTTCCTGGGGAAAGAAGCCGGCTCTCTAAGGAGCAAGTACGAGTATATTGCGCTATTAAAAATAAAAATATATTGTATAGCACAAATTAGTTTTGTCAACCCACTACTACACTATTCGGAGGTGTGGAAACATGAAAAAATGGCTTGAGTATTTTGTATGGAATATTCATAAGGGGACATCTTTAACTTGTGAGGATGTATTTTGTTGGTTCGTTTTTACCTAAATATGTTTATGAATTTGTCAAGAAATTCATAATCCATGCCCAGAGAATCGGGACCTCGTGTTAAAAATTAAATTGCCGAAGACGAATTTAGTTGCGCTTGTTCCCTGAAGAGGGATAGTCCCTCCCGGAGAACTTCGAGCCCAGGATTTTAACCTGACGAGTTCCATAATTTTGACCAGGTTTAAACCCATGAACCGCGGATCCAGATTCGATCTTGCTACCTCTGCACCAACGAGGTAGAAATATTTATATTTAATGAAATATTACATGAAAGTGCGGATTTTTAGTTTAAATCTAAAAGTAGCTTCTAGCATTTTAATGAATGCGGTATTCACATTATACCATCGTCAATTTTATCGCCTATCATCATTATTTATCAACATCGTTCTTTACATTGCATAGAAGACATACCTTCTTATGAATGGGTGGGATCGCAGCATATTTTATGCAAGTGTGTGTGTGTGTCTTTGTAACTGTTGCTTCATGGCAACACAATAAATATGCATAAGGTTCAAGAGCAGACACGACAACATTTGTAGCATAGGTCACAGACTTGTAAGTTCGCTTCTTTGAATACACTCAAATGCCATTTTGCGACTTCGCGAGTGGGAAATAAATGAACTTCGTGCCTTAGAACAGACAGTTGTGATAGTGACCCTGATTCTAAATTTGAAGCTCTTGTACTTGGAATGTGGAATGGCACTTGACTTCGTTCAGACTTTCAAAACGGATTATCTAATATGTATAGTTAAAATAATGGGACACTCGAAAGTAAAACCAGAAGTATTCTGTTTTCTAATACCGTTATTAATACAGGAAAGTAACCTGTTTAATTACACTTTTGTTACTATTTATTAAATTCACGTGGCATTGTTTTTATAAATACATTTTTGAGACTTAATTGGAGTTCCGCTGAGTTGTTTTAACATCTTTAAGTTCATTGCCTCTCAATGTAAAAAATACAGATTGAAAGAATGGTTAAACAAGAAAATAGAAAAATAAAAGGTTATAAAAGAAAAGAAAGGAAGGAAGGAAGATAGCGTGACTGCTGCGGAGGGACTATAAACTGAAATTTAAATAAATGGTTTGGAACCTTTTTACTAGTACCCAGGCCAAGAATCGGTATGTCGTCTGTACACACGTGCACATACATACTGTATGTATGTAGAGGCTTAATGATTAAAAATGCTTTCCTGGATATAGAGAATCGTTATAAAAGTTGTCTTTCGGATTTCTAAGTGATAGTTATTTAATATTCTTTGTTATTTTCCTAAAATTTTATTCCAGAATATGCCTCCTTATTCATTCTGGAAATAAGCAGTCGAAAAGTATAACTTAATCTAGAGTAGGGAGAAAAAGTAGGCCTATAAATACAGGAAAACTACGCTAATTCTGTCGATTGTTAATATTTTTGTGCTATTCAAATTTCATGATAATAAAGACAACTTTCAGACGACAAAGTACATTGAGATGTTTTCCTTGCGACTACACCGTAGGTTTTCAAAATTACGGTTGCCATTGGAGATTATTTTCAACAACAATTTGAGGAATATTTGTCTCATAGGATAGGAAAAAACACATTTGAGACAGATCATACTTCAAATCATAGCTTGATCGTGGTATTCCGATTATTATGAATTCTCTCATTGTGCAACATGCTTTAAAACAAGCAGTTAACTATACTTGCACATTTTATAAATTCATTGGCTTTGATATTATTCTAAAACGAAAAAGGTGACCAAAAAGAGTTTTTTTACGCTGCTTCACTGTTACTAGCTCAAATAAAGAAAGCTCATACATTTCAAATCGCAAATCACATTATTATCCCACAAAAATCATGACATCCGTTAATTCTAATGTCAGCATTCCCAGTACCGTCATTGTAATGAATACGGTGAAGCTCATGGCATAGTTATCCGTAATGTTTTGAACCTCCTTTGCTGTTGTAAAATAACATCTAATTTATAATTATAGGACCACAAATTTAATTATTTTAAATGCTCCAAGCAATTCGACTATAGCATTAAAAATAATTACTTTCAGAATTAAAAAAGCGTTGTTTTAAAGAAAGAAATGTTGCTTAGCACAATGTGCTTTTCAATTATATCAGGGTACAGTACAGAACATGTTATAACGACTTTTTTAATAAAGAACAGCTATATTAAGATCATTCATTCCAGTGCGCTCGCAATCCTTTCAGTGAATAGAAAGCTGCACCCTGAGAGATCTTAAAGTCCTCTCTTCTAGGAAACACTTGATCTTATAATGTAAAGAACAAATCCCTGTTTGGATCCTACAACAATAATGAATGAGTTAGAGCAGTGGAGTGGGGGGAGGTGTTCATGTTTTGTCCGAAAAATTCAATTAAGAAATTTCAAAGAAAATAAATAGCGGCAAGTATTCTGGGATACCGAAAAGTGGTTAGGCTACTCTAACAACTGCACATGATCAGCAGGGCCCGGAAGTTAGGCGAAATGCCTTTTCTATTTAGGTGCATATATTAAAGAGTTATATAGAGATAAACGTATTTCCTTATAGTTCAGGGCCAGTTTTTAATTTGCTTTATTTGCCTATTTTGGCTTCTGTTGCCTATTTTGAAGTTTAAAGCCTTTTTGCCTGTTTTGGTTCGTTATAACCAGGGCCCGGATTCTGATGACCTAAAATTGTTTGAAAAATGACCTGTAAAATGACCCTAAATTTTAAAGAAAATGACTTAATAATCATAAAAAATGACCTAAAAACTGACATTTTCTTCATAAAAAAATTATTATTCTAAACACGAAGTTATAGACTAATTTGTATATAACTGTAAAAACTGTAAATAACTGTAATGTTGTAAATGTTCTTTTCTCACGGAAATTTATACTGGCACTGAGGCACTGGCGAGTCAAAATTCGGCATTTCCTTTTGTGGTCTGCCGGATTATATTGTTGTTTATTGAGGGTAAACAGTAGTTTGCACTCTCAAATCCAAGAAGGTGGCAGACTCTGGTGCCAAGTCAATCTAATAACAATAGTAATACAAATTTTTGGCGTTTCTTTGATCCTCATTTCCGACTGAGACATGAACAAACGGAATTTTTCCTTCTTGCATTAAACAACCAACACTTCAAAGACAGCACCGCTAGCGACGAAAAAAAATTGATACACTCAATGTAAATACATGAAAATGACTAAATAAGGAAGAAAATGACACGAAAATGACAAAATAATGACCTAAAATTGAAATAAATGCCCTAAAAATTTAAAATAGCATAAAATGACAAAAAATGACCTAATAAAAATGCATTTCTGTAATCTAGAGGCCATGATTAGGATTTATCTACAACTTGGCAATGTCTATGGACCATCAATAAAAAGATGACATATCATTAGAATCCGGGCCCTGGTTATAACCTTTTCTGTGATTATTTACACATTTTTAAAGTACCGGTACATAAAGAATAAAAATTTATGGTAGTAAAAGAAGTTACGCATATAATGAAATGAGAGATTAACATCACAAAGATATTTACTGAGGATTTTATTCTCTATAAATGCATTTATTTTTAGTATTTCAAGTACCTTTTTAGCTGACTTATTGTAACCAAATTAATTGCTTGAACTTCCGGGCTCTAATTTTTAGGAAATATTTTCGGGGATAAAGAATATTGTATAAGAACGATGGCATGGGGCGAGATCATCATTGCAAATAAGGTTCATATTTAAGAGTTTAAAAGGATTTCCCTATGTGATAGGTTACTATGTAATGTATTGCGAAATTTAATTTAAGTAAAATTGTATTGTTACTCATTGAACAGTAACCCTGAATGCATCGCTATAAGATATTTCGATGTACCAAACCACAAACTATTCCCCGAACGGTCAATCAAAACATCAAATAAGAATTCATAACTGTGAGAGGCAATTCTGGTAGCTCGTCCAGGCTTCGCAAAACCTTGCCGGCTGATTGGAAGGAAAATTCTTTCACGCTAGCATTAAAATTCTCCCACTGACTGGTAGAGCAGGGCATGGAGAGCCGAAGAACCTGGTTGAAATCCCGCGATGGCATTGAATTTTTCAGTCTGGCTCTACTTTTCCACCTTACAGCTGACTGCTTACATTTCACAGAAGCAGCGACATCAAGGAAGTGGCATCAGCAAGAACATAAATGTTTTATATTAGTGCAAAGAAGCCCCTTTCCCATTATGCAGCCGAAGAGGTAGCCGAGGTGGCTGTATAACGTGCGTTGACAGTGGACTGTAAAAACAATTAATTAAGGGTGATAAAGATTGAACACACGCTATACATTTCGATAGGATTTATGAGCAAACAATTATCACAAAATACAATATTTATCTTGAGGCTTCTTCGCTAACAAAGGTAGATCCTTTCTGAATGGTAGCGATGCGAAGACATCAGTAGTTTTCAAGACGTTTAATTAACTCTGGTGAATGATGAGGACCACTGACACTTCTGTCAGAACTTGAGGCGTATAAATAATCTTCATAGAATTCAATAATAGACATAAATGATTCCTTAGATAGTAGCTGCTGCTAGCTAAAAAATATATATCATTTGCATTTAATGTTAGCCACTGATTAATAAATCACTGCAAATGTCGTCGCAATGGCTAAATAACAAGCTATATTAAGCAATTCATTATTAATGAGATAATTGACTCACAGTTTTAATAAGTAATAATCTTCAAGCTTGTAATTATTCATATCACTATTCTTGAAGTCCAATTAAACCAGGAAAAGATAATCCCTCTGGAACAAATAGCGTTGACACAAGTATGCTTGAAAATCTTCTTAGAAATATTCCTTCAATGAGGAAAAATGCATGATAGCTTTAAAATCAAGTTAAGAAGCATTGACTTCTGAATATAATAATAAATTGGGTGAAATGACCCAATAAATTGCCAATAGAGACTGTAAAGGCAATTGCTAGACGTATTGAATATGGCGACGAAACAAGAAGAATGATGTTCGAACAAGAAGAAAAGAAGAAAGCTAACAATATAAAAACATATTGTAGAGAAATTCAACTGTCCTTAAAAATAATGAGGAGAACGCAAGGCCCCCTGAAAACGGGCGAAAAGCAGAAAGAAATCAAACCAACCATCCATCATAAAATTAAACATTTAGCAATAAAAATATTAACAGCTAAAAAGATCACAACATAACTGAACAGTGGCAACGTCGCGGATTCACATATAAGTGTATGCAAACTGCCAAACTGGGTTTCGGGACATTCCCCATTCGCAAAAACTAATATCTTATTGGAATTACCATAACGTTAACTTTGGAACTGAAAGAAAATTACCCTCTATAACAAATGGGTGACGAGAGGTTTATATACGATACCACATTAATCCTATTAACCGATACTATGGCGAGAACTTGAATTTAGAACGAGGTGCAAGCGCTTTGAAAGTTGCCGCCGTATTGGAGCGAGATAACACCAGCTGAAAATCATTACCGGAAAAATATGCTCAATGTTAGGTTCGAACCAAATTCAATGAGTGACTACGAACTGATGTTTTGATTATGGTTATAGTGTATTTAGAATTTCCTCACTAATAATAAAATATAATCTATTTTTAAATAAAAGAAGGCCTATAGAAGTCTACAGCATTCTACTTCTTCAGGGTTTGTAAGTTATATTTTCTGTGACCTTACATCTCTGGGCGTAGGTGGTGTAAAGGTAGCGCGCCTACCTCTAGATCCGAAGGTCGTGGGTTCATACCCGGCCGCGGTAAATGGATTTTTCAGGACATAACACATCCTGGGTACGGAGTCCTCCGGGAGAGATTTTAAGCTGGAGGCCCCCATGACGTAGATTTACGTCACGATATGATCTCTAAGGCTAAACTAGTGCCTCTCGAGAAAATTTCTTGCTACTTTCACGTTCAAGTAAAACCTAAGTTTCCTCTCGAGGGTTGTTGACGCGATAGGCTTACCATCTGTCCCTCTGCCCTCTCTTGGAAAATAAGCGTAACTAAATTATTCCTAGGTACTGAAACCTCATTGAGAGGCCCTTTGTTCCTCTTAGGAATCAAAATAAATCAATTATATTTGGTTTTATGTTAAAAGTGATTATAACAGAACGAAAACAGGATGTTTTCTGTGTGTTGAAAGCTTTCTGGGATTAATAATGATGGGTTACTGTTTCTTGCTACATGATTTCATTTCAAGGAAGATTAGATGATGAAGTGAAAGGTAAAAGATTCGAATTGTGTATTGTTACTCAAATGTGATGAAATCTGGACTATCTTTAATGAACTCGAACGAAATATTTTATTTGACAATTGACTCGTTGCGAAATCCTCGTTGTGGGTGTCTGCCGACGGAACTCATATTTCGACACGTAAAACTTCTCTATTCCTGAAGCATAGGTATATGTTTCAAAATCGTACAGTCTGTAAGATCAATAAGTAAACCCACCATAATCTTGAATGATTTTTAAAATTTTATGTACGGCATTTAAAAGTATTAAGGAATATAACGGCTAGTCCTAGAGGCTCATGGATATTAAAAATACAATTCAGTCGATTATTATAATATTCCATTCGATATCCCCAGTTTGTATTGTTAATAAGCTTTCCCGGCAATAGAGTTTGATATCCAGGTGGCAGCGCAGTCACAAAAGGTACTACTTACTTACTTATTTACTCAATAGCAATAGACAACTCCTTAGAAAGCTAAAGGAATAGTACTTATTTTTTTAAAATCCGGAGGTGCATTGCCGTACTTAGGTGAGCTCCCCATTCAACCCTATTCTGTGCTAACTCCATCCAACCATACCTCGACAATCCTATTTTCCTTAAATCTATTCTAATATTTCCTCCTATCTACGTCGTGGTCTTCCAAGTGGTCTCTTCCCTTCGCGTTCCCCAGTCAATGTTTTTTTGATAAGTATTTCTTCCCCATTCGCGCAACATGTCCAGCCCATTTCATCCTCCGTGGTCTAATTACCCTTATTATATTCGGTGAAGAGTACAGGTTACGAAGTTCGTCATTATGCAGTTTTCTCTAGTCCCCGTTTTAATCTTTCTTCTTCTTCTTCTACCGTCAAGGATTAGGCTAAAGCCTGTTCCGGCCTCACATCTTTCCATCTCTTTCTGGGTCTTCCTGTAGATCGGTATCCTCTTGGTCTATAATTCAGTATTTGTTTGGGAATTCTGTCAGGTTGCATTCGTTGTATATGTTGTATCCAGTTTTCTCTAATCTTTTTTATGTCCGAATATTTTCCAAAGCATCCTGTTTTCGAACACTCTCCGATTATGTTCTTCCCGAAGAGTAAGTGACCATGTCTCACATCCATATAATACAACCGGCAGGACAATTCAAAAGGTACTGCTAACTTACGTATAAACTAATTTTGTACACAAAAAATGTGTTTCCTTTCAGAATCTTCACCCAGTAGGAATGAAAGAATTTAAATTTATATCGCTTGTATGCCGAAGGATAAGACTTTTGTGAAATCAATGGATCATTTGATCACAATAAATTCCATAACGAGAGTCATGTAACTTGTATACATCACTCGAGCGTACCTAATTAATTACATTCTAATTGTATGGTTCTGCAAGAGTCCATTATTATTGCAATGTTCTTCGTCTAGACGCGGACTTGAAATCTGTATCACCTGCACTTCAGTGATTATTTCTTCTTGACATTTCTTAATAACAGTTTTTATTTACGTCTGCAAGTGGAGTCATCATTCCTCCGTGAAACACACTTCACGAACCTTACAAGTGTTTCAGCTTAATCATTGCATTGACGTAGAAAATAATTTATTTATGTTCCAACATCAAAATGTTTTAAAGCAATCTGGTAGGGTAATACGCAACTGACATTGAGGAATTTCTCCTGATTTGTACCTTTTCAACCATTTATTATCTTAATTTGCTAGATTTAAAGATTAAAGATTTCGTTGTTAATGTGTCTAGTTCAAAATCATTGCCACATTTTAAGGTTCAATGACTCAACGTTAAAAGAAATCTCCTGTACCACTAAGGTAATGCTGTTCTTTAAAAACGTATTTTCTGCTACATTTTTTTATCTTTTATCCTATTGTACCTGAATGAATTGTGTGAAGAGTTACTTGGGTAATTTGTTCTTCTGATTCAAAATTCTTATATATTTTTTGTCAGAATATATTATGTAAAAATTCATTTCCTAGTCGAAATCATTATCGCTGTCAAAACTGACTTTAAGATACTCTAATTTTTTAGAAAATTATTCGATGACCTTCGGAAACTAAGTTACTACCTAACCAATTTTCCTACCCAGGTCATTCATAGGAAAGTTTTAGGCTAGCTTTATCTGTGAAATGTTTATAAAGGCTGTAAAAAGGTAAAAAAATATATATTTTTTTTTATTTTACTAAAAACACACATAAAATAGTTGATAGTAACACTATTGACAAATTTTATTCATTGCTAAACTAGAATAATAATTTCCATTAGGTCTTTAATTGTCAGCTCGCGGCCCTGTAAGGCCCGGTCGGCGTGGGTCGCTTAAAAGTCCCTAAAAGGGAGAAGTAAAACTAAGCATAAAAGGAAAAAGAAAGAAAGGTCTTTAATTGTAAAGTAAAGATGGAAAGGAATTTTAGGTTGCACAATGAATATTTAAGAATATAGAACTTTAAATCCGTCATACAAACTATCAATGAATTAAATTTCATGCCTTCATTTCAATGACTATTTTCGTCAAATGGACTGTTATGAAAATTTTAAACTGCCTTCTCCCATAGAAACTTATATATTATTTCAAGATGAGCACTGGTAAATGTTATAAAAATACCTAATAGATCCTTACCGAAGAAACGTAGCTTTTGTGACAATAATTGGTATTAACAGCCGTATAAAGAATCTAAGAGATTGCAGTAATCTAGTGATTTTCTTGCTATCATTTGAGAAAATCTTGACTTCTTACCTGACAAGAAAATGGAATAATTTTACCTCTTTAAATACTTCGACCGTGGTTCACACAGCTCCAATCTGTGACATTTAAATAAATGTACATAATTATTTATGCATTCAAAATAAAACAATACAGAGCTCACTTAAGTTAATTATCCTATAAAGGTCAGCAGACATTAAATTCGCACTTTTGCCAGAGGCAGATGCAGGTTGATTGATTTCCTGAAGGCGGATATACATTTCTCACGTTAACTGCGGCCATGATTGACGATGTAAAAAAACAGTTCATCATCTAGTGTGATGGATACTTTTACGGTAGGTGCAAAGTTACATACCCGACAATGTATTTGCGAGATGATTAAAATTCCGTATAATAAATAAGGTTAGCAAATGTCTTAGACAGTGGGATGGGTAGTTGTTGTCCGGTCTAGGAAAGGCCCAAAATAAACCAGTAGGCCTAAGTCTGTCTCACTCTTAAGTAGATACGAATAATTTTCTGTTTGTTTGTTTTTTATATCTTGCATCTTCAGTTCATTCAATATTTCAACGTTTTATCTATAGAAAGAGGGAGTTTACCTTCAGATCAAACAAGATTCATAGAATATATACTAGGTAACATAGAATCGAATGGCAGAAGTTAAAAGGATCGAGACATTTATTGTTTTGTTTAAAGTTTAATGTTTTACTTAAAAATAGTGTTTGATAACAACATATGGCTGTTCTGTGCTTCCTAATATGACCTTTTCCAATATTTTTAATAAGATTGAAGCATTCGCTGCTTCAGATATTTATTGTGGTAAATCGTCAGAATCATTAAATTCACCGAACTTTGAGCATTTTATAAGATATGAAATAAAAAACACTAAAATAAAATATTATGACTTTAAATCAAATTCTTGTACACATTTCTCAATTTACTTATGGAATGGGCGTAATTCGCACTTATTTAGACATTCCCCACAATCGATTATACTTCGCGATATTTCGTGGATTCATTTCATTAATATTGGTATTTTACTTATGTAGAAAGCTAAATATAGCTAACAAGGAAAGATGCTTTGTAAAATTTCGTGCTTATCGCTGTTACCTAAAATACGGTCCCTACCTATCTTATAGAAGGGAGGAGTGATGCAATCAGAAAGTAGCATTGTGTGTAATGATAGATGGATATTTACATAAGTTATATCTGTAGAACAGGCAAATTTTTAGTCCATACTCTTGCACAAAAGATGTCAGTCACTGGAAAACTACATTCTCATGCCTATAGGCTTGGAAGTGCAATAAGGGTTTCCTTCTATGGATTGATAAATCTTCTGCTTTTATACGTAGCCCGGAGAACTGTTTAAATGAACACGCGGACTAAACTTTCCCTTTCGTTGTATATGTAGATGGTGTTAAATATATTTTCTTTATCTTTTACACTTGGATGAGTTGAATATATATTCTCTTTGCAAATTTGAAAAGACTGCAATCAGAATGGGATGGCTTGATAGAGGGGAATGAAGAAGGAGGGCAAATCACGCCCAGAAATATTATGCAATGAACCCATAACTTCCCGTCTTCATGACTGAAGAGTTCTATAATCGTGAAGTACGATTCCACAGTTCCTGTATGATGAAGCACGATTTAATATACTGTAGTTATTCACTGCGCGTTCTCGTGTTCCAAAACACAGTAAAATACAATTGACTTGGCAGTACTATGAAATACAATAACCAGCTAGTACGCATTTCTTAAAGCGGTCTTGATCCTAGGTTATCCTAGAAGGAGGTGAATGTCAAATGTTTTTTCACTTTATTGCTCGAAGTGTCTTAGGAAAAATACCTCTGTGACTTATTTTTTTAACATGCCATTTCCCTTTCCATAGTTGAAATAATTTAGCATCAAATTTGCACCTGGTTCCTTTTAGTAAATTAAGATTCTGTCAGCTAGGAGGAGGATTTTGCAGTGATAAGGCAAATGTGTATATACATGACATCAAGTTAAACTGGTTACATCATAGTGATCAATACGTTAGGGAAAAGTCAATATCAATTTGCACTAATTGTTTTGTTCAGCCAACAAAGCATTTGAACAAGTGGAAAAACTCGAGCGGGAGCAATAATTATAGGTAGGCCTACAAATAATATTAATGCAGAAGTTAAGTTTCGGCTAAAATTCGGAAAAGCTTGTTTTTTGCAGTTCAGAAACTTCGCCTTCTGTCCAGATATCTAAAAAGAAAAAATATAAGACAATTATCCTGCCGGTTGTATTATATGGATTGAGACAATGGTCCCTTACTCTTCGGGAAGAATGTAATCTGAGAGTGTTCGAAAACAGGATACTTAGGAAAATATTCGTACCTAAGAAAGATGAAAACAGAGACTGATGAAAATTGCATGACGATGAGTTTCATAGCCTGAACTCTTCACCGAATATAAGAGTATTTACATCACGGAGGATGGAATGGACTGGACATGGTTGCGCACATGGGGGAGGAAAAACATCTCTAAAAAATATTGAGTGAAAGACCCGAAGAAAAGAGGCCACTTGGAAGACCTAGACATTGGTGGGAGGACAATATTAGAATAGATTTAAGGGAAGTAGGATTTTGGAGGAATGGTTGGAAGGAGTTAACACCGAATAGGGTTGAACGGCAGGTTCAAGTAAGCGCGGCAATGAACCTCTGTGTTCCATAAAATAGATAATATTCCTTTAGCTTGATTAGGAATTGTCTATTTTCATTGAGTAAATAAGTAAGTTTATCAATTATGAGAAACACTACAAGATTTTGTTAAGAATATTTTTAGAGTTTCTATTATAAGTGTCCAGCTTTTTAGTAATAAGCATAAAAACGTTATATTATTCAAAGTTGAAGCTGGCAATAGTAATGTGTTACTGCTAAGACTTCCTAGGGCAAAGATCGTAAGGAACACTGCGTGATCCAGTGATCATTAGGAACCGAAAGTCAGCTGTGTCTGCTTGAAATGGTGGTTGTAGCCAGGTGAGGCTTGGGAAATTATAAACGTTGCAGCCGTTTATTGATTGATTTACAGAGAGCTGGCTGAGGAAGCTTACCTGACAGGCGTTCATAGTTTTCACCCATTTTGGCCTAGGCCCACTGTTTTTCAATATTTCATTCATTTGTTGTCTTATTGTTCAATAATAAATGTTCATAAGGATAAACTGGAATATTATATTGCGTAAATGTCTGACTTCGAATTCAAGCACCATAGATACTGTACCAGTCGTGAAAATGAGTTGGTTACGTCTACTGCTGGATGGACCTGGTGTGGTTGAGATATGAAAGGAAGGTAATTTCAATCGATGTTACAGCACAGTAGGCCTATTTGAAAAAATATGTACCATCGTTTATTCTTCAAATAGATCCCACCTGTCTCTCATTATTCATTATGTCCAATTAGCTTTTTGCCTAGATACCGAAAATATGATACATGCGCTGATCTCCATCTTAAAAAGAAAACCGCGGTTTTCTCACTTTACAGCTCCTTCACGGCCGGTTAGCTTCTTACCGCGGTATAAGTCGAAACCGAGCACGGTGCAACTAAAGTATGACTTTACCGGGGTAAATTAAGCATCTTTACCGCGGTATTCTGAATACCGAGGTTGGTGCACTCGGCCATAAATCACTTGTGAACAGGTTTTATTTAGCGGTTATTTAAAATAAGAAATTATATTACTAAGTCTCGCGTCGTGTAATAAATCAGATAGATATTTAAACGTCATCTCAAATAGCTTGTCAATATTATGTCTAATAACTTTTATTTGTCATAATATATCATCGCTTCAGACGACAGTGATTTCTTTATCATTCATCGTTAGCTCCTTTATTGGCAAGTTTTTTTTTATTTACATTGGACAGGTAAAAGTCGTATGCACATTAACGAAAACATTAATGTATTTTATCAGATACTATACATCTGTCAGAATATTAAAGAAAAGTAACTCCAGAATATGATCCGCTCGAGAACACCTATTTCTAAAATTTCGACATTTCGACATATTATACAGGCACAAAGAGGCACTTGTGTAACTTTTTCTTTTTTCTTTCTTTCTTACTCGTAGTTTTACCTCTCCCCTTTAGGTATTACGCACCCATATACAGGACAGCAAACTGTAAGAAGAGGGAGTATCTTTTGATCGCACATACATTTTTATTTTATTTTTACCAGACAAGAACATGGAGGGCCTCTCCGGATGAGGGCTCTGCTCTACGCCGGAGTCACCTCCGAAACAACATGAACCCAATCACCCCAAACAAGGCGAGGATGGGAGGAAGATGATAATGACGGCCAGACGATATCCGGGGACCGCAAGAGCCTAAAGTTACCTGACATTTGTCTCATAGGTGAGGAAACCCCTTCACCTAGGTAACTTGTCCTGACCAGGATTCAAACCCGGGCCATCTGCGTGAGATGAGAAGACACCGATACGAGTAAACATACATTTGTAATTGAATACATGAAGTCAAGTCCAATAGATCATCTTTAGGCTGAAAAAAAAATCTTACATTTCGCTGAAACTGATAATAGGTCTACAGATTGAGTGGTCATGTAGGAGGGTTCTAACCCTCCGATAATTCTGAAATAGGATACTGCACAAGAAACAAAATAATATGAATATAATGTAGCTCTACTTGCACAGACACACACAATCTATAAAACGTATAAATTCAAAGGGGAGGAGCAGCGCTTTTATCAACAAAGTTGTTAGTTCTTGCGGAAGAACGCATATGAAATAATTGTGAAATATGCTTAGCCTTTGCAATTTAATGAATACAAGATGGGAATAATTACACATTTCAATATATTTTCAAAGAATTGCACATCAATAGCCTTCAAGCACGTGCTGTTACCAAACTATTTACATCCTTCGCTGAACATTAGGCTATTACTGAAAAAACCTGTATGTAAGGAATCATAAACCACTAATGAGTGAGTTCGAATATCATCGTGGTTATCAATTACTCCACATTGACTCTAGATGTAGGTCAAGATTAGAGATCTTCATACTGCTACAAGCATTATATCATCCGCGAAATTATACTTCATTATATACTAAAATATGACATTGAATTATACCTAAGTTTAATTATTAATAAAACATTCTCTTATTTTGGTTTAGCATTTAGCCACGCTTCACCTATGGCCCATCCTTAAGTTTCTTTGAGGACAGAGAAGGCACATTTATGGCATTATGAAGGACAAACAATTTCATTAGGATAGTAATTTTAAAGAATTTCTGCGTTCACATAACTTGAGGTCCAAAATATTTAAGTAGGCCTACTTTTTGTATATCCACAGGGGAAGTTTTGCAATTTCACTCTTTGGATCAGTTAATTAGGCGCTGTTTTTCTGTTTTCCCGCCTAGTAGATGGCATTTACGTAGCCTATGTGTAAATGCGACAGTAGACATAGGCTATTAATGAATTCTTACGGAACAGAATTCCGGCAATGGCCACGTTTCTGAACATGACACACCGTCCATTCAAATGTTACATTCAGATGCCTATCTGCCTTATTTATCTAAGTTATTCTTCTATTTATCTTCTGTCTGACATTCATTCCTTCTTACTTACTTACTTGCGCACTCACTTTCATTCTTTTGTTTTATCTATTTTTCTTTCTTAATCTAATGTCCCATTTTATTTCAAGAAAATCCAAAGCCTTTACTCGAAACAGGTCTGGGATTGATTTCATTTACATATTACGTATAATTTTGATGATAGTGAAGAAAAAGAGGAGGAAGAAGAAGACGAAATTGTAAAAGGATAGGAAAGAAACACAATATTTCAGAAACTTGATTGCTATGGTTTACCATAAACTCTATTTGAGGTCAATAGATAATGGAATAGGAGAAAATAAGAAGAAAGTCTGGTGTCGAAGTTATGATACAAATGAAAACGCTATACATTGATTAATACTGAAACTCCAGTATACGAGTATATTATTGCTCGAAGAAACTGAAAATAAAAGACATGACTTATTTAGGTCACACATAGTTGTGTATATTCGTTTGACTTGCTATAATGAGATATTACTTCACTGAAGATCGCTGTTATAAAGGCCTAATTTACTACATAAGTATGATTTCTTTCTATGACATGGTTGAATAATTGGCACAGGGTTCAAAAAAGCCATTAAGTCAAGGTGTTTAATATTGCACTTTCACAAGACCTGTAATCCAAAATTAGTTTTTAAATAACCAGTTAAATACGTGTGAAATTCTTATAAGTGTTTCAAAATGAAATGCCAAGAGAATGAACAATTAGGTGCTGTGTTATAAAAATCACATGGATGCAATTAGGTAAGCTATAAAGTTCAGTGATTTGGCAGTCTTAATATCTATGTGCGAAATTAGGCTATGTATAAGCCTATTAGTTCACAGTTCATTCGCGATTCATTCAGGTTAATACAAAGGGACTTCAACGCCATATCACGTTGAAAACACCTGCTCTCCTCTGATCACAACTTCGGGCGTGACAATACTTGGATGGATAAACCGGAAGGTCGCGGGTTCGATCCCCGATAAGCTCAGTGGGATTTTTCCATCGGCCTATTCTTCTCGTGGCATTAGGGACCTGGGATCGATTTAGCCTCTAACAGAAATGAGTACTGGCAGCATTCCAGGGGTAAAAGCGGTGAGTGTGTAAAACTTACAACCACCTTTCATGTTCCACATGTCTAAAAATCTGAGAGTCTAACTCTAAGGGCCTACACGGTTGTATAGGGATAACTTTACTGTTTATTACATACGAACACTAAAAAATAACATTATTTGAAATTATGAAGTAGATAATTATGTAAGTGTGCTTTCATCACTCACAGTTAAACCTAATTGCATTCTTTTATTTTTATCTTACGTATTATTTAGTTTTAATTTTATAATTCTAGATCCATTGCATACTCTTATATCAGTTAATTAAATTGAACAATTTTCGTTACCATCTACCGATACCTACGTAATGAATGTTTAAATGAATGAAGGAATAAATAAATAAATATAGGCCTATCAATAAAAAAATATATTAATAAACTCTTATTTGCCTAGGCTAATCTCATGGCCTACCGGTATTTATGCTGAACGACACCAATAGATCTATCAGATGTAAGTTTAATAAACTTAGCCTGGCTAAACATATTACGCGTATACTGTTAATGAGCCTTCAGCATAGGTAGTCTAGAGGAGTATTTTAACGTGAATGGAGAATTTCTAGAAGTAGCTCTAAGGTTGATAATTAATTTGGATGTGGGCTAAAGCAAAGGAATCTTAATGTATTTTCATTATTGTTAATTTCTCTTCTAGACCTGAATTAATAAGGCAGTCATCAAGTGAAATCATCAGTGGGCTCCAAATTTAAAACTGAGGAGGAACATTTAATTGGAACAACTAGTTTCCTTGAATGATAATCGTAACGTGTGGATAAAAATCCTTACATTTTAACAAAAATAATTCATCTTTTAATCATATGTCTCTGCTTTTACACAATTTTGGAGGCAACGCATTTATCCATCAATAGCAGTGAAAAGGTTGAGGGGAAAATGGATTCTGAGTGTTTAATTTTAATCTTTTGTCAGCCCCTCTGGGAACATATCCTGTAGAAAATTAACATTTATTTATGAAAAAGGTTATAAATATAGGCAATTTATTGTTATCACTGATGAAATAACGACAAAATTCATAAGAAAATCATTGAACTTTTACGAATGTACAGTCGGCAAATAAAAAACGTCGGGCGGTATTTGATTAAGTATCACGAACGAGCATATGCGCATGTACAGGAAGACTTAAGGTTAGGTTCACACCTGCCTCTTGTCTCTCCATGTATTTTCTTGATTATTTAGTCAGTTTTGTTCCAAAACGAACATGTATAGAAGACTGTGGCTATATGTCTCACATACGCCATATTCTTGGTTGCAAATTCTTATAATATTAATAATTGATAAATTCGCAAGGAATATGATTATCCAAGTTGCATTTTTTAAAGATTTTATTTTATAATACCGGTATTTGTAGTGCAAAATCAATAACTTACGTTCAACTTCTGCAACCAATGTAGCATCGAAATACGCGTTTCCTATGAAAACTTCCGGTCGCATTATAGTGGAGTTCCCACCTCTGAGCTGCTCTTTCATAAATATGGAACTTCTCGCTGCTTCAGAGGCCGAAAAATGCAGGTCAATTACAGCCCTAACTACACTTTCTCTCAAACTTGCATTTGTATGTGATGCGATGACACAAAGCAAAATGAATTATGACAATACATTAAGTTGAATATCGTGTAATGCGCTTTCCGCGTTTTCATTTTTCCCTCGTTCATTTTTTCCCTTCTGTCGCATGGCCTCATATGTTCCGAAATTGACCTGTATTTTGTGTTTTTTATAGGAAACTTGTGAACTAATGCGTTAAAACTTAAATTTTAACTGCATACGAGTCCCGACGTTTTTTATTTGACCGACTGTACCGTATTCACGTTTTAGAGTGCATTTGTTTTATCTGCCATATAACAAAGCCCATTGCAAAGCATTTTCTATTTCTTTTTAAAATGGATATTTGAAAGTCTTTTAGGATTTGCCCTTGAATGGTAACTTTATAAATCCTGTGATTCAACTTCACTTCTAGCGTTTTTCGGTCTATCATAGCATTTTGAATTAGTTTTCTACATCGGAATGGGTGGCGCAGGCAATGCCCAAAATCGCGGGTTCAATTCTGAGCGAAATCGATGGCATTTGTGTGTTCAAATGACAGGCTTATATCTGTAGATTTACAGGCACGTAAAACACCTCCTGCGGGGCAAACTTCGGGCTCATAGGCAACGATGACAGGCAAAAGTTTCAATATATTCCTTTTGTTAAGTAACCTTAAAACCAATCAACTTTTTACATTTATATCTTTAACTTAGAATTAATTTTTTGTTCGATTTTTATCTGTGGGATAAGGGAAAATAGCGGTAAAAATCTAGGCCTAAATGGTAGCACGATTTTAACACATTTTGTTACTATGTATGTTAAATATGAATATTGAATATGATTATAGCCTATTAGGTTAAATATCACGACGAACCTTCCTCTTACGCAGTGATCTTTTTTTTTTAAATTAATTTATTAACATCATGTCCCATTACACTAGTAATACTACATGATTGATTGTTACAACAATACACGTTCTAGTACACCTTATTACAATAGTTATTTAAGAATTTAGAAAAAATAATGTTATATACAATACAGCTATTAATAATTAGATAATAATATGTGTACAATCATTTCGTGATTTTTTACAGCACTTTTGAATTATTATCTTGCTCTATTTTTATTTTTATTTATTTATTTTTTAATTTATTTTTTTTAAATTTTGTTTGCACCAAACCTTTTTATTGACATTCCTCGCGTAATATGATACATAAAAATAGAATGGGTAGAAATTAAAATAAATTTAAAATAAAATGATATTTTAATTTTATGATTTTTTTTTTGTTTAAAAATAATGGGGCGTATTGCAAGCCCTCTCGTACGGGTGTGACTTAAAGTGACTGACGATTCCACCTGCCGCCAGAGTGCAGTGGTTACCAGAATACCAGGCAGCAGCTACAATTTCACTTATATTATTCACAGCGCTCTGTGCGAAGAAAAGCCAGTATAATTAGCCTTATTTGGTGGAGGTGAAGGCCACACGCGCTGACGTGATACGCAATCAGGCATCTTCTCCTCCTAGGGTTTACAATCCGCAATAAAACTGTTAATATCTTCAGTCTGATTGTACCAGAATGGTGCAAACACCTGCCGCTTATTAAATTGACAGTAATTCGGCGTTTTTATAACCTAAAGTAAAATAAATGTCAATATTTTCTAGTTCTTAACTTTACGATGATCATCATCCACATAATCACTACTAATGTTATCATTGCTGTGATCAGCAACATTGTTATTTACATAGTTGTTTATAGACCTACACCCATTTTATTCATACATTTTTTTTTTCTTCGTGGTTTAATATTTATTCCATTGCTGTGGCATATGGGATGCGTTCGTTCTCCCCATGTAGCGGGCCTGGGTTAGATTCCCAGTAGGTACAAGTTTTCTTGATAGGCCTAAGGCCTAAGGCGAATGTTAGGACAGTTTAGGTTTTTATAGTTCCCGGACATATCTAGCTGTCACTATCCCCTTCATTACACCCGTCTTGTTCAGACTGAGTGTGTGAGCGACTGGTGTGTTTTTCTGCTCTATTCATATTGTCTAGGTGGTGGCCCCGGCATCGGGCCGATCATCCAGGTCCTTACTTGGTCAAGTATATATGTATGTGATCCAATGGATGAACTCTCTCTCTCTCTACAAATCACAGTCCTATAAGCCCGGGTGGCGTAGGCCGCATATTCATTTCCTATAATAGCAGAGGTAATACTCAGAGAAAGAAGAATATTTAATACTTCTCTCTCTCTCTCTCTCTCTCTCTCTCTCTCTCTCTCTCTCTCTCTCTCTCTCTCTCTCTGCCTTAGTTTCTCATCTCCCTTTTAGGGACATTTAAGCGACCCACGCCGCCAGGGCCTTATAGGGCCACGACCTGTCGGGAGAGAGATTATCTATGGATCACATACATACTTTTTTGACATGGAAAAGGACATGGAGGGCCTCCCCGGATGAGTGATCGGCCCAATGGCGGGGCCACCTCAGAGACAACACACAGGACGAGACACGCCATTCACACACACATTCACTGTGTACAAGGCGAGGATGCGATGAAGATGATAATGGCGGCCAGATGATATCCGGGGACCACAAGGACCTAAAGTTACCCTGTCTCAAAGGTGAGGAAAAACCCCGAAAAAAATACCCACCTAGGTAACGTGTCCCGACCAGGATTCGAACCCGGGCCCGCTGCGTGAGAGAAGCGAATGCATCTCATATGCCACAGCGGTGGACAGATTTAATACTTATTTGGTTTTAAAATAAATTCATTCATTTTATAGTTAAATTTACTTATTTATTTTTAGATGTGTCGCTTAGTTAGACATTACTTTAATGACTTGCGTTTGTCGTCAACGTAATATTTCATATTGTTTTATTTCATCAAAGGCTTGTGTTTTAAATGTTTTGCTTTACAAAATTGTACTGTGTATTTTTTATTGCTCGCCGGGTGGTCGTGCTATTGAAGATTGTATTCATTCCGTCCGTTTGTTTATCGAGTCTTCATCACGACCGCTCGCATTTGCGGCTTCTTCAGAGTGAATTGACATCTTCGGCAAGCGGCAGTCAGGCTAAGCTTCTCATCACATCAACATGCTCCAGTCACAGTCTCTCATACGAACAAGTGCTTTACTAATAAAAGTTATTGTTCAATTTCAATATTGTTCTTAATGTCATTCATGATCAATTTCTTGTCAACGTGTTTCCTACAGTTTTCATATATAGAAGGTGTTTCTACACATATTATTCTAATTTTTTTTCATATCCTTGCCATAATCCAGATTAAACGTACATTATAAACTTTAGAGGAACATTTTTCCGTGAGATGGGAATTGAATTTCGGACGGTCTGCATTTTGTGTCGCTTTGGGCAGAACAGTTGGTAAGGCAATTACTTTTAATTTTCTACTTCGCGTGTTAGATTCCAGTCCAGGCAGAAGAGTCCAGGCCTAAATACGACAGTCCCATATCTGTATATTTTCAACCATTTGCCTATAAAAGACTCTTACGGAACTAAATTCCGGCGGCGGGTACCGGAAACCAAACGAACTGGCTAGCCTGAATCTAATCTTGTAGGTACCAGATGCAGGTCCGCTCCTACGAATAGGCCTAATCTTAAGATGTTTCACTTTGAATATTATTTTCTGACCCGAGGCTCAAGAGTATGAGGAATGTGGATGTGTGATCTTCATGGAGGTGGCATTAGGATATACTTATGTTTAGAAGCTAGATGAACATTTATGATGTATGAGATGGAAGGTTAGGATGTGTATGCAACTTGCCTATATCGGTAATATAGCTCGTTTCATAAACATACTTGTTTCTTAATAAATGACATTAAATAGGCTTTTTGCAAAACGACGAGTTTCATAACATGTATTCTTCACCGAATATAGTAAGGGTGATTAAATAACGGAGGATTAAATAGGCTGGACATGTTGCACGCATGGGGAGGAAAGACATATCTAAAAGTATTGAATGGGAGACCCGAAGACCTAGATGTAGATGGGAGGACAATATTAGATATATTTAACGGAAGTGGGATTTTTGAGGGATGGTTGGATGGAGCTAGCGCAGAATAGCGTTGAATGGTGGGCTCAGGTAAGGGCGGCAATGAACCTTCGGGTTCCAAAAAATAGATAATATTCCTTTAGCTTGCTGAGAAATTGTCTACTTCCAATCAGTAAGTGCGTACGTACTATTTTAGTACTAACTTACACTTTTACAAAAGGAGGGAACTATTCAAACTAGAAAAAAATCGTAATTTTCAATGATTTCCAACATTGACTACCGAACTTAAAGGAGTTCAGCAAGAACCGAAAGAAGACCTTTAGTTTACTTGAGTTAAAATACATTGGGACAATGGTTTAATCATTTTTATCCTTAATGAAAATCATGCTCAACAATTTTCATTCAGTAGTTATACATGACTGGTAGAGTGTACAACTATAATTTCTCATTCCAATTGTAACGATAGCTTTATCGCATGATCTCATAAAATGAAATAGTAATCAAAGTAAAAGTAAGGCATGTAGCGAAGTAGGAGGAAACGCCTTCGCAACATCCCTCTTAATATTCTGCGAGGCAAGGATGGCCTCACGATGGCGTTCCAGATCACTTCAGGTTCAGGTATAATTGTTACCTCCTTGCAACATACTTGACGGTCCAGTGATCGAAACCTTACGATGACCACGCTTCTCATAGATACGTACGAAATGTTAACTCCCTCTCTTCCTCTGATCGAGACATTAGGATTTCTTCATAACGATTTTTTACCTTTCAAAAATTGGTAATCCCTAATCAGAGATCCTTCCCTCCGTGAAGAATCTTAGTTTCTGTTTTAAAGTACGGTAGGCTACATATTTATCTAACCAAGTGTAAAGGCAGTTGCTAAATAAAGATTTTAAAAATTGTCTAAATTTCTTAAACGGATGAGGCATGATTTCTTTTCACGGTCAATAACGGTCTGTAAGTTACGCTACGAACTGCAGTTGATATTATTACCATGTGAACAAATAAGCTATACCTGAATGTAGTCTGCTCATGCTATTATAGCCGAAAATGGTTTTTCACAATAATAAATTGTGTGGTTCGTCCATCGTTATGAAACCGATTGATATGACCGAGGTGGTAGCCTTGGGAGGTGGGGGTTCAAATCCCGGAGGAACTTACCAACCAGATAAATCTGGAATAACTAATTTAATACATTTCAAAATCTCCCTATAGTTGTGAATGTCCTAGATGAAGGAAGACGAAAAGAAGATTTTGTAGTTAAAGCTAGGTTTGTGACTGTGTCATAACTATGGTTGGGTAGACGAGACAAATAAAATTCGACGTGAGAACATAAAAGACTGTACGTAGTCTCATGCATACAAGAATGACTCCAGACAGAATACCCAAGAAAATATATGAAATGGAGCTGTACGATCGACGACCAAGAATGAAATGTAAAGACATGGTGATAGAAAACATAAAGCATTTGGCATAAAACTGGGACTGGATTGAAGAAGAAGAAGAAGAAGAAGAAGAAGAAGAAGAAGAGGAGGAGGATGATAATGAGGAGGAGGAGGAGGAGGAGGATGAAGGAGGAGGAGGAGGAGGAGGAGGAGGATGAGAAGGAAAAGGAGGTGGAGAAGAAGAACATAAGTGCAAAGTCAGAAGTTTGAGAAAGTGTTCGTTCACCGATAGAAAATCGCGGAATGTAGGAATATATAGTAGCCTACTGAGAATTTATATTTTTAAAAAGGAAGGAAAGATAATTAGGCCTACCTTTTATTATCTAGTTTTAGGGGCTTGTACCTTTGTCTGATGATGTCTTCTATTGCCTTCCGGTGAAGTATTGGCTCTGACAGTAGCTGCCGAAGTTGACGCAAATGATAACGTGGTCCTCTGCGTGTCTGAAACCACAAAACTTCCCATTAGAAATTCATGAACATCTCAAGTCCTCTCCTAATGTGTTAAAATACATTATATGGCACCGTTGAGCTCGATCAATAAAATAACATGTATAATTAAAATAATCACTCCATCAGCTCAACAACCTTTATTTCATGCTGCCTTGGCCTTTAGATCTAAGTCCTTTTCAGGGCACTTTGCTGTGCTGGAATTGATGTATTAACTATTAAAAATTGAAATCACATTATCATGCTGATAAAATAATTAAAATCTTGCAGCACAGAAAGATACCCTAAAGATAACATACAAGTGTGAAAATGCCTAGGCAGCATGAAATGTAGGTTGTTGTTGGCGGTTTTAATTACCCTAAATTTTATTTTATTTTATTACATTTTGTGTCCTCTCAATGCTATACGCAAAGACATCTACAAGAATATTAGATCAAAACGATGAGCATAAGAAGGAATAAGAGAAATATAGGCCAACTGTAGGCCCTGTACTATAGAATACATATGGGAGAAGATTAAGAAATGTTGAAGGATTTAAAACTATAATCCTAAATTAAAAGTCTCTATACCTTTCCATTGCTGTTATAACACTATAAAGTCATATTATGAGGACAGACTATGATGACAAAACGCTGATGACAGGTTTGACGACTTTCTGAATAACGTGATTAACATTTTCATAGTAGATTTTCATATATGTAATAATGTAATAATCTTCATTTTGAATAGCCTGAACTTCTCTGTAAAGACCGAAGATCAAGTAGCAACATATAATTTACAGCTATTCCAAGTAAATATTTATAGCTCTTAACAAACAGTATTATTTGCTTTTTCATAGAAACACTCTTAGGTAGTAATGGATGAATGCTTGCTTGTGATATATAAGTTTATTAAATCCTTGTATGGATAGGATTAGTGTTGTAATTTATCCAAGTGCACACGACGCTTTGCAAGAAGATCTTTTATTTATGCGGCTTGCTCGGCTACCTGACACTCGGGCGCACATCAGTTGTTTCCGCGTAACGTAATTTATGTTTACTCAAGCGACACTTTATCTTCTGCAATATGGATATTACACCATGCATAATTCAATCGATTTTTTCTTCTTAGAACTTATTCCTTTCTTTTCCAGCATCAAGATCCTTTACGTGATTTAATCCCACTTGCAGAGTGTTACTACTAAATGCAATTTGTACTACAAAATACACTACAATTACTATAGGACATATCTTTTTTTTAGAAAAAATCCCTTTAGGCAGGCCTACAGGCTGAGGTAGATTTCGAAGTGCTTTTGTTTTAATTTTTTGTGGCTACGCAGCACTCTTCTTCTTTAGCCTTGGTATGACAAACCCGCAATAATAACTGCAAAAAAGAGGAAAGAGCACTTTTTCAAACATTCAAATCTCGCCTTATATCAGAAGTATCAATAAACTAGTTATTGATTTGTAGAGTACTCATCGAGAGCTTTTCAACGATTCCCCACAAGACGTGGTTTCAAAAATTTGGTATTTCCATACCCCCATCCCCACTCGTACCCCCAAAACCCCCGAATCGTTGGTGTCACTGTGAACTCCATAGGGAATACTCTAATTTATTCAAACAAAGTTTCCCTCCATAGGCTACTTCATAGGGGCCGAGATATTAATTTTTCAAAATTTCAACCCCCTTCCCCGATCCTCCCCTTGGGCCAATTTTGCTTATTAACGAACTTGTCCGAACAATTGGGCCTAGAAATATCATAATAAAATTTGGTTCAAATATCTTCAAAATTACGCCCGCTACCGTATATATATATATATATATATATATATATATATATATATATATATATATACTTATATAGATATCACTTTTTTTTTAACGGGCGGTGGTTTCGTACTTAGGGAGGCATGAAACGTAAAGATATGAATTCTTTTTTTGAAAGTCTTGACATGGTATCGATTGCAATAGGTAGATTTTTCTTCGAAATCTACCTAAAAAGCACTGCTGTTACTGCTAAAAAAAACGGGATTCTCTTCACCATGGCTAACATTACCTAATGATAGTGCCTTGCCAGAATTACAGCGAAGACACTTTGGGTGATTATAAATGAGTAAGGTAAAGTGGTCCCCTATTTGAATCTCTAGGCAAGAGCTTACTGGGTGAGTCACAGAATGAACTAAATGGAATGTACTGTATTTCAAGAGCATTCATCACTGCATTGTATAAAATAAAGTGTCAGGATGTCTATCTGTTTGATGGCGCTAATCCTCAATACCTACTAGACTCATTTGGATAATTTTCATTTAAATTGTTTGTGATGGTTTCCCAAAGGGGTTAGACAATAAGCTATTTTATTTTCATATCACAACGTTAAGACAGTCTAGGTCATATAAATTTACAAAGTGATAGATATGGAATTTAGCTAATAGTCATAATTGAAAACCAATTTCAGTAAAACGTAGAGATACACAATTTAGGGTGTTACCGATGAGATGTAAAAAAAATATAAAAAAAAATATAAAAAAAAAAAAATAAAAATAATAATAATAATGATAATACGTTGCAACAACCTTGAATTTGTTTCAATAATGATGATGATATTAATATTATAATAATACAATAATGTAAAATAATAATTATAATGAATATTTAAAATAATAATAATAATAATAATAATAATAATAATAATAATAATAACAGAAGAAGTTACCTAAGAAACTAGTTCAAACTAATTACATACTTTGAATGTGCTTGGATAAACATGTTTTGTTCGGACCAACAAGACACTGTAGGTCTTATTCAAGGTTCTTAAATACTAAAGGTTAGTCCACTTGCCACCCTGAGCGGTCATTGGCTGAGGGGTGTGACGTGGCAAGGATGTCAGGCAGCTCCTCTCTCATAAGAAGTGAATGGAAAACAGATGGTTTTTATCCTTTAATATTTAATTACAGGCAGCAACTATCAAGTGTTCCAACATGCCAACCCACAGTATAAGAACTGTTCTGTTAGGCTGTGTGGTAGAAATTGTAAAAATCGATCGGGTTTGGTTTAAAAATCGTAGTTATTGAAGCTGTTTTTAGAGGCTAAAATCAAATCTGCAGGTGATGTCAAGATAATTTGAATGTATTAGAGTTTCATGAGACTATAATTCAGGACTATTTCTATTGTTCTTATTCGAAATAGGCCGGAAATATGATCCACATTGTTAATTTAATTTTAATACTTCACTATTAGAATACTGTAAGTTATAATTATTTATACACTACTTGCAGGAAAAATGGAAGAATTAATCTAGGTACATAGTACTAATTAGGCCTGTATTAGTTTTCTGAATTGTCATAAGGTAATGTATCTAGTAGGGTACAGTTTCACCAGACAATGGAAATATTTTTACACCACACATCAACTCGTTCGTTTTTATGCTATTTAATGACAGGGGTGTACGAGTACTGTAGTTTAGCCTTGTAACCGGAATTTTCTCCCTCAGTAGAGGGAGCATGTAAATCTAGAGACATAGGTATGATTTATTCATGCACATATAAATGCCATCGACCCTGATCGGGATTGAACCTGCGACCATGGGAACAGAAAGCTAGTGTCATACAGACTGCGCCACCCAGGTCTACTGCGTAAACTAAATTTTAGCAATGATTAAAATTATTATATTACTATTTATCATAGGTAATCCCACGAGAGATTACGAGTTTATCAATAGATTCACGACTGTGCAGCAGGGTTGGATTTATTAAGACTATTCCATTAATAAAATATAACGGATTTTATAAATAATATATTATAATATAAATATTTATTTCTGGTTTGTTTAAAATAAAATCGTTAACAGTGTCAGCTGTCACATCACGGCAATACTCAATTAATTAACTCTCTTCTTTATGGAATACTAAGCAATGCTACCAACGAAGTAGCGAGAATAGAGTTAACTCCAAAATTAAGATAATTTAAAATCGGAACAAAATAAAAATACTTTTTTTTCAAGAACGTAGGCCTAATCTATCTGTAAATTGCCACTCTACTTGAATGTGCATTGGTTAAAGACATAAGTTTCTTCTCCGTTGGATTTTCTCATATTGATAGCCTAATCTGCTGCGTTTGAGCTTCCCTAGTCAATTCAATTCAATTCAATTGTACTTAGGTTCTTCACAAAACTTTTAAAGTTGAATCCATATGCATTTTACATTTCTTTCAGTTTTATGTTGTTTATTTTCCTTTATGATAATATCAATTTCGTCAATAGACGCATTACCAAACTTTCAGCTTCCCATTTTTGTTTTAAATTTAACGCCTTCAATGGATAACGTAGGGATATTGTGACGGTTCAGTAACGAGCTGACGTTTTATCATATAAAATCTCATCCTCGCGAATCTTGCAGGGATTTTGTAAGATAAGCGACCGTGATTGGTCGATATCCGAGGAATTGCTAAACGCTATTGGTCAATATGAAATACGCGGCGTATGAATGGAATAGTCACAGTAATTGATGTTTTCAATATATAGGCTATAATAAAACATTTACTAGTCGCTGTAGTATGGCACGATTTTACATGACTTTATCCAGTCTAAAATTCAATAGTTTTTAAAATAATTATAATCATATTACTACCCATATAAACTACAGTTCTTTTAGTAATTTATGACACGATTTTACATTACTTATCCAAGAGAAAGTTAAATTGCATTTAAATAATTATATTACTAACCATACTCATTACTTCCAGTAATATATATCAATATAATATAAAACATCAGTTAGTTGGTAGCCTACTGACGTAGTTGTTTTCCCATTTCAAGATGGGCCAAAAACTTGAAATTTGACTTGATTATTTAACCTGTGACCGACGGGAAAACTCCGAAAAGTTCAAATTTTTAGTTTTTAACCAGCAATAAAACTTTGAAAGGTTTTCAATCACTCACTCATATGGTTTACCCACTTCAAGATGAACTAGAAACTTGAAATTTGCAAACTCATTTTTAGCCCTTAGCCGACGAAAAATTCCAAACCGTTCAAATTTTTAATTTTTTTATCCCTGGAAAAATTTTGGGTTTCCAATCATTCACTGCCATGAATGTTTACCCACCTCCAGATGAGATAAAAGCTTGAAATTTGGCACACTTACAGCTTTAGCCTGTAACCGAAGGGAAATTTTCGAAAAGTATTTTTGTTTATTTTTTTACCCCCTTACAAACCTCACAGTAGTTCCACATTTTTTAGGCCTATTGTGGCTAAACTTAATTCTACAGCAGCCTAAATAGACGAACTCTACTCCGATACAGTGTCAGTTCATGAAACAACTTTTCGCGAGAATCTTCCCGGAGATTTTGGGACAGAGCCCAGAACAAGCAAAGCTAGTTTCTATGTAAGTTGTGACTGGAGGTCAGTACGATATAGGTATTTCTATTTTCTGCAGTATGGAATCAATATATTGAACAATGATTCATAGGCCTAACATAATAGTATTACAATACATTTATATTATATGACTACTATAAATTAAAAGGAATATTAACGTAATACTGACTACATATACCACAAATATTATTGTTGTAGACCTACTTCTGCACAATCTAATGTACAATAGATCTTAATTTGAACTAATAATACGTGATTCTCGCGTCTTAGCTATAACAAGGAAAGTTATGAATAGGAGTGGCTATAAGAAAATAATAGAGCAGTGTGACCCAGGCTTTTATTACCCGAGGTAAAGTTGTACTTGCCTATCTATCTAAACTGGAAATCATTCATGGAAACTTCAAATTACTCATTTGACATACCTTACAGAGTCTTCTTAAACTTGATTCTGGTAAATTATTTTCAATGCCATTTCTCTTTTTTAATGGCTTTCAAAGGTGAAAAGCACTTTCATACACATACGTATTTTATATTTGCTAGTTATAAATAATTATAACTCACAGTTTTTTTAAACCGTGCATTGAATTGCTAAGAAATGATGTACACACTCTACATTAAAGTCAATTGATATTACTTATTTACAGTATCATGATATTAATGAAGGTAAAGCTGTAGTTAGTGAAGGATTAAGAAAAATATAACATTTCCTCTCTATTTCGAATAACAACGATAGAATAGTCTTGTCTTGTTAAAGTATAATACATTAAGTTAGCTCGACATCATCTGCAGACTCAATCTAAACCTTTAAAACAGCTTCAAAAAATACAATTTTTAAACCAAACCATAAAGACTTTTACTATTTCTCCCACATGGCCTAATAGAACAGTTATTATACTTGAGGTTGACATCTTACAACACGAGATACTTGCTGCCTATAATTAAATATTAATTTTTAAAATTCAGCTGTTTTCCATTCACTCCTTATGGGTGAGGGGTGATCTGCCAACCTAATGACGTCACAAGGCAAAACCGCGCGGCTGGAGAAAGTTTGAAAACATGGCCAAGTGGTACCCCCGTGGGTCTTATTGACCATGTCTTGAAGATCATGAAGGTAGCTTAAACAAGAGATGAAAATTAATTTGTCATATTATTTTCTGAACAATAATGATTTTCAAAGATGTGGGAAAATTCTTAATCCATTTAATTAAAAAATTGTTGTAGCTGCTTAGTTACCACCTGTGACTACATAATCAATTGATCAAAATATCTCAAAAGTGTGTTTCTAACCTTTTAACCTTTTCAATGAAAATTAAACTTACAGCATTAAATTCCTATATATCAATAATTATTATACATCAATATTATTAAGAAATTATGAAAATTCTTACCTCTAGTGGCCAATTACTTCTATGCAGCCCTTTACAGATTCCCATCCACTGAAAGCCCATGACTTCCTCCTCATGTTCATTGGACTTTTTGGGGCATGCTCCACCATAGTGTTCCTGAACTGTAATGGTATATTTCTTCTGTCTTTTTCCTTTTGGTGTCATGCTTTCAGTCGCAGTCTTGCTGTGGCTAGAAAGAAAAGATACAGGTCCATAGAAAACAACTTCCAGTCAACAAAACTTCATATATTATTTATTAGGTATTTTCTTCCCCATCCTGTACCTACGGTTGAACCGAAAAGCAAAATTAAACTCTAAATATGCCAAACATTGTTGGAATTTTTTAAGTAGTATAATTTTTTCATTGTGGTACAGAGGGCATTAGGCTATCTTTTTTAAGTAATTTGGTAACAATATGTCATGTTAATTATTATTAGCAATAATGCTTCAATCCAATAAAGCCTGGCAAAGTCAATGGAAACTACTATTGTCCACTAATCAGGTACAGATGCATGAAAACCATAAACTTTCTTTTCAAGTCACAAAGAAATGTTGTGAATTAAAGTTAATCTTTGAGTCATTTTTCCCAAGGCTGAAATAAGAAACCAAAGATGAAGCCGCTTTAAGGGAAATTTTAAATATTTGCCAGGTTCTTATTGAACAGTCTGCTCCTTTTATAACTGTAAAGCTAGAGTTCTCATTGTGGGTTCACAAGTGGAAGCGAGTTATGAAGAACAAATAAAACCTTCCACATTCTGTTCTGGAAACATTGGAAAACTGTGCCATTGGTATGTATTACTTCATTCACAAATTCTGAAAATTCTGGTTCAGGAATGGCACAAAGCAGTTTTTTTATCCACTGTCGGCTGAAGACTTAGCTCCGAGCTAATATCGGTGAAGAAAAACTACTTACTGGGCTTGGTTTCTTCTAGCTCCATTAAGAATTTCCACTGAACTCAGAAACCATTATGCCATTATTCTTAGATTCACTAAGAGATAGAAGCGCCTTGAATTTGTATTGTAAATATTCATTCTTACTGAGTTTTTATTGTTTGTGTTGAACCTTGTTTCTATTTACTTCCTTAAATAAAGAAGTACATTGACATGTTGGTTTATTTTAAGATTATGATTTTTACACTACTTTTGATAGATCACGTTTCAAGTATATTATGTCATTGTTTAGGAAATTTTTAATTAAGGAAAGTTGAGCACTTTAAAAATATTTTCTGGAAAATTCCACACACACCCCAGACGCCCCATGCCTAGGACTATATTCTTCAGTTATGATCCCCAATAAGATGTTAGTTTGTATCCCCACCCCACTAATGCACTAATGAATAAAACATTTTGAACAGCTGCTGAATTCATGTAGAGTAGAATAACCAAATTCACTAATCAACAATGACCTCGCTCTCCTAAACTGCATGAATACAAAAATGAAACAATATCATCAATAAAATTTCCCCAGACTGTTGTTGCACAATAACACAGAATATAAGTAGCTCTTCTTGCAATCATAACAAAATGAATAATTTAAGCAACATTATCACATACGGTACTACCAAAACTAATTGATACAGAAATATTAGGCCTTCAAATGTTTGGAAATAAATACGCCATTGAACAATATCTCTATTATTCAAGATTCTGGCTGTGAAGGCCTAAGATACACAGAAATATTGTTTGTTGAGGATCATATAATAATGAAACAATTTTAAAGGAAGGTCAACCTAATAGGAATTGCTTTACTATAATGTTCAGAGTCAATGAAATGAGTAACTTATTGAATTGCTATACAGGCTACATGGCGCACACATATTTATTCAGAAATGCAGATGAAATAAATTAAGAAAGTGAATAGTGAAAGGAATAGGACAGAAGGCCTACCTAAACAGGACACTTGAAATAAGGCATCATTGCTCTTGGCATACTGACTCAACCTTCTAGCCAGGCATACAGTTACTAGAAAGAACCCTCGAAACAGATGTTCATTGCTTTTGGTACACAAACCTAACCTTCCAATAAGGCAATGACTATTTAAAACAGATAATAAGGTTTATCATTCTTCGTACATTGTGTAACAATATGTACATTGTTTTGCTATCTTATGTATAAAAAAATTTGAAAACCAACATATCGTCGCTTTAATTAGTGAACTCATAATTCCAAAATACCAAACTTTACAAGAGAGAGTAAAAAGATTTTAATTTTTACATTTAGGTCTCATACTCAGCCAGATATTCAGAATATAGTCTTGGTCATGGGGTGGCTGGGGAGTTTGTGGAATTTTCCATAAAATATTTTTAAAGTGCACAACTTTCCTTAATTAAAAATTTCCTAAACAATAACATAATACACTTGAAAATGGGTCTATCAAAAATATTGTAAGTTTCATGATCTTAAAATAAACCAACATGCCAATGTACTTCTTTATTTAAGAAAGTAAATATAAGCAAGGATCAAAACAAACAATATAAACTCAGTAAGAGTATTTATTTAAAATACAAACTCAAGGCACTAATGTCTCTTAGCGAAACTAAGACAAATGTCTTCTAGGGTTCAGTGGAAATTCTTAATGGAGCTAGAAAAGATCAAGCCCAGTAAGTAGTTCTTCTTCACTGATATTAGCATGGAGCTTAGTCTTCAGCCACCACTGGATAAAAAAAACTGCTCTCTGCCATTGCTGAGCCAGAAGTTTTGCAGAAGTTTTGTGGACGAAGGAATGCATACCAATGGCACAGTTTTCCAATGTTTCCAGAAAAGAATGTGGAAGGTTTCATTTGTTCTTCATAACCCGCTTCCACTTTTGAACCCACAATGAGAACTCTATAGTTTACAGTTATAATTAAAAGGAGCAGACTGTCCAATAAGAACCTGGCAAATATTTACAATTTTCTTTAAAGTGCCTTCATCTTTGGTTACTTATTTCAGTCTTGCGAAAGATGACCCAAAGATTTACTTTTATTCTTTACATTTCTCTGTGACTTCAAAAGAAGGTTTATGGTTTTCTTGTATCTGTCCCTGATTACTGGATAGTAGCAGTTTCCATAGACTTTGTCAAGCTATACTGGAGTGAATCATTATTGGTAAAAAGGCATTATAACATGACGTATTGTTACCAATTTACTTAAAAAATGAAGGCTAATGCCCTCTGTAGCACAGTGAAAAAATTGTACTACTTTAAAAATTCCAACATTTTTTGGCATATTTAGGGTGTAATTTTGCTTTTCAGTTCAACCGTAGATTCAGGATAGAGAAAAAAATAACTAGCAATTAATATATGATGTTTTCTTGGCTGGGAGTTATTTTCTATGTACTGGTATCATTTCTTTCTAGCCATGGCAAGACTGCTACTGGAACCATGACACCAAAAAGAAAAAGACAGAAGAAATATACCATTACAATTCAGGAACACCATGGTGGAGCATGCCCCGAAACGTTCAATGAACTTGAAGAGGAAGTTACGGGCTTTCAGTGGATGGGAATCTTTGGAGGGCTGTACAGAAGTAATTGACCCCTAGAGGTAAGAATTTTAATAATTTCTTGATAATAATGATGTGTAATACTATTGATATGTAGGAATTTAATCCTTTAAGTTTAATTTTCGTTGAAAAGGTTAAAAGATTAGGAACACACTTTTCAGATATTTTGATCAATTGATTATGTAGTCTCAGGTGGTAACTAAGCAGCTACAACAATATTTTAATTAAATGGATTAAGAATCTTCCTACCTCTTTGAAAAATTATTATTGTTCAGAAAATAATATGACACATTAATTTCATCCCTTGTATAAGGTACGGTCCATTAGAGCTACAGTGTCTTTTTGGTCCATACAAAACATGTTGATTGAAGCACAAAACTTTCAAAGCATGCAATTAGTTTGAACTAGTTTCTCGCATAAGTTCTATTGTTATTACTATTATTTTTATTTTTATTATTATATTATTAATATCATCATCATTATTGAAAAAAATTTCAGGGTTGTTGCAAAGTATTAACATTATTTATTTATTTTTTTAACATTTCGTCGGTGACATCAGTGAATTGTGTATCTCTACATTTTACTGAAATTGGTTTTCAATTAATACTATTAGCTAAATCCCATATCTATCTCTTTGTAAATGTATATGTCCTAACAACTCACAATATCAATGTAGCATTCATTTAGAAAGGAATGTAACTCCATTAACCACATCTGAAGAGAAAACAGCTTATATTCACATAGGCCTATTCATGTGAACCATAGTATCAGTTACATCATGTTCTTAAATAAGGTGTTCGATATAAAGTGAATAATGCAATAATCATTTATTTGTCATCACATCCTATAGATTTAATAATGTATAAGCAGTACTTTATTTTCGGTATCCTAGTTCTTTTGCTGTTATGCTGTCCTGTTGAATTTGCTAGTACAGAGGTATACAGTTTTCTGGTTTCATCAATGATTCTATGAATTGCAGATGTGCAAATTTTGAGGAAGACCCCATAAAAGGAGGACTCAAGCCCAGCAGAATTGATCATCTTAAAATCGGAATTTCCAGTCCTTCAGATCTTGGAACTCCCTTATGGAAAAGAGGAGGTTAATTTCAGGACCAAAAATGGATCTCTGCAGTAATTGAACAAGAAAAGGTACCTAAGGGCAAAGGGGTGAGTTAGGCTTTCCAATGGCACTGATGGCCACATGGTAAAGCCGGATCCGAAAGCTGAAGTCGCTAACTGTGTACTGGGAGCACCAACTTTATGAGTAGTAACTAAATGGCTACATACAGTGATGGGAAGTAATTGAGTAAAAGTAATCAGATTACATGCAACAATTCCTTTTTTGGTCTCATTTACTTCCAATCTTTTTTTTTAAATTTCATTTTTCTTGTAAATGGAAATAAAATTGTAATTTTTAGTACTCGTTAATAGTACTACTATTCTTGCTTGCTATATCGTCATCATTACTTTTTTTTTTAACTAATATCCAAGTTAGAGGTGATATTAACAAAAAGTTACTCAATTTGTCTGGGAATATTGGTATTGATGTGTTTTTGACTGTTTATCAACAATTTGAGACTTGGTAATATCTCAAGCAACTTTACCACTGAATGGCCCAATAATTTTTGGCCTGTTGACCAGAACAAACAAAAAAAAAAAGGGGTTTTTAAGATATTGACATGTTAAAGTAATAGCAATTTTCATTGTAATTGTACTGATTACTTTTTAAAAAAGTAATTTGTAATTGTAGTTAAGTAAAATGTCTCTCAGGTAATTGTAATTCAGCCCAATTACTTTCTTTTTGTATTTTTCCCATCACTGTATTTACTTACCACATCTTTTGACATGTTGAGAAAACATTTGTCAGTCAACTCATGACATAGTCTGTCTTAACGTTGTGATATGAAAATAAAATACATTATTGTCTAACATCTTTGGGAAACTATCACAAACAATTTAAAAGAAAAATTATCCAGACGAGTCTAGTAGCTTTGTAGATCAGCACCATCAAAGAGATAGACATCCCGACACTTTACTTTATACAATGTAGAGATGAGTGCTCTTACATAGATTCCATTTAGTTCATTCTGTGACTCACCCAGTAAGTTCTAGCCTAGAGATTCAAATAGGGGACCACTTTACCTTACTCATTTATAATCCCCCAAAGTGTGTTCACTCTAATTCTGTAATGTCAGCCATAGTGAAAAGAATCCAGGTTTTTTTACCACTTATGGCAGTGCTCTTTTTCTGAAAAAGAAAATAAATTACAGCGTACTCTTGATTTTGACTTATCATTGCCAGACTTACCCACTTATTTAGAAAGCAAGGGGAATCGCTGAAAATATGCATAAGGTTATATGACTTTTAAAGTCTCTGTGGTGGAGTCATTTCATAGGCCTATGCATCAATTCTGCCTGTAAGCTGCCATTATGTCTATGATATGCTCACATAGTTTCTTGCTCCTTTCACAAACAGGTAATGGATCACAATTTATAGTCCTTTAACATATTCATTTTCCTGGCATATTCACTTATTCTGGCATAATAACATAACATATTCACATTACATGTAGAGGACAGAGTAATTGTGATGATAATGGCAATGAATAGGATTAAACACCTAAACAAACAACTGTTGCCCATAGCCACATATGGCCTGGAAAACATATAGCATTAACTGCAAAAGAAGCAGTTGGCTGAGTTAGAGAGAGTGAAGGTAACATTCTTGAAGAAATCCCTCTGTTTATTGAAGTTCACATGTCCCGCCTGGGGTACATTCTGGCCAGAGTACAATTTTCATGTTAGAGCTTAGGGTAAAGATGCTTCTGACACCTACAACTGGGTATAGAGAGACAAATACGAGCTGATGACCAAGAGAGATGACATCTGCAGTGACTTTTTCACCACTGACGCCATGATGGCACGAGACTGGACAAGAGGAAACTATGACTTAAGACACTTGCTGACTAGACTGGCGGTGTACGGGTTCTACAATAGGATCTGAAAAATCACAAGATTCCACCAACCAGATGAAGACTGTGTGTGCAAATGTTGTGGGGAGTACTGTGAGAGATATCACATTATGACATGCAAGCAAAGACAGGAATCTCTGACAAAGTTCTGCACTATATAAACTTGCACATTTTCTATTTCATTCATTTATAGTTCTTTATATTCGAAGTCAGTTCATACAACACATAAGGATACATGAGTTTAGTCCTCTATTCTGAGGGATACAACAACTCTTGGGCACATGGCAATGTTGAGTCTTGGTCACCATTGCAATGCTACTGTAGCTCTCACTTGTTTTCCTGATCACAGCGCTAATATTGGGCCTCACCTCTCAAAAATCATGGTAAAACCTATAGATAAGGAACATAACACTAAAAATAGCTATTTTAATACAAACGATGCTTATAATCACTTTCGTTATTTTATTTGGCACAAATTTCTCCAGATTTAAAAATTGTGGAAATTAATGACTTTCCCCTATATGAAACTGGAAAAATCTTTAAGGAGTATGCATATCCCCAAGTACCCCCAGAAAAAGGCAAAGAGTAACGATACTAGGAATTTTTAATTTGGGCAGGCAGGGAAGGAAAGAATATTATTTTAGTGGGGCATGGGTAAAATCTATGCATGCGGACATACAACATTCACTTTACTTTTATGAATTTACTTCTATTGCATTTATAAGTCAGTGCATAAGCTGAACATATAATTACAATAATAACAATCAATTCATATTTAAATAACCTGCTTAGTAATTTCCCTAATTTTTCAACATGAGTATTTTTAAATCACGCAACCAACATTTTGAAACATATAATAACAAGCTCACTTCCTAAATATTTTGTTAAAAATAAACAATTATGTAAGAACTCTACTTGAAAAACAAATTTACTGATAAGGTACAATACAGTGGTGTCCAGCCACCTTCATTGAGAAGTTTCCGGAGGGGGGTTAAGGGGCGATGGGCTTACCACCTGTCCGTCGGCCATCTCTAGGAAAATAAGCGTAACACAATTCACAATGGTAAACAAAAACCTCCACTTGGAGGCCCTTCACCCCAACATGGGGGCATAGGATTCGAGAGAGAGAGAGATAACATGTTACCTGATGAAATAAAAATCTACAACAAATTGAGGTTCTCAAACATACTGTACTTTAGAAAAGGTTAATAAGAAATGCCCTTTATAATCTTGTTGAATTTTAAATTTAAAAGTAATTGTAAATGCAGTGAGTTATGTTATAATTTCCTTGTTTGTATTTTATTTACAAACTGTCAAGTGTCAATATTTGTGCTTAAAGATAGTAGGCCTATAAGGGAACATGACCTGATATTAAAATTTGTATGTCACCAGTAAGTATGTTTTTAATAGGTTTGTTTGCAAAGCAGTCAGAAACCAGGAACAAATCGTTCGCGCATGCGCTCTTTCTCCACACGCGTTCGCAAAGCGAGAATCCGTGATTCTGATTTCAATCTTCTGTTCGCAAAGCTCTCACGGACAGTTTCTGTACTATAAGAAAAATTTGCAGGCTCTACCATGAATTGTTATCAGAGACATGCGCAGTAACCTATTTTCACGCGCCTGACTCCTCCCTCCAAATCCTTGCTCCAGATTTATAAGCATAGGCTACTTATATGTATGAATAATGGAAGATAATTAAATGTTTCCCAAAATATAGTTTATATTGCCGATGTATATTGCATGTATAACATGTTAAAGGGAAATATATATTTTATTTGCATATCATATCGATTAAACGCAGAAACTATCGATTCCAAATTCTTCTAACCATTCGCAAAGTGCAAATCACGGGTAAGTTACAGACTGGACATGCGCAGTACAACCAATTCTCAAGCAGTCACGGATTTGCTTTGCGAACAAACCTATTTATAACCTTCAGTTAAACAAAAAGAAAGATCCCATTATGATGCAAAATAACAAGGCAAAGATTACTCCTAGGCCTACTAGCAAACGACAATAGTAAGTGTACCGATACAATAGGCCTAACATAATTAAACAAATTGAATTCAGTGTTAATTTATAGCAGTGAAAAGAAACAAACAAACAAATTTAATGTTTTAAGTTTCAATTTTACACAAATAAGGTTATGTTTCTTATTTTGTGTTAGATAACAGAAATTATAAATTGAAGACACTCTTTGTGAACATAATATATGAATCCATTATTTAGCCACCCTTGACACACTCTACCAAAATGCTTAATGCTTATTTTTTGGGGGGAGGTATGAAGTTACTCCATAGTCACTTCCCATTTAGTCCTAGATTGAGAAAGACAAAGACTGGCTATCCTGTTTGGATTAGTGCCCTGTTTCATGGAACTTTTGCATTATTCTTATTAGCAAAAATATTATAATAATAATCTATTGCTTCATATTATTAGTCTACTCTTTCATTAGAACAACACTGTAGCTATTGGGCCATCATTTATTTATGAGTTCATGGCCCTAAATTATTAGTAAATATTACTAGGCCTAATATTATTAACCAACTGTCTCCTAGACTGGAAAGATAATAAAATTTAACTTGCCGGTTCTGTACAGTAAGCACATATCAGATGTTTCTCTATAGTCCACAGTAGTCTAATGAATTAATTGTCGAATCTATGTACCGGTAGTGCCTTTAGAGAATTCGTGACATTAAAATTGTGAAAAATGAATCATTTCAATTCAATTATTGATGAAGAAAGAAACTGTTATTAATTGTTAAAGGAATTTAAGTCACAAATGGCATTAGCATAAGAAAATATCAAGATTTCAGAATTTGAGGTTAGACTAAAGTAGGCCTACATAGCCTACTGGTATCTTGATATGTGCTTGTTAGGTTTAACTTATTAGTTTCTCAAAGCTAGTTATCATCCTTGAATCCACAAAAGAAATCAGTTAATCAAAAAGCAAAATAAGGAACATATTAAGATACGCAGTCAAAGTGTGAAAACAGATTTAATTAAATATGTGAATAATGATTTCATACAGAAAGATAGTGTAATCCAACATTTGGATTGCTGTCCTATTTTCAGATTGTCGAAGAGACGCAGAAAAAGAATTCTACAAGCCTTCCTCTGGAAGATGGAAAGGATGATCTTGGGAATTTCCTTAAAGGATCGAGTTTGTAATGTGGATGCTGGTAAGAAGATGGGCACTAGAGACTGCATTCAGACAGCCACCCAAATGAAATGGCAATGGGGAGGCTGTGTAGCATGATGAATATACTCAGCAACAGTACGGGACCCCAGGATTGGCAGAAGGAGTGTGTGTCATCCTAAAACCCAATGGTCAAGTTTAATCATCCAAACAGTGGGAAAGGAGTGGACAAGAGTAGCCAGATATAGGAGAAGGTGGAAACAATTAGGAAAGACAATAATAAGTTAGATCCAAAAATTTGTGTAGTATATAAGTTCAAAACTGTGTAGTATTTTCTGTAGTTTTAATTTCTAGTTTACAGTTCCTACGAGTGGCGGACGCAGGGGAGGGATAGGGGGGATATATCCCCCCGAAATTTGAAAATAGGCTATATATGCACTCTAAGTGGCCAGTTTTATAAACTAATTATATATGTAAGTTAATTAATTTCGTTTAGTATTCTTTCTACCTATTCAAATCCCCCCCACCCGAAAAAAAAAATTTCGTCCGCCACTGGTTCCTACCTTCTCATCATGTATTATGTTTTTGATTAGTCTATATTGTATTACGATAAATTAGTAGAAAAACCCTAACTTGTTAGGACTAGCTCACCTATCGATTGCCCTTAGGGGATTCATGAATAAAGCTTATTTGTTTATATATTTATAGAGACACAAACTGCTAAATTTTGAATAAGTAGGCCTAAATGTAAAATAAAATACTAACATATTAGCCAAATAAAGTATGATCAATGCAAAAATAGGCCTATTAGTAGAAGAAGAAATAAAAAGTATATAGGCCTAACATATAGGCCTAGTCTATTAATCTATGATTGTTATAGGCTACAGATGATTGTGTGAAATGCTCAATGAGTCACAAATAATTTGTAGAAAGTAGTTCGCCTTCCAAAATGTCCAGTTGTAATCCAAACCATTGGAACAGATTTCATAATAAATTATCTCTAGGCAATGGTGGTCATGTGCTTTGAAGTAGTACAGAAAAGAAGAATAACAAAAAAAAAAAACACAAACAACAATCTGGACTAAGGTCTTTATCACACTGGAACACTTGTGACGGTCACTTTTGATAGTCGCTGGTAGAAATACATTGTTTTAAATAGGAGTTTTCATACTGGAGCACCGCGGTGACCCACCAAGACACAAGTGATGCTGCAGTGTCGACTATGAACACACGTGATGGTCACTTGTTACCGGTCACTGCCAGAGAAGCATTGAATTGGAGCAAACACACCGGGACACAAGTGACGGTCACAGCATTTTTGGATTGCCTACACTGCAAGCTGTAACAATACGAGTATAATTCAGTTGTATAGTTGAGCTCAGCGAAACTACTTATCCAGCCATAAGTTTAGATTTGATCAATACTGAAGATTTTATAAGTGAAGTGGAATATCGACCTGTCATTTGGGATGTCAAATGCACTGACAAATTGTTTTATCAATTGTGTTATCCAGCCATGAGTTTAGATTTGATTAATACTGAAGATTTTATAAGTGAAGTGGAATATCGACCTGTCATTTGGGATGTCAAAAGCACTGACAAATTGTTTTATCATGTAGCTACTATTGGCAATACTAGCAGTGACCGTCACAAGTGACCCACGTGTGTTCACTGCAAAAACCGGTGACCATCACAAGTGTCCCAGTGTAAAAAGGCCCTAAACCCTCCGAACAATTAGCTGACTATTGAATTAATAATTTTAGTCAAACAATTTTGTGAGCAGTATAGGCCAACATATCTCTATGAAACATGATGTTGGTAACTAATAAATAATAAAATGTGAGTTCCAAATAATACTATTAGCTAGTTCTATGAAACAAAGCCCAGTTGGTGCATTACATTGACCTACACACAAAATACACACACTTACATGGGTCTTGTTCTTTTGACATGACCGTAATACATTTCATTATTTATAATTTTAGAAGATGATGTCCTCCATGCACATCAGAAAAGATGGCAGTTGCTACTTCAGAAAATATTACAGTTGCTATTGAGGAGCATCAGTACTATGGAGAAGCAGACAGCACAGTAGCATTCCTGGGATTTAATAGAGGTAGTGTTCATGCATATAATTAATACAGAAATATAATTCATAATAGAGTTACAGCCTAGCGGCACACTGAAGGATGTGACTCCATCACTTTGTTTAGTGCTTGCTTAGTATAGCAAGACAAGTTAAAGAACGAGATGCACAGTAGCAGAAGTAGAAGCAAGCAGGCCAGCTTAGCCCTCTTTTTACTGTTTAGCTATCCCAACATCCCGTAAGCTGGCCATGTGTTCCTCAGTCTGAGTAAGAAAATGTAAATTGATTCTTCCATTGTTACAATGGCTTCAAAATCAAACTTTGTAGAAATAGAAGACTGTTGGAGATGAATTAATTATTATAAATTTAAATTACATTTCAGTGTATATTTCAAACTTTATAGAAATAGAAGACTGTTGGAGATGAGTTCATTACTATAAATTTAAATGACATTTCAGTGTACAGTATTGTACTGTATGTATTGTTACAGTCATGAAAATGTTACTTGTATAGGCTTCTGGCCGGTTGCATCGTTTGGTACCAATGAAAATGTACAAAGAAGTTGAATAAATCTTCTTTATGTGTTTATCGAACTATAGTCAGAGTCTACAGTTATTCCCAAGGATCTAGCAATGCACTCAAACTAGCATTAATTTTGATTTATGAATCCTATGTTAGTTCACAACTGGCTATACACTAACCAAAATATGAAACCACACTGGTAGATCCTTCTCAAAGTATCACAATACAATAACGTCTTACCTTTTATCGTACATCTTATCGTAAAACCTTTCCTTTACTCGTTTTAAATATTGTTGAATAGTTTAAATACTATGGAATGTCTCTTGTCCCTTAGTCCAAGGGAAGATCTTTATCATGGGACAGGGGCATATCCAAGATTTCTTTTCGAGAGGGGCTGTGGTAAGCCTAACAATATTATCACTATGGCTCAGAAGTTGATGATCTAAAAATGCCTAAAAAATGACCGATAAATGACCTTAAATTTATGAAAATATGACATGAAAAATTGAAAATATGACTTAATATTTCTAAATATAGGCCTATATTAAAAAGGGAATATACAGTAGTAGGCCTATATTAATAAATAATAATACACAAAGGACAGTATTTAAATATTTTATATTAATACTTTAATATTATGTTTACGATATTAATGAAGTCTCATAGCTAAGGAATTATGAGATTGCTTTGTCTACAATGTTGGGAAAGTTCATTCTGAAGACAAAATAGGGAAAAATGCAATGAAAGAATGAAAATTTCCTAAAAAATTACTAGTAGAGAATAAAATTCAAAATATGAGTAAGATATTTTTATTCGTTTTGAGGCGAGATGAATTTATACTACATTCTGCATTGTCTGTGATATCTCAGAAAGAAGATGACATTTCATCAACTTCTGAGCCCTAATTATCAAACACAATTATTTTGAGTTATTCATTAGAATAACCTAACTACACAATGATACTCAAACAAAGCAAGTAGGTTTGTTTGTTGATGTGTATGCCGCAGTGACACCTTAATCTAAAATAAAAGCATTAAAAGTTGAGTCATAGAATAAAATTATGGTTTCTTGCTTTCCCACTATTGGAAAATTTATCAAGCACCATTTCAAACACTGCTCGCTTTGCCGCTTAATAGTCTCTCCAAGATGCAGTATTGCCAGCTTGATCAGCTGTTAGCATTAGTGTATAAGCGAGCTAAGCTGTGGGTTCATGCCAGCTTGATCAAATCGTTAGTAGCTAAGCGAGCTAACTATGCATTCATGCCAGCTTGAGCTGCTTAGGTAAAAATTCAATGTTAGGCTGAATTTGTACATACTGGCAAAATAGTGTTGGCATTTCTATTTCACGATTCGCCTTTCATTATTTATGAGTCAAGATATGCAATTGAACTGTCTACTATCTGAAAAATTAAAGTGCCCTTATGTGCAACATATTAGCATGACTTAACGTTTTTGGGGGGGCTGTAGCCTACTCAGCCCCTCTGAATGTGCCAGCGTGGGATGCAAAATGAGTGGACACTCTTGCAGCTTCACATTTTCCAGAGACTTCTGAGCAGATATTGTGTTCCTAACAAAACATAAAAGTATAAAAAAATTAAAGATAACTTAATTTAATTTTTGTTGTTTTTGCTGTGGAAACAATGGGTGCATGGATTGGTAAAGCCAAAAACTTGTGTCATATATTGGTAAGACTATATGGCTACTGAAGTTCCTGCTCATTCAACCAAATATCTAAGAAAATGGATAGCTATAGCAATTCAATGAGGGAGCGAGGTAAATATGGGAACCATACAAGAAAAGTTTTCCCTTGACAATGTTTATTATCTGTAATGTTGTTCAGATGAACTGTACTAAGTTTCTGATTATTCTATATTCTTATAATCAGGGCCTGGATTCTTTGGTTTTAAACTATTTTGTTCCTTATTAGCTGCCTGTAATATTTTAACATACTAATCCGTTTCTTTGTCATGGCGGTAATGTAGTCCAAACTTATAAAACATAAAACAGGCTAAATAAGATGTTGAAAACTAAAAATGGCTAGAACTGGTTTTAATTAAAACACAATAAAATACTTAACAAATTAATTGTTTATAATTAATCTAATTATAATTTATTGTTCTACTAAAAATTACTTTTTAAATACCTGCCTACAATTTGAATCATGCCCAATGCTGTTAGTCGGTCTACATTATTTTGTAGGAGAAAATAATGCATTTTGCTACTTTGCCATTTTGTACCCAAGGAAATTGTTAGTGAACCGAATAGATTCTTTAGAAGCAAATCAAATGCATTGTTTAGAAGCTTACACTAATTGCAGTTTATTCACGGTGTTTGCTCCAGCAAGATGCTGAAAGTGAAGTATTATGAAAGTTAGTTATTAATTTAAAAAGTTCTTGTTGAGTTTATGTCATGGAGTTGAAAATAACAGGGGTAATTCTAAAATTACATGCGTTCCATAAACTATAAACTGTTGAAAATTAAGCAAAGAGTGTTCCTATAGTTTTGTAGTTCTGAGTCATGGAAATTGTAAGTAAAAATTATATTAATGAATTAATAATTTTTTCAATGTGTTTATTGTAGGCTACCTATTAAAGTGAAACTTTATAAGAAATTACTTGTCTGAAAATGGTAAAAAACTAAAAACTGTTTTTAATATGTTTAAAACTCAATAGAGGGGTTATAAAAACCTAAAAATCTAGGTCCTAGTTATAATACACTACACAATAAAGATTATTTCAATTTTTTAAGAAGTTTAATTACTTATGCTTATTATTTCTAACTTTCTAATTTAATATAGAAACTTACTTACTTCCCTGTGCTATTTATTTAGCTTCAACATTCCTAATGGAATAGGTGAGACCAGAAACAAGAATTTCAGTGAGAGGCAAGATGATCAAAACAATTTCTCTAAGGCGGCCAATGCAGTGGCGGATCCAGAGAGACATTTTGGGGGGGGAACTAAAGTAGAGAGGGAAGTTTTTACTCATAAAAATTAATTATATCCAGTACACAATTGAAAACAAAATGAAAATTTCAGCATTTTCTTACAAAGGTATTTCAAAATAATGAATGTCGTTGCTTTAATTTAAGTATTTTGGTTATGTTCTAATAAATTTTCAATAATTTGTGCTTAATGTTACAAATTTTGGGGGGGGAAATTTCCCCCATTTCCCCCCCCCCCCCGTGGATCCGCCCCTGGGCCAATGATCATGTTCTAATATGCTACAGCACACTGTAAAACTGCACTAAATTTACTATTTATTCTCTTTGAATACAAGCCATTATGCAATGGACAAAAACATATTTAGTAGAGCTCTCTCCAACATAACTAGAAACTACAATGTTGGGTGCTGAATTAGCTTCAGCCTCGACAATCTCACTCATAGTTACTGTGAAACTTCCACTGCACATGCTCTGTTGGGGTTTTATGTTTCCCAGCTATGACTGAGCTACGGGATGAGAAGCCACTATGAATAAAGCAACGATTGTAGGCAGTCAATATTTTGTCATTGTGTTATATTTCGAAGAACAATATTGTTGAATCCTTTTAATTTTAATAGACTGTATATAAATAATACTTATACCCTCTTCATTATGTAAATAGGCTTAAAAAAATTTTCTTTATTTTAAATTTAGGCCTATGAAATGTTTATGCAGCACACCCTCGTTTTAAGTCTCGAGTCACATCTGCAATTTCTATCACTTGAAATTGATATGGAGTTACAGAACAATAAAACTTGAAAAATATAGTTTATTCGCAAATTGAAAAGGTGCAGAATAGGCCTGCTGAACAAACACCAACTGTTGGGCTTGCAGATGGGGATATTGTTCTTCATCATAATTTTGTTGAACAGTTCATTAGCTGGCTAAGCTAGGGGATTTAATAGGGCTGAGCTCATTGAGCTTGCTCACCATCCGTCAGCTAAAGCTTTATATACATCTGCATCATATTATACTGTTGTAAATGAAATGTTAAACTACATTCGTAGAGACCAGATTTTAAAGAAAATCCCTTCTTTTACATTTTTACATTAACATAAAATATTCAACAACATTATTAATAACAAGATTTCATACAATACATCAAATTAAATGGCTTTAATCTATTTTCAAATCTATATTTAACCTTTCTGCAATTATCAAGTGTCAGAAGGAGATTGTGTGGTGGACTCAAATATGCTTTAACCTATTTTCATGAAACTTGGTATAAACATTTATAACGTCCATGGAAAGAAACCTGCTGAACCAAATTGGTTGACCAGTACCAAAATAACGACTAATTAACAGTCACATCATTCTCAAAAATTCCGAAGCATTTTGATTAGCTCGCAGACAGCCAATCAGCAGCCGAGCTCCCATAATTAAAGTAAGCAATACATGTTCAGATGTATCAGTTTCTGTAAGTAGAAATAATAGGAAAAATTACTTGTTAAAGAGCATGCTTTCATTTCAAGAAGTTCTATCCAGCTCGTAATTTATTATTTTCCCATTTGAAGAGTACAAAATTAATACAATATTAATTTTATAATGTGTATAAAATGCTACGATAATATTGCATGGACCACAATAACTTAAATTTAAAGTATCACATTGTCGATTGCTTATCTAGATGTTGAATAATTAAACACAGCTTCTGTTGATATAATATTGTGCATCCTTTCAAAATGTAGGGTACCAACATCTACATTATATTTTAATGTGAGTATTTCTCTTATTCGCTCCTGTGCAAACAATATAGGTAAATAGACTAACCATTATTCAGGCATAAAGTGTATAGTTCTTCAGTGGCAAACAAATGAGATCTTGTTTTGCTGTCGTATTTCCTAAATGGTGATAGTAAATCCCTTTAGAATGAAATAACTACCTAATGTAATTCCTGACAGATTGATTTTAATTCATTCATAACCTATACGGCTGCTTTAAACCTGAAACAAACATATCAGCAAATCGTAGGCCTATACTTACATCATTAGTATTATTGCCAGTGCATTTTGTAAAATGTTGACGTATTTTAGGAATTTCTTATTTACGAGTATGAATTGAGGTTAAGAATCAAACTTTAGATCTTTGTTCTTCCGCAAGCCCTGTTTAATGAATCGATCTGGAGCTTAACTTGAAGATCTATTACAAAAATAACTTCTTTTCTGTATGGGCCTATCATAATTGCAATAATCACTGATTAAAAAAAGCATTCTGGTACTTTGTTATATCAGTTCACCTGATTTTATTAATAATGTTATTATAGCTGTTTATGTATATTCTTGGTGTCTGTGGAAAATGTTTGCCCCAGGTGCAGCTAATGCCATCTAACATACGTTTCATCTTATCCTTGTAGTTTTTTGGATTGTATGTTGTTGAACATAAGTAGAATAAAGAAATGCTAGTCTGAAATGACAATACGGTTTCAGAAGTAGTGATGATCTTTCTAGTCGCTGGAGGATGACCACAGATAAAACATATCATGATTTAAATTCAGTAACTTACTATGCCTAAAAGTGTAAAAAAAAGGATGTTATGATGCTATGATGTCAATAGAAGATAATTTTCTGCTTCATAAAACTTCACCGAGGAACTGGTGTCAAACAGGTTACAGATCAAAATTCCAAAATGTGGTGTGAATATCACTTTATAATATCACACCACATTATTTATTAGCCTATATTAATTTGTCTAGTAAAAGCCAAATGACAATTTTTCCTATTCAATTGACTAAATGGCAAAAGATTTCTCCGCATAGTCCTGATGTAGGTCACAGAGAAGCAAGTTCTTAAAGGTTATTAACCATCCTGTATCCCTTTTTAGGGAAAAACTACATCAACTTCAGTTGTTTTCTTGCATTTTTGCATAATTGGTTGCACTGATGCTCAGCTGAGAGAAGAAAACACATTGATTACAGTGCCTTCACAACGAGACCTCTGGCACAAGTGCAAGATGATCTTTGAAAAAGAGGTGATGTCATCAATTTAGCCATTTTGAAGCTCATATTAGCTGTTTTGAGATTTCACATATCTACTAAAAATGCAATATTTCATGTTTCTTTACTGTATTATTGGTACAGAGATTTAGCTATGCTTTGAAAGCTTTTGGCTTTAAACTGTTTATTTTTGTATTGCCTGTATTAAGGAAAGGAAAATCTTGTCCATCTCCATAAAAGATATATTAAGGAACGAGGAGTTAAAGATGATATACAACATAATCTGCATAATTGTGTACGACATAATCTGCAGGGCAGACAGATTGAAATGGCAATGAGAAGGACACGTAGCAAGGATGGACACCACAAGATGGACTTATAGGACAACCATGTGGGACCCAAGAATCAGAAAATGAAACATAGGAAGGCAACGAACCAGATGGGCCGACACATTCAAGAAGACAGCAGGAGAACAATGGTCAAGGAAAACACGAGACCATCAGGAGTGGAAAGAGCTCATGAGCGGAATCAACAAAGAGTGAAAATTGGCCTACAATGTGAAAGCGATAACGAATATGCAAACAGATCGTATATAACAACATATAACACAATAAAAAAGAAGTTTTATAGACAGTGGAGTATACTGATAATTACTATTGATAAAAACCTAAATTCTGAATTATATCAACACTTTATTCTCCACTTACTTTCACTTTTAATTACACAGGACTAGTTTCAAGAGCATTTATTCGCTCCCATCATCGGCTGGTGGTCGACTGTTATTCTGGTTGCCATGTTGGTTTGTATATATGCATTGTTCTGTGCTGCCCTCTCGTTCCGTTTTTGTAAGTCGCACTATGTCGTCTATAGGTGGTATTTCAAAGTTCATAACCTTGTCTTCTTTCTTAGTGATGAATATTTTCTCCCATACGTTCAGTTCGGATGGTTTCTTAACGTGTTTTAATAGTTTGATCTCCTTTTTAACACTGTGATTTTTTGTCCAGCAATGGTATGCAACTGCTGATCTTTCGGTCTGCATTAGTTTTATGTTTCTTAAGTGTTCCTTCATTCTTATTTCCAAACTCCTCCTGGTTTGTCCAATGTAGACCTGATCACAATCTGCGCAATCTATTTGGTAGATACCAGATAGTTTAGTTTTTGGTGTACTATTCTTCAGTGGGTGGTTGAGCAAGTTCCTAATGGTATAATTATTCTTTGGTGCCAATTTTATATTGTGGTTTTTAAACACTTTTTCAAATTTATTAAAGAATTTAGGGTGGTAAGTAAATATTTTGTAATGTTGCTGTGTTTTTTCTAAAGTATCCAATGTACTAATTTCTCTGATCTTGTTTTTCTTAGTGTGTCTTCTAATCATTTTGTCTATGAAATTTGTCTTAAACCCATTAATCGTTGCCACTTCTAGTATATGTTTATATTCTTTATTATACTCTGTCTTTATCATTGGAATATTAATTAATCTATGAACTAGGCTATGAAAAACAGCAAATTGGTGAGCTTTTGGGTTGTTGTTATTGCATTTAATGTAGAATAACAGTCGACCACCAGCCGATGATGGGAGCGAATAAATGCTCTTGAAACTAGTCCTGTGTAATTAAAAGTGAAAGTAAGTGGAGAATAAAGTGTTGATATAATTCAGAATTTAGGTTTTTATCAATAGTAATTATATAACAACATGTTAAGGACAACCGTGCTCAAGCACGAAAAATTAACACATCAATAGCATGAAAGTAGAACCTGTAGGTCATCCTAGCACCTCCTTAGGAAAAGCACCCCTAAGGAACTTCTATACCTAGCCCTGCAGGAGGCCTTAGCCCTTGATGGGATGTTGTAGGTTAATTTTTTATGTATGCTTTACATTAGTTGTCATTCATATTCAAAACATGAAGTTTTCATCACTTAGCAGACAAGTAGGCAGAGCAATGTTGTTTAATTGAGAGTACTGTAATATAATCAATCATTGTGTTCATTCATTTTTAAATTTTGAAACTATTGTACACTAAGAAAAGTAGAATGGTAACTTTCGATGTTCAATGATATTTCTTGGACTTCAAGAGACAGATTCTTACTTTTAAAAATATAGAAATTTTGAATTTAATAAAGTGCAGCTGTTTTATCATGCAAAAAACTGAAAACTTCAGTGACAATGGATTCTTTTTTAAATTTACTATAGTCCTTATAGTCCATTTACAGTCCACTTTTATACTGGTAGTCCATTTTTGGCAAAAATATGTACCATTTCTGCGTTTTGAGGTAAAATTTTCTTTTTAAATTCTTATCTTTATTAATTAGGCTTGTCATACGTGTTTATGGAAATAAAATTTAGATAATTTAATAGTAATGACTTATTGTTTGTATTTTCAGCTTAGTTAATATTTCATAAAAGACCACATTAGTAAGTTTATTACTAAACATGCATTACATAAATGAACAGTGGGTTATTTAAATATAGAATCTATTATTTACTAGTAAAGTTCATAATGTATGTTTAAAAATTTTTCTGGTATGTCAAATATTACAACACTCAAATTATTTTAAGAAAATATCACCAGGCAGTTTAGCCCTCCCCTAAAGCTAGGGCCGGCACGATAAAAGAAAGATTACATGTTATTCATGCCTGACAGTATGAAAGAGAAAGTTCACTAATACATTCAGTGTCATATCAATATGCAGTCGACTATCGATTATCCAGGGTAATGCTGGGGACAACAAAGACGGATAATCCAAAATCACAGATAATGCAAGGTACACACAATAATGCATATTTTAAAACTACAAGCAGGACAACTATATTTATTGCTATATGAACATGTAATTTAAAAGTACTAAACAACTATAAAGAAATAAAAATATACAGTAAAATATTGTGTAATACACTTTACAGTATTCTGGAAACTGTTATTTCTTACAAACTTGTAGCTTGAAAGAAATGTGTCATCTTCTTCCGTTTTCTGGATGCATTATCTTTCTTTCATAATTATAATATTACACAATTTCCTGAGTATTAGTTTGTTTAGCACCAAAGAATCACTTTGCTGTCCTAAGTAAACATTCCACATTCCAACAGCATTCAATTACTCCTACCCACTGTCGGCAGAGATTAACTTTTCTCCATCTCCACCCCTTCAACAGCAGGAACTGTCTGTGTCTTTGAGCGATATCCATTATTTTCTCATCATTTAAAACTTCAAAGTAACAGGAATATGTTGGTAAAATGCAATAAAACAATGAACGCCAACCTAGCATTACAACCATGAAAAATTTAATTGTGTAAATAAAAAAATTAAAATAAACAATAGGCCTCAGTCAATCCGTAAACTGAATAATGCACCCACAGATCATCGAGAGTCAGCTGTCGAGTGTCATGATTGTCCAGAAGGGGGGATCTGTCTTATACAGAATAGGCAGAATAGGAATAGTTGCAATAAATCTTTAATGTGGGTCTCCTGTTCTAGTGGTCATACCACATCCTAGCTGATCATGGGATTAAGCAGACTAATTAGAAATTGGTTGGGTGACCACTGCCTTCATCTCTTGACAATTAATTATAAGTGAAGCATACAGGAGACCAACCATGGTTCGGAGTCCACATTAAACTGTTGGTCTCTGCTGCTGAATATGGGAATTAAGGTTGGAACCATGGGCATAACATTTTAAGTGGCATTTACTTGTTCACTCACGAAAAAATTTGGTATGTCTGATATATTGGTGAACCAAAGAAGGCAGTAGTACTAAGTTTTGCATTTTCAAGTAAGACTAAACTGATAACTAATAATGAGTATTAAGTAAGTTAATAACTAGCGGATGTACTTACTTCTTCATGCAATAAATGCATATTAAATATATTCTTACTTTTATACAGTCACAGGTTTATTCCCGAAGCTTTCTGCACCCTGGAGTTTCTTTGAAGACCCGCTCCATGTTTCTTAGTCTTACCTATAGTGGCGCTGTAAGCGCTTACCGATAGTAAAAAAAGGGGAAATTTTGATAAGTGACAAGAGTAGGCTGTTTGGTGTATCTTGTATATTGGTGACCCTGTGAAATACGAAATGGCTGAATGCTTCTGCTATATGGACAGTGCGGGAATCGGGAGTGTTTTTATATTAATTAGTGTTTTTTGTGTGCGTGTGCGTGTGAATACATGAATAAACATTGCTATATGAAGTTCTGACGACTTTTGTGGGAAGCTACCTGGGCTCAGTTGCCGGTGAGTAACTTAACCCAACATGTTTACACAGGCGGTCACTTGTATTTGATCTCGCCACTTGGTTCAACCATAATATGCTTTGAGTGGCATCATGCCTGTCAGACAATATTGGATTAATTTTTATATAACTTGTTTCTTGTTTCATTTCTGGGCTGGATTATTAAATGGCCTTTATTACCTCTTACGGAATTCATATCCTACTGGACATGGACGTTCTGAGTGAATTTCACTTGCTCGGACATCGTAGGGTGTTTGACAAGTAAATGTCATAATTGTATTTCGCACCTGTGTTTTTACTTGATAATATAATCAATTATATGTATATATTTTTTTGAATAACATTACGTAAGACAGATATAGAAGATTTAATATAGTTTTAAATATGTTAGTTAAATATCAGTTACAAATAAAATGTGAGGGCATACATCTTGAATTCTGATGTAATTCAGTTATGACGTCACTAATTCACATTTGCATGTGCATCCTCGTAAATTATCACAAGATATCGGAACGATTATATGAGGGTGCAACTAGGTTGAATTGTAAGACCAAATTCCCCCCCACCCCCCGATCATGAAACAGGAGAATTTGACCTTGAATGGGGGAATGCGTTTTCTTATAAACAGGTAGCTACTATCTTGGGAAGATATCTTGGAAAATAGAAGTATCCGTTACCCTAATGATCCCCAGGTGGGGCGAAGGGGCCTCCAATGGAGGTTTCATTACCTATACTAATTTTGATATGCTTATTTTCCGAGAGAGGGTAGAGGGACAGGTGGTAAGCCCATCGCCTCGCAACCCCCCTCTGGAAACAAAGTGTTTCTTGGACGTGAAAGGGCCGAGAAATTTTGTCCAGAGGCTCTAATTTAGGCTTGGTGTTCTTTTACGTGCTGGACCCCCAGCTTAAAGTCCCTCCCGGAGGACTCCGCGCCCAGGATTTTTACGTCCTGAAAAATCAATCGACCGCGGCCGGGTTTGATCCCGCGCCCTGCGGATCTAGAGGCGGGCACGCTACCTCTACCTCGAGACCACCGCGGCCGACTGGAAAATAGAAGACTGTGGAGAAATTAATTCTGGGTTTTATTTTGTGTTTAAAAACACGATCAAGTACATCAGCGAGGTGATACAACTCTTAGATAAATTAAAACAAGACTTCGCGCTCCACGCCTCCGAGGGTGTGCACTTGTGCAGTCATTCTCTTCTCCCCCTCCCTTCGTGACCAGTGGCGCCAGCTTTTGAAAAACATTGGCTGGGTTCAACAGATTTTAATAAAATTTCCATACTCCCGCAATAAAATGTCTTGGTGTCCTCTCAATACAAAATACTTTTTTTTACCTGTACGAAAGACGGGTAATCAGTTAGTTATAGAATAAAATGTCTTGGTGTCCTCTCAAATTTCCTACGAGAGAATGAAATTTTTTCCTGAAAATGGAGACAACTGAACGTCATTATCACCCGCGAGGAGAATGGGCTCTTTTGCTTGGATTGTTTTATATATAGGCCTATATTTCTAAAACACAAGACTATTCGTCTGTGACTACAATTTTGGTTATAACAAACTCGTACAAGGTTAAAATAAAATCTATAACTTTACAAGCGTGAGACAAAATGATTGAAATTGGAAACCACGAGGGATCAGCGCCTTCCTAGTCATAGTGTTCGATTCATTTACTAATAAAAGCAATAGCTATTGTGTATCGAGTCTTTATCGATCGATTTAAATAACCTTGTTTGGATTAGCTTATGGAATTGGCGGGCAGTTGAGTGTTCTTGTGTGTAAAGTGGTGCTCTATTTTATATTTTATGTGAAATATTCAGTAGTGACATTGGTAAAACTATACGGTTTGTCATTATTGTATCTTCATATTTCACTCGATGTGACTGGCTTCTCTTGTGGTGATTACGTCTTGACAACACCTGCCTAATTCGTTATCGTAAGTAATACATTCTCATCTATTTTTGTGATAGTGCAGATATGTTTATAGTTTGGTTAGGTAGACCGACTGTCTTTATGTTGCCAAGTTGCCTTGTAATGAATACGGCGAGCCACGGTGAAGGAGACTGTGGGTTCGAGTCCCGCCTCGGGCATGGGGTTTTCTATGGGATCTAGGAAGGGATGGAAGGGAGGCGCGCTACCGACCCACCCACGGCGGGGACTTTAGGATAGGGTGTCCATTCGTCCCGGATTCGCGGGACAGTCCAGTTTTTTTGGCAAAGTGTCCCACTGACGCGAAAGTATTATTGGGGAAGGTCAAATGTCCCGCTTTTTTTTTTTTTGTGATTCCGATTGGCCAGTGTATTTTACGATACATTAATGAAACATGCAAAGTGAAGGTCTTACTCATTGTCAGAACACACAAAACACACTAAATGGTGCTGACTTTTATGACAAAGTTTCAGAAGAAAATGCACTTCTTGATAAAAATACATAAAGGTACCTAGTGAAAAGTACAGTAACAAGGAGGCATATACTTCTGCGGAATAAATTATCTACACCGGTCTGCAAAATAAATTTAAGATGTCATTTGGGGTAATTGGTGTTCACGAGACAAAGGTAACTTAAGCCTACATTTTAAATGCTCACTAAATTTTGTGGATGAACTTTTTGTCCCCTTTTTTCCTTAACTGTCCAAGGTTTAGTAAAAAAAAAAAAATATATAAAATGTTCCGTAGGCTATCCTGAGATGTAAAACTGAGACAGAAAAATATGACTGATATGTTAAATCATATTCTTTCTTTCTTTCTTTGTCGTAGTTTTACCTCTCCCTTTTAGGATTTAAGCGACCCAAGCCGCCCGGGCATGTTAAATCATATTAAAAATAAAATACTTTCTTTCAACTAGTGTCCTGATGTTTTACGTAAACTTCATATAATTCAGTACACGAAGAGGAATGAAAAAATATAGTAAAATTGCACTAATAAATTATCATACCCTACTTATGTAGACATACATTTCCTTATAAGAAACAAAATATTTGAAGTTAACATTTTTATCATAAAAAAGTAGTGTTAAGAACAGGGAAGTTATTATTTTGCTGAGAGTTTAAAGAATTACAGCAGTAGGCCTATTAGAACATGCTTGAAGGAAAGGTATTTCGTTAAGGAAGTGAAATGTGTTTCTTCAAGTAGTTCCACAAAGTACCACCGGTAGCACACTTATCCAGCGCGCACTTTTCTCGTAGTTCACTGCTTGTTCGTTGTGTGGCAGCACGATGTTTTACGTAAACTTCATATAATTCAGTACACGAAGAGGAATGAAAAAAATATAGTAAAATTGCACTAATAAATTACCATAACCGAATAATTCTTTATAAAATCTTCCAGTATTCTAATGTGATAATAACAAATGATATAAAACTAAAATCTAAATAAAGAAGTTAATCTTTGGCAATGACAACAACAATAATAACGATAATCGTAATAATAAACTAAAAGGCATTTGGGAGGTCCCAGTTTCAAATCCCGTGGCCGGCCAATTTGACATGGTTTTTTTTATGGTTTCCCTAGTCGTAAAGGCAAATGCTGAATTGGATATTTACATACAGGTGGTACCAAAAGTTTAAGGCCACCAGAATTTTTTAAACAAATGCGTATTGGCTTTATACTTTTGGGCTGTATTAACTGATTTTTGTTTGTTTATTGTAATTGTTATGAGATGCTTAGAAATGAAAATAAAATGGAATTACTGCTATTTTCTTCACTTTTACTATTTTTTAAAAACAAATATCGATCATTTAAAATTACTACATTTTATAACGTTTCAGGGCATGGGAATTCTATAATAACACAAATAACGGGTTACTTTTTTGTATGATGATACATGTATAGTTACACAACAAATTGATACCTAAGGGCACTATCTGGATGTGTTTTTATAAAAATTAACACAGGTGAAACTGTTTTTAATATTCCGGAAAAAGTTACTACATTACTACATTTCAAAGAGTGAATGTCGAGTACAGGAAATAAATAATTTTAAATGTGGACCATGCTGCACTCTCCTGAGTAGCTCCAGACTAGTATCCGGCAGAGTTACGGTATTTTATCAATAGCTCCATTGAGAATACTCGACATTCACCCTTTCAAATGTGTTAATCGTAGTAACTTTTTCTGGAATATTAAAAACAGTTTCACCTGTGTTAATTTTTATAAAAACACATCCAGATAGTGCCCTTAGGTATCAATTTGTTGTGTAACTATACATGTACCATCATACAAAAAAGTAACCCGTTACTTGTATTATTATAGAATTATCATGCCCTGAAACGTTATAAAATGTAATAATTTTAAATTATTGATATATTTTTCAAAAAATCGTAAAAGTGAAGAAAAAAGAAGTAATTCCATTTTATTTTCATTTCCAAGCATCTCATAACAATCACAATAAACAAACAAAAAATCAGTTAATACAGCCCAAAAGTATAAAGCCAATACGCATTTCTTTAAAATATGCTGGTGGCCTTAAACTTTTGGTACCACCTGTATCACGAGTCATCCTCACCATTTCTTCTTGTATCATATCCATTTAAATTAATAACAGATGAAATTTACTCCATACAAATGCACCAATAATAGAAACAATTGCCAATCAATAGTTCCATGGCCAACCCTATTGTACAGGCACACATTCCGAACTCCTGATATGGCCTCGCAGCTAAAAGAAGTATACACACAGCTGAATTAAAATTAAAAAAAGCTAAATCCTGACGCTGTATCCCATAGGAGGACAAAGCCCAACATCCGACCAATGTGCTATCTAAATTATGTCTTTTCATTAAAATCATAGCTGATATGATTGGGGCATGTGGTTTACAAGCCGGATCCCACGGTCATTAGTGGTGATTTTCTTGACCGGAGGATCATTTTCTTTATCACAATGATTGTCCATTTAGGAATGAATGCAACCTAAATTAGGTGAGTTACATAAGTACAGAAAAAAACTGAAACAGTAATAAATGGTGCTCATTCTCTCCGAAATTAATGATTTTAAAATAATGCCGAAAAAATTAGCAAATCCTTAAAATTTAAACTAAACTTAAGCCTGGGTTAATATGTAGGCTATACCATTTAAATAAACACAAACGTAACAGGAATAATGGGCTGAACTACTTTTATTATTTCATGAATGGAACCAAAAACTTAAGGATGAAAGATCCTTACACATTATATAAAGAAATGTTCTACATATAAATCTTTCCTGTCTCTGCGTTATACAATTTTTAAGGCGACGAATTTATACGTCAGTCGCAGTGAAAAGGTTAAACGAACGAACTAAAATTTTTTATGGTGAAATTCTCTATCCTTCTTGAGAATAACATTTTCCGTGTAATAAATTATTTCTCATTTTACTATTGCAAAATTACGTCTAAGGCTTTCAAAATCCTTTGTACGCTTAAAATATTTCACAATTACAAGTGAAGCTGGTCAATTAGGACTAGTTTTCCTGTGTTGACTATATACAGCATGTGTTAGAACTAGATGCTGTGAAGATGCGTGCTGGGTATGTCACGCTCAGATCTGCTCGTGATGAGAGCATTGGGATCGATACATCCTCATGTTGAGATGTGAATACTCATCACCCACCTTTCTCCCTAATCTGCTGCTCTAAATATGCTGGCATTTCATATTACGTAATCCTTTTCGTATAGGAACATTATTAAATAAATCTTTTACACCTACAAGCTGATGGACTTCATGGGTTAACTTAACTACAGTAGGTTTGATTCAGTCATGGCATTTGCAGTGTTCGAAGATTTACTATGAGAATATTCGAATAACCATTTTATGCCTGAAGTTGTGTGCCATTTATTTCCAGCACTTTACAGTAATAGTCGTCAAGGAATTATATAAACGTGAGACATTTCAAAAGTAATTTTGGAGTTTTCATCTTCTAGGCCTTTTTTACCTCCTTACATTCGGACCAATGTAAAATCAATTAATAGGACTGTGAAATTACGATCAGATTTGGTTATTTCTTATATAATATTAACCATTAACTCACGCACTTGAAGCTTATCTATGACGCCGTAATTCTTAACTGAAGCAGAGCATATACGGAATATCTTCATATTTTATGTCTCTATGTCACTGTTAACAGAATGATTACAAAAATACCCATTTGTTATGTAGCTTGTTTGCAGTGATTTCACAGTAGCACCACCATTTATGAGTACGATTTAAAAATGGATTCAGGATTTTTGTCACATTATACGTATTTACAATAAATTATTTTCTACTTTTATATCGCTAACTGACCTCCACAATTTAATATTAACACTAGAAATTTGGGTTAAGTTAAATAAAAACCCATTCATCACTGTCTACCAGTCTTCACTATGAATCACATTACCGACGTAACTTATTTTATGTTATTTATTTTTATTATGTCATTTTATCTGACCTTTATAGGCCATGGAGGCTCTTAGGGTTCATGGAGGTTGATGTTCATGAATTTTTGCAGTTTGGTCATGAAGGTAGTAATGTTGTCTGACAGGCCTTACTCTCTTTATATTTATCTCGTCTTCTCTGAATTCAAAGAAGTTGGAAAGAAAAATAAAACGAGTTGAAAACGAAAAGAACCAATAAATACACTTCTGATCATAAAAGTCCACTGCCAGCGCTGTCAACGATGTCTTCTTCGTGTGGGAAGAACTTAAGAACGTGGAGTACAAGCACTTACGGGAAACCGCACCTGAATGATTTAGTGAGTTCAGTGTTACCACTAATGGTTGAGTTTAAATTGACGCATCAACAAAGAGGATTTAAGGAAATGTATTCAAATTCCTAAAGACCACTATGGAGTAAGCTGCTAAATTGAGATAGTATTGCAACCGGTAAATCCAAAATCGGCTTACTAGTATGCTTCTCTTGCGTCTGTTCTAGGTTACTCTATAACCTCTAACCTTAACCTCTATAGGGCCTATTATAGATACAGTAAATCAAAAGTACCAAAATGTATTCAGTTTTTCTTGTGACGTATTGTAACTTTCTTACATCTCATCTCGTTTTCATTTATCAGATTTGTCGTCTATTATAGATTAATAAAATTAACATGTTAACAAAGTTATCTCTAAAATTGCAGTTTTTTGATACCATAACACCTTCTATTGTATCCTATTATTGTAAGGAAAAACAAAATAAGATATCAAGTGAAGTATGAATGAAAAGTCTTACAGAATCTCTTACAGAATTTTAACGTGAGAACCAAGTAGGATGAGCGGAGGGACTTAGACGGACCATCAGTAAAATTACCAATTTGATTAAAATCTTAATGAACCGGTATTCTTATTTTGGTCATGAACTAAAACCACTGAAAGTTTGGGTAACTTAAAACTTTTAAATAAATCACTGTCAGACCCCGATGTATCCTCTCTACACTCTAGACATGTAAACATCTAAAGCGAAGTCATAGGGGTGTAAAGAAAGATTTGGATCGGTCGGACATGAACTAAAACCACTGAAAGTTTGGTTATCTTAAAACCTATAAATAAATCAGCATCAGAGTCGACGCACCCTCGCTGCACTCTAGATTTGTAAACATCTAAAGCGTGGTCAATAAAGGTGTAGTCTAGAGGATGATTTTGGAATCAATCTGTCATGAACTAAAGTCAATGAGGGTTTGGTTAACTTAAAAGTTATAAATAAATCAGCATCAGAGTCCGATGTATCGTCGCTATACTCTAGATTTTTAAACATCTAGACTAGAGCGAGGTTGATAGGGGTATAGAGCAAGTTTTGGAATGGGTCTGTCATTAACTAAACCATTAAAAGTTTAGTTATCTTAAAACGTATAAATAAATCAGCGTCATGTATCCTTGCTAAATTCTAGATATACAAACATCTATTGCGGCGTATACATCATGTGGGAGCCTTGTGTTCTAGGCGTCAGCGTACAAAGCTGAAATCGCGGGTTTGATTTTCCTTTATAAATTACAAGACTGAAATAAGACTGAAATAAGACTGAAATAAATTGAGATATGAAAACTAATGTTAAACTTTAATTTCTGTTTAAGTTTTAAATGCTTGTGCAGATTTCTAGGACAAATAATTTAGAAAATCACTCTCTACATTTCGGTCAGCCTGCAATGGGGTAATTGCCACGGTAAATTGTTCAAAACTTTATTTATTAATTTTTGTAAAATGAATTTATCAATAAATGTCTGAAAGGATAGGAATAATAATATTAAGCAATAAACGCAGTAACGTCAGCCATTAACCTAGATTTCAGCTGCAGTGCAGAATCTTTTCTGTTCTTTGCTGCAGAATAATGGTCTTTACATTTCCTCAATTCATTACATATTACAGCAGTCCTGGAAAATTCGCATCACCAATGCCAATCCCAGAAAGCATATAACCCAGTTTCGTAATCTTCCTTTGATCGAAGGCATTAACATGCATTGAGACGAAGTCTTAATGAATGCACCGTCTCCCTCACATTGACAACAGAAGCTGCAACTGCATCATGTTTAAAGCGTACAAAATTCGACCTAATTAGTGACTACACATTTCTCTTTTAGTTTTAATTCCTTAACACGATTTTGTAACTGAAGACTTAGGTTTGGTCTTCAGTCAACGAAGTGCTCTTCATTATTGTCAAAATGCTAATTAGTTGGTCTGCTTAATTACTAAGGCATTTCGCTTGAAAAGTCTCAAAGTATTTGGGTCACATGGGTTCTTTATGTATTAGTTTTAGTAGCGAAGGAGTTGTGCTAATTAAGAATTCTGCTTTATTTGGATGGCATCATTCTATAACTTGGTACCGTTTAACGAACAACAGAGCATCTGAGATTTTAAGAAGTTAAACTCGACATTTCAAAGTTTTCGCGTAAAATTTTGTGATTTTAGGCTGCAGTTCCCACTTAGAACGAATAAGGTGTTGCCGTTTTCGGGGTTTAGTATATTTTCTAAAACCCAAGGCGCCTTAAAGACCTCCCACCCATTAACGGTATCTTGACTCAGTGGTCATATCTCGTAACCCAGCAGGACCTGGAGAAGAACATATGTCCGGATCCTGCCAGTTCCATCACCGGTGGGATCGAACAGTTCTAGAGATACTCTACATAATTAGCAGGTACGATCCCCGTGGCATTATGCCACTAATGGATCACCACTGGAGGAAAAAAGTATTCCGATTCAAAATCTTACTGGACCTATCGTTATAAGTACAATAAGCAATGAATGTTCTCTCCTAAATCTGTACTAATACTTTTCCTGTATTTTTTATTTAAATAAATATCTTGCCTTGAATACAACTACAATACAACCAATCACTTTAAATTTTTGTGTAATTTTGGATGCTTTAAATTTCTTGTATCTTTTATTATATGTTTGTGGTGAGAGAATAATTTTCGAACATTTATTGAGTTTAGCATTCATATTTTATAAGTTTATAATCATATTTACAATTTGGCAGTAACCGTACGGAAATACGTTCAGAATTACTATGACAACTATGACTTGTTATGAGACAACTATATTGGATATTACTGGGTGCTAGGGTAGCAAGGCATATTTGCAAATGGAGCAGATAAAATGGCTTAGAAAGGAGTACAAAGCAGTTTTTGGGCCAGAATTAATTTTCCATTTCAGCATGTCCCAATTGCAAAAACATCAATTCAATATTGGACCAGAACGGAGCATAAAATTAGTGAAGTGTCTGGATCAGTGCCTTTGCAAAACGCCTCTACACTGGCCATAGATAAACTTAGAATATCAGTTGCGCTACTAACTGGATGTGGCCAGTTTGGGAAGAACCCACAAACTCTGAGACCCTTCCAAGGAAGTCCCTTTTATAGATTATGAGAGCAGGACATTGAGACCCGGAGACCTGCAGCTTGTTAAAGGAATAGAACTGACCTTCCCGTGAGGGGTTGAGAAATACGATGGAGGTTCAAACAGTGAAACTTCCTACTTACGGTATATCTAGAATTTCATAGATACTACTGCCCTTCTGTGCAAGATGATTTCCCTCTCCATGTACATCTTTGATCATAATTTGTTATTGCTATCGTCATATTCTCAACGTCTTTTTCTAATTACAGTAGTTTCCTTTTGCATACATCTTCTGAATATTTTTGTTCATTCTTAATATGTCACTACAAAATTTTCTTCTTAATCTTTTTAACAAAAATTATTTTCTTCTGCTTTCACATATTTTCTAGTTATGTTGATAGTATTGATCTTCTGTAATTTTTTTTTGTAATTTATCTTTAATGTAATAATATTTTTCCATAATAATTGTTTAATAGAATTTAGTAGTTACCGATAAACGATATCATGTCGTCAATGATGACAGACTGTGACGTATAACGGTATAAATATTTTTACAGATTTCCCCACTTCAGCTTAGTGTAAATCAAACGCTATATAGACCTAATTTCGCTGTTCATTTCTTTTTTGTTCATAGCCATATTGGAACTTGCATTTAATGGCGTACGAAATAGACAAGAAGTTTCGATTTGCAGAATGCAGGACAATGCTGGGCAATTACCTAGTGTAAACTGTGGAAGTCTTTAAACATAAAGCATTAACGATCCCATGTAACCTACCTTCAATTCCCTTATTCTTATGAAGCTTTTCTTTTTTTATTTCCATCGGATACCTGAAATAAAAATGTTTTGTTCGTTTTCCACAAATTGGTTCTTAGATAACTGTTGTGAACCAATCCCAGATTTTGCCATATTTTACCCAGTATAAGTAGACATTTAAGTATACTATATTTTCCTAATAGAGGAAGTCATGGAAATGAAAAGATAACAGTTTCCTTTCATGTCTAATTGCATGTGAAGATTTCAAATTGTACAATTCTTGAAAGCTTGAAAGTAAATTAGAGGAAGTTAAATAGCTGCAAATTGTAAGTTGAATTTCTTCCCGCGAGTATTGAAGAAAGTTTGCAGCTTCTAATTATATGGATAAGCTTCCGCTGCGAATACGGACCCCGATTTTATGAGAGTGAAGTGTTCTGGCAAGGAAATTCCAGTGAGTGGTTTAGTTGTGAACGCTAACAAATGAAATCCTTATTTACTGTGATGTGATGCTGTGATAAGGATTATACAACAGGCTTATCCTTTATTGTATTTCATTTAAATTATGATTCTTAAGGGGTAGCTTCGGAAAAAAAAATCAGTACCATTTATTTGTATTTGTATAAATATTTGTATTTCTGACATCCTTTTACTGCAGGCTCTGTAGAATATAGATATTAATCCTGTTGTGAACGAAGTGTTACGATATACATGGTAGACAACTGAATTGTTCTTTTCCTGATTTTACAATTATTATTTCATGCGGATTATTGCATGTAGTGGATTCCACGTTAAGACAGTTTCTTTCCATACTATCGTTTTTCTAGTAAAGAATACAATAACAATGTTTCCTAGTCCGAAAATCTATACTGATTATGTACAGGCTCTGATATAGTCTCTATGCGGCCTCCTGATGGAGCGTCTATTTATTTTCTTTGCGATTTCTGAATTGAAGTATTTACTGTGAACAGTACTAATCACTATACAGCTGAAAACTGTTCTGCATTGATACCGGTTTCACACGACAACCACCTTCTTTATATTGAATATGGAATAGAGCAAATATTCCCTGAAATTGAGGAACTTGCTTACAACTTGTTGGGTTGCTATTCACTCTTTGAGAGGCTTAAGAGGAGTCGGTAAAATTGTTTAAGCAGCACTTCTAGGAAAAAGGTCGTCATAACAAGAAAAATTCTCAACTACCATACATTCCGTAAAAAAATTGTAAAATAGAGTTTCACCAATACGAAAAGAATGTGCTGTTGAACTAAAACGAGATTCTTATTAGTTTGTAAAATTTGAGTTCCAGAAATAACTCCTTTAATGAGGTAGGCTCCATTATATAGTAATATTCTTTTATGACAAGGCTATGGATGTTTCAAAAATCATAAGATTGTAAATAGACAAGTACCCATACATTTAGAAACTCCTTGGCGTGTGATCAGCGATACACAAGACCTTTTCCTAAGCGGTTACAAATATTGAGGATACTAGAGGTCGGACGTTCGGGTAGGTGTTAAGTAAATTTTAAATCTTCATCTGCCCTTTAGAAGTGCAGAAAAGTCAGGCTTACACTGACCGGCCTAAACATTTGAATAGGCCTATGCCTATTATCATTAAACTTCGTACCCGTCTCGGCCTGTTCAGGGCTAAAGTATAAACTGTATGATGACGTGTAAGGGCATAAGGATTGTCTAGAACGTAAATATTAAAGAGAATTATGATTTTAAGTTATTTTATTTCATTTTCTCTCTTCATACAATTGAAAATTCGCATGCAACAGGTAAAGGTTCACACATTTTAGCCAAAAAGTAAGTTATATCACATTTATCTCTAGAGTATAAAAATAAAAAAAAGCATTTAACCTTTACGGTAGGTAATGCTTATTGTTCAATATACTTCAATAAATAAATAAGATTGAGTAAGTTGTATTTCAAGGTGAAATTAATTAGATAGTGTCTATATTTGAACCCAATAAGGGCGGTTAAAAAAACTTGTTCTCTTCTATAAAATTATTCCCAACATTTTGTAATACCATTAACGAATATTTAAGGCTCCAAATGCTTCTAAAATATATTTATATTTTTACTGATTCTATATTATTTACAGAAAACTCTTATAACTAATATATGTACACAACTATTGCATTCCGATGAAGAAAATATTTTTATCCATTCAAACTTTTGCCCTGTAACTTGTGTGAATTTTGTTGAGAAACAAATCCGTTCGTAACAGTTTATAAATTGTTTCATCAGACCACATTGAATACCCAGTTATTTCACAAACTAACTTAAATTAGAGATCTCTGTAAAGTTACATTTATGTCCATATTATTTTACATTAAAACTAAGCTAGAGCTTACCATCTACCGTTTTGTACAAAATGCAGTTAAACTCATTCATTAAATATAATACATTTCAGTGAACACATCCGTCGTTAATCATTTCTTATAATTCGGCGGTAGGTAAGAGTTAGAACTACCTCCACGACCGCCCCCGAATCCTCCACCATGGCCGCCCCCACCGAACCCACCGCCGCCAAATCCTCCTGATCCGCCTCCTCCGTAACCACCAGAACCGCCACCAAATCCTCCTCCACCTCCGGAGGGATACTGTGCTTCTCCTTCGTACTGGACGTCAGCGTTGTAGCCTTCAGCGTCATTAGCAGTATATCGCACTATTTGGTTGCGACCATCAGGCAGAAGAACTCTGTATTCTCCCTGGACGTTGTACCCATCACTACTTTCGTGTTGTTTGAAGTCGTTACCGCTGTAAGCGTCTCGCACGGCGTATTGGAAGTTGTATGGCCGAGGCTGCAAAAGAAGATATATTTTTCGAAAAATTAAGAAATTCACGCTATGCTGAAAATTAAATTAGAAAATCACAATCACAAATACTAGAGAGAGCGAGAGAGAGAGAGAGAGAAACAAGACCAGAAAATGAGGTAGAAGTTTAAGCTGAGGTAGATGATTGTGGCATTGATGAGGGAATAAGGATTTTAAGGCGATATATTATATATTACAAGCAAATTTTCATCCTCTAACATTTTGGAATAAAAAGCAACACCAAGTCAAACTTAAGAATCGCTCATGAATTTTAAAAGAACACCGTTAAGTAGAAGCAGAATAAGCTGTTGAAACAAACTTAATTTCTTTTTATAACTTAATGATACCCACCGTTGTTTTGATAACTTTTAAGCCCTTAAATTTAAAATGTATTTTGAATAACTGTATAAAAACATTCATAATTGTAGAGGTTTTCTTTCAGATATTTAATTACTCCTGAAACTTTTTTCTAATAGTAGTTCAGAAATATTGCATTTTCAGGAGAATTTAAGAGACAGAATGTGCTCTACTAATTATTTAGAAAAAGTTCCATAAACATTTTGAAGAAAATGTCAATGGATTAGATTCTTTAATCATTTGCGCCTCACTGTTCATATTTTTCACGTTTTTAAAACCATAGCCTCACATAATTAGGTCTAATTTTAATGTATTTCACATACTAATAATTTTTTCTATATCTCGTCAGAAATAATTTATCTCATTAATCAATTATGATACTACTAGCAATTAGTACTACAAGACTGAGGAAGGCATTTAAACACATTCTTTGTTGACTACAGAGAGGGATATTACATACAGAGAAGATAATGCATTACAAAACTCATGCTTTATTGTGGACAAGTGTAACCTACATAAAATGCTATAACTGCATTGCTTTTGTCGGGTTTAAAGATGCAACGGAAAGAGCTTCCCATGAACACAATTCATCTCTGTTCCCAGGCACCGGTTTTGAAAGTAAAAGTTGTAAGCTGTATTCATTGATATGGATTCCATTGCCCAGGGGTTTACTTCTGTCATCCAGTAGTTACAGTTAGTACCAATGCAGCACGGATAATGGCGATGTGAAACCTGTTCGGCTTGCAGAACGGTACATTCTACAAATTTATTTCGACTTTTAATTAATAATTAATAATAATAGTGATAATAATAGCTTAATTTATTACAATTAATAGTTCATTATAATCCATGACTCGAAAACGGATGAAAAAGTAGCCTATAATGGGGATTAAGGGCCTTTTCACACTGGGCCACTTGTGGCGGTCACCGGTTTTTGCAGTGAACACACCTGGGTCACTTCTAGTGACCGTCACAAGTGACCAAGTGTGAAAAGGCTCCAATTTAACACTTTTATCATCTTAAGGTTGTGTTATTTTTAATAAAAGTATTTAACGCATCAATATTGTGTTCTTTATGTTTAAAAATGTCAGACAATACCTATTTCGAATCTAAATCAGTTTGGCGTGTGCCGGTGGGCATAACATATGCATAATATCCACATAAAGATTATTTTAAAAACCTGATGAATCTTTCCAGCGTTCAAAGCATGGTCTATTTAATCACACCTTATTAATGTCTCAAACATTTAAATTATAAAAATAATCTGCTGTAATATAGATAAAATCAGTGTATATGACGCGACTTAGTCATGTTATTGTGATTTTGTTTGTGACACCGGCGTACTCATAGTCCATATTAAATAACCAGCTACGGTCACAAGCCTGGTTGCAGTACATTCCCGTCATTAAATTACCACAACAACTAACATCTATGTAAGGAATCGTGAATTTTAAGACATGCTCATTTTTAAAGCTTCAGTATTATTTTAATCCATAAATTTGTTTGCTTTAATGTTCAATGAAGAACAGTAATCTTTTCCATTAATAATAATTCTTTCTTGTAATCAGATGAACAGTATGATGATTGGAGAAACGGTGGAATGATATATGGCAGGGTAAACAGGAGCACACCGAGAAAACCTGCTCCGACCCAAGTTTGCCCACTATAACTTCTACATGAATCCACCGAGATTCGATACCGGTTAACAAGAATTATTTAATTTTATCTAAAGACAGCAGTTTTTAAACTAATATTTTATACGGCATTTTATTTTTGACGATGGCAATGACTTATTTATATTGCATGTAAGTTTTTTTACGTTTCAAAATTCTATGGCTTCTATGGCTTATATATGTTTTTATTTTCCCGAAATATGCCCAAATGATCTATTATATCGATGCTCTTGCAAATTACAACTGCAGTAAACTACCTAGTTCTGACAACGTTCGAAATGACAAAGATATGATCAGTTTATGGCAGTATTGTTACTGTATGCTTACTCCAAGTTTCTGTTTATCGTTGGATCAAGACTGCTGTTTGTTACAAAAAAAAATTTATTCGCTGACCATCTGGAAGGGTCGAAGAGTTCATAGCATGCCTTTTTATTGCACATTTGTAGTTCATACCGAAGACCAACGACCTTGTACTTTGGGAATATTAGGTTAATGCATTCCTTCCTGTGACCTCCATAGCTCTAATAAAATAAAAGTAAAAACTGTAGTGATAAACGACATAGTGGTGTACGGAAAGATTTATTCGCTCTTTGTTTAAAACCTCTTATATTTTCATAACGGATAGAACAAAAATGAAAATGGAATAGGAAGTAAAAGTTTTTGGATTTCGCGTTGGTTGGCTACTCGAGCTGAACACGGCGTTTCCGAGAGGCCCCGCTTACCAGCGTTTCCCATAGGAAGTCGTAAATCACGCACCGCGCTCGTACGTTGTTTTATATCGATTTCACGTGCTCCATGAATGAATCGACTCGCAGCATTCAATTGTCAATCTCTACAACTCTGTCTCTTGAGGCATAGTGTCACAAACTTCTTTTATAACTGATTTTAGAACAGAATGCAGACTACAATCCTTTGTACTTGGTATTGGCAGCTAGGCAGTAGCAAAAAGTGCCAACGATAACTTCGTTCTGTGTTAATGTGTTGATTAAAAAGAATGCTACATTGAATTGTCTGTCCTTTTCATAATTTACCATCAGAGATTCTTAAACAGAACAAGTTTTATATTATATGAATTTTGAAAATTTAATTTGAAGTAAGAAAATAATTTAAACTAAATAATAGTTAATGAAGAGAAGTAAACGAAAGATTTTGGTGTCTCGTCTTGGAATATTTTTATTTTATTTATTTATTTATTTATTTAACCTGGCGGAGTTAAGGCCATAAGGCCTTCTCTACCACTCAGCCAGGGCAAAAACATGAAATGCATAATGATAATATTAATAATAATGTGACTAGTCTGAAAATGAGATTGGTATTTATTATAGTGCCAATTTTCGTGTCCTAGCTGATTGCTCACAGATAAAAAATATTCAGAAAATAATATATACTTTTTTACTCCAACGATACTTCATACATATTTCTGAAAAAGAAACTTCAAATTAACGTTGCATAATATGCAATAAGAAGATACATCGTCCTTAACACATATGCATATATTTATGTACCCTATCTTACCGTCAGATTTATAAAGCTCTGCCAGGTATAGGGGCTTACCCACACCCAGCTGGCAGGCCCCTTGGACTTCCATATCGAGAAACCTCTGCCAGGGGAGGTTCCAGCAGGAGTTCGGATTCTGCAGTAAATGGCAACCGTGTAGATGCATCACAGTCGAGCTAAAATGGCTACTTCATAGTAACCAATATGATAGGGAGAAAGTCAGCATACATTTTCACCAGTTGTATTTTTTAAGAACATTTATGAGGAATACTAAACATTTTCTGAATAAAACCATCTAGTTTTACTATTATAAAAATATTATCGTAATAGTTTTAAGCATAAGAACATTGTATTATTCTAAGTGGATGTTGGCAATATGTTAAGCTGGCCGCGCCTATCATCTCCACCTGCTACGCACGCCTTCGGCAGTAGCACAGGGGAGGGGCCAGCAGGAACTGGTATTCATTGTTTGTTTACCTTTAAAATCTGAATTGCAACTTAAATTTGCGATCCCTATATTTGTGAAAAGGGTCCTCCATGTCGCTTACATATTGCTACGACAACATTCTTCTCGCTTGCTCGTCTATGATTTTCACATAGTTTGCAAACTCCAGCATATCGTCAAAGTTGACGCGGGAAGTTCGTGCCACGTGGCTTGCAGACGGAAAGCGTGTTGGTGACAGTTCTGGGAGACCGCTAGGGGTTTGCCAGGTAGCAGACCTCTCTCGATCGCTGCCACCTAGCTAGGTAAGCATGCTTACTTGGGGGAGGACTATAGATTCGGCGGTTAGTTGGATGATGGACTTTAATAATGTGTAAGGAAGCAAGCCCTGCATATCAAGTAATAGGGTTGTCTTCCTTTCATTCTCATTCTCATTCTCTCTTCCCCCCAGTCTTTCCTCAACTCTCCTCTCTCTGCTCTTCCTATTTCCCCCTCCCTCTCTTCTCTCCCCTCCCTCTCTCAAACACAAATTCATATAGATCTAGATGAACTTTACATATACACTTGCACACAGACACGGTAGCGTTAGGCAGATTTATATTTTCCGAAACTCGAAACTTCTTTGATATGAGCTATTGTAATGTTCCATCCTAAACCTATTAACTATTGAAGACGTTAAAACATATAAATAATCGAAATGTTATAGGCCTATAATATGGGAATTACATTCCTATCTTCTCCTAGAAACCATCATTGTTCATTAAACATGTTGTTGTGGTTATTTATGGTTTGACCACAATTATGTACTACTACAAAGGCCTGTAAAATTACAGCCATGGGACTATCGTATTTACGCACACGTAAATGCCGTCGACCTGAGGTCGAATGCGCGAACTTAGGAACAAAAAGTCAATATCTTATTGGCAATTCCACCAAAGTTGGCAAGTTAAAAATGTGGTACAACCTGTCACATCCGTAATGTAGAATGTAATTTGATTGGTCAGAATATATGTTTATATTCATTCAAACACTATATTTCAATTAAGTATGATATCTTTTATTTCACGGTATCCCAGTTCTTCTACTATATCTATATGGGGACTATACTGCATAACGAAGAGCTTCATAATCTGTACTCTTAACCGAATATAGTAAGGTTAATTTAATCACGGAGATTGAAATGGGCTGTACATGTTGCGCGCATGGGGAGGAAAGACACATCTCACAACTACTGACTGGGAGACCCGAAGGGAAGAGACCACTTGGAAGACCTAGACTTAAGTGGGAGAACAAAATTAGGATAAATTTAAAAGAAGTAGGGTTTTGCGAGGGATGGTTGGATGGAATAAGCACAGAATTGGGTTGAATGTCGGGCTCAGGTAAGCGCGGCAATGAGCATCCGGGTTCCATAAAGTAGATAATATTCCTTTAGCTTACTTAGGAATTGTCTATTGCCATTATTGCCAGTCTATTGCCAGTGCGTATATGGCATACGTATTAGGCTTATATGTAACTGCAGTAGTGAAAGTGAATGTAAAAAGAAACATTGCCTTGATATAAAAATATAAACAGAAAAAAAAAATACATATGTGGTACACTATCGTACCAAAAGAAAGTTTCACCAATTTTATTTAATGCTCTGGAGAGATCCCTGGCCATGATTTTTATAGTATATTGAGAAACATTTCCCCCATGGTCACATTGCTAGCGGAATAATTGAAACATCTCAACGACCCCGTTGGGAATTTCGTTCCTGACCTTCCATATATCTCGTGATATCTGCGCAGCTCTATTTCAGCATTACCTCACGTTCACAGACTTTACGCTTATAATGTGAACAAAAATTTTAATTATGGTGCTATATTTTTACTCTCTTTATTACTCGCTAGGTTTGTAGATTATTTATAACAAACAACTTTCTGTGCAAGGCGCTAAATCATACTAAATACTAGCTTATCTCAGCATCAACTAAGTTTTCAGCATAGTAGATTTTACCAGCTCGTCGAAATTGTTCAATATGACGTCTTAAAATATGTAGAATATGCATTTGCGTGAAAAACAGTACATTATCTTATATTAATGACTTTGAAATGGAGTATGTTGTAATGTTGTTAATTACCTGCAAATGTTAGTTGTATTATTTTAATAGTAAATTCATAAAATCCTGTGCCAGTATTATATACATAGTTATGGTTTAATAATAATTTGAAGTATTAAAAGCATTTAACACAGTCTTAATGAGCTGGTTGATTACAAGTGCGTTATTTTCTCTGATAAAAATGTATCGGTATTATGAATGTTCTGAATTATTAAGATATTAATATTCTTATGTCCCACGGTGGTCTGAAGGTAACTTGGCCGACTCTAGATCCAACAGTCGTGGGTCAAATCCGACCGCGATCGATGGATTTTTGAAGACCTAAAATCCTGGGCACGGAGTCCTCCGGGAGGGACTTTAAGCTGGGGGGCCCGTGTCGTAGATTTACTGCCACTCTGCCCTCTATCGGGAAATAAGCGTAACAAAATTCAAATAGGTAACAGTAACCCCCACTTAGAGGCCCTACGCTTCACCACTGGGAGCAATGAAATATAACAGACTATGCCCGGTTTCTATAAACTCGCGAAATACCTATGGGTAAATTATCCAATGGACAACTTAGTTCCAGAATCATCCACCAGAGCACTAATGGTATAATGAGGAAATAAAAAATATGTACTACCATGCCGGGGATCGAACAGTGGACCTCTTGAACCGTAATCCCGCACGCTGACAATGAGCTACGGTGAACACTGAGAACAAATCTTGAAGAACGGAGATGTAATTGTTTCAGCCTATGATTCCACTACTGCAAGTCAAGACATGGTTTTGCAATATATATCATACTAATTAGTTCGGAAGAACATTATCTTCATATAAATACTACTACTGTCGAGATCTAATGCGTAAGAGGAAGGAAAAATGAGAAGTACGACTCTAGTTTGCAATGTTTGCACACTCAGTGCTACCAAATACCGGCAAATACAGTCATTAGCGACAATGTACGGTACATGAAAATTTCAATAATAAATATGTATATAAATTCTGATAAGTCCATCCTATTACGGAGAAACAAAGTCAACATTACAGATCAACTCAGCACTTCTAAAACTGTATTTTACAGGTACTGCAATCCGTGCACGTCCGCCATATTTATCCTACGAGAGGTTAAATTTTATCCAGCCATCCATGAAAGGATAAATTAACCCAAAGATTTACCCTTGGAAAGATCTAGCCCTAGTTTATAGAAACATTTTTTCTCTCATTTTCATATTTACCCAGTGGACTTTTATCTAGAAACTCGCCAAAACTGTGTGAGATCGTTATCTTTAAATTATTTCTGTTCGTAAGAGTTTTCCTTGTGTAAATTCTGTTCATGGGATAATTTACCCATAGGTAATTCGCGAGTTTATAGAAACCGGCCATAAGTCAGTATTAATAAACGTTTAAGACTAAGGATACACAGGCTCTTATACCCTTTCTGATACAGATAATTAGCATCATTTCAGAATTAATGTAATTTTTTTTTTTAAATTCGACGACTGGAAACGTTCGAAATACCATGTTCATTTTATCATCCCTGCAGGGAAGTTCGATTCCTTTCTAGCCAATTGCTGGAGTTCACGTTTATGGTATGGGATCTTTAAATATTATTTTGTAAAATAATATTAGAATATATTTTTTTCTCATAAATGAGGCTGAACATAAAATGTTGCTTTTAAATTTAATAATGGTTCTAAAGTAAAATATTGCGGTTTAATTTAATTATTAAACGTGCACTCTTTGGCGCTGGCTTTCTGTGCTTTGTGTTCGATCCCGGCCTACGTAGATGACATTTATGTGGGTAAAAATGTGACAGGACTATGTCTCTAAATTTACATTATATAAAAAAGGCCTAACCCCAGCGGGACAAAATTCCGGCGCACAGGCGACGGACACATACCTAAGTTATATAATCATAACGTTAACGTACGGTTTTGCATGTTTTGATTATGGATCGCATTCTGAAATAATTAGTAGCTGTTTTGTGTGATTTACAAATAGTTATAAAGGTCAGTGATATTCTACAAACACTCATGATCTATCCAAAAATGCGGGTAATTTATATCAGGTAGGCCTACAGTTTTCATGTCTTTTCAAAATGATATAGTAGGCCTATAACGGCTATGCGGTCCAGAAAAGAGAAGTTATGTATTCATGTTTGAAAAGGAGAGTTATTTACAATGATCTCAAGAACGGAAGGGATAGGTTTTGTAATAGTGCATATAACTTAAACTAAAATGTATTTTAAAAAAATACTTTAAGGTCTTTCGGAACGGATACCATTGTTAAGTTTCTCTCTTTTAGAAAAGTAAAAGCAGAACCGAAACCTCCTACAATTAGCTCTTTTTGGGCTCTTAGGAAAGTTAGCGGTTCTGGAATTCATTTCTGATAATCGTAATCTACATGAAGCCTATTTCACTTATTGGCTGAGCACAGTGCACGAACTTTTAAACGTCTAACCTACTGCGCAAGTTTCTACATTAATTAAAGGAATGAGTTATTGATGAAACATGTATAACTATAACATGCTTACCGCTCCGTTTCCTCCGTCGTATCCACCTCCGGAGCCACCTCCAAACCCGCCGCCTCCTCCTCCACCACCACTTCCGTGACCACCTCCGAATCCTGGAGAACCATATGAACCAGATGGTCTGCCACCTCCAAATCCACTAGAACCGCCTCCAAATCCACTGCCACCTCCTCCGTGACCACCTCCAAAACCGGGAGCACCATATGAACTAGATGGTCTTCCTCCTCCGAAACCACCTGATCCGCCGCCTCCGAATCCACCACCCCCACCGCCGCCTCCAAAAGCCGGTGCACCATATAATCCGGACGGACGTCCTCCTGCACCTCCCCCGCTATATCCACCACCACCACCTCCAAGTCTTCCTCCGTCTACGTTTACTGCAATAACTGCCATAATTACAGCAGCATAGAGCATCTGTAAAAAAAAAGCAAAAGAATCCTCAGAAATTAATATTTATACAAGGAAAGAGATATAGTTTCTTGGAAAAGCAGTATGTTACTCATGGGATTTTTTTATATATTTTGTCTCCTTCGGTTCCTAAGAGCTTAATGAACACTTCATTTTTAACTTTGAAAGAAAACAAGCTCATATTCATACTCATACTCTCATGCTGCAGGAATAGTGACGTCAGGGCACCAGCTGTGTACGCGGGCAGAATAGTCAGAGGATGCATAACCAATTCTGCTTACGTATGCCCTCATTCCTTTTTAAACAAATTGTTTCATCGAACAAGACTACCCCGTAAAGTGCGTCTCTGGGTATTCTATTGGAGGACGCTATAAAGGTAGGACGTTTCGTCCGTCCACACGTATCATTAAATCTACCGTTTTCTGTTAGCTTGGTGGATTTTCTTTAAAGTGTCTGTAAAGCTGGCATACAAACTTGCAACTACTGTTATATTATAATTTTCCCGCCGCGAGAAAAGCCTTTCAAGCAGAGAGTCTGCGTGGTACAAGAATTGCATTATTATGGTAGAATGAATGCATTGCATTGTTTCCGGGAGTTGCAGAACTTGTGTTTCCTAGGAAACCTCTTTGCCTGCATATAAATGGCTTGTGTTTTGAACCAGACTTTGCACTTCCTGCATCGTTACTCTAATATGATCTAATTCCTTAGTCTCTTGTTTCTTTGCTCTAACAAATTAGCGTTATCAGTAAAGACAGAAAGCAAAGAGGGTAGCGTGGGAGAAATTTCCCTTTCCTTCTTTTGCAAAACAAAGGCACTTATAGTAAGCTATACATTATCAAGTGCCACAGTTGAAAATCTTAATATATTTTGCTTACTCTGTTTAACATGAGGACAGTGTCTTAAATTTTTGAATAAAATTCCTGCTTATAATAATGATCCTATAACGCACGTTCTGGAAACAATTGAACACCACAATAAGAAATAACAAGAAATGATACATTTTGAACTATTTCTGTTGTATTATAGTTTCGTAGAAATGTTAAGTACTGTTATTCAATTCATTCCCAACACGACAAACTGATTTTTTGGGTGAGGTGTGATTAAGGTGATATGGATATCAATAAATTAATAAGTACATTAGTAAATAAAGGTGACGTGTAATTAAATTCGCAAGGTCGCGGATTGAAGCCCCGTGGCCGACCAGTTTCTTTCGTTGCCTTTTCGCCATGTCTTTTGTCTTTTCTTAAAAGCTTTCCTCCATGTATGTAATTTATAATTTGTCCCTTCCCATACGGGCACTGGATTGTAAATCTCAGAAAAGAAGGTGAAGAAGAAACAGAAATAATCATAATTTTTTTTCGTATTTTCAGCTTAACCAAATTTATCTAAATAACTTGACGTAGAAAGCTCTTCCCAAAGTAAAACGCATCGTTGATTTAATATCTGCCAATGTTTAAATTCTATATTAGTATTCAGAACCTGCAATATTTCGTGTTCAGATACTCTATATAACAATCTAATATTACAAGATTTAATTTATGAATTAGAACATCGTCAGAATCTATTTGAAATTGTGATGCGGTGCCGTGCCTTCTGTGCGAACTAGAAAAGAACTACATTTTTTAAAGACAAAGGACGTATTTATTTATGTTGTATTCCCCTCACCATTTTACCGCAAATATAATATAATAAGAATTTGTCAATATGCAATAGTAATTCCGTAAATAAAAACATGACTTTTATAATAAACACACAGAATATACCGATATAGAAGGAAAATAGTTAAAATATTATATCTCGGTAAAGAAAGAAAAAAAAAACACTGCGAAAAAGTTATAATCTCAGTTATTTATAATAGGCTACTATTCGTCTTTAGCTCATTTTTGTTCCTCATGCGTGACAATCGTTCATTTGAACCCTTTAGGACTTAAATTGCAAATAATTAAATGAATCGTGCTGAATTGTAGAGTAGAGGCTCAAGAAGTTACGAAATGTATCGGACAAGGGAGAGTTATTGCAATTTCTAGGAACTGAGCTTCTAAAACCTGTTTCGTGAAATCCACGTCTCTTTATTTTCAGTCGATTAGGGACAGTAATTTCCTTTTTTTTTTATTCCTTCGTATCTCATTTTTAGTTCGTGAATATAATGTATTATACATGAATATAGTTAAGGATTTCCTTATATGGGACTTGCATTATAAGGGGATTTAAGTATGTGGAACATATCAATGGAGTAAAGTCTTTCAAGCAAATGAATGGAAGTTTCTCATGCAAAATGAACAGTACATTCTTGATCGGGCATAATTTCTATAATCCAAGCTCTTGTAATGCATCTCCTGGCCTATACCTGTGGAAGAATACTAGGAATATACCAGGTTTTCTTTTATTTTTTTACTTCCGGTTATAAAGATAATATTTAAAACGTATTTTTTCAACCGCATGATTACATACACATTACCTTTGTAATAATTTATTATTTACACAAATAATGGATAAACACTTGTGTCAATGTATTTTATGTTTTAAAATCACATAATTAGGCACTGAATCATAAAGGTTATTTATATGTACAATATTATGTTTTAATATTTTCTTAAAAATTAAATATTCTTTATTTTTTATTTAAAGCTGTTCTTTTTGGATGCTTTTAGAATATAGTAAAGCATTACATTCAATGCTTTTACCTTTCATTGTGAAAGTTGCAAATTGAGAGGTTTTCCATTTCTCTTTATTTACATTTTTAATGGAATCCATTAAGGAATGTATATTTAATAAGTCTCAAAATCATTAGCGTTAATTTTTAAAGTCATGCATATAATAATACATGTGTAAAGTTTCACGAAGTGAAATGCTCACCGTTCGTCTATGTTAAGCTAACAGCTAAGAGCACAATGAAGTAACCTTTTGTTTTCTGTTGTGGGCCTATGAATGAATGCTGTAATAATAAATGTGTTTCTAAAACGTTAGATGAAAGTATGCTGCTTTTCTTTGCATATTCGTTAGGCCTTCCTTTTAAACTAAATTTCCCACTAAATATTAATAATTGATTTTTTAATGAAAATAGTTTCATAAACATATGGAGAAAGGACCAAGTTATATAATTTGTACTACGTTATTTGTTTAAAATTGAAAGGTCTTTTGGACTGGTGGTCACATCACTTTTTAACTAATCACAGGGTTAAGCAGTGCTTGTTGATCTTTGATAACAAAGGATTCTTGTTACTTGAAATATTTGGATGGCTTCCATGTTTTCGATTCCATGTTAGGCTGTAGGCCACGGCTGCTATAATAATAGCTTCAGCCAGCCCCAGTGGGATCTTCTAAACATCCTCCAGGTGTCCGATTAGCACTTCTCCTATGATCATTCGTGAAATGGCTCATCGCTCATGTGAATATGAGGAACTAAAGAGGCCTTGGTTCAACAAGTGGAAAACTTATTTTAAAATAAATGTCTGAAAAGTTATACAAGGTACATTGTATCCCGAGAACGTCGTGACGCGGTTTCTGAAATACTGTACTACAAACCAAAAGTCGTGGTTCCAATCCGCGATTAGGTCGTAGGGATTTTTCAATTGTCCTATTCCTTCTGGTGGCACTAAGGCCCTGGAGTCGACTCAGCATCTAACAGAAATGAGTGCCCGGAGCAATTACTGAGTTAAAGTCAGCATAAGACTGACAACTTTTCCACCTTCACATGCAGAATATCCAAAAATCTGGGAGCCTCAATCCCCTGAAACGCCAAACTCCACGCCTATTTAGGGATCACTTTACATTCCCAATATCACTTTTTGTGGCAAAAGCAATTTTGTTTTATAGTCTTGAATCAAATAAAATAGTTCTGCTGTCAGTGAATTAATTTATTCAACGCTTGGTCTTGTGTTAGCAAGATTATTTGCCAAGAATAAAATAACGGAAGAGCACAAAATCACGATTTAAAATTATGTATACGTAATAAATAACTGCACTACTAAATTCAAGTTACTTATATGAATTTAATATCATAAATAAATCTTAGTTCCTTTTACTACATAGCCATAGTAATCTTTGATTTTGCATAAAATAAACAATATATATAAAATGTATACCTTCCTGTGGGCCATGCTTGGATAATGCTCCATCCAACTGTGTAAATTGTCCTTGCCTAATTGAAACACTAGATTCAGCTTTTGTAGAAGCTCTGAATACTTGTGCTGGACTGATGATTCGTTCCACTGGGTCTTCAGCTTATATACCTCTCGAAGATTTACCACGTTTCCCAATTTTTAATTCAATAATGTCCTTCTTTATTATAAAAATAACTAAACAAAGAAAGATCGTAATGTATTGAACATAAAAGAAATGGAAGAGTGGTGTGGGTGGGCTCAGTGCAGATGGGAGGGGGACGTTTTTAAAGGAGAAGAATTTATCATGCAATACCAAGTAGCACATTTCTTGGTGGGGATGCAATGTAAGGCAAGGGTAACAATGTGGAGCTTAACACAAAGGGAAAGGTGCGGTATGCTGGTAAGGTGAAAGGTCAAGAATAAAACAAGTGTATCATCCCCAGAAAACTCCTATTCCTCTTTCTTTCATTCTCGTTCCCTCTCCGTCTCTGTCTGTCTCTTTCTTTCTCTTTCTCTCTCTCTCTCTCTCTATCTCTCTCTCTCTCTCTCTCTCTCTCTCTCTCTCTCTCTGTTTTCTATCTATCTTTCCTCATTCCTGTAGTTACTTCATAGGCTGAAGACAGCGAAAGTGAAAGATCCTAGTGATAATAAATGACTTCATTTTATAGCTCTAGAAATATCATTGTTCCTCTAGGGATATTCCTTACTAACATCATAACATTATATTTCCGTTAGTTCGTATTCTTAATAATAACAATAATAATAGGTCTGATCATCATCATCATCAGTATTGTTCTTGTCATGGTTATGATGATCATCAACTCCGTCACCACTACCTCTAAACCACAGCGTCTTTGTAATTGTTAATAAAACTGTATAACATAATTAATTATTATTCGTGTATTTATTGACATTATTTAGATCAATTTTTCTTTTTATATTTTTGTGTTCATAATTAATGTAAAACACATAAGGAGATGCGTTGACGTATTCGAATTAAAACTTTCTCACTAATCTTAATAAATGAGAACAGTGTGTTTTATTTTGAATGCGCAAATTGATTCCATATTTCAGATTTTTTTTTTTCATTCAAAACAAGTTTTAACAACTATAAAGTGTAATTGCTGTTAATAATTACGGTTTTTATACACAACTTCAATAATTTATGACGTGTATTTAGTTGTAGGTTACATTTAAGAGAATATTTTGGCCAGACACAGAGCTTGCTTAAATAAGTTTCAGTAAAATTCATTAATATTTTTGTATAATTAGAAATAAATAGAACCGAAATTAAGTACCGGTATATTTTATAACCAAAAAGCCACCAGTATTACACTTTATGAAAAAAAGTTGTAATCTGTTCTTTCAAAGGCTGCAGTAGTGGTAAATAAACGAAATGTAGCCTACAAATTGAGGCACTTAATACTTCAAGGACTTTTAATCGTCGAAAAGTTTTCAGGACTATATAATTAGGATAATGAATATTATGGAGTGATAGAAAATATAAGGTAGTAAAGTAGTTGAGCCAGTGTGAAAGAATTATCATTCCACTGTGACCTACTAGTGGTTTACTATGAAGCCCGGGTCTTAAAGCACTTACAAGTTTGTAAGATACCACTGGGTTGGTATCTCATAATTAGAACGCCTGGTGGTATACTGGGACGTCAGTTGGAGAATTTAATGACATACCGGAATGTTGCCATGGTACCTCAGTTGGTAAGATCAGCGGCACGGAGAGCCGAAGATCCTGGTTCAAATCCCAGCTATCGCAATGAATTTTTCAGTCTGACTTCACCTTTCCAAGTAGTAAATAGTTGTGAAAACCAATATTCACCGTAAAGAGTTCTTGTAATTTTCCATTTCGTGGGAAAGAATTTCTCTTGCCCGTAGTTTAATATGCTATTGTATGATGTGACTTATCTAGTAGTTTTTCACGTGTCATTATTGATTTTCGGGTTAGTTGAAAATGAGAGTTTTCCACCGTAATTTCGTTAGCTATAATAATTATAACAATTACTTACAGGATTAATTTTTGTGCTCCATTCATTGAAGGAGCTTGCTTCAATGGACTGGCTGCTTATCAGAAAGAGATCATATAGAAGAATATTCATCACTGACATATAAGATTGATGTGCATATGATTACTTTAACGGCTCTGATATTTCAGTGATGACATTATGAACACGATGTAAAAAATCATGGTTTATGTTATTTTAGAAAAGTGAGACTGTATAATGTACTATCTTTCTAATAGAGATTTAAAATTTTACTTACTGATTAACTACCTGGACTCTACTGACAACATTCGAAAGGAGGGGGCAGAATCGTGAGCAATGAACAATAGATTGGACATGATTGTCTGAGAGGAAATAAATTACAGCTGATTGTCATCCAGAAATAGGGAAGCTAGAGAATATGAAATGAAGTTATCACTGAAACCTCCGAGAAAGGAGTGTATTTAAGAGAGAAATAGTTGAACGAAATGAACTGAAAGTTTACAGATGTGTGAGACGAATTCTACAAATCTCATCTGTCCACTGAGGAATTAGGTGAATGAGCGAGCAAATGAAAATCGTATTACACATCCCTGATCATTTTGGAAAAAGAAGTGTATGCGAATATTAATTCATTTTATCAAAGTATTTAGAGATGTGTTGTCATAAACATTAAAATATACTTACTAATATTCAATCTATTTTTGTAGAAAAATGTTTTGTTTAGTTAGTAGGCCTATATCTAACAAATACTTTCGAGCAATATTAGGCTCTAACATAGAAATAGGCCATTTTATGTCCTATAAACACATTAGTTTGAGGATTGTTCACCTATGAAACGTGTATATAGAAGTTTTTGTGTATTTATATTTTAAGGATTAAAATAGAATTTTACCAAAAATCCGAAGTATCATAAAAATCCGAACCCTAGTAATGATTATTGCAGATTATTCTATACAGAGTATTCATTCTAAGGGTAACTGGGAAATATATATTATGTTATCTTGCTTTAGAAACAAAACGTATTGCAGAATAGTTTTACCGTACTGTCGTCAAAGGATCGCGTTATGAAATTTGAAAAGTTACAAAATCACTAGGAATTGTTAGTAAGATTATGGACAATACTTATGGAATGAAACCATTAGACAAAGTTATTTAAAACTTACTGTTAAAAGATCTCAGCCTGTCTGTTGCAGTGCCATCTCTGTAAGATATATTCATAGGCTTTTAGCTCCTGTTTTTCTTGGTTTTTGAAGTTATTGGAAAGTTTTGGTTTCATATTGTGATGTTAAGCAATATAGGCTACTAAAAGGGTTACCGGCGCTCGTTATGCAATGTATTGTAGGAAATAAAGTAAATTGTTTTGCTTAACTTTTTTATTCGTTCCAAGTCTTCAGACTACGTCTTAAGGCCAACTCTTTCTTGACATTGGTTTTTATTTATTTTTAAACAAACTTATACTGAAAAATAAATGTTATAAATAATATTGCAATAAAATAAGTAAATGTATACATTATTATATTATTCGTCTAAATTTTTAGGAATACTTTTTATAATTTGGAGTATAAGGTATAACATAGATTTCAAGTGTTACACATATACAAGAAAAGGACTATCGATAGAACATATTTTTACTTCCTTTTCTTTACTTCGCTTGAAATTTATATTGAGACTGATGCAAAATCGCTTCACGTGGTACGGATACATAAGTGAAAAAAGGAGATAAATATGATTAGTGAAAACATTTTGAGTTTTCGAGATGGTGTTATTTTGTAATTCTAACCAATTACTGAGAAAAGAACTGAGAAACATGATATACCCACAGTACATGGAAACATCCGCTTGCTTTTTCCTCTGTAAATATTCGAACAAAAAAAAACAAAAAAAACAAAAAAAAAACAAAAAAAATCACTAATCCCATTTGGGATGTTCCGCGCACCAAATCCCGTGGCCAGCCAATTTGACTTTGGATTTTTCGTTTCCCTAGTTGTAAGGGTAAATTCCGAATTGGAACTTGACTTACTATTAGTCATCACCTCCATTTTATTCTGTACTTTAATCTTCAAAATCGAATATCAGTTGAAATTAATAGAAGCCATTACTCATCAACAGTATAAAATATACGCACATCATTAGTTACATAGCCTACTTTGGTATACCCTCATTACCAATACGTGACATGACTAAAGAGTTAAAGTGTGTATAAAACAAGTTGAACCTAAAAGTAAGACAGAAAATGTCATTTTTTTAGAAAATTTGAGGCTTATTGTAAAAAGTTTAACAAGAAAGATATGTGTTCTGGAGATAAAGATGGAAAGACCTACGAACATATAAAGTTGAGTAAATCAGGTATTTTAGTTTAAGCTTTATGTTTTAGATAACAAGAGGACAGAATATGAATTAATATAAAGAAACATTTCAGTTATTTGTTCATCATAATTTACAGGGGTATGTTGAAAGATGAACAGCTGAAAGGTCTAGATTTTGGAAAGAGTATCATACAATAACAGTTCGTCTGTTCGATATTATGGCCGTGTAGACGTAAATACCAATTTCTCACTTACAACCTTCACGTAAGTAGACCACTATTTAAATAAGCGAAAATTGAAACACTCAACTGATACGTTGAGTGACCCATGTCATTGATTCAGACATCACGTGTATACAGAAGGTGTGTTTCGATTGATATGATTACAGGTCCTCAAACTGATATTTCAATCTCCAATTTAAACAATAAGGTTCTTGCTCGTGCTCACGTAACAGATGAAATTGAATTGTTTCCGATAATGTCTTTATTAAGTCTGCACATGTAACATCCTTGATTTTATCTTCTTGAACAATAAGCTTATTATGTACGAACAATATTTGCATTTTTTGTTGCATCAGGATTGCGTGCACACAGCAATATATAAATTGTATACGACCGGTTGGAAGACCAGCAACGGATTTATATGAATGAAGTGCTTTTATCGGTACAAAAAAAAAAATAGCTTCATACTTTATTCTTTGCACGAGCCATTAAGGCAGTGGTCTTCAACCTGCGACCCATTGGCTTAATTTTTGACGGGCCGCAAACAAATACTAATTTTAACTACAATGCTTAAGTTTTGACGGCCAGCAAACGAACACAGGAACACAGGAACACAGGATCACATTGTGAGCAGCTTTTCTCCAGGATGAATATAATCAAGTTAATACTGAAGGAAAAGACTTTCCGACACTTACTTAGAGAACTGTCGTCGAATTTCTTTTTCAAACATTAAGGCCAATATTGACAATTTAGTGGCACATAAAATTCAAGAATGTTACTACGCTTTCTGTTATTCATTAACATTGCACAGTGAAATACAAAATATAAAACACACACATGTACAATGTTAAGTAATTCCTACAGTTATTGTAAAATAATTATGATATATTTGTGTTATTTAAATATCATGTTGCTAATAAAACAGTAAGTCAATGCGCTCCGCTAAACTTTTACCGAAAGAAAATGGCCTTTCGTTAAAAAGGGTTGAAGACCAATCTATTATATTGTCCGGGCCATGCACAAGCAAAAACGTATACATACAATTAAAACTAACGAACACACAAACAAAACTTTTATACACACTAAGAAAACTAACACACACCAACGAAACCATTAAATACGCACACACAAAAAACAGAATTATTAGCAAAGATACTAACCATATCACTACACCCAATTTTACAACTGATAACTGTTTAGCTACACTGAAATAATCTTTTCCATACTAATACTCGTTGGCCTACCCATACTTTCGGCCAGTTCCATCTTAGGCTGTCTCACTTTGGACATAAATTTCCCCACCCCTTCAAAAATAATGTGGTATTAATCAAGTGATCATATGTCGCAGGCGACTCTAAAACATTAATTGAAAGTCTCTGGCAGATGTGCCGTTGTCTCAGTGTTTCAGTGACTCCATACTCTACTCTGCCAAAATAAGGTGTGTAGTTTCTCCCCAGTACAAAGACGATTGTTCTCTACCCCTTTAATATGTAATTTTAACTGTCCGCCTAGATCTTAGACGGAACCAGGCTAAACCAGGTTTACCCCATACAAGTAAGACTCGGTTCCCCAATCTGTCTGGGTTAACGATTGGATCTCCACAATGACTTTATTCTTATATTACCCTAATGCAGGCCCTGGAAGCAAGGCACTGGAAGTTTTAAATGTTCTACCTCTACATTCGGCTGTTCCTTTTTCTTTTCACCTGGTATGTGACTAGTTTCAGAATCAACCAGTTTAGTTGAGGCTACCGGCTATTGAAAGAGAGTAATTATGGGGACGAGAGGGATGGTAATTTAGCACTTCCTCTGCCATAATGTTACTTATGGGTGATTTGCATAAAGGGCAAGGAAAATTAGTATATTTTTTGTACGATAGCTGTTTTTATATATCTATACCAGACTGGTATGCTAAATATAGAATAATGTAAATAATTGAATTTATATAAGAATATCAGTATTATGAAATGTAATGTTTTAATTATTTTAGAAACCTAAAACGTCAAAGAAATCATAGTCAAGCTTAGACGTTAATAGCCTAAACATACGAGTCAAAAAATAAAAGTAGGTAGCGGGATTAAATATTATGTTTCTAAAAGTGATGCCAGAATTCCAGAGAGTGAGCGTGATATCCAATCTCTGTTCTTTATCATTGTCCTACCGCTGCATCTAAAAGTATTACAGACGACCCTGGTTACTGTCACTGCTCATAATTTTCATTTATTACTCCTAAGCACTGTGTTTAGATGAAATGTCACAAGGATTCATTAAATAAGGGGTATTGGTGTTTTACTAGATAGTGGAGTAATTTGACAACAGCTCATTGTTCAAAAATATTTGGCAACTCCCACATCAGTTGACAGCGATCTTAAAAGGGGGTCAAGACCCTCTTTACTCGATCGCATCTGTAACAGACAGTGCAGGAATTAAACTGCATGTCTTGAACCTTAATCAGCCAGTCTTAGTCATTTACCATGCCTGGTATTGAATCAGATTTCTTGATCGAGAGTCAAAGTTCAGATCAAAAGATCGAAGTGATGATACACCTTATTACATATAACGCCAATATTGATTTATTTGAGCAAACGAGGGCCAGTCCTTAAATGGATAATGTTAAACAAACGTATAGACTTTCTATTAGTAGTTACTAACCTATTTCGGTCTACAGTCATTATCTGAACCTGCTAATAAAATAAGTTCGTGCTGATCTTATGCCACATTACGCAGGAGAGTAGGCGTGAAGATGTCTGCAACTCTGTATGTTGCACTTGTTTATTTGCATTGCGGGAACAAAACAATTTCTTTAATTTAAGAATTTCTTGAATTATTCAGCCCCGAATTATGATATGTATCCTACATGTAGTCTTCATTGTTTCTGCGAGATTACAGTCCTCATTTCTTACTTCAGCTATAAGTTATGCCTACCTTGGTTTGAAGGAAAGAGTTAATAATGGGTTCGATGCATTCTTAGACACTTGAACAAAGTAAATTATAAAATCAATCAACCTACTGTTATGAAATTCACTTGTCTTACAGTATAACTTAAATTATTGAACTTCACATTTTAATAATTCCAAACACATTTTAAAACTTTGTTTTACTGGTTATCTGGTAAATCCTAAAATATCTGTTTATCTGTTTAAGAGATGTTGCAAAAATTAAAACTGTTCGGCATGATCTTCACGTTTCGTTCTATTGTGTGTAAATTTCACTAAAGCAAAGATTTCAGAAACAGCCGAAACGTTTCTTTATAAGAAATTAATATTCTGGGTTAAAATCTACATTTGGTATAAAACCAGTCTTAATATAAAATTAATAGAATGTTTATATTGTTTCTTATGAGCAATGAATATTCTCTGTAATAAATCTTAGAATACTATTGAATAAATTGTTATTTAAACACACTCATTTGAACCCAAGAACGGAATTCTTTGTTTCGGATCATGCTGCTGTACGTATAGAGATAATTTCCATGTCAGCCTATCCCTTAACGTAACTCAATTACAATGGTTAAGGAATAATGTAAGAATATGAGTGAAATAGTTCGTATATACAATACCGTATGAAACCCCCAAGGAGATATATATTAAAATTAAAATTAATGGAGCAGGGTCATTTCAATTAACTAATTCTACATATAGGAAAAATAGTAAATTTTAAACTATAAAATCTTTGTTCCTTAACAGTTCGTTTTATATTTCCAGTGGTCATTGTTAAGGTAGACTGATAAAATGCGTATTTGTTAAATCTTAGAAAGCTTGTAGAGAATATTTACCAGTCAATGCTAACAGTCCATTCATGTATGTCTTCTAACTAAAAAGTATGATTTTATATTCGTTTACAGCATAGGTATCAAAACGTTCACAGCCCCAACCATATTAAAATGTAATAAGATCTGAGTGTAAAGCACATTCCCATCCTTGGCTTCAAGGGAGGTATCAGAAATATTGTGCTGGCCTTTTCATAGGGTTAAAGCTCAAATCAAATCTTCACCTGGAACATCCGTGCCTGAAGTTTAAGCATTAGGATATCCCTTTGTTGTTGTTTTTATTATCTTTGCACAATTGCAAATCGTGCATACTATGTCATTGGATATAATGCTGGTGGACAGTGATTATGTAATATTGGGTGTGAATACGGCTTCCGATGAGGCCAGTATTACGCGAGTTTGACCCCATCCCAGAATAAACGTGACATACAAAGATGAACTAGACTTGCACGAGGTGCGGTTTTGTTTAGGGTCAGACCTATTGCACTGTTCATGTAACTTTTGCTGCTACTATTCTGATTTTCTTTATTATGGATAATGTAACGAGTAGCCTACTTACATTACCGATGAATGTCCGAAGGTTGCAGGTCACGAGAACATTCATCTAGGAAAGTTCAATGATACAAGCTAAATACACAAAAAAATCAATCGAAGATCGAGAAAAATCATGGATGCGGATTCGATCTTAAAAATTCAGCCAGATTACAAAGTTTCTTGTTCCTTTTATTTTACCACAATCTCTCAATATCCAAGTTACGATGTGTCAATTCTGGTAGGAAGAAAGTTTGCAGCATGTGATTGTAACGTTCAGAGTTGACAGAAACCGAAGCACCATTATCGCTCTCAAAGAAATAAGGGCCAATAATGCCTTGTGCTGCAATGGTACCCCACACCACGACCTTAGGACTGTGAAGTGGCCGCTTGTGGATTATGCGTGTATTTGCAGGAAATTGCACATGTTACGCAAGACACCACACAATGCGTAATGGCCAGTGTACGAGGGAGATTGCAGCAATGTGTTGAAGTTAATTGAGGGCATCTCAAGGACATCATATTCAAAAAGTAAGACCAGAATTGCAAATCCAAGACTGTAAGCCATTTAAAAATGTTCAATGTAGCTTATTTATTTGTGAAATAAATGTGTTACACGGTTTTGAAAATGGGAAACTTTAAATGCCGCACCCTGTATTTCCTTTCCATTTCTTCAGCGTTTATTTTTCCGCTCTGTGTAAAGCAAAACTCCAAGTGCAGTATTTCATAAGCTTCTACCTTAACTGCAAATCTAGTTTCCCGGTCAAAAGAATCCTCTTTTTATTGAAAGCCGTTGGCCGTTGATTCATTCCTTGATTTCTTTCATGCAATGGGCATCTAAGCTTCTTAATCATCGAAATTTAGGTACATTTACCTCATAAAATAATTAATGGTACTATAAATATGAACAGAAATGAAATGCTTAAGACGAATCGCAGGGAAAACAAGACGTGACTTAGTTCGGAATCAAATAATAAGGGAAGGACTTCACCAACCCCCGGTAGAAAAACGCCTGGCCCAAAGACAGTTAAGATGGTTTGGACACGTTACAAGGATGGAGGAAAACAGGAAGCCACGACAATTCATGGAAGCAAGGCCGATAGGAGGTCGCTCAAGAGGAAGGCCAAGAACTACATACGAAGACTGCATAGAGGAAATGGGAAGAAAGATCTCCAAAAGCAAATCAGAATTGAAAAGGATGGCACAGGACAGAAGGATGTGGAAAGCCTTAATCGAGGACCCCCCAACGCACTAAAGGCATCATGGGGAAGATGAAGAAGAAGAAGATAAATATGAACCTGACTTGCTATAACTCTTATTATATTAATTAAAAAATAAAACCCACCACTTATTTCATGTGTATATACTTTAATGCATAGTAATATATAATGCAGTAAGTATCCTAAGTAAGTAAGTAAGTATCCTAAGTAAAAAAAAAATGATGTCGATCTCCGAATGCGACCGTCGCTCACTCGGCTGTATTAAGTCAAAATATTTAAAAACATATGTAATGTATAATTATATTTTACTGGTGTTTTAGACCGTTAATGTTTATATGTCTACTTGTATGTTTTTCGTTTGTTCTTAGATTATTAGTAAAACTGGTGAGTATGCTTGTATATAAATCACTCTAACAGTTTCTACTTATATCTACGAAAAAATTATTGAATATATAGGCCAATGTTTCAAAATAAATTTAATTAAATATTATTATGAAAGTCTGGTGGGAATATTGCAATAAATAAATAAATTGAATTTTATTGTAATCAGTTTAAAGCGATCTACCAAAGTCTAGGCTATAATATGATTATCTTATATGACTGATCTTCGCTGAGCTTATATCCGAAATGGGAATTCATAATAATGTTTTGCGTTGTTAACTCATGATTTTATAATTCCGTAATATGTTAACTACATCGACTTTCTTCTTTGAGTGTACTATACGAATTTGTTTATGCAAGTAATTTCTATCTCCCTGTGAGCATTCACTTGGTGTGGATATTATAACTTGACAGTTCTTAGTTTGATCCTCTTCTTCGTTATGGCCTGTAGCTTATTTCTTAACACGAATCCTTCAGTGCGGAGATTCAGGTCAACTGATATTTCAAGAAAGCATGATCGACTGACCTCCTACAAAATTGCTATACTTTTACCCTAGGCCTCTATTGTTATGCAATGCTAATAGTACACTATGCATCAAGCAAACCATATCTCTGTTAGCGAAGACAGACATTGTTATAAAACTTAATCACTCAATCTGCAGTGACATAACGAGATATAAATCGAAATTTAAATTTATGTAAACGTCACTCATGGAGATGGATGGATTAATGGTCTGCGTCAACTGACGCTTTTTTATAGACTGATTTCATGTCTCAAAAGTCCTTAGACTTCACATAACGACATCATTACTGGGTTTCCGGCCGTAAATTCTGAAATATAATTAATTTTAATGGAAAGAATGAGTGTTGATTATTCCATCATTACGGACAAGTCAAAGTCGTTTTTAAATGTCATTCTATTTCCTTGCTAGGAATTCTTCCCTTTAGTCTGCCTTGCATTCAAATGATAGCTGATGTACAGGATAGGACGCTGACACAAATACGCTGATTCAAAGGAAAAAATAATAATACATACTAATATTATCTTAAGGCTATCACAAAGATTCACTAGTAACAAATATACTACCAGAAAAAGAACACTTGATATAAGTTATACTATTCAATTTTGAAATATACAATTTTTGCACGACTTCACAGAAATATAATATAATCTATCCTACTAACTAAAGTAAAAATCTAAAAAATATGATATTGTAAAAATCTAAAAAATATGATAATGTTTTTTTGTTTTAAATTTCTAAGAGAACTGGACACAATTTCAGGTAACATGTTTTACAATTTTATAGAATGAGGTAATATTCCATTTTGGCCATACATAGTGGATTCGCTTTGAGTTGCAAAGAGAAGAGTGACATGTCTACAAATCATTCAATATCGTCGCCTTTAAAATGCTGATTTCAACGCTGAAAAAAGTTGTGGCATGGTTGTGTCAAATTATTTCTTACATGGTGTGTAAACACGAGATGCTCTGTCAGTTTTTAATTGCGAGAGGGTTTTGTAGAAGTGTATATCAGGTACATTGTTACATTGTTTTAAACAATAGCCTATATTTCCCCGAGACTCGGCTATAAGATGCCAAGCAATTGCAGTATTGGAAGGGCTGGAAGTGGGGATAGTGTGCATTCTAAAGAGTAGACTTCTCCCCAGTGATATTCTTTAAAATTACATTCAATTTAATGTCTTACTGTTGAGAAAATTGAGATCTGCCTTTCGTCAATGATGATGAAAATAATGTTAGACATGAATTATTCAAAGAAACAACTAAAGATTTCCTTTCTTTGTTAACAGCAATGATGCAATGAAAGTTACGATTGTAACTCATTCGAATTTTTCGAGTTATGAATTCGTTAATTTTAAAATGTTATAAGCAACTTAGCGTCTATATGCATGAACTAAATCTTTGAAAGTATAGTTTCATTATTTATTTCTGGGAACTTAGGAATGCAAGTCGTTATTTTTATGTTTCGGTCTCTATTGTCTTGAAACGTTGATGATTGCATTGCCTGCAGAAATAATGTTTGTTTAATACTCTGTACTGAGGAAACATTGTAAGATTAAAGTTATAATGCCTTCATCACACAGCAAAGAACACAATTTACATCGATTTGCATGCGAAACTTATCACTTCATCTGTTGGTTGTTGCATACATTAATGAACTCATAATATGCACGATAAGCAAATAGGATTTGTGCTTAATGTCTAAGGGCTTCGATCGAATTCCACTTAATGCGTGTTTCTTGGCGAAGAGAGATCGATAAAACTGGATCGATGTTTACTATTCATTCCTTCCTTTCTTTGTATCTTCCTTTCATAAATTATTTGTCCTTACCTTTCTTTCTTCTTAACTCCAACCTCTCTTTATTCTCTTTTCTTTCCATCTCTCTTTCGCATCTTCATTCTTTCTTTTTCTTTCTATCTTTCTTTATTTTTCTCTATTTCCTCTCTTCCTTTTTAATGCTTTCTTTCTATCTTCTTTGTTTTAAACTTTTTATTTTTTTTAAATTTCTTCTTATACAAAATAGTAAGAAAACATTTTGGTTGATTGCGATTCATAGATAATTAGCTAAATGCTTTCACAGAGACTGGAAAGTCCATTTATTTAATATAAAATAAGTAAATTAAGTCCTTCAGACTTGATGGTCATACAATGTACTGTAAATCACCTTTACAAGTGCTTTAGGAAAATAAATTTTTGTTTCTTCTTCTTCATTTTTTTAATTTTATTATCATTCATGCTTTGTGAACGTAAGAGAATTAATATTGTTGAGACAACTTTTTTACATTAAAAAAGTTAGGCCTGATAAAGATAATTACTAGGAAACTAAAAATAACATTCTCCCACCGCCAACTTAACAAATAAATGATAATATTCCCTCTTCTTTCTAAAACAATTACTAATTCAACGATTTTCAGATTTACCTGAAGTTTTTGGATTTATTATCAATCGTGCTATGTGAACATAAGAGAATTAATTTCCTTGAGGCATCTTTTTTTATACAAAGAACAAGTTACATCTAATGAAAAACAATTACTGAGAGACTAAAAGTGACATTCTTTGACCACCTATTTAATAATTGATAATATTTCCTCTTCTTTCTAAAATAATTATTAATTCAACGATTCTCAGATTTACCTGAAGAATTACTATGATTTAGCAATTATTTAGTGAAAGATTCAGTTCAATATATGAGGAAATCATAAAGTGTCCTGGAGTATCAATAAACTTCATGTTATTTTTAATGAAACTGTAATTTTTCTAGACCGTAAACCATTGCTATTCCCCAATTTGTCTTCTGTACTTTTGCGGAAAACTGCATGGTTACATCCTTTAGTCCCTTTCTTTCTTTTTTTCTTTCCTTCTATGTTCTTTTTCATTTGTGTATAATTTTTCTCCTCAGTTTTATAGAATATTATTCATTAGCTTTTTCCCATACCTATTGCATTCATAGCCAATCATTTTCCCATTCATATTACTCAAGAGCACTCCGGCAAATCCATCTTCAAATCATGAATACCCGATGGCAGGGTGAGCGAGGGTTTTTAGCAAACCAGACAAGTCCGATATTCAATTAGAGTAGTAGCCCCTATCAACTGAGTTTAATGGATTTTGTAACTGAGTGCTGAGCAAGCTTGTAATGCCACACACGGGATTTCATCTTCACGTCATTCATCATCACTTACATGACGCTCTGCTCCGCCAATTAAGTGTGCCGAACTAGCATCGTTGTGTGATGTGGGCTGCAATTGTTTTGGGCGTTATTACAAACAATGAGTGCTCTTGCTTCACGTCAATCCTGCTCATCCACGATATCACTTGGATTCTGATGTGGCGTTTAAGGTTTCGTCAGGCTATTTTTTTTATGCTCAAAATTAGAAGACATAATTAATTCTAATAATTAATATTATTTGTGAAAATACGTCGGTAGAATAATTATTATTTATTTTCCTTTGAAAGTCGATGTGAATTTTTTCAAAATAAATACCTGTTTGAAAATACTGTTTAAAAATGTATTTTGTTGTCTCTGAATAACATAGCTAGAAAAATTTCCATACCGAAAATATTTTTTATTCGAGGTAGACATCTATGGGGATGTGACGACAACTTTCTTTACAATAAACAATAGTTTTTCCTAATTTTCCTGAAACCTTTTTCATAGTGAGTTTAGTCAAAATTTTTCGATTCTCTTTTTTCCCTAGTTGCTATAGCGAACCGAGCAAGGCAACCTTCAATATTAATTTCACAATTTAAAACGCTCTTGTTATTAGGTGGCGTTGGATGTACACGGAAACACGAGTTCAAATATTACATTAAATTTTGTGCTACAACAGAGAATTGCTCCAATTACTGTAGCCATCTTGTATATTTAATGTATATTGTAGGCATTCCCTGCAATTCGGTCTCTCATTCTGCAGGTTTATCAGAATGTGAAGTGAGAAAGTTATATTGCCCACTTTTAAGGTAGAGGAAATTGAGTTGGTGCATCATATTAGATTTTTATGAAGCCAAGGATGTTGCTAAGTTAGCATCGAAACCAACTACACTGTTTGCGAACAATACCCTGTACAAACAGAACATGGTTTACTATCCTATGTTGTTTATAAATAATTAACTTATGCTATAAGTACTAAAACCGTCGTACACGAAGAGGATGACGATGATAGGTTAAACGGGAAGTAGAAAGTGACGTGGTATTGAAGCGTGTGATTACACCGGGGCACAAGTTATATGTAGGGGGTTCATGATGACAGTTAGTGTATGGGGAGGTCATTCTATCTAACTTGTGGTCATTTCGTGATGTGAACCAGTACGTTGTAACCACAGGGGGGTATTGTTGCAAATACAGGCTGAATTCAAGCCTTTGTATTCGGGGTACATTGCTGTGAAGTTTTGACGTTGTGTTCAGCTGCTGTCAAACTGGAAAAAATATTACCCGTCCAGTTGGCGTAATGCACGTATAAGATATAACGTGTGCAGATTGAGAGTTTAGAATTACGAAACCAATATGTGTAAAGAAAGTGTAGACATATTCTACTCAAATATATTGCAAAACGGAATGTTAGAACTAAGATGCATGATAAATTGTTTTGATATTATACAGTGTCCCGGATAACGTTTCTTCCAGTGGCATGAGTAAAATATTGGCGTTGTAAACACATAAAATTAGTTATATAGTGTTGGAGGGTAACAACATATGTATTTGCAGAGGTGAACAAAATATTTTTCTCGCATAACTTAGAAATGATATAGCCTATTTTAAAAAAGCAATTACCTAGTTTTTTGGTATTTCTATTAATTTATATAAAAACACTGCATCCATGTCCGTTGGATTGCGTTTTATATAGTTAATGGTTTGCGAGGTACTGAAACCTTAACATTCACACTCCCTACAGTAGACAGAACCCACGGATGTTGCGGCTTGATCCCAATGTTCAGTCAATGTTTATTTTCAGAATAGTTTGCTTTCGTAGCAGCTATTTCAATATTCAACGAATTTCAATGAAACCAAATTAGTGTAAATTAATCTTTCTGGAAAGCAGTGCAATTATAGGCGATTCCATTTTGTGACTAACATCACACCCAAATGTTAACCTCAGACTTAGAGGCTGCTGAGGGATGTTCAAGGTAGGGGAAGGACCAAAGTCAAATAGTAATATGTGGCAGCAGGCTGCAGGGCTGATATAATGGACAGGACAAAGCCAGTCTATTTAATTTTATTGTTGGACCTTGTATGGGATATTATAATAAATACGTATTGCAAAATAAATTCTGGTTATGGATATACAAAGATATGCAAAGACGAAAGCTCTGTTTTGATTAATAAGTTACTCATGTAAATTATTTTGCTCCTTTTCTGTTATTTAAAAATAATAATGCAAAGTATTATCTGTGAGGTACTGTTTGGTTTTTCATTGTCACCAGTGGCAACAAGATGTCCAGTCGTCTAGGACTGGTCCATGTAATAGGCCTACAAATAAGAAAATTAAGGGATACGTGCATTAGTTGCAGGTGAACCAAGGACCCGTCCTAGACGATTGGACAGCATCTTGATACCGGCCACCATGAAAAATCCAAACACTATCTTCCATAGATTTAGTATATGCGAAATGAATCCTATTTTCTAGTTCAGTAGTATCCTTTTTGGATAGATGCAACAGGTAGGTTGTTCGTAGTACATCCAGTCTTCAAACAATTAAGAAGTAAAAAGGTATGATGCCACAAACCATGCGACCATTTAACCAGAATTATGTTCATGATCCTAAGTTTGACAGCACACAATATTTATTGCGTCCAAACTTATAAATCCTTCAGAGTTCTTCCTAGGAAATCTGATGTTTCTCTGACCTACTGATAATCGTGAACCCCATACCACACCCTGAGTATTCTATAACGACTCGTATCGTAGGAACTGTTAAGAAAATTGAACAAATCGATATAAATTGGTTCAAGTAGCGCATCTCTTAATCTGACCTTTCAGCACAACTTCGTGACCGTTTTAGTTAGATAGTGAGAGTTGCAAGGCCAACATTGTCATTTTTCTCCACTAACCAGTTTAACGGTGAAAATTATGTAATAAGGGAATCTGTATCTATAAATTGAAATCATCACAATTCTAAGAAATTTTTCTTGAAGTTGAAAATACTGTTAATCTATAATTTAATGTTATCTTAGCAATTAATGCTAATATCGTTTATAGGCCTTTGTTATTGAGTCGGATGGAGAACTCACATTATTATAATGCCAAGAAAAAAATTACGTAGAAATGATTCTACAAACTCATGTAGGCTACTGGGAATTGATGGCGATTAGCAATACAGAAGCAATCTTGGTGAAACAATGCAATATTTAGTAATTGACGGGACAAGTATTATAACATGAAAACTCCCCCTCTTCAGTATAGGCCTAATCCCATTTTGAAATCTCTCTTCAGGTATGTTTTGACTCTCTTGTTGTCATCCTCAGTGGTTGCTAACTTACAAAATAAAGCAAGGCGTAGGTAAGGCAGATATAAAATTGTGTTATACTAGCAGGTGCCCGCGGCTTCGCCCACGATATGATATGATATATGATGTGAATTTTATTTGATCAATTCAGTGTAATTTTCAGAAATTACATAATGTTTCAAGGGAAGGAATGGTTTGTTTGAATTTTTATAATCAGCGATATTTCAGGAGTTAAACCATCAATATTTTTCAGCTGGTCTCCGCGGCTTCGCCCGCCATTATTAATTGACTCCAGGATTTTAAAGAAATTTACACTGGTAGTTTGTTAAAAATGTTTGTGGTTCAGAGCTATGAAAATAGTAAGTAAAAATAAAATTAGAATATTTGTTCATTGTGTTCATTTCACTTAGGGTTTATACACTAAAGTAACAGTTTTCCTAATTTTGTACTTTTCGTGAAAGTTTAGACTGCGAGAGACGAACATCGCCGAGTATACCCGATGTTTCACGAAGTGGGCGAGCGAATGAGCACGCTATTTAGGGCCATTGAATTGTATAAGAGTAGATTGACTAGACAGTGTTTCTGTACATCTGTTTATGTGTGATGAGTTTACTAATACCGAAATTTAAAATAGTTAGAGAAATTTTCTATAAATTATTAAGGGAAAATGAAGAAACAAATATAATATTGACTAAGATTAGAAAATAGTATTTTACAGTAATTAATTTATGGTATGTTCAGTAGCGGACGCAGAAATTTTTTTCGGGGGGGGATTCAAATAGGTAGAAAGAATACTTTAAAAAATTAATCAACTTACATATACAATTAGTTTATAAAACTGGCCACTTAGAGTACATTATATAGCCTTTTTTCAAATTTCGGGGGGGGGGGATGTAACCCCCCTATCCCCCCCCCTGCGTCCGCCACTGGGTATGTTGACCGTGTATAAATCGAGAAGAAATTTCATGGTGAAGCTACTTTGGGCCTTACATCGAGAAGGATAACAAAAGAAATGTTATTGAAGATTAAATGTTCATCGAGAAGGATAACAAAAGAAAATATGTTATTCAAGATTAAATGTACATATTATGTGACAGTCCATGGGGAAAGGGACTTTATCTTCCCAGCTGTTTTTTTGCAAGTGTGGCAAAAAGAAACAGATATCAAGGTTTCCAGTTTTTTTTTTTTCCGCGGAAGACAATTCCTTGAACTCCTTCGGCTAGTAATGATTTCCATCACATGGTTTAGCCATAGGATCCAAACACTCTTCGGGCTGTTCACATACATATTTAGATCAGTAGATTTTTTACAAATTAAATATTAAACTATATGTAATTGTTTAAGAGACTAAGTGTATCCTCTATAACGTTAATTATATGTTTTAATAATAAATATTAAAGCGTATTATCCTAAAATAGTCAAATTAAAATACAATTTTTGGACAATTATTCGTGTCAGTTTTAAGAATAAATCATTTGAAGTAATTCTGTACAACTTCCGAAAACGAAAAAAAAAAACACACACACACACAAAAACAAACAAACATACAAACGAAATAAAAAAAAAACTCACATGAAGATTAAATGGTATTGGCATAATATCGAAGTATTGAGTAAGCTTCCTTCCGAGCCTGCTTGCAATGAGGAAATCTTGGATTGTCGTTAAGAGAACCGGTATATAACTTACGGGATTAAACCATTACAAGCAGTACATCTCATTCTGGTACCATCTTACATAGGTTTTCATTTTGCTCCATGAATAAAGTAAGAGTGTCTGCTCATCTTGTTTTTTTCTTCCAGCATCTTTGAGAACTTCATTTGTTTATTGAACGGGAGTACGTATGTAGGATTGGCATCTGCCAGGTCGCGACCCCGGAGTTACTCTAATTCTAAAGAGAATCGTGTCTCTCGGATAGGAGACGAGTAGGCGAGTGATTCATCGACGTCTCACTTGCAAGATTTCGGCTCCGGTTACCACATCCACAGCTTCGGGAAAGGGCGGAGCATATTCTCCCCAACCAGAACGCACCTTTTTTTTTATAAATTCTCCTTTAACCTACTTTGATTGCACCATTGTGCCATTGTGGTGCAGCGAATAAAGTTAATGCATTAATATAACTTGATAAATAAATTAACGGACCTCTTGCTTGTAGGCCTTATCGTGGGTCCGTTGTCCACGTGATGGGGGATAGTAGAAGGCTGTCAAATCTACCGAGGCAACATAATAAATAGTGCCAAAATTCACCACTTTTTTAGTCACATTCACCATCATTTTACCCATAGTAGGCCTACAGTATAAGATAATCGGTTGGCTTTGGTGGTGCAGATATGGTGCGCCCGCCTCTGGATCTGAATATTCAAACTCGACCGAGGTTTATTTTTCAGGATATAAAAATGCTGTGCACAAAATCCCGCGGGACGCTACAAGCCGTGGGTCCATTGTCGTAGATTTCCGGCACTTAAGAACAGCATTGATAGAATTAAAGTAAATTATGTATAATACATCATTTTAAAGAGGAAGGTTCAGAGAATAAATTACAAGAATAAAAAAAGAATCACTATTTTCGTCTAAAATTCAATTCTATTTCTCCTTAAGAAATATATTTTTAATGAATCGAATTGTTGTGGATATAATGAACGATAATCTTATCCGGCATTCTTAAAACGCTTTAGTTACCGCTTGAGTAAACTTTTCGCTTCAAACTAACTAACGCGTGGAGGAAGTTTTATCGAGTACAAAAAAGTGACTCTAGGTTTATAGAATACATTTGTTTTGTTACATTACACATTTAATTATTTATATTACATATATATGATGAGAAGATGGCACTTAGACTATAGGATAGAGTATAGAGGTTAAATAAATAAATATCATTAACAAGGATTTGCTATAAATTACACGTATTACAGTCGTGGTATAATAAAATCTTATTGTACTCTGTAAGTGTATATTTGAACTGAATGTTAACGTTTGAATAATCAAACGATTACAGTATATCTGTTCCTCTATGTAAATAAGTAGGCCTAAGTGACTAACTTATAATTTATTGCGAAGTTACTGGTAAGAGGCGTATGCTGTAACAGACTCATCCTAGCGGTAAGGTTAACGATTCAATGCCTGTTCAGCAGAATATTGTATGTACTGCTTAATATTTTTCTAAAAAAAGTATTGTAGCCTACTTTAACAATGTTGCGTTTATATTGTATAGGGGTGATATTCCAGTAATAGATAGAAAGAACTCAAAATAACCAAGAACCTGAGTCCTGAATATAGGATAAAACCCTGAGAAATACTGGATTTGATAGATTAAAAGTAAACTTAACTAACGAAAGAGGTTCCTCTTCAAAGCCACAGGACCTAATCAAGGAAGCTTTGGATAGGTATATATTACCATAGATAAAGAGAATCGATATTATATCACGTAGCCCAAGCACAAGGCAAAGACTGAGGAGGATCTCTGTTATGCATCGGAATTGACCTTGGTGCTCGAATCATAGATTTGGAAACAAAGAAATGTCAAGAACAGATTCATATCATACTCCATGAAGGTTCGATTTTATAACAATCGGCGAATTTCTTTGTGATAAGTCCTTGGAAAAGTTTTCTACGTAGTGAGTATTGAAAAATATAGCTTTGATTTTTAAAAAAATCAAAGTTCAGTACCTGTTATTCATTACTTTATGCTTAATAGGAGAAAATAAATATTAAATGGGATATGACTTGTGCTCCATCCCTCGTATTTGAAGAATGTGGTTCATTTACCTTTTCATTAGTATTCTTAATTTGTTTTATAAATGCTATTATCTAATAGGTAACAATAGAGGATTACTATACCTCTTCCACATTTCTCATAACTCTCGCTTAATTACCACAATTCACCTCTCGATTTTGGGCGTGACTTGAATGAGCGAGTTGGGCAGGTGCTCCGGCCTTGCGGCCGTCCTGAAAGATGGAGATGTCGATGATGAACTGCCCTCGATCTTTATGTGAGAAAGTTTAAAGGTAATCGCAACAGTTCAACTTTTTGATATTAATGATTCACACATGCACCGGTTTCTAATGCATTTCGCTTGGACATGCTTCGAATTAATGCAAAACTGATATTTCTACTCAGCAGCTAGAAGAAGCTTGCAAATTATGTTAGAACGGTTGGCACTCCTGGATTAGACAAAAATGATAACAATGTGCAAACATATTTCCTCTTTGCCATTTATTATATCACTATTTCAAAATATTCCCTGCTTGTTGGTTTAATGATTCGCTAAAAACAAGAATGTCCTTTGACAATTGTAGTTTTTTACCGTTGTAATATTTTATCTAGGCCTATTGCAATACTAGAACTTGAATATTTTGGAGTTTTTTTTTTTTTTTTTGTTCATGATCGGAAATAAAACAAATCAACTTAGGTTTATTCAGAATAGTATTCTGAATCGCAATAGTAATCGCAATTCATTTTATTTTTAAAAATATGAAGACTGTTCCTCCTTCACTGGTCGATTCAATTAATATGACAAGAATTATCACCTACATTAGTGCCAGAAAAAACTGTCAATACCTTTTATCAATCTTCATATTATGTAGCAACACTTCAAGGCTTTAAATAGTCGAGTTACTGGGCACATTTGCTTATCTCAATCATTCTGAACAAAAATTTGCTGGATCTGCAAGAGCAAACTATTATAGATCAAAGAGATATGAATGTTCTTTGAAAGCAAACATTTTCCTCTTACATGACAAGAATATTAGCAATATATTCTTCACATGCAAGACTTTGTCGGAAATGTTTAGCGTATCTGAAAACATGTATAATGTTTCTCGTGTGTATCCCATTCTATAAGAAAACAAGCTTTGACTTAATTTACTTCTGCACAAAATGTCCTATTAAATGGTCGTGTTTCAACTTTGACGGCAGCTCCATAATTTATAGATCTCGATGTTGAAACAAATGATCATCTTGACCGGATAATGTATCTAAAGTGTGCGGAACATTATAGATGAGTTCATTACAGGGTAGTACGTAACCTTAGGACTGAAGTACATGAATAAAACAAAGTATACGTAGGCCTACCCTACATTACATGATTTGTATTCCTATTAAGTCATGCATAGGGTAAATTGACTTTTAAAATACTACGATTTGAATAAATCAACTATTATTTCATTTAATTTGTTGTTATAACTGAGCCGATGAGATATGAATCAAGATGTGCGCGAGAATGCCATTTTGAAGCTATTACACAAGCTTATATTGCTACCGCGCTTCTTCAATCCAAGCTTCTTGTCTCACACAAATATTAGTCTACCTACATGTTTAATCTATTTTACAATAGGTGCATTTTAATACAATATCATTTATAATCTAGGAAGAAAAAGCTGTTCTTATGTTAAAAATAGATCCATAAGAATATGTAAAATAGTACATTTCGATTAATGATAATATTTATTTGGTAAGATAATTCTTGGCCCGGGCGTCGTGGGTCGCTTCAAATGTCCCTAAACAGGCAGAGGCAAAATGAAGGTCAAGATAGATAGATAAATCTTAATTAGGCTAAAAGGATAATGTAATACGAACTTATAAAATCACAATAGCACAGACCCATATATTATCTGCATATGATTTATTAGTATTATTGTTATTATTTACTTATTTATTTGTTATTGATTTAAACTACACATTAGATTCTTCCTATATGTGCAATGCTCATGTCCAGGGACAGTTAAGAGTATATATATATTTACCGGTATTTATTTATTTATTTATGTGTAATTACCGATTCACAATTGTAGTTTTCACAATAGGAATTTTAAGTTCTAAAATCTAAATTTCAATACTCCACTATATAAAAACAATTTTAGAAATCAACTAGCGCATGCTTCTAAGCTTGAGCAATTTTTTAAGAATCTACTTACTAAGTAAATAGTAAACAAAACAATAACTAGACCATTAACATTATATTATTATTAAGCTAAGTCTATAATATAATATAATCTTAATATCCGTAGATGTAAACATGAAAAAATGTTTGAAAACAACACTTAAATCATAATCTCGCATATTTATATTTAGGTGCATATATGTGTTTGCATTATTGCGCTCACATAGTAAAAGTTACTCGACCAAGTAAGATCTAACAGATAGCCTCCCTTGCAGTAATGTATCAAGGAACTGAGCACGGAGAATGTAGTCAGATATTCAGGGAACAGTTTAAAGATGAGAATCGCAGAGCAGGTGGGAGGCATAGGTGAAACCAGAGCACATCCTTTCCATAATTGAACGTAATTACAAAACCATATACATAGCGAAATCCACTCTTACTTTCAAAAGTTGGTGCAATGCGAAATTAACTATGATGTAAAACAAGAATAGCAGTAAGATAAGATTTGAATCTTTCTTGGCGTATATTACCGATCAAACATTTCCAGGATAACACCTGTGGGAAAGAGTCACCATGATATTGAGATTATAATATAATAAATTTTTTTCCCAAACAAATCATAAAAATCAAAAGTTGAGAAATTGTTATTAAAAGGTGTAAAATGTTTGCATTGTTTCAAGAAGTAAATTTACAAATTCACAAAACATTTAATTATAAAGAAACTTACAAATAAAGAAAAAAAAATTCTTGTAGCTATCCTGTAATTTATCCTCTATTATGACGAACGGTAGTTCACTTTACTTTTGTTGAAAAGATATTTATTCCCAAATAACGTAATGCACGTGACGAATCTGGAGTGTGGATCTCGCAATATGTTAATGCTAATACTTAAAATGCAATATTGTTCTCAACATAGTCGTCTTACAAATTTATAGCAGTTCTTCCCACATCGGTTCATCTACTGTCATAAGAACATGCGGCAAGTTAAATGTATTATATACTAGATAGAGCCCACCTGAGAATGTGCATGGGCATAGTTTCTTCCTTACATGATATCCAGATTATGCAGTGTAAGTGGACCCTATTTATTATAATGTAACAAAATTCATTCTTGCTTTCCTTGTTATTTATTTTAGGAATATTACCTTACTCATTCAGTAAATATGTAGTTACATAGGCCTACCGTGTTATGTTTTGAAAATAATTCTGTTTTATTTATTAAAATGTTCATCGTTGAAGGCTTTGAAGATCTTAGTACACTATTAATACTTAGATAGTTAAATTTATGCTCGACCTGTTTATGTGAAGGAATATGTTCATGTAGGGTGGGGTATGGAATGTGCTAGAATCATTTGATTGAATCGCAGTCAATCATACATGTATAATTTCTTTTCATGTAAGCATCATTTTAATACTTGAAAACTATTTAATATTATGTAGTTAAAAACCTTGCGGATTCGACATCGTAGGCTTATTAAACGTTTTTAAAGAGGTGATTAAAGCAGAATTTAACAAATCATCTCAAACCCAAGGTCTATATATAGTAATTCCTAGCCGGTGATATAAATTCGTATTCTAAAATCTTTAACACTAACAGAAATTCCCACGGAAAGAAAAATAAATCTAGATATAGATTAAAAGATTGCAATTTTAATGTGAACAAGTGGACGATTTTTGTGCATACACATTCACAAAACTTCTTCATTAATTTGTGGTTTAGTGAGTGGATGGGGACATTCATCAAGGTAGTTGGTTGAATCTGCCATTTTCCATTCTTCTGTTGTTTTTTAATCTGAAAAAGTCACTAATTCCAATTGAAAGATTTCAGCAGAAACAAGCCGAAATATTAACATTTTCAAGACAAGAGAAGCAATGCAAATTACTTTGAAAGCTGGTAATGTTTTGAAAAATTTATTAATGAAAAAGAAAAAGCAACTTTGCAACATTATTGATAATATTGAAAAATTAAAACCTTGCACAATTTAAAACATCATAACAATACTTATTTACCATGAAATAATAACTTAAAAATAAAACTATTTTATATACCTGGAATTTTCATTCATAAAACTAAATTTAACTTTATATATTTATACTTAGCCTTTCGGTATTTATACTTTCAATACTTATTCTACCCCTTTTTTCAAATATTAGTACAGTGTATACATTGTAATAATTAATTTTATTTATGTTATTGTTTTCATTATTTAGCAATGGTTCGCAACCATAGGAATGAAAACTAATTATTAGAAAAATGTTATAGAAATTACTGCGATTGTTCAAAAGGAAAAAAGTAAATTATCTGTATTTGTTTTCATATAAGTAAAGATCTCGCACGAAATCTGTGCCAATGAGACCTGCACTCTCTACAGAGAGACATGCTATTGTGCGAGAGAGAGAGAGGTAGATTGGCCGTTACAAATAGAGAGGGAGGTACTGTTGTGCGAGAGAGATAGTTAGCAGGCCAATCGACGATACAGTCCCCACGAAAACGTAATGCAATGACTTAGGCAATCGGCACAGATATCGTGCGTGAACTTGAACAACATTTAATGTGCGCCCAATTGCATGACAGTGCTTGTTTTGTCTGCTTGTTTGTTTATTTGTTAAGATTACGTTTACTGCTACTTCTACTGTAACTCTTGCCGATGTGCTGGAAGTTTGTTCTCCATGAGTTTTTTACTTACCTGTAAATTTACATGCATGGGACTGTCACATTTATGCTTGGTGTGGAATCGAACTCGTATTCTTGGGAACCGAAAGTCAGTGTCTTACCGACTTTTCACCCAGGCCGACCGTGGATTATTTCGTAGAGTATGATATGCATGTAAGGAAAAACAGTTTGTATAGATTACAAAGTACTATGCCACTTTCGTATTATATTCATCGGTTGTTTCTTCCGAAAACTCTTAAGTAGATGGAAAAAATTATTTTTTTGTAATATGTACAGGTAGGGAAAAAAAAGCGGACCGACTCTTGTATCTATTTCAGAGCCTTGTGATACGTAAATAAATGTAAGAGATGTAACGGAAACTTTTGATTTCATAAGCAATGCAAATTACCTGAAATTATTTCTCAATTCAAACAATTTATCGGCTGTAGAACAAATTTCAATACATTCCCTGCTATCCTGTGAATGCCGCTAGGCATGCGCATTGGCTCATATCGGCAACTTAGATATTTTAGTCGGTCCGCTTTTTTTCCCCCTACCTGTACATAGAAGCTATCCCTGTTTGATACAAAGGAAATCTTCAGCGTTAGAGAACAATAACACAATGAGTAGCAATTTCAAAAGAATCCTTGTTATATATAATGGGTATTCCTCAATGTCGTAAGCGTATATGGGAATTTTTTTAATGAGAAAACCTCTATATCTTTGATGGTTACATTGTGTTAGAACAGTAATGCGAACTTCACCTAAAGCAAGGTTATTCCTTGGTATGAAAAATCACAAGAAATAAATCTTTCCGTCTAATTGTGTTCGATTTTTACGATATTAAGGACTAAAAATCAAGGTCAATGAATTGGAGACAAACAATTCACAACATTGTTTATTCGATTTATTATAAAAATAAAAACTTGGTACAAACATGGTCAAGGTACACTTTCAGGTGATGTTTGTGGTAAAATGTGTATGACGCTCAATGAGATGACATGATCATGTGAAATGCGAAATATGAGTCTTTCGAATGATACGATGTAGATTTAGACTGGCACTTTTCGATGAAAATAGCATGGTCAGGTTTAAGAAGTAGGGCCTGGTCATGTGTACATAAAATATATGGTTTGTGAATGTGAAATTAGTACAGTTTATGGCCATGAATCTAATTTAGTTTTTCTTGGAGGCTTCTGCCTACATTTTTCATCGCTCAGTATATTCCACATGGTGGAGATCTTACACGATTTCTTTAACATTTTTAGCATGACTTCTGGAGAGGCCCTTGAAGAGAAATGGGCATTATTTTGTATACTGAAAATTTTTTTGAAGTTACGGTTTAATTCTTTTCAAACCTAGATTTTTTTACTAAAATAAAATGGTGTACTTTCCAAAGAAATTGTTAGGAGTAACGTAAATAGAAAATAATGATTTTTTAATTTAGTTTTTTTAAATCTTCATCATGGGGGCATTCGCTCATGATTCAGATTTTTATATTAGCAAATTAATAATTCAAAAAGTTACAATCGTAATGCCATGAACACTTGGAGAGTTTAGCATTTTCAGTTGTGCTTTCACTTAAAAATTCAAGTTGCCAGTAACATAAATACTGTAATACTATATTTATTTCATCTTGAACTTTGTTTGTCTTGAGGTATTAATGGGTTCAGTGTAACATTGCTGTAGGCTCATTTTTTAAGTTTACTGTTGGCACTTTGTATATGAGCTCTTTCAAATAAAACCACCTGTAAATATTTAATTCCTTACTGCGTTGAACATGAAATCGTAGCGAAATTTTCGAGTTCCAGAGGAAAGCTTGGTTCCTTGTTCCTTGTAAGGTTCTGGGAAGAGTATCTACGAATCAGTATTCTCGTATCCGGTTCCCGGTCCAGGACAAGTTTTTCTGTAAAGGACTGAATTTAAACTTATTCAGGAATATAACCTATTACTTACTAACTTACTCAATGGCAATAGACAATTCCTCAGCAAGCTAAAGGAATATTAGGCCTATATATTTTATGGAACCCGAAGGTTCTTTGCCGCGCTTACCTGAGTCCGCCATTCAACCCTATTCTGTGCTAACTCCATCCAATCATCCCTAGCAGAGCCTACTTCCCTTAAATCCATTCTAAGATTGTCCTCTCACCTACGTCTAGGTTTTCCGCGTGGTCTTTTTCCTTCGAGTCTCCCAGTCAATACTTTTAAGATATGTCTTTCCTACCTCATGCGTGCAACATGTCCAGCCCATTTCATCCTTCGCGATTTAATTACCCTTACTACATCCGGTGAAGCGTACAGCCCATGAAGCTCGTCTTTATGCAATTTAACGAATATAACCTATGACCGAAAAATTTGAACTGAAATCACGGGAACTTTGGACATTCAGTAGTGTTCTTTACAGTACGGTATTTGGAATGTGATGATGCTTATGACTTAGTACAGCATCCTCTTGCATCGACTTTGCAGTCGAAGATAGCATTTTTGATGACGAAATAATTTGCAGTAGATCCTTGCAGTATTTTCGAACTTTCATTGTTGTTGCTGTTAAATTTCCGTCATCGTTAGTGACATTAAAAATGGAGATGTGTTGATGATTCTTCTTGCTCGTTATATCGTTAATATAGGGCTTTAGAATTAAGCGTTAAACGCTCGCATGGTGTTCCGCTGGCGGCGGCTGTGCAGGCAGGAGTCGACTTTCCCCGTACCCAATCTTGCCTGCCCAGTCGCCGCCAGCGAAACACCGCGCGAACGGTAAACTTTTAATTCTAAAGCCTTGTATTCCCTCTAACAAGTCTCGCCTGCTATATGGGATTGATCCTCTAACATAAAATTAAAACCTCTTCCCTACCGATTTTGATCTGTCCGACATAAGGAGAGGTTATGCCAAGTAGAACGTAGAAAACATTCGGAAAGAATTGTTGCGTTATAGGTATGGCCATAAACTAGGATGAAGATGAATGGATGGATGAAGTTCATGGAATTTGTTATGACTATTTATGATATCCAGGAGGTCCATATGATGGTGCAGGTGACGGTGGTACATAGCTATTTCCAGCATCATAACCCTGTCCTGAGTGTCCGAAACTGGCCCCTGTTATACCAGGTGCTCCATAGTTTCCTCCGTGAGGGTTGTATGAGCTTTGGTCTGGGTAGTGAGCCTCTCCTTCATACCTGACCTGTGCTTGGTACCCATTTTTCCAGTCAGCAATGTAAGTTACGATCTGTGTCCTTCCGTCTGGAAGCTGTACTCTGTATTCTCCTTGAATCGTGTTTCCGTCGCTGGTTTCGTGGCGGTTGTAGTCGTTACCAGAAGCATAATCTTTCACTGAATATCCAAACTGGTAAGACTTCGGCTGAAACAGTAAAATGATTTTATGAAAATCATTACAAGATAAAACGTCGCGACATTAATTTAGTTTGAATATGAAAATTATATTAATTTGCGACTAAATATTGGTTGGGGCAAAATTCGGGCATCTACCACGCTTTAAGCTTGCCACCCACCGCTAGTGACAATCCTAGGTTAATGGCAGTTAGGATAACAACAGTGACATTAGTTTAGCAGTAGCATTCGTGCAGTGGCATAGGCATACCTGAAAAGGGTCACAAACCTAGGAATGCTACTGCTAAACCAGTTAGTTCCACCCACCGCTAGTGATCACGCAAGGTTACAAGCATTAGTTTAAAGAAACCTATCGACTACCCTACAAACCTATTATACTCTTAATTAAAGGTTATGAAAATTGAACAACTTTTACCTTATAGTCTTATTACCATAAAAACCGATAATTTCCCCTCCTTCAAACTTTGCCAAATACTAGAAGAAACAACAAGTTGTTTTACGAAAACAAAATTCAGGACTACTACTGGACAGTTACGTGGTCTAAACTGTAATTTGAAACTTTATAATATTCTTATTAGGCCTACTGAGCATCCTGGTATGAAATATAGTGTCAACCAATATAAGATAAAAATACAGCTATGTTATATTAGGCCTAATATTAATATTAATAATCTGAGGAGATCTTGTCTTTTAGTTGTTTCATCTTGATCTCTTCCACCTACTTATATTTCTAAATATGTTTCTAAATATTTCTTTGTGTAAAATTGGATTCTAATTTTGTAATTTTGAATTCCCTTCTTTAATGTTTTTAAATCATTGTTAGTAACTGAATTCACCGTCCCTGCAATGCGATCTCTTATTCTATATGTGAGTGCATTATATCGTATATATTTGGTTTTATATTTTTTGGGGGATTTGACACAAAGCGTGGCAACGGCTTTCTCTTACTTTTTACCATAATTTACATAAAGGGCATTAATTTTTCTCGAAAACATCACCCATGGTTTTATTAAAATTTTGCATTTTCCGAGAGATAAACTTTTATTTGAACATATTTTATATATATAAAAAAATATCTGAAGTTTGTTTTAAGTCCACACATCCACAAACTAGGTTTCAAGTCTTGCCTCACGAGTAATTGGATTTTGAATGAGTCTTAGATAGCTGAATGGACACTGTCATGCTCATATGAGTAACAAACTAATACATTATATGGCAATTTATTATGTTCATCATTTAAAAGTGTAACATGCTTATGATACTGGCATCTACTCATTACTGGTTTTGGCAATTAGAATTCTTAAAATAAACCTTTGTGTACACATGAGTTTCTTACTTGTTCGTCATAACCTCCATGCCCTCCATGACCTCCATGACCTCCATGACCCCCGTGGCCATCATTATACCCATTATTGTAACCACTGTTGTATCCACTGTTGTATCCTCCATTGTAACCAGTGGGGGCTGCATATGAGGATACACCGTTATAGCTGCCACCAGATGCGCTATAAGATGTGGTTGGAACGTTGTAGTTGTATCCTCCACCCTGGTCTAGGTGTTCTCCATGTATCACTGTTACTAGCAGGAGAGCACTGACCACCTGCAATACGAAAAACATTTAATTATTATGAGAAATATAAAGTAAACAGTTTAGTAAAAGTTATTTCGAGAAAACTTTCAAAATACATTTAGTTTTGAGTGTAGTTTGAGTGTTTTGTATTGTAGATTCGAAATAATTTTTCTTAAGATAATGTTATTTTCTATTCCAATTTTAATAGCCTTAATCTGTTATGTGCCAATAAACCTTTTCCATTTTGCTTTCATTAACTTCTTGACATCCACCACAGAATGCAAAATTAATACTCTTTTTACAGCAATAATATGAAAGTCCAATTATTAGTAGATAAACTGAGTCAATATTAAGTCGCTAATGTAAATATCTGTTCTTATATTTTTTCCGTAGTTTTCCGTATGCCAATTCTGTAGTGAAATCTTTTGATAGGGATGAAGAAGATGAGCTCCAGTCAATACTGAACAGTCAATAAATTTTGAATTTTAATCAAAAAGAAGTTTTATTAATCCAACATCAGTTCATAGTTAAAAAAACTTAGTCTAGCTTACATATACAATAAAATAAAATTGTAGGAACAATTTTTTTGGTGGGGGGAAGCACAGATTTTCCTAGTTATACCTGTCTAAAAACTTGTATTACAAGTGCATTTCAAGGCAAATTCCTGTTATTGCGGACTTTCGGTGATCCGGACAAGGTCCGGTGCCATCTAGTCCGGATTAGCGGGACTCTACTGTATTGACGAACCAGCCCACATTTCTATAAGCAGGAGACTAGGAGCGCGAATTATTAAAACATCAGAGTTCAACGTTTTTTGTTTACGACACTTTCTTATAATCTTTGTACAACATTACTAAAGTTTGCCGTCAATGCTCAATGTTCAATGGATCTATTTACAGTGCATGGGCATTGAAAATGGACTCTGTATTTTATTTAGTCAAGGGTCACTTGAGTGACAAAAGTTTCTCCTTATAAATGAAAGGGTATGTTTATGTATCGAAAGTATAAGGTTACAACTCGTCATGCTACTTAAAAACTCGCAGTGCATAATGTTAACGTTGTGGAAGGTTTCGTTCCATACACTTAACTGTATTAATTACAGAACTTACTGTGTTTTCAAGATAGAGAGCAAGTGCGTTGTAACGAAAGAACACGCAAAAAGGTGATTAACATAAGAGCATTGAGACGTATTTGCACGAGTTTTAATCGTGTTAGACGATCTAATGCACATGAGTTCAGTCTGCAAAGAATTTGGCCTGCACAGAAGCTAATGCTTCTCAATAACATGCGTGGCGTAATCTAAATTAAATATTTGAAGTACTGCTTAGAAGCGTTTCTGAGGGAAATGGGCCCAATGGAACTGTTTTCAGTTAAATGTAATAATCACATGTTCTATTGTAGAGTCATGTACACTATTGTTTTTTTTTTAATATTCCTGTTTATAAGTAGGCTTTTTGAGTTATGACGAAGTTTGAATAAGTCGATTCAATGTTGTCCAGATTATTCACTTCATTTATTAAAAATAATTGAATTTTAGTTACTTTATGATAACAGATTAAAATAAAAGTTAAATCACATTCTATAATAGTTAATATACAATTTTAGTTTTCTTTTTATTTGATTTAATCCTTGGTGGAAGACCATAAATTTATATTTTTAACTAATATTATTGCTGAACTGCCCGAAAGACGACCTTTGCTCTTTCGAGTTTTTTTAAAATTTCATATGTATGTATTTACATGTGTGTGTTAGATGAAACTTAATATAATTTTAATTCTATTTAATTGAACGTTTAAAAGAAAATGTACTCCTGTCACCTCCTCTTTGTTAACTTTGTCGTACCGTGACTGACGTTAAAAAAAATGTTTTTCTCGTAATTTGATTTTAGGTAAATTAATGACTTTTGCAGGCAGCTATATTTTAATACCAAAGATCACATATGACTACTAAAATTTGATTTTATTTAAATTTTATTTTTTATTTTTCAGGAAAATACAAATTAGAAAAATTACAGATCTTGACCAGAAATTTTAAAAATGTTATCATTACCATACATGAGTGATAATTTTTCTTAACATATTTTTTAATAAAATAAAAAATCAATTCAAATTAGTGAAAATTGTTCGAGCTAAGAACAACTTATCATAACTTATAGTGTCACCCGTCATTATTAATAGCATCATTAATATATTATATACTTGATGGTATATATAAACCACCAATGGTATATATATACTATTATATAAATATATATAGTATATATATACCATTGATGGTTTATATATACCATCAAGTATATATATACATTAATGATAATTATATTTTAAATCATGCAGAAGTATCATGTAATCTTCGGGCAAACTTTAGCATTAATTAGTTTAAAGATTGTGCAGAAAATAAACTTTTACTTTTACACTACTACCAATTGAGGCAGAAGAATACAAAAACGTTCGGATTGTAGGCCTATCCCATTTGTAGCCGAGTAGACAAGGCTCGTGAGATCAAACACAGTTCCGGTAGCTGGGATTCCGAACCGAAGCCTCGCTATTTGCTTTTGGGAGATGAAAAAAGTGATACTGTTTATATTAAAATCCAACACGGAAAACGTTACCCGGAAGAAAGAACCCCTGGGCAAAGATCACAGCAGTTCCAGTTATTCTTCTCCAGCACTTTCCACTAAGGAAAATATCAAATCTCCAAATCCAAATCTCTCTTGAAATGTTAAACGGTAGAACCAAGCACTATGTAAAGACAAACCACCCGTTTTGACCGGAGAGCCCAAAATGGAGCCCTGAGTTACACAACATATAAATAATAGGATAATTTTCTTCTAATGGTTTGATTTTCCAGCCCTTACGTTGGAAATAGCTCAAGACATGTAGACTAAACCAAACTCACTTCATATTTAATAGTTTTTCTGTGAATCACATAACTGCTGTATCGTCCGGACTATGATTTCAGAGCATTGCTATGTAATGAAATTTCATTATTTTCATTGTTTTAGCAATCATTTATGTCGTCAAAATTTTAAGCTGCGTTTGGTTGTGAAAGCTCTGACACTTCGAAGGTAAGTTCCTTAAGGAAGCGTTGCAGGGCTGACTCCTTAAGGTTAGATGACTTGAGGAAGAGAACGGAGAGTATTTAAAGAAAATTTTATATCAGAATAAATATTTTGTATTTTTGTATCACAAATAAAGGCTCCATTATTTTTAATCAAGATACAAACAGTACCATTATTTTTCTTTATAAAGAATTGGCTTTATACTGCCTCATTGGAAATTCCTTTTTACTTTAATATACTTGTTGAAAGTATCTCACCAATGGATTAAGCCGGAACAATCAATTTAATCATGCTTAACAATAATACTTAACAATACTTTTATCAAAAAATCACTGAAGTAATGCTTCAAGATAGGACCTTCAGATAATTATGAGAAGGCTTTAAATACCGCTCAACGCGTCTATGGATATTTCATTATTATCTTATTACCATAAAAATCAGTCAAAATTCATTTCCTGCAATCATTGCCAAAATACAAGAAGAAACGTCATGTTTCGTTTCGCGGAAAGAAATGCAGGACTACTGCTGAGAAATTACATGGTCTAAATTATGGGTTGAAACATTATAACAATTTTATTTCTCAGAATTCTGATTTCATAAAATATAGTGTCAACCAATTTAAGACAAAAGTTAAAAAATCTATTAATTATTAATAACAAAATCTTATAATTTTTTCCTTGTTATTTGTTTTTTTTAATTTCTCTACTTCTATTTTAAAATATAAACATATTTATAAAATTGATTTCTGTTTTTGTAATTGGAATTTCCCACTTTTTTGTTTGTAACATTGTTTAACTGTCATTATTGTGTGTATATTTGTATATTTGTAAATTTCTCTGTTCTCTCATATTTAATAGATATGATAATTGCAGCCCCTAAATACGAGCTTTGATAAAAAAAAAGTACCGGTACACATGTAAGGTTTTGTAATGTGTGATGATTTTGTTTAATTGATAATTTAATTTGATTTGAAAGAAAAAGAAATTTCTAAAACTCAGGGACACTGGGCGTCCTTTGCTTGCGCATTAAGTATTTGTTAAAAACCGGTTAAACACACAAATTTTAAAACATCGTATTTCAAAGTAAACGAGTTCATGACTGTTATTTCTTTATTTCATAACCCAATTCTCAGAAAAATATTTATCTTATTTTAGATGTAGAGCTATACACATTACACAATATATAATTACATTGATGTCGAAGCTTCTGTTATCGTTTTGATAGGGGAAATAGAATTGTGAACGTTATAAAATAATAACGAAAATAAGTAAAAATTTTCATAATCTACTTATCACAATGCGCGATGTCTTCGCTGTTTTTTTTAACTTTTTCTGAGGTGAGTTAAATATACGAGTATAAGTGTCATCAAGTAAAATCATCATTGGGCACTAGGTTTGCAACCAGTGAGAAAATTTAATTGTAAAAACATGTTTTAAATAAATGACATTCTTGCACTTGTATAATAATCCTCATATTTACATAAATCATTATATATATATATATCACAAAACTTTTTGAGGCGACGAATTTATATGTCATAACTAGGGTTCGGATGTTTATGACCTAAAAAAGTGGAAAATATGACTGTAAATATGACCTTAAAAATGACTACATATGACTTTAAAAATGACAAAATATGACCCAAAAATCTTAAATATCCCTTCATAAAAGAACGTATTATCTAAAAATAAATGTTCCAATTTAAAACTTTTATGACACTAAATTATTACATCACATTAATTCAATCACTTTTTAATAATTTCACAGGTGATTTACTGGTTTATTTATAAAGAATTTCTAATCTGTTAATGTTTCCAGTTGCCACTGTAACTGTGAACTGAAAATCTTTTAAAAACATGTCCATTGGAAGTTGTTAACAGCAAAGAGGATAAGGTAATTGTGCTTTTACTTGTTATTGTCCCTTCACATTTCAGTTAAACTAAAACCGAATTTATAGCTGAAATATGACGTTAAATTACGAATATGACCGGAATATGACCAAAACCATGAAAACGACCGAAATATGACTTTATATGCAAAACAAAAACGGTCCGAATACGATAACAAATGTGCAATTCGTGTTTAATTTGTGTTTTCGGCGAGAATAGAAGTCAGGATAAAAACATGACATTTCATAAACATCCGAACCCTAGTCATCACTCATCAGCAATGAAAATGTTAATTCTAGTTTTAAAAACTGTAAGTTATATAGATTACAACATACAACAGTAGTTAACATAATTTGGTTTAACTGCTTACAGTTAAGTGCATACCCTATTGAATTCAAATGCTGATGGGAGAAAAATCCTCCCGGAACTCAAGAAGTTGCAGCGAAAGTCTCCCACAGTCACTCCAGTACGAAACAAAACACTTCCGAGTGGACCTCAGCGCAGGGCTCGCATGTTGACTAACATTGTCGCAATCAGTTATATCACTGTTACCTATTTTGTAATTTGTATAAAGGTTGCTGGTTTCTTTAATTTGTAGAATTTCATGATTTTATCCATGAACTTATTCCAGTAGTTATTTGAGATAATGCGAAGCTGGCAATAGGGACTGGATTTCCGTATTGATAAGTCTAATCAACCACACTTTTTTTTGTATTATTACATATATTGATATAGGTATTGGTCTGTAAATAGTTTATTTAATGTGAGTAATTGTATGTATATAGGCCTATGTGTATAACTGGAATTTATTTGCAACACTGCCAGCGATCTGTTGGCCCACTTGCAGTTTAAGAAAATAAATAATATAAGAATAAAAACAAAATTTAATATATAAAATTACATGCATAGTTAGATGAATTTATTTTGACCTAGCCAGACTGTTTCGTACAGATCCAAGAAATGCAGAACATGGTTCTAATAGTAAGTCGATGGGTATTCGTGAGATAAGAAACAGAAATGAAGGTAAATGAAAATGGTAAACAAGAAATGTATCAAGAAATTTGGCCTATGGCCGGCTAAAATTTTAAATAAAAGACCATTATTATCGCCTTGGCCTTCACCCGTTACGGTTATGTAACGACGATTGTATACTGTTACTTATACCGTAACCGTCTCCTGTTAACCGTGAGCCGGAATTTTTTGCCGCAAATGTACATGCTATAAATCTGGCCTATGGCCAGGAATTTGGGAACAGACAATACCAGTGCCTTCCTTACCACAGGTCCACTCAGGTTTTAAAACTAAGTTATACACCTTTTATCACTATTGATTTTATCATGAACTGACTGGACTTAGTCTGCTATGGCTGTTTGATTGGCTTATGGGTTTTTTTAACGACGAGTGTGTACTGAAATTTAGGCATGCGATCGTCCCGTTCAATACTCACAAGTTACAAAGAATTCACACTCCTGTTGAGTAATTTATTGAAGTTGAAAATCTTTGCTTATAGTAATTTTAAATATCATACTTAGCTGCATTGTGTTTAACATGGTCATTCTTCATGTAGGCCTATACTACGAAGTAATTGTGGGTTGAGCAAGAAGGAATTATTTGACATTCAACCCTAAATTCTGAGCGTGTCATCACAGTCGTTGAAACGTGTTCCACCATTATTTTAAAAAGTTAAGGCTATTGTCCTGTTTACTGTTACATTTATTTAAAGCCTCAGATGTTATATTTAATACATTATTACGTAGAAACAATTTTCAAAATTCTTTGAAAGGGTTCACACCCTCAATCAGAATTTCAACTTGAATCTTTCTTTCTCTCTCTCTCTTTCTCTACTTTCTATTTAAAAGCATTTTATCATAAAATTATCGACTTACTTACTTACTCAAGGTAGTCCCAGAGGGTTCCAGGAGGTGTGAGGCTCCCAGATTTTGGACATTCGGCACGTGAAGGTGGTAAGGTTGTCAGCCTTACGCACCGGACGCCTTTACCCCCAGGAGTGCTCCTGGAACTCATTTCTGTTAGAGGCTGAGTCGACCCCAGGGCCATGGTGCCACCAGAAGGATTAGGCCAATCGAAAAACTCCAACGACCTCATCGGGAATCGAACCCGCGACTTTCTGGTTTCTAGCGCAGCGCCTCAACTAATACGCTACGGCGTACCCCCACTTACTTACTCAATAGAAATAGATAATTCCTAGTCAAGCTAAAGGAATATTATCTATTTGAAGGAAACCCGAAGGTTCATTGCCGCGCCTACCTGTACCTGCCATTCAACCCATTCCCCAACTTAGGGGTAGTCGATACAAGTAACAACAATATAAAATTAACAGCATTTGAAAAATCTAATAAGACGATTTGCTTAAAATGAACTTGAACAAGATCTTTAGCGGATAATAAAATTGTTTGGCATATTAATGGTTTCTTATGATGTTAATAGAACACTCCAGTGTTTCTAACCCTATTAACATTTTGAAGTACCTATTTACCAAGGCCAAATCCTACAAAAATTGACAAAATAATTAGTGACGGTATCCCTAGAGCCTGAAAATAATGATTGAACATTTTGCAATCTCAAGTTTTAGAAATATATTGTCTTGATCGATCTTAAAATCTATTTTCATAGCATTAAATGAAAATACGCACAGGCGGTTTTTTGGGTTTGTTCTTAAATTTAAAACTGGCCTTAAGTAACATCAGTTTTCAGTTCGGCCTATTTGAAAACCCTTAAATATTCACTATTATCCACACATTATATAGTACACCATACACTAATAATCACAAGATTATCTCATCTGGGGCTTTCAAACAAGGTAATTTTAAGATCATAAAAGGATGGTTGGTTGGTGGGTTGGTTGGTTGGTGGGTTGGTTGGTTGGTGGGTTGGTGGGTTGTTTGGTTGGTTGGTTGGTTGGTATATGGTTATTTAACGACGGGAATACACTGCAACTTAGGCCTGTGACCGTCGCCGGTGTGCCGGAGTTTTGTCCCGCAGGAGTTCTTTTACATGCCGGTAAATCTACTGACTAGGGCCTGTCACATTTATGCACACATAAATGTCATCGACCTGGGCCGAGATCGAACCCGCAACCTTGGGCACAAAAAGCCAGAAGACCTTTAAAGGTTTTCAGTATGTAATAGCTAACAATATGTAATGTAGGCCTAATCTAATAATAAATAATTAAAAATTAAATTCCGAGTCTATTCTTTAAGTTATTTTTAAGTTTTCACGAAGCCATTATCTAGCAATGGGGTTGACCGCGGCGGATTCGACCCAAAATCCATCAGTCTACTTTACTGTTCCATCTTATTTCAAATCCCAGCCTTTCCACAGCTTCTTATGAATTTTTTACATTACGGTATTAAATTCATACTTTGACAACACTATTTATTGTTTTTATCCTATCACTCTTGAATGAATTCGAACCACAGACTGCAAGACACGTTAGCAGTATTTTCCAATTAGGCCTATCCAAGTAGTGAGTGATTGCTATTCACATAGCTATCCAGTAGTACACCGTATTTGGACTGGTCACTTTCTTGAAACCGCTACCTATTTCACTTTTATATTCACACATTAAATCAGTGTCCATAAAAAATTAGATTTTCCAGTCTGTTGCACTTTAGCACCTACCTTAGTGTATTCCATGTTAGAGTTTGTTTGTTCTTGTGCGAAGGTGAAATGTGATGTGACTTTACAATGAGTAGAGCAATTTCTTTTTATATAGCATGCACTGTTTTCTCTATTTCATCTGGGAGACATTATACATTCGTTCCTATTGTTTGAGCCGGAGAAATGGTTGGATGCGTAACAAAGCAGAGATGAAAGATGATGAGGGAGCGGGAGGGGGAAGGGGGAGGTAAAAGATCTACTTAATTATTAAATTGCATTAAAGCTAATCTTTCACCAGACTTTTGCTTGTTAGCCGGAAGCATTTATTGTTGCAGACAAACGGATTCGTTCTCTATGTTGTCATCTTGAAATGGTGACATATGAACTGTTTCTTCAACTAAAGTACCGGTAGTTCTAAATATTGTTTCTCCTTAGGTAAGTAAACATGGGAAGATACCTAATAGTATAAGTGACTACGGTAGTGAAGTACAATTCCTTATGAAACAAGTTATGTAAGCGAAATTTCGACTGCTTATTAAGGTGGACATGTCGTGTGACAATTAAATGTCTCTGCAGATCTAGTTATTTATTAATTCTGCCATCCGGGTCAGTGGAATTTCCCCGAGCTTTCGGCAACCATTCATTGCCTTAATGACGAGAGTTCCTGAGAAAGAGATTTGGGCCACCACGTTTGCGCCATTTCGCTTCTTAGGCTATACTCTGAAAGTCAATTTTGCTGTAGCATCACAATGTGTTAGCGCCAACCGAAATAATAAATAAATAAACAAACAAACATACTAGCATCATATGAATATCTATTGTCGCAATTTCCCATCCACTTTTCTAGATAGGGGATTGACAGAAGTGTAACTCAATCCTCATCTGGTGTAGTTAAAACTTGGGTTCTAGTACTAATTTATTGTTAATGGACATATAATCATCTGTATATTTTGATTTACATATATTACAAAAATATATATTACTAATGTTAAAACTGAAGAGGGTTATTTAAATATCAAACGTGCTTTACAAAATCAAAGCAAGAATTTGTACTTTCTTTATATACTTTTTAATCTGCAATATTGTCTGGTTCAGTTATCCTCCTCTTCTTACTTTTTGGGCAAGTTGGTCTGTTTCGATAATCCTCATCTTAAATAATCCTATCTATGAAAGCAGAATAGCACTAAGCGCAAACTCGTTCCCCTGCATTAGTGATCGAAGGAGAAAACAGCGACTTTGGTGAACACATTGCATCCAACAGATTGGACTCCCTAAAACCTGGGTGGTGTACAATAATTGGGAAACCCGATAATTAATTATTTTATTGATTCTACGCACTTAAGTGCAGTTAAGCATGGATGTAAAAATATAGATTTTTCCACTCTAATCAGTAATCCAAGGTTTAGAGGTTTTGGTTTGCTTTCTAGTTGTCATTGCACTTTTTTGAGATTAGTAATTATATGGCATATTGTTGAGCGTGATAGATAAAATTTAAATAAAATGCCTGCTTTGCTAAGCTTTTTAAAATCGTAGTTAGGCTTTTCAGTTTTCATAACATCATCTTCAGGACATGTGTTTTGTAAATAGGACCTCTCAGCTTACTCGAGACCTCTTTTGAGTCTCTTTAGAGCAATTGTACAGCTCCGTCATTCTCTCAAGACCCAAATAACGAAGGATTTGCCCATAACCTCTGAAAGGGGAAGAAGGAACAGGTTAAGTAAAAAAAACGGCCGTTAATGTTGCTTAGGAACCTTTGATTTCAGAGTACGAAGATCTTAATCGTTCCACAAATATACATGGAAGAAGGTCTTAGGTGTTTTTTTTTCTGTGACATTTTAGACCCGAAAATTTATTTAATCAACCCGGATCGAACCCGCGAACCTTTTTGTATAAAGCAATACTAGAAATTGAAATTGAAATTGTTTACTGCCCCGATAATGAAATGAAAAACTAAATTATCAACAGCAGACATTTTTAGCCTAATATCTGATTTCTCATGTAGGCCTAAGCTATGAGGTTAGTAGATAGTCTTCTGGTAAGTAGGTCTACTTAAGAAACAGAATCTGTACTTCATAACAGTTATCATACGCTGTTGGAGGACGTTACATACATTTAAAAAAAAACAAAAAAAATTAAAACTCATTGAGCTAGTAAGTGTATAAAGTTTACATACTCTCAGATACCGAATAGTGAAAGCAGAGAATATAAATGGAAAAGAAAGCAGGTGCGCTCTACAAAAAAGATGATTTCTGTGGTTCAGATCGTTAGTGAAATAATATGTCTAAAAATAAAAATAAATTATTTACCCAAAATATCTTGGCGTAATTCAATACACGACTGGAGCCAGAAGCATTATAATATAAACTAACACAGAAAAGCGCTTAATATGTTCTTAGTAGCTTCTCAATTTTTAACCTCTTTGTTCGCAAATGTATATCTCTCAAAATAAACCCATGTTTTAAGTTAATATAGGGGAAGACGCATTATTCGTAGCCTATAGGCTTACATAAGCTGGTTTACTCGCCGGTTACCTGTTGTTTCGCAACATAAACTAATTTCATGGTGTAATGTGATCACTTACGCGTGTGTAGTTTGCATTAGCAGACAATTCCTCTTAGGTGAGGGATTACCATACAGGCTTTCTGAGAAAGCATAATTGCCGGAAAAATAATTTAATTTAATTTAATATGCCCTGAGCATCGAGGAGATGCTATAGGCTATTTATAAAATGTAATGAATTACAAAGTGCAGTACAAGCAAATTAAAAACGACAATTAAAATAGAAATAAGCGTAAGTATAAGATCGAACAATCCAAAAATACATATCCGAGAACAAAATAAGGAAAGAAAATACTAATTGATATTTAAATTTTGCACTATAGAGAAATATTCATACCACTCAGCCATGGGGACGGATATCCAACCAATTACACCTATAAATCATATTTCATATATGACCATTATGAAAATAGGATACCAAAATAAATTTAAAAGAATGAATTTCGGGAATTTTGGAAATACGGGATATATGTTGAAAAATACGGGAACCTGGATTTTCGTCCAAATTAAGTGAAAATACGAGATTTCCTGGAAAATACTGGATAGTTGCAACCCTAGTCAGTGTTCTTATAACCTTCTTTTTATAGAAGAAAGAGTATACTGCACTGATATTCCCCCTAATACCTGTATAGTAGAACACTGTACTATTGAAGTATGCACAATAGACGATACGCTAAAATCTTGCTTATAATCTGTACTATAAAAAATTGTTGGAGAAAATGGAGATGACCTGTTCCATATACTTGAATTATATCATCCATAAAGTAAAACCTTTAATGCTGTGTTAATTTTTTTTCCTCCGTAGCTCAAATCAGTTTAACTTGAATTATCTGTATTAATATCACAGAGGCAAAATAAAAGCTGACATACCTACGCAGTTGACAAATAGGATAAGCGAATTCAGAGAAATACATTAACATGGCATGCATTCCAGAGACGACGACAAAGTTTCCGTAGTCTAATTAAACATCCTGACTGCGGTTTAGCGACTCCTCCCTTCAAGAATTCGGGTAATTAGAGTTCGCACTTTACAGGGTGTTGAGTGCTCGTCACAAAACTTCGTCAAGCGTTTGTCTGAGTGTTTCGCTTTAGGCCTCAATTTTTGTGGCTTCCACTATTCCTTTTATTTAGCTCTTGCTTTGTACGTTTTTCTTCTGGCCGAATCCTTGACGATCTGAAAAATCTGGGAAAATGGGGAAAATATAACATCTAAAATTTGTGTGTCACCTATTACACGTATAATCTACACGATTGCTATCAGATGTATACTGTATTACTAGCTAATATGGAATTCTTATTTTTTATCCCCCAGTTGAAGCTTCAAGTTCAATGCGTAACCTAATTCCTGAGTAACGCAACTATGCTACATGGGTTTCTGTAGACTAGGTAATGAAGAAACAGGAAAATAAATAGATGACTTGGAAAATTCTGTAACAAAAATACAAATGTAGAATAGATCTACTTAAATAAAATACATTACTACCAGTCATTTCATTTGTGACTTTCGATAAGCCAATAAGATTAAGTTTTGCACATGAGAAATACATCTACGATTGTATACTCTGCTGTCAACTATGCTAACTTCCATGTTAACATGTCTTGTTTTTTGGCTTGAGCTACTTATTGCAATGTAGCTAAGGATCATTGATCGGTGGAGAATAGAATTCCTGCTATGGAAATAGTGTTCGTAATATTGTCATAGAGAGCTTTCGCGACCACCTAAGTTACAACAAACGAGCGATGACAATGGCAGACATCTGCTGATGTCATATTCAAGAAGAAAATGGTGTATGTGTAATGGCACGTTGTGTACATCTTTGAAACTTAAATTGAATTTGTCATTGTACGACATATTTTTTTGACATTGCATTTTTATTTTTTACCATTTCGACCATTTTTGTTGATTGCATGATTGAGCAAACTTCCAATTGCATTTCTAGGTGATTAGTGTAGACTGATAATAAATTTTCAATTTCAAATGAACCGGGCTATTTCTCTATGTCTTATATTGACTTTCTGCCATATTATGTGCCTCTTTTCATGATGATACATTGTTTGAAAAATCGTTCCTTGGGCTTTCACCTGGGTGAATGTGATGATTGTGTCCCCGAGATTTCGGCAGCTTTGCATGAACCTCTTCCTTTAATTATTTTAATCTTCCCTTTGCATTGATTTGAATTATAATCCCACTGCTGCATGTATTAGACCAAAACTGTTAATTTATCTATTTATTTATTTATTTATTTATTTAAGGGATTAGTTAAATCAAGTATTTAAAATTGCATACTTAACTTTATACTGTGTTTATTTTCTGCAGTTTTGTCACTCCCTCCTTCATTATTTGTTTTTCTTTTGTTTGAATAGTTGATTTGTTACCACACTTTGTATGATCTCATTGTAATGCGGTTAAAGCAGTTTTATCTGAACAGGGGCCGGCTGTCCATTAGGCTTATGATTCTTTGTATTTCTATCATGGCTGTGTTTTTTTTGGGGGGGGGGCGGTTCACCCTATGTTTTCTTCCATTCCTTGACAATCTTAGATTCCTAATATATACCTTCTGTGCTATTTCCTGCAATAACCATTAGTTTAACTTATGAAACTAGGATTAGAGGAGTAAAATATAAAGTTAAGTATAATTTGTCCAGGAATGGTGGAAAGACTAATAAAAAATGTTGTTCCAAATAATTCGGGATGGTGCCTATGGAATAACAATGAGATATTCAGCACACACTTCTGCTTGTCCTCCGTCAGTGCTGGGACGGAATTTTAAGCATTCCACTCAGATGTGACTTAATTACAACCATCATGCTTGGCTGGCTAGACATCACTTTTTAAAACCGGGAGAAGGTAGTTTGCATATTTTTGAATATGAGCAATTCTATCCAGAAATTTCTTCACAGCCTGCATGATTTTCATCCCCAATTAGTTGTCCATCGCACCATAGACGCATTCTTAATGTGTCTGGCAAGAACAAGTTATGCCACTGCTATATTTTATTTAGTTAGGCAGTATATTGCTATAAAACTTTCACGTCTGTTATAAAAAGTTCCATTTCTATGTTTCCGTAAGACCGAAAAGAATTAAAATATCACCAAATCATATGTGATAGTTCAGTGCTTTTACCTCTCATTTGGAATTATTATACAGTATAAGTATTATTGTACTTAATCTTACTTATATATAACAATCTTAACATCATTGCGTTGAGGAAACAAGCACAAAAGAATGAAAAAAGTAAGATTTCCTCAGAAGATAACACCTGCAAACAGTTCATGACTTAAACTAACCTTGGTGCTTAATTTATCGGTAAATACATTACACATAAGAGCTGTTAGAGAGTGGTCCAACAAGGAAGGCATCTGGCACCGGTGAGGGGGAGAGTAAGCGGAAGGAAACTCTACAATTACTTTGCTTTGCATGATACTAAAACATGCATGGGCAAACGTCTTCCTAGCTGGTCATCTCTCTAGCAATGGAAATAGTAGACCGCACATAGATGAGGCATTAACTTTTAGATGCATTACTTTGATCAACTTTATTGAGAATAAAGTGAATGTAATCCTGGAGCTTCAACACTCGAAAGAGTAATGTGGGTTCGATCTCGGCCTAGATAGATGATGTTTATGTGTGCATCAATTGACGGTCTTATGCTTTTAGATTTACAGTCATGTAAAATAATTCCTGCGGAACAAAAAATCAGCACATTGGCATCAGTCACAAGTCCACAGCAGTTCTTTAGTACACATTTTGTTATAGAACCTTAAAAACTAGTCAAGTCCACCGCTGTGGCTCAGAGGATGCGTCCAATCCTCTCACGCAGCGGGCCCGGGTTCGATTCCTGGTCGGGACAAGTTACCTAGGTGAGGTTTTTTCCGGGGTTTTCCCTCACCTATGAGACAAATGTCAGGTAACTTTAGGCCCTTGTGGTCCCCGGATATCATCTGGCCGTCATTATCATCTTCATCCTCATCCTCGCCTTGTTCTGAGTGAGTGTGTGCGTGAATGGTGTGTATCGTCCTATGTGTTCGTGTTGTCTCGGAGGTGGCCCCGGCATTGGGCTGATCACTCATCCGGGGAGGCCCTCCATGTCCTTGTCTGGTCAAAAAAGTATGTATGTGATCCAAAGGTAATCCCTCTCCCGACAGGTCGCGGCCCTGTAAGGCCCGGGCGGCTTGGGTCGCTTAAATCCTAAAAAAGGGAGAGGTAAAACTACGAAAAAGAAAGAAAGAAAGAAAGAAAAACTAGTCAAATACTGAAATGATAAAATATCTAGGCCTATTAGACATCCAACCCTCGATTTTTCTGCCTGTCGAACGTAGTTTTATTTTATTTACACCAATTAATGTTTGTTATTAATGCACAAGGAACTGCATGGAATCATATGCTAGGGGTGCTAAACGACCTTTGTTTTTTGTTTTGTTTTTGTTTTCTTTCGCAATTGTTTCGGGGTCATGTACTCTTCGCTACTAGAACGTCTTGAATTTTTGTATGTGCAGTAAGATGGCCCGTGAAAGATAAGTCGGTTTAGCTGTTTTTGTTTATAAATCTTACCTAATTACAGCGTTAAATAACACATGCAAATAGACAAACTTACATCACCTCTGTTAGGCTATGCTTTAGTTAGTGTTTAAATATATGCGTTTTGTTATAATGAAAGGCGGAATTACAAGCAGATAATGCGAAAGAAGAGCAGGGCCGCTTTCACACGCAATTGTAGCATTGCAGAAATTGCAGTTAGAATTGAAGATCATTTGCATGGCTTAATGAGACGAAGGTATAACACTCGTCATGTTCTGTTTCAGATTGCGTCACTCGTCGCCAGGGGATCCGAGCTGCTCTTCTTCAGCATGAGGTAATGTAATGTAACCATGTAATCTGATTCTTTGTCATAGATCATAAGTAGGGTTAGGATGTTTATGACCTAAAATGATTGAAAATATTACCTTAAAAATTACTAAATATGACCCAAAAATCCTAAATATGACCTCATAAAAGAACGTATTTTCTAAAAATAATTGTTCCAATTTAAAACGTTTAATGACACTAAATTGTTACATCATATTAAGTAAATAAGATAATCGCTTTTTAACAATTTTGCAGCTGATTTACAGTTTTACTTGTAAATAATTTCTAATGTGTTAATCTTTCCAGATACTACTGCAAATGTGAACTGAAAATATTTTTAAAACATGTCTATTGGAAGTTGTTAATAACAGGGAGGAAGAGGTAATTGTGCTATTACTTGTTATTGTCCCTTCACACTTCAATTGCGGTAAAGCCAAAATATTCGTGACTCTCTTTCGGAAAACAATTTAACTGGGCAATTTAGTTCACGTATTGCATAATTGTGCTCTTGTACCGAATTTATAAATGAAATATGAAGTTAAATTACGAATATGACTGAAATATGACCAAGACCACATAAAATGACCAAAATATGACTTTATATGCAAAATAAAAACTGTTCCCTTAGGATAACAAATATGAATGCGAGAATGGAGGTCAGAATAAAAATATGACGTCATAAACATCCGAACATTACTCATAAGTATCCGGTACTTAAATTCACATGCATCTTCCGACAAGAAATAATATGTTGTCCAAATAAGAATCACATCGAACTGAATTTTTCTTAGATCTTAAAACCGAACTGTTCTCAGTGATGATCCCATGATGCAATCTAGTATTTTAAAGTAGAGTTCGTATTCTGAAACTCGTCCCCCAGCGACATTGGTAGAATGCAGGTACTTTGTCGCTAATAATTATTATATTAAGTTTCTTTGACATCTTACTTATGATTAAAGGGGTCCCCTAAACAAAACAATATAACTGTACATAACAATATCCCTTTAGGTAGGCCTACAGGCTGAGGTAGATTTCGAAGTGCTTTTGGTTTATTTTATTGTCGCTGCGCAGCACTCTTCTTCTTTAGCCTTGGCATGACAAACCAGCAATAACTGCAAAAAAGAGGAAAGAGTACTTTTTCAAACATTCAAATCTCGCCTTATATGAGAGCTATCGATAAACTAGTTATCGATTTGTAGAGTACTCATCAAGAGCTTTTCAGCGATACCCCACAAGACGTGGTTTCAAAAATTTCGAATTTCCATCCTCCCACCCCCACTCGTACCCCCCAAAACCCCCGAATCGTTGGTGACACTGTGAACTCCATAGGGAATGCTCTAATTTATTCAAACAAAGTTTCCCTCTACACTTCATAGGGGCCGAGATATAAAGTTTTCAAAATTTCAACCCCCTCCCCCGACCCCCCTTTGGCCAATTTTGCTCATTAACGAACTTGTCCGAACTATTGGGCCTAGAAATAACATAATATTTGGTTCAAATATCTTCAAAATTACGGCCGCAAGCGTGTAAAGATAAAGATATATACAGTATATCTCACAATTTTTTTTTTTTTTTTGAACGGGCGGTGATTTCGTACTTAGGGAAGCATGAAATGTAAAGATATGAAAAAGAATTCGAAAATCATGACATGGTATCGATTACAATATGTAGATTTTTCTTCGAAATCTACCTAAAAGTAATAGTATATTATGCAACAAGCCTATAATGACATTTATGAAGATACGAGTGTTGCTCGTTTCATAATTTACATACGAGTATCTTAAACACTAATGGAGACAGGTTGCATACGACTGTTCTTGTTTGACCATAATTAGTCTAAATCTTTAAATTTTGTTTTAAAGTTACTGAGTAAATAAGTTACTTTAAAGTCTTTAGTAATATAGCATAATTAAGAATAATAAAATAACTAAGTTTGTTACGTTAAGTTTAAAAATGACATCTTTCTAGTGCCTGGAGTTTCTTTTCATGGTTTTCCTTTATGCCAGAAAAGTTGTCTCTTACAGTACGGTGTTACATAATCCAAGTTATTTTAAGCCCTGGAGAAAGAAAAAAAAATATTATCAGCACAACTGTAAAGTCGTCAGCACTGATGTCCAACGTTCTTAAAATACCAAAGATTGCAACAATAGCCGCTCTGGGTGATCATTGGTTGCGGTGTGCGACGTAGCTGAAATGAATTCCGACTCCCATTAAGGATGAATGGAAACATTTGAGTTTTAAACTTAATACTTAATTCCAGGCACCAACTATCACATAACATAACATAACTATTTATAATAATGTTTCTAAAATAACATAACTATCTAAAACAAAATAACAATTTTATTCTATAATAATTTAGGCGAGGTAGATTATTTCTTAGAAAACCTAAGTGGACATTTTCTTACGCGATTAAAGGAGAAAAATAGTAGGTATTTATTGTATATGTTTTTAAACAAATCGGTTTGTATCATCATGGTAAAAAAATTAAAAGATGTGAAAAAGTGTTTTTTTTCGATTTTAAGGTACAAACAAAATAAAAACAAAACTTTTACTAGGTAGAGCTTAAAAAGACAAAGAAAATGCCTCCTTCACAATAAAAATCGGTTCATAACTTAACTAGCCTAATTGTTGAAGTATAACAGCACACTACATTCATGGTATGAGATAAGAATAATATTCTTTTTTAACTATAATATTACTTAACTTATATGATATGCCACACATTCCGATCTAATAATCCATTATACATATATTTTAGGAATCATTCAGTTAACTAGTATACACTGGGTTTATTTTTATAGTATATTCTGATTCTGAAGTTTTGAAGCCTTCTTTGTATGGTCTGACGAAAAACTGAGGCATACCGATAGAAAAAATGCAGTCAAAACTTCATGTACAGAAAAAGAAATATAGGAGGGGCTGATTTTCTGAGGTTCAACTTATTTAAACTGTATACCCTCCATATATTCACTTGTTTCTTTGTAATTCCGAGAATTCTGATGGTAGGGAATTGCTTTCAACCTAGAACTTGTAATCTCCATCATTATGTAAATTAGGTTCTTAATAACAATGTTCTCAGTAATTAATGGGCTCATTTTTTGGTCTGACACTCGGAGAAAGTGATGAGCAGATCTTTATTTAGGATAAACATGAACTCCTGAAACCTCAACTCTTGACGTTGACTCAGTAAACTATGAACTCGAATACAGTCACCCAGTTTTCTTCTTTTCTAAGCGATATCAGTTCCGAATGTTGGCTATGATTCTGGCTTTGTTTATTGTATTGGCTGCTGTTCGGAAGAGTTCAATGGAGAACTTAGAAAATCAAGTTTTCAGATACTTTTGCCATAACCTCACTACTTTTCTTTGTAGGTTGTTTATAAAATATGCTATTCTGATGATTCTGTTTATTTCTTTATTCTTCCGGAGAAATTTACGTGTTAATAACTCTGTCCATCCATGACATTTTCTGCGTTCTGAGTTGCAGCCACTTCTAAATTGATTCTTGCCGTTTGTTTTTTGGACAGGATTTTTGATTGAACAAAGTAATATTGAAAAAAATACAACCAGCAATATAAAATAGTGCTTGGGTTGTAGACGTTGATACCAAATATGTAGCACATACGAGGTACGTATTATTTTGCTGAATACGTATTCTTAATGTTTAGATGCCAATTTGTAATATTATTCTTGTTTATCATAATATCATTAGCTTTACACTATTTCTATGTGCATTCAGGCAACACCATTTCTGCCTTAAGTACTACTATTTTTACAACAAATACTTCCTTGAGTTATTTAATATCCATTTTTCTTAATAACACTAAGATGCAACACTGCCAGAAGGGAAGCAGGTTCTCAAGCCTCTAACTGTTTTCTTTCCAACTCCTTAAGGGAAACGAAAACTTGACATTCGCAACAAAAGACTCATTATATTGCAGAGTAAACAACCAGAATATTCTCAGTTTGCCATGCTGACAGCTTGAGAAAGTCATGATCGAAAGCGTGGATTTTACTACAAAGTAGACAACCATTTTTAGCATTTGCGTACGCACGGAAAGTTATCAACTCTAATACTGTTCTTTACAGTGCCCACGGCATACGTATTGCCATTGGTGTTTTTCTCAAACCCTCGATCCGTAAATCATCCTCTTCTCTAATCGCATAATATTTTATATGGAATGAGAAAGTCAGTATTTCATTTAGTGGACGTGGAAATGAAATCTTTTACTTTAACTTCTAAGGTATTTTCAAATGGAAAATGTACCTATATAATGCTGGTCTTCCTATGTTTTGTAGAACACTGTTTAATTATTAAGTGCCAGTATGGTACTTTATGAGATTGTGTGTGGGACGAAAAATGTCTGTCCGTCTGTCTGTCCGTCCGTGTGTCTGTACGCGCCATAAGTCAAATACTCTTTTTTGCGATTTTCATGAAACTTGGAAAACAGATTTATAATGTCTATGGGAAGAACCCTATTGATATTGAACCAAATCGCTTCACCGGTACCGGAGTAATGCCCAATTTAGTGCCTATTTTAATAGGCTGTATCGGATTTCCATGAAACTTGATATACGCATTTATGACGTCCATGAGAAGTGCCCTATTGAATTTGAACCTAATGCGTTGACCGGTAGCGGAGTAAAACCCAATTTAGTGTCTATTTTAAAGGCGCAATAACTCAAATACGCTTTATCGGATATTTATGAAACTTAGTATACGCATTTATAATGTCCACGGGAAGACATCTACTGATATTCAACCAAATCGGTTGGCCAGTACCAAAATAATGCCCAATTTAGTGCCTTTTATGTTAATATATGAGAAGTCGCGATAACTCAAATATCCTTTATTGGATTTTCCTAAAACCTTGTATACCCATTTATAATGTACATGGGAAGACGTGTACTGAAATTGGACCAAATCGGTAGACCGGTACCGGAGTAAAACCCAATTTAGTGTCTATTTTAGAGACGCTGTAACTCAAATACGCTTTACCGGATTTTTATGAAACTTGGTATACACATTTATAATGTTCATGGGAAGACGTATATTGATATTGGATGAAATCGGTTCACCTGTTTCGGAGTAATGCTCAATTTACTGCCTATTTTATGATAATATACGTATTCGAAAGAATTTATAAAAAAAAAGCAAATCAGTTATCTTGACAACATAGTCAATTGTTTTACTGTGATATTATAAGGCTTTGAAAATTAAAATACAGCTAGCTATGACCATAAACACTATTGTTTTACATGCGCTTATCCAACTAGACCGTTAAACTGACCCAGGTGGCCGAGATGGTATCGTCTTGGCCTCACATTCTGGAGTTCCATGGTTCAAATCCCGAAACCGGCCAATTTCACTTTTTTTTGTTATTTTTATGTGAGTGTGCTATTGTCAAGATATCACAAATCTATACAGTTCAGCTGATGCTGGAAGATTTTTATACGATTTGTTTAAAAACTAGACCTTTGTTCTTCCGTAAGGCCTGCTTAATGAATAAATCTGGAGCTTAACTTGGAAATCAATTAAAGAAAACATATTCTGCATATCATAATTGCAGTCATAACTGATTAAACAAAAACATACTGGCACTTTTTTACATCAGTTTACCTGATTTTATTTATTTTTATTTTAAAAAATATTTTATTTAGGGTCTGGCGTGCCCCGGAAACAAATCTTCTGAGAATATCCCCTTAAGGGATCACCAGGAGTGATCGATGGAAATATCATCACGTGATGCATATGGAAGAACTCCTATTAATCTAATTTTACGGTACGCTACTGTAAGGATTTTTCAGTACTTATCAAAACTCATATTTGAGTTTTCTCTATCTAGAAATCCGGCAAGCTACCATCTCGTTTGTGAAATAGGGCGAACTAGACATGGCACAGAAATTCAACGAATTTTCGCCAGAAAAGCTTCTCTTGATTCGATTTTAGGGACCAGAACTCATTTCCATAGAAGTTAGGTTGTACAAACGCCAAAGAATGTTTCTAATACAACTTTATCACTGATTCCAATATTAAAGATTTGTCACATATTCTGTTTGAATTGAAAGAAAAAATGGGTGATAATGTTGTTCATCAAATACACGTGCCATCTAGTCCCTTGTCGTTGACATTCTCTTCATTGCAAATGCACGTTATTATTCCACCTGACCATTTCTACTCAGTTCAACATTTTTGTAGTCTATACGTGCAAGCTAATTTCCCCTAGGATTCAGATTTCGTTCCCCTGCCTTTATTTGAAATGTATGCAGTCACGGTGAAATTGCATCATGCATATTTTTACCTTTCATACGGTACTCAGCTTTCTGCATTTCCTTATCTGCTACATTCCATTTAACATTATGTATATAAAAGTAAAGTATTCCCTATACAGGCCATGGAGGCCCAGAGGGTTCCAGGAAGCTCCCAGATTTTAGACATTCGGCACGTGAAGGTGGTAAGGTTGTCAGCCTTACGCACCGGCTGCCTTTACCCCCAGGATTGCTCCTGGTACTCATTTCTGTTAGGGGCTGAGTTGACCCCAGGGCCATAGTGCTACCAGAAGGATTAGGCCAATTGAAAAACTCCAACGACCTCATCGGGGATCGAACCCGGGACCTTCGAGCGCATCGCCTCAACCACTACGCTACGGCGTATATACATATATATTGTCCTCAGCGTTTATTTTTTCAGGATTCACGGCATTCCCCTTCATTAATACTTCAATGAAGAAATAGTATGGGCCTAACATATTGCGTTACGAATATCGTAAATGAATCATTGGAGAATCGAGGAAAAGTTTGAAAAGACGAGGGGAAGGCGAGTATTTTTATATTTCCGAGATTCTCCAATGAATTTAAAGCATATGTATTTCATACTAATTTTTCTACGATAGCGAACTACCCGATAGTAAAATTATTACTGACGTGAAAGTAATTAATTAGTTTGAACAACTGTTGTCTAGATACAGGAATACTAATTTGATCAATACATAATTTACTTCTGTGCAGGCAGTACGTAGGCGCACCAAGCCCATACTTATAGTCTACATTTCAGGATATGTCGAAGATATTGCGTGAAACATAACTGCCCGATGAATTATACTAGGCCTAAGTTAAAAATTAAGAAATAAAAACTAAGACAGATGCAAAAGTTGAGATTGTTGCACTATTTATATTTTTCCTTAGTCATTTTTATTACAATGTTCCTGAGCATAGACTAATTCTGTTAAGTCTTATTAGCAACATAATATGAACAAAAATATATATATATATAAGATTTCCAGATTTGAGCTCACTTTAAAATATGTAATATCTAAAATGTGGTTTGTGTGGGTTAGCATTATCTTCTCAGACCCCTTCAATTGTGAACTTCAATTAGCAAATATATGTATCAAAAGCTGCAGGATCAGATATAAAAATGTGAATATGCGATAAGTAGTGGGTAAGTTAGGCTACCGACACAGGATATTGGAAGTTCAATTTTCCACTCTGATAGCAATGAACGGAAAATAGATCCTAAAATTATTAACTAATATTATTATCAAGTTCAATAAAACAGGGTCCATAGGTGTATGTGTATGATACAAGAATAAATTATAATCACAATGTTATTTCACATTAATTTATTACTTACGTTTATATATATAAAATAATTCAATTAGTAAACCTTCTAATAATAACATGGATGTAACACGAACGTAGAATCTTCCACCTCTTGTTTCATAATAATATTATTATAATTCCTCTAGTGTTATTTAACTTCTGTGAAATCTTACTCGATGTATGCTTAAGAATTCTATTTTTTTTTAATATATGTCTTTCGTACTTTCCATCAATTATTATATTTTATGATAGCCACGAAAGGGGTTTCCTTCTTCTTTCAACATTCTTCTTTTCGGGTCAGTGGGCTTGGATGTCAGTTATGTGTTGGTATTGTTTTTTAGATACGCCTTGTGTGCCCTGAAACCTCATCAGTCAATGCTTTGATGCTCTGTGCTCTGAAGTTGGCAGTGGCGGTATCAACGATCGAGCTCAGCATGATTTAAATAAAAACAAATAAATAAATTATGCCAAAATAATCTTTCTCAATAAAATTTTATTATTATTATTATTATTATTATAATTATATTCGTTTACGGCCATTAGAGACCACGTTAGGCAACAGTTACACGTTTCCGGAAGCCTTCTTTGCATTTTTTCTCTGGCAGCCTGTCTTCTTTCTTCTCTCCATCCACTTTTCAGTTTTGGTTCGTAATGAAATCCTTGAAATTTGTCAATCACTGATCTAAACTCAATAAGATTTTATTATTATTATTATTATTATTATTATTATTATTATTATTATTATTATTATTATTATATTTTATTTTTTGCTTTCGTTCGTCGTGTCTTTATGTCTTACTATGTTTCTATCTTCTGTTAGTACACTGATCCATTATCTGTGAAATAAAATGACCTTGATCATACTCATTGAATCATTATCTGTAAAAAAATTACCTTGATCATACTATTATAAAGTTGCAGTGATGTGGTTAAGTTAACTATTACAATAATTAGGCTATTGAAAATTAAAACGGAACATCAGCAGTTAATTTTCATTTCGACCACGGCATTTAACACTTTAATATCAGTAAGGGATACATAAGTTAATTCCTTTATTACAACAAAGCGGTCGTATTATGATAAAGTATTACAGTGAATTTTATACGTGCAGGGGAAGCAGGGAAAATCTCCCCAATTCCATTCTGTTCACCACAGATTCCACATCAATCCACCCAGGTTCGAGCCCATGTTCCAGCGGTGGAAGGCGAGCGTTACTCCTTTGCTCTCATTTATAGCAATAGATACTAATGGAATGAAAATGTCAGCAGTCTGTATAAATGGCTAAGGTAACAAATCCATACACATCAACAGACAAAACTGCTTGCTTTATTTAAGTAACGTTGTGTTGTTGCGTTATTCTAACGCATAATTCAGTATACTTGTGTGTGATAATTAGGGCTCGGAAGTTGATGAAATGTCATATTTTTTTCTGAGACATCACTGACAATGCAGGATGTAGTTATAAATTCCTCTCGCCTCAAAATAACTTACTTTTATTTTGCATTTTTCGGCATTTTATTCTCTGCTACTCAGTTTTTAGGAAATTTTAATTCTTTCTTTCCATTTCCCCCTATTTTGTCCTCAGCATGAACTTTTCCAACATTACAGACAAAACATTCTTATAATTCTTTAGCTACGGGGCATTCATTAATATAGTAAACATAACAATAATAGAAAACATAATATTAAAGTAGTAAGTTAATATAAAATACATAAGTTTTGTCCTTTGTTTGTTATTATTAGAAATATACTAATGTATAATCCCTTTTTAAAATATGTTATTTATAAATATTAAGTCATTGTTTCAAATTTTCATGTAATATTTTCATACATTTAAGGTAATTTTATAGGTAATTTTTTAAGCATTTTTAGGTCATTAACTTCTGAGCCCTAGTGATAATAGTGTTTGGCTTATCACAGCCTCTCCCGAAAAGAAATCTTGGATACGCCCCTGGCTGGCTATATGTATGCCGTGTTGTCAGTTAAGAACGTCTATGTGAGCTCTAATACACAGGAACAACTTTCGCGTATAGCGCATAGGCGAATTTTTGTCTTTTCACGCACAATCAAAGCTTCACATTACCGGTATTTAGGATTAATTCTAAGGAACAAACTGCTCCTATTAATGTACAAAACAAAATTTCGTTAAAAAAATAAATAAATAAATAAAAAATAAATAAAATAAAAATAAAAATGCACATAGCCGATTTTACAGGCACAGCGACGAAATTTTAATGCAACATAATTATCACAATGGCGCAGAAAGTGAGCTTTGAAGCTCTTCTTATCCTACACGGTTATAAATTGCCAAGCTTGTTTTAATTTAGTATAGGCCTAAGTTTTTGTATTTCTAACATTTTCAGCTAGAGCCGCCTCTGAATTTTTCTTTTTGTTTTTATTGCTGGTTCCATTCCTATGCACTTGTTTCCTATTACGCCATGGTCCCGCGACGCTCGGCTGCTAAGCAATTCCGGCAGGGAGTTTTCAAAATCGTGCAATAAGCCGTTCATCAATCACAATCTCTTCTGAGAAGTTCTAATGTCGGTTTTTTCTTCAAGCTGTCTGAATTCCTTTGTTATGAGGAGCAATACATTCGTTCCTCAATAAACCGTTACGAATCTATCTGCTCCGCATTTTAGCTCATAATCATCCACTAGAACAGAATTTTACTTCTTTGAACTTATGTTGTTGAAATAAAGAATGTAAGTTACATTGAACAACAATGCACAAATCGAGAATGCGGATTCCTTCTACTTTCGTTACAGTTTTTATTTATTAAGAATACTACCATTAAATTAAACTTTGTCATGTGTTATACCTAGGTATATTATGTAGGCCACTATAAGCATTACACATCGAAGTATTGACCAGAATTATTTCTCACTTCTCTTTCTGTCCAGCCTTTTATTGTTCAGAGCATATACTACTACTACTACTACTACTACTACTGCTACTACTCCTACTGCTACTACTACTACCTCTACTACTACTACTACCTCTACTACTACTACTATTACTACTACCACCACTACTACTATTACTACTACTACTACTACTGCTACTACTACTACTACTACTAATAATAATAATACTACTACTACTGCTACTACTACTACTACTACTACTACTAATAATACTACTACTACTACTACTACTACTACTACTACTAATAATAATGATAATAAACGTGTGGTGATGTAATTTTATGGTTATCGTGTCAATTAATTATACATCTCTTATAGGTTGCATTCAGCCAAAATAATACAAAATTGCTTTGGAAGGTTTTTGTATACTTAACGGTACACTTAGGACCGTGCTCTCAGTGTATCTGGAAGTGGTGTCGATAAACCTTTATCGATATAGTGGGTGCCGAGGGTCCAGAAGGACTGTTCAAATAGGTAATCTTAAGTATTTATTCCCATGCTGAGAGTCGGCAGTGGCTCTCTGTGCTTCAAGTCACGGGTTGGGTCTCGGCTCAGGTCAATAGCATTTATGTGTGCGTAAATGTGACAGGCCCATGGCTGTAGCTTTACAGACTTGTAAAAGAACTTGTGCGGGACGGAATTCCGGCACACAGGCGATGGTCGCAGGCCGTTGCAGTACAGCCCGTCGTTATTTGATCTTATAATCAACAAAATGCTGAGAGGCGGGGATTTATATATCTAGGTTATTCATTGCATTTTTGAGTTTCTGTCAAAACCCTGTGGGAGGCTAGTGGTCTAGGCGTCAGCGTAGATAGCTGAAAACTTGAGTTCGATTCCTGTTCAGGCTAAATTTGTCTGTATTGTATACAGTTTCTATAAAAATCATTCTTCATGTGAAATATTAGCCTATAAGTTCTATAAGAAATGATTACTTTCAAAGTTATAATATGTTACAATGTTAAATTTTTTTTCAATTTTAAGTTCAAGTAAAAATTCAATTGGATACTTCCCTTGAAGCTATGTTGCATATCGCGTACCCACTTTTTTATTCTCAATTTATGCCCACCTAGAATGCTATTGAAAAAAATGTATGCTCTCTGCGTTTTTTCAGTTGTACTGTGTAAGAAATGAAATGATTGATTTAGAATAGCTTTTAGGATAATTACCATATAACATTCATTTATTTTAAATGTGAGAACACAAGCTGCAGGTATAACACAATCCCATTGTGTGCATATTACATATGTTACCTCACTGCTAAAGAAAGTGTAATGATACACTATGGAAACATTCCTTTCAAGGTCAGCCACTGTGTACTCGTGCAGACAAGACGGGTCACACAAAGACTAGCTATTACCATAAGGAAGCTTAATGGAAGATTGTGCTCCCATTAGGTCAGCGAAATGAAGGGAAAGTGAGGCAATGTCACTCTGAACAGTGAACATCGCAGGAAGTTAGCCAACGTTTCTCCAGATTTTCTTTCGAGAAAATGCTGTTTAGTCTTTTCTTGTAACACTTCAGTTATTCCTTTTCAGTATGGTTTGTGGTTAATTGCAATCTTCATACAATTCTTACCATGCTTATCATTCATACCTTTCAGGAAATTGTTGCTATGTATGCGTTTGTTAATACTGTGAGGTTTACCAATTGAAAACGAAATTGGTATAAATCTGAAGAAATTAGAGTAATTGTTTATTTGAAAGGCATTGCTGATAAGAGCTGTGAGGAGAATATGAAATTAATGTACTTTGTAAAAGAGTCAATTGAGTGGTTAGACTGCTTGCCTTCCACCGCTGGGAACCGCCGTCGAATCTCGGTAGTTCCATGCGGAATTTGTGGGGTCGGAGCAGGTTTTCTCGGGGTGCTCCTGTTTCCCCTCTCATATATCGTTCCACCATTGCTGCAGTCATCTTGGTATGGCCATTTGGTTGCAATAAAGGAATTATTATTAAAATGGCGAATGTATAAAATTTTAATATTTCAATTATTTCATTATAATTTTCTGTTTCATTGATGTTAAGTCAATACGATTTGCGTTCTTGATTTTTTAAATTAGAAATATTAGGTTTTCGAAAACGTTATCTTCTTTATCTTTCGAAGAATATTTTAGATAAGCGTTGACCCAGTGCATTAAAAATTCTTCAATTCCGATTTTCCCTACAAAAATTGTAAAAATGTGCAATTAATGTTGAATTTTATGTTTGGCGGAGTTTAATATCTTATTGAATATTATTTATATCAAGAGAATTTTCAATTTCAATTGAACCTTTTATATCGTTAAATTTGTGGGACAAGATAGAGTTTTAGTATGGGGAAATTCTAAAAATAAAACCATAGATAATTGAGATTTAAAGATAGTGTGCAAATGAAACAAAAAAACATTTTTATCAATAGCAGCCTTTTTTATATTGGTCAGTTAGGGAGACGTAGAAATGCTTCAAGGTGCTCTTACTTAAGCAAGATATACATTAAGGTATACAGAATTTGTCAATACAAAAAAGACGCTAATTTGAATAAATAATTGTCAATATTTTACCAATTTCCTAACTGTGCTAAATTCAATAGCCTACAAAATTTATTATTGGATACCTCGAAACCTAATGAATCTCTGTTGAGATTTCTATGATAGCTGAAAATGCTTAGAATAAGTAGACCTTATTATGAAAGTAAAAATTTAGTATATCTTATAGAACATCGCTGAGGGATATTTTACTTCAACAATTTGGAGTTCTCTATTTTGCTGTCAAGTCAGAAATAAAAAAATAAATCTATGCAGTACTTCATGTAACATTTTGGAAAATAATTCTTTTTAGTCCATAAGATTCTGTTAGCATTGGAAGAGTACAAATATTTATAAGATAATATAAAAATAAAAAGTCGTATAAAATAAATTATTTTACTATATCCCACGTCTAATATAAAATAACATCGGAATATGAAAAGGAGACTGAGAGAAAATGTTTTTACTGCATCGTTCTTGTACAATCTACATCTTTATATAAGTTACTTTAGAACCATTTTACAAATATCTAGACTATGGTGGTCTAAGGTTTCGCATTATTGCTACATGTAGGAAGTATTTGAGCCGAACAGAAGTTGCTCCATTTCTTGATGAAGAAGAAAAAAACACTAAATGTTACGGTTTGGCGTGCCATTCAAGTAGCATATTCTTTAAACTCTATGGTTATATAATAAGCCTGAGAATCCGACATTACACGACACAAAGCTAAACAAAAGGCGTGTCTGTACTTTTTTCGTCCTCAAGATAATAAATTATAACCGTGAAATTAGAACGGTCATGTGGGCTCCCATGAGTTAGCATTACACAACTTACGTGTCTTCTGTTCTAGTGGACACTTTTAGCAAATTAAGAGGCGAATACGAAGTCCATTTATTGCCTACGGTGACCGCGGTTTTTAAAGGAGGATCCATGGTTCCTAAGTGAACGACAGTTTCATAATATTACTTAGATATGTATATATATTACTCAGTAGGTTGTTATGAATTAGTATTCTTTTTATTCTTTTCCTTAGTTTAACCTCACCCGGGCCTTACAGGACCGCAACCTGTCAGGAGCATTAGTTTTGGATCACACACATACTTTTTTAACCAAACAAGTAAATGAAGGGCCTCCCTGGTTGAGAGATCAGCCCAATGTCGCGGCCACCTTCAAAACAACACGAACACATAGGACAAGAGACACACCAGTCGCTCACTCAGTCACTCTGAAGAAAGTGAGGATGCGAAGAATATGATAATGACGGCCAGATAATATCGGGGGACCACAAGAGCTTGAAGTTGCATGACATTGGTCTTACAAGTGAAGAAAACCTTGGAAAAAACTTCACCTGCGTATAACTTATCCCGACCAGAAATGAAATCTGGGCCCTCATAATGAGTGGATCAAACGCATCCCCTGCGCCTTAGCGTTGGGCTGGTTGTTACTTATTATTTATTAATTATTAATTATTAATATAGCCTGCTCGGCCAGCCACCTGGGCGGCCCGGGTTCGATTCCCGGCCAGGTCGGGGTAAAGTTTCCTTCCTGGGTCAGGACTTCCTGTCGTGTTCCCGCGAAAGAAACTGGCCACCCTACGCGGTATCATCCGGCCTAGTGTCCCTCGGTCTGGCCGTTGGCCTCCCCCCCCCCCTCCATGGCTCTGTCTCAGAGCAGGACCGGGATCCGGGCCGAACACTTCTATCATCAATATAGTCTATATACATGATTATACGATATATATATATATATACCCTATGTATATAAGGAACACACATAATTATATGGCAATTAATGTGTATGTTTATGATAGCTGATATTGAAATACTCATTTCTTTACATTTAAATGCATGATCTATTAATTTTTTATCTAATTTATTTCTAACTGGATACCACCCCAATTTACGGTATGATATTTAACTAATTAGCGGACTAACATAAATCTCTGCGAAGCTCTTCGGGGATCTCCCGTTTTACGAATTTTATTCAATGCGTCAATGCCAACAGCGAGGTCTCCAGGGTTCTAGTTGGTGATTCATACGGCTCTGAACCAATCATTAACCCTTTGCAGGCCAACCTAATTAATAATAATGGACAGTCAAAGTGGGGTATTTTTATAACCCAACAAGAATAAAATTAGGTAACTTTCACGATGAATCAAATTACTTTTTCTGTATTTTTGAACACGGTTATAATATCCTAAGTTTTATAAAACACAATATTTTTACAATTTATCAATGAAAAGTTTTACTTATTTAATACAGAAAAATATTTATGTATTTGTAGTATAAAAAGTATAAAACATTGAATCAGTTAAGACCAGCAAATAAATTTAAGTTCATTTTTAATGAACACAAAAACTCTGAACATTTATAATAGCACCTTTTTTCATTCTGTCTGGCACTCGCCTCTTCACCAATGTCGTTATAAGTTTCAAATTTATCATGCACTAAAGCGAGATGCATTTACACCATATTCCAAAGAAAAGTTTATTTCTTTTTGTGAACGGCAAATAGTTACAAACAAAATATCCCTATTGTATCGAAAGAATTAAAATATTCGGTTATTGAAATAATCAGACAAATGGAATTATAGCTCGTGCTACTCATTTTCTCTAAGTTTCGAGAAAAGGGAGTGAAATGCAAGCTAGTTAAAATATTTTAATTAAAACTTCCAAGAAGTAAGGGATTATGTTATAAATTAATTTTCCGAACGAAAATCTTAGTACGGTTGATAGTCTCTAAATGAGTAGGCCTTTATTCTTCTCTCTACAATCTAATCAAGTCTCGAAAGTTTGTATAGCTTCAATTGAGTTACCAGTTATAGATACAAATACCTCATTCATCTCCGGAACTTTTTCCTGTCAGTCTGTTTACTTCTCTCTGTTGAGCTAATTGTACGGAAAAAGAATCTCCTTTCACAGCGGATTTATGTAGTATTGTACAATTTCACAAATATTGTTAATTGGAGAAGATGAATGGGAGCTTTTAACAACTTTCTTTGTTTTTTCTTTCAAAGGCAAAAGTTTCTGTGGTATTAATGGCAGTAGTGATAATAACAGTTGGCTTCAGAAACAGTACAAAGTCACCATATTTATTATTTGCCCTTTTCTTCCTTCCTCGTTTCTGTATGAACAGTACTATCCAAGTCATATAATTAAGTCAAATTATTGGGGTATGTTACCTGCTATACATTCCAGCATCCAAAATATCGCTAGATTTTTCATAAAATATATTTCTCATTTCTCAAGATCCATGTAAAATATGTCTGAAAACATTCTCTGACATTTCCTACAAAGTACAAGTACTCTTTGACTCAGGATGATGGAGAAGAAAAAACTTTATCTTATGACTGTGACATTAAGAAAGTTCAGGCTATAAAGTATAAAGAATATACACGCAGGGAGGTAAGAAGAATGTAAAGGAAAGAAAGAACCAAGGAAAAAGAGATGGCAAGTTTTAAATGCAAATCTAGGTGCGAGGTACTTAAATAAGTTAGGGTGACATTTTTACATATTTGAAGGGGACGGTTGTGTAGTGAGAGAGCTGAAGTTGGAGGAGTTGAACTAGAAATCTTATATTCATGCAGAGGTGAAGTCAAATGCCGGCTGTGTACAGATAAGGGGATTTGATTTTAGTAGAATATTTTAAAAGACATAGCAGGAGAAGTCAAAATCTTAATCCACTTTTCTTACAAGTGCTGGTATATCTGAATCAGACTTGAAGTGGAAGCTAGAAGAGGAGGACGGAGAGAGAGAAACGAGCCAGCAAGCAAAAGTTGTGGTAATATAAGAGGTCTTGCTGTCGTAATTGGCTTAAAGAAATATGCGTAGCTTCGGAGCTGCACTTATTATTCAAATTAGCTTTTATTTCATTCTTGATGTAGTTGAGAAATAATTTATTCCTTTAGATTCATAGAATTGATATACCTCTACATTTAATTGGCAATTGTCTTTGCTGTTTGATATTATATATTACTTTCTGTTCGTACGGTTTTCAACACTGAGCATTGAGCAATATTTTGAAGTATTAGTTTCTTAATTTAAAGCAGGTTCTGCATGGGCAAGTACATACACTTCCTTTCTCAATACCCTTTACAGCAGTTACTTTTCTCAATGCTTGTGAATGTGTCAAAATAGGGAGCATAATATAACTTACCAAGATCAAATAGCAATAATCGGGAGAGATGTGAAATGTGAGGTTCCTTTTCTTATATTTAGAATATATCGAGTAAATCGTTTGTAAATGAAATTAAATAAGCGGTTGTTCGTTGTTTATTTGTACATTTTATTTCACTTTTGTCTGATATTTCCAATCCATGTTAAAATTTAATTGCCGAGATTCTTCAGGTCGAAGACCGTTCAAGTAGGCTAATTGATCCAAGCAGGAATGTTTGAATTGAACTATGTTAAGAAAGATAAAATAAATAATAAGTAGAGACGAAAACTCCTAGTAATGTAAAGATAAAAGGCTTTAGAGATTCATAGCATTCATATTACTTATCTTGGAAAGTTCTCGGTTGGTTGTTACTGTGACATTGTTAACTTGTTTCTATTTCTCTGAAGACTTCTGAATTTAATCTTCATTCAAATTATATTTTTTCAGTTCCAGGTATACCTAGGTACATATGTATACTCGTGTTTTACATTTCATACAAATTATATTTTTATTACTTGGATAGACCAAGTAAAATGGAGTTAATGCTACAGTATATAACTCAATAATTCTTCGTAAGATACCCTCTTCCGTGTCGTTGAGTGATGTATATACTAGCATGCAACAGAAATAATATTCCCTACATAAAAATGGTTACAAAGTTCAATCAACCCATGAATTGATATAGCTATTCCGAAGTCTCATGTTCGATTTTCTGCCAGTGCAAATGTTAGAATACCTTTACGTAATCTCTTCGATGGGTGTTTTGCAAGATAATGCCAATGTTGAATTAAGGGTATAATCACATAACATGTTGAGAGAAATCAATCAACAGGTCAATAACAATTCACTCTTGCTATGCAAATCCCACGAATAATTTATTAGCAGATTTATTGGGTGAGATGCTTTTTAGTGATACGTACGCTCAAGCGCTTTGCTCTGTCACGAATCTGCTTTAGACGAGTTTCAATGCTTATTTGTAATAGTACTAAATTGTCAGATTGCCTAGTTTAAACATAACCTACAGAATTTCTCCATAATATATTTTCTTAGTTGCAGTGGCGTATCAGATAATATGCGATCCTGCCAGAAAACCCAGACCATAATTCCTAAAAATAAACTTTCTGATTTGAATGGTTCCAACTTCAGCATAAAATTCGGCAATTAAAAAAAAATAATCATAACGCTATTCAAAATTTGAAATTTTTATGACTTTGAAACTGTATTAATCAAAAGGATGTTTTATGTCTATTGGTTTCCATGTTGTAATACCATGCTCAAAGTCTGTCACACGTTAACAGAATGTACAAATACATTACTACAGCATAGCAAGTGTTTCTGTTGTCAGTTTTTAATATTTTCTCACGATGAGTAATAAAGAAAACATTGGGGACCATGTTAAATTTTCATTGCGACTTATGAAACTAAATCAGAATGTTTTCTTATGAAAGTGTACTCTCGTGGATAAAATACAATGTCACCAATCGAGATCAAATAATTGTTGCATGCAGTGACAGCAGCTCAGACTAGCTTTTAGTCAAATCAGGCGTGCCGCAAGGACCTGTCTTAGGGTCTCTTTTTTCTCTTATATGTATCCGTCCTTAACTATTCTCAATATCATATGTATGCAGATGATTTACAAGCTTATTCGAACTTTCCTCCTCAGTCTATCTCTAGCTTCATTAAACTATTTAATGAAGATCTAAGTCGTTTATATTAAATGGGGTGGAAACGTGACTGTTTTTATTATAACACAAACATAATATATTAATTTGGGGATGTGTCACAAAAGACTTCAAATAAACCCTAACATTTACATGCTCCTTGAATTACAAATTAAATGAAATCTTCACGTGATGCATCCAGATACCATATTAAATTTTCTACATTGAAATGATCATAACCCGCACAGAATCACAGGCCTAGGCGAGCCTGACCCTAAATATTGACTCACGTTCCAATATATTTACTTCAAGCACACCCCAAATTCCTAGACACCGCACCACTCAATTTAATAAATTCCTTATATTCTCGGCCTCTCGATTGTACAATAAACTCAATCTGTATCATTATCATTATCTTGCTTCTACAAAAAAACATACTTCTTGACATTTGGTTGAGGTTCATGTTTTATTTTCAGTAGTTTATTAATTTCAATCTGTTATTATTATTATTATTATTATTATTATTATTATTATTATTATTATTATTATTATGTTTGTAATTTGTTATTTGCAACTCTTTCTGTCTTTGGGAGTGGATTGTATGCCTAAAAGCAACTTTTAAGTTCTATGCTTACAATCCTCAAAATAAAATCAGTTCAAATCAATTCTATCACTTTATTTCTCCATCGCTTTCGCTCTCTCTCTCTCTCTCTCTCTCTCTCTCTCTCTCTCTCTCTCTCTCTCACACACACACACACACACAAACACACACAATCATCACTCGCTTGGATACCCTCTCTAGGTGTCTTTTTCTCCCTTTTTGCCCATCTGTGCACTGCCACATCTAAGCACTTTGCCTTCAGGATGTGACATCCAAATCGAGCAATTTTAAAATGGCCTTGTTACACCTAAAATTCACCGGATTTGTTAATGCATTTGCACATGCAAGCTAAGGTTGAATTCAGTGTTTAAACAATGGTTGCAGTTTCCATAAATGTTCTTGGAATTCAGCCAAATAAAATTTTGACACTATAATATAGCTTGTCTCCCCAAAGATATCTCCACGAACTATCCACGTCTCTGCTGCACTTAAAAGTGAAACTCGAACAATTGGGAAGAATTTGGTTTTCTGGAAAATCCGTATGGCCCCAAACTAAAAACAGAAAAGCTTTAGCTTAAATCACCAAGATCCTTTTTTATCAGAACAGTCCGATTTAATTGAACTTCAGTGTCATGTGAAGAAAAATGTAAGCCATTATTAATGAGGAATCATAGTGAACGAAAAATTAATAGTTTAATATAAACAAATCAGTTTTATTTAGTCGCTATTATAAATTGGAATTAATTGCAATCAATTTGAAGGATTTATTAATTTCATTTCATTTTTATGTTAATTTTAAGTTAAATTTTAATTAAGTATTTAAAAAGTAAAAACACGAGAATAATAAAGGTGGTAATTAATGTGAGAAGAACGCCACTGCTGGTAAACTGTCACAGATTAGGTTGTTAAAACAGAGAAGATTTCCTGCACATCATCAACTGCTGGGGACGACAACCTGCTTTGCATATCGAGTGCAGTGAAGAGGCACTAATTTACCGCCCACGGTGTTCGTGAGAGCACCTCCTCCAACCCGAGAGCCATCGCTTACTGGAGGACCTGTCTCTTTCCATTAACATTACGTCACCAAATATTCAATATTTGCTATGCAGTGAAGCATGTACTACAGCCAGCCAGGTTAGCTCGCTTTGATAAGTAATGGATGTGAAGATGCAGTGGTGGTAACATTCGAATAAAGAAAAGAGAAGTAAACTAACGAAAAATGGCTAAAAAGGAAGACAGAAAGAAAGGAAAGTAAGCAAGAAGAAAGGAAATTAATGCGAGAAAGCAACGAAAAAGGAATTAAGGTTGAGAGAATAAATTGAAGACTGACGGAAAGAAAGAAATGGAGTTAGATATAAATTGACTAAGAAATAAATATATATTAAATAATATTGACTGGGTTCAATGCCCGGTACCTCCTCGTATTTTTCTGAAGTAAAGAGATCTGGAACGGGATGTACTCAAGCCTCCAACGCTTGAGAATCTACTTAATAAGAAAGTAACAGCTCCGATTAGGAGTTGTGTAAAACATGATGACCAGAGGTAGGCATATGCATTTAGGAAAATAAGTACTTTAATTATTTATTTATTGGGAAAGAAGTATCGAAAGTTTTGTATAGAAAACCACGATTGATTATGAAGATTAGTAGTCGAAGGTATGTTTGTTTATCTAAGAAAAGGAAGAAGAAAGTGGATTTTCAGTCGCAACCGGTTGCCTTGGGAATGTTCTGGGTCGACAGATAGAAAGAGGTCGACTTAATGCAAATTCACAAGACCTCCCTTTAAATCACTGTGTGAAACGCTACTAATCTTTATATGCGGGATCAACTCACTGCTGTGTTTCAAAGCAAGTGCTCTGAAACAAATCCACTACAAGTACACCGTTTTCCATGTAGCCTACATCCAAGAAGTTGAACAAAAATAAGTTATCGCAGAGTTCGATAAATTAATAATAATAATAATAATAATAATAATAATAATAATAATAATAATAGACAATCAGACAGAAAAGAGAGACAAACTGACAGGAAGACATGCTGATATGCAGACGGATAGACAGATAGCTATGCAGACAGATCGACAAAGAGGTAGGTACACAAAGATTGAAAAGAGATCATCAAATGAATAGATAGATTACAGAGAATAGGATATTTATATTTTTGTAAACGAAAGAGGCCTCTCGACAGCGATCTGTCAATCGTACCTATCTCCATTTTTACATTTTATTCCGAGGTCGAGGGCAAGTTAATTAAATCCGACCTTCGCGAGCGGGTAAAACCCGAAATCTTCATACCCATACGAATTAGACTCAAGTTATTTAATTTCTAAAGAAATAGTCTTAGCTATAGCACCAATCATTCTAATAGAGAACAGTTAAAATTCAGCAATCATTGCAATATCGATCCAACAATCAGATTCGAGAAGAATGAAAATCAACCTGCAGATGATCATCTCGAAAAACAGTAAATATATGCCCCATCATACGATATTAAAAAATATAAATATCCGACTCTTCAACCAGATTGAATTCATCGGTTTCTTGGTGGTTGCTCGTGGCACTATAGCCTACTTGCATTTTTAGGTTAAATTTTCCGTAACTTGTCATTGCAACAGTAAGGGAATCTCTATACCGTACTGGAGATCTATAGATCTTAAGAATTCTGTTTTATAAAACAGTATAGGCGCATGTGTGGCCTGATTATCTTATAGTAATGATAGTTATTATATCTAAAAAGATCAAACTAATTTTAATGTCTTTTTACAATTTTCTCCCTCTCTTCTCTGTGTGTTTTACCTAAAATCAGGTAGTTGTTGGTTCGTTAAATAATCTTAATTTTGAAAATCCCTTAAGAGTAACATAAATACTGTACAAGAAAATAAATACTCTTAATAAGATACAATAATTGAAATTAGTGAAGAAAATGTTAATATTAACACACACTCACATTAATGAGATCTGCACCGTGTCCCTGAAGTCCGGTAATAATCTCTTAATTTAATAAATTATTACATGCAGCTTTCATATGTATGCTACTAACATGTGCTCATGGCTTCCCCAGCGATTATTTACTCAGTTTGTTTATTTACTCAAATGTTTTATTTAAATAATTTATTTAACAGCAACATTATTAAATCATCATGTTTATTTACACTTACATCGTTGTCACATAAATTTCATGAATAATATAATTATATTCATAATCATATTGTGTGTGTAATTAAACGAATAGAACAAATCTTGTGCTTCCGTATGGGCATATACAGATTCGAAATGAAACGATTAAAACGTAACACAAATTCATGAACCTTACCCAAATCACGCATAAACAATTAAAACTGTTGTTAATTAAAAAGTTAAAATGCCAGTTTCAATGTGCCTTTCAAGATTAAAATGCGATGCTCGGAAAAAAGGACCTCAGATTCGAGTTCCCTAGCCCAAAAATTTACTCGCATAGTGAGTTTCGTCCAAATCTCTCAATGCTCTTTTTTCCCGGTTGCTATGGTAAACCGAGCATGGCCACCTTCATTTAACTTCTCAATTGAATACGGTCTTGTTAATAGGTGGCCTTGGATATACAAGGAAACACAAACTCAAATATTATCCTATAATTAGGGGGCGGATTTCTATGAATTTAAAAAAATAGGATATATGCATGCATTTATGACTTAAAAACATTAAAATATGACCAATCAAATTGAAAATATGACATTACCACTTACACATTGTGTATATCTTTTTAAGTTTCATTACAATACATTTTATTAAAATATAGGCTAGTGTTAATTATTAAAATATCTGTCTTTAAGTGGTAACACAAAAGACCTGTACTGTTCTCTTCTACAGCATAAAACCTGTTGGGGGAAATAAAAACAATAAGCTTACTTACATCGAGCATAAGTACCTTCCATCGACATCCATCGTTTCGTCGATCGACACCCATAGCCTGACAGAATTAACATGGCTATAAATGAAATTAACAACGATCTTGAAACAATAACTAATTGGGCAAGACACTCTAAACTTACAATTAATGCAGGAAAATCTCAGGCGATCTTAATGGGGCATCGTAATTTGTTGAAAAATGTCAAAGAGGAAAATTTGACACCCGTCAAATTAAACGGAAGCATTGTTCCATTTAGTCCGCATGTAAAAAATCTTGGCTTTCATTTTGACAGTAATTTAAATTGGAACATCCATATAAAAGAAATTTGCAAAAAAATATACTCTATATTTCACGCTCTCCAACGATTAAAAAACTTTCTACCTTCTTCTCCAAAGAAAACACTCGTATCAACACTCATAATGCCTCATTTCGATTACTGTGATATTCTACTAAGCGACCTGAGCTTCAAACTAGGACAAAGACTACAACGTGTTCATAATGCTTGCGTTCGCTACATTTGTGGTATTCGTAAGTCAGATCATATTACGCCAGCATTTGAAACTTTGGCATGGTTTCACTTGGACGACAGAAGAAAATTGCACTCTCTCTGCCTCCTATATCGAATTCTTCACACTTCCTGTCCTCAATATCTGTCATCACGCTTTCAAACTCTTTCATCTCATCATAACCTAAACACTCGGTCCAGGCAATATCATATTCTCGCAATACCTAAACATCATACATCTCTTTACTCATCATCGTTTACTACTTCAGTCATCCGAATATGGAATTCTTTACCATCTCACATCAAGGACTGCCGGTCACTGTCAACCTTCAGATCGCATTTAACAGCACATATACGTAGTACTTAATAATCTTTTTCATGTCCTATGTTAATTTCAGTTTCTATCACTTAATGCTTTTATATAACTCAATCATATTTGTAACAATTAATTTCTTTTTATCATTTAATGTATCTTAATGTATCTTAATGTATCTTAATTATTCAAGTATATATGTTCTAATTTTTTCTTTGTATTTAATGTTCGTTTCTTGTATTCATGTATATCAGTTCTTTTTTAATTTATTTTTAATCATTATTATTGTTAACATTATGTATTTCATGTTTTTGCCCTGGCTGAGTGGTAGAGAAGGCCTTATGGCCTTAACTCCGCCAGGTTAAATAAATAAATAAAAAAAATATTTTACTGTCTCCGACACTGTCTCTTATTTTGTTCAATACCTCTTCATAACATCCTTCCAGGTAGTTCATTCTCAGCGTCGATTCATCGGGAACAGGATGACTTGTATATTTCTTCAGAAACCGTATGAAGCTTTCGTGGTTGAGTTTTTTCAATGGAATGTTGCAGGAAACCATCATATAAAACAGAGATCTTTCGAAAAATTCTGATTTGTGCTGGGAAATTGAAATGCCAGCAGAGTTATCAAATAATAGGAGTTTTCTAGTCTCCGATGCAGACTGTCTATTTAAACATCTTTGTGTTTTGCAGTATTACAATGCTGCTGCACAGTGAAACGCTTCTCGGCCGAAACTTTCACCTCACATAATTTGAGAAATAAAGTAACACCGTCTGTACTAAATATTTTCTGTCCAAATTCTGTAACATAACACCGCAATTTCTCACTAATTGTACTCTTTATTTTAGGCATGTTGAAATCAGACTGATAATTTCTGACACAGGCAATTAATGCTAAAGATCACGCACAAACCTCTGAAAAATTCTACGAAACCCATCTATCTCTCTCTCTCTCCACCCCCTTTTGTATTGTAGAGTGTTTTCGCCCAACAATAGAGGCTTACCTGCTAAATCCCACATTCCACAGACAATGCAATCACAACTACTGCATTTCTGAGAAGTATAGATGTTTTAAGATAAGATGAGATAAAATAAGATAAGAATCTTTATTTAAAGATATACTGAAAATATTTGCACTTTATCACATTTCATCTCAGCTCTTTATGGTTTGAATAAATGCATTTTCATATTATAAATTCTCAAAAAGTATCATTATAATGCAAAATTTACAAAATATGACATGAGACTTCAAAATTTCTTTAATATGCACACGAATATGCCAAAAATATGACCTAGATATGTATATGCGTACTAAATATGCTACAATAGTTGAAATTTTTCTAAATATGCAGTTATATGCACAATAAAAGCCGTTCCATTTTCACCAGGATGGCTGGAATCGGGTTTAAATTAGTCGGAAACCTTAAATAATGCAAAGGATAAAATATGACATGTCATAGAAATCCCCCCTAGTCAATATTTTACAAGATTGATTAAAAAATCTGAGTTTGGAAGAAATAGCTACCAGCATAGTTTTCTTAAACATTTTACGTATCTATTAGCAGATTAATATAACAAAATTTCTCGAACTTTTAAAACATCCTAATAGACCTAAAGTCGCTGACTTTGTAAGTTGTGTGTTGACCTTCGAACACAAGTTTAGTAGGTTCAACACCAGCAGAGGCGACAGGATAGATTTTTTAAGGCGAACTAATGTTTAAATCTTCAAACTGAAATAGATTATCTTGGACAGAATGTTGTCATCTTACTGGTCTCAGCAAAATTATAATTCGATATTAGATGGTTTACCTGACCTCAGTATTCCGCTCTTGGCTGTGGCTAGTCTATGAAATATCTATATTATACCGGTAATGTCATGGCTGATTAAATTGGAAGGTTCCATAGTCTATAGAAGCCCAAATGCTTCAATCGTTCTAAATCGTGGATAGAGAGGAAACATAATCTTTTTACATCAGGTAAAAAATAAATATAAGAAACTTTGGCATTCTAGTCTAGGTCTACATTTCTGTACTAGATTGTTTTAGGATAGTTGTATTTTTAATTAATCATTTCTTATTTATACATTGCACTTCTTTATTTTTACGCATCTGGGTAGCCTACTTGAGGATTTCATCATTAGACATAGGCCTAGGTCTGTAGCTAGTTATATATTTCTATAGTTTATTGGTAAGAAAATAAAATAATTATCGTTCATCTGTATTTAAATAAATAGTTAAGTAGACTATGTGCATAGATATTGTGTGAACTTCTTGTACAGAAGAATGTTCTTGAAGCATAAGGTACAAACAGGCAAAAAAGAAATAAAGAAAGAAAGAAAAAATCGTGATGGTTTGTGCTATTTACGTAAAACTAGTAGCCTATGTGTAAAGCACTCCAGATATTTGAGTTATTCCATTATTCGCGTTTACGTCTCCAATGTAGTTTAGTAAGTTAAATATATTGCAGATTGAGAGGTTCGGTGGCATCACAACCCGGGCGTGTGAGTTGAATAAGCCAAACTCCAAGAGAAATGACACGAAGGCGGCCAGGAGTACTTAAATAATCGACCAGTCGAACTCGAGATACCTTGGCCTACGTCACGTTTCAGTGGTTTCAAATCGGTTTTCAGTATTCATAGGCACTAGAACAGTGCTGTTATTTATCATGTTTTTCAGCGGACATGAAATATATTTCACACAGATCTGTAATTAATTTCCAAAGGTTTTGGATTGAAACTGTTGATTTACTAGAACAGAAGTAACTAAACTTCAAATTGATTTAGCACAGAGGACTTGATCTCTTAAGATCTCTAATTATGAATTCGGATAATGCAGATGATCACTTTTCTGACTGTGAAAACTTACTTTACCATGTTGTGATGCTGAGCAAAGCTAGTCCTCGAAATGAAAAACATTGTTAGAGCTCTGATTATTAGGCTAAGCCTGCTACATTCTTTCTACTTTATCTATGCATAAAACGAAAGGAACAATAGTTACTGTAATTTCTTGTAAAAATCCATTAATTAATCAGTCTATTTAAATTACTATAGTGGAGAAATAGAAAGGTAGGCACTTTTTCAGATAAAGTTGCACTGATCTAAGGTGATCCCAAACACATAAAACACCCCCGCCCTAGATTAACCCAACGCCCGAACTGCATAAGCAAAGCAACTTCTCCGACGCTAGCGTAATGCACGTAGTCTAATTAATAGCCTGCAGGGGCACATGCAGTTTTCAGCGCCCGAACTCCATAAGCAGAAGCAACTTCACCGACAGTAACGTACTGCACGTAGTCTAATTAATAGCTTGCAGGGGCAGATGCAGTTTTCAGCGCCCGAACTCCATAAGCAGAAGCAACTTCACCGACAGTAACGTAATGCACGTAGCCTAATTAATAGCTTGCAGGGGCAGATGCTGTTTTCATTCCTGAAATGCGGTACAAGTTGAATCGCTAATGCCCGCAAACGCATTATAGGACATTATAGGAATTATAGGACATTTCGGTAATCAAGAATATCTCTTCCTTCGAATCAATTAACATAAGGCATATGTTTAAAAGGATTGTTATGTTATTGGTTGAGCGAAGCGAGGTCTTGTTTTGACAGCAGAATTTCATCCGTTTGTAAACTTGTTTGTTGTGCAGTCTCGACCAAACGCGTTCTACCTTCCAGTTTTGTATAAATGTTTCTCGAAACCATTAGTCCTAAAAGCGACATATGTGTAAGGAGTTTTATTTTTTGATCTCGTTTCAAGATGGTGCGGCCGTTTTAATGGTTCCGTTCCATGAAATGTTCAGCTTCTTTCAACGATTCAATGAAACTGTTTCCGTGGAAACAATGTTGTCTTAAAAAGTGAATGACATCTTTGGCTAAACCTTTAAAAACTGCGATGAAGGGGAGATGTTAGATATTTTTGGACGCGAGGTCTACTGTTCACGGAACAACTAGTTTGTACCTGCAAGCAGAAACTAATTTTTCAGAGGGAAATAATAATATGCTTTTGGGAGTGGTTAGGGGAATTGTGAGGAACACGAACATATACAGTAGCTTTGAATGTCTCCAAGCAGTTCACATCTCCATTTCTTAAGTAGATTCAGAGAGGGCTCTCTCTTCCTTTCCGATATACTTCCCAATAAGTGAACCGCACATCTGGAGATTATGCTCATTTACGAGTACTATTTCAAGCAAGAAGACACCGAGTAGAACTTAATTAAATTTATACCCATGCTAATTTTATTTCAGCTGTGTTGTGACAGTACTCCCAATGTAGTATTCTACTAAAAATGTTTAAAATAGAGGGATGTTTGTGGACCTAACAGGCCTATAATTTCACTTAAAATGACAGTTATTAAACTTATTAATCTCTGAAAATTTCAGGTGGGCTACTGGTAAATAAAATTCTATTTTAACCACATTTTGACATTTTCACCCCTTTTATCCCCTTATCAATAGATTTTATGCCTATATTCAAATGTTTCACCACACAATTGTGCCGCCGATAGTAAGTAATAGTTCTTTCATAAAAATTCGTGGAATTTGTTTTATTACAGCCGTGCCGTAGGTAAAGCAGCAATGCTACCGATGAATGTAGCAATGGTCCACAAGTTAATAAGCTACTTCATCTCATCCTCTACGTGGTCTACCTTTATCTTGAATGTTAACTGTACAATAACAGTGGGAGCCCGGTCACAAAACTCACTACTTAGTGTGCCTCACAGTACTGCATATGACATAACTTGTCTGTCTGTGAGGTAGACGATTAGGACAATCAGTCTTAGGAGAGAGGTTCCATCTGGCGCTGTGAATTGAACTCCGGCTTAGCTCAATTGGTAGAGCATTGGCGCGAATAGCCAAAGGTCCTGGGTTCAAGTCCCAGTGTCGGAGGAATTTTTCTCCTATAATATTCTCAACTAAATTCCAGCCTGTGCACAGTTTAACAACGCCATCAGAAAGAAAGTTTTGTTGAGGCAGGCCAAAACGCAAACTTACTCATTTCTGTTCGAAGTGGAAGTTCATCAGATTATCATGAACAATGAAATTTACCATTAAAATTTAAAACATGACTATTCTTTATAATATCTATGCAGGTAACGATAATAATTGTTCTGGCGTTTTAAGATATTATGGGGTAAATATTATTGTACGAGCCAGTGCTGTAACCACTGCAGCTGTTTAAGGAAGTACCCGTCAGAAGGCGCAGCAATGAAAAAAGGAACCATTTATTTTGTTGTTAATTAGCAATACTGCACTATTTCAGTATTTATTTTATTACTAGAGAAATTCTTGGAGTCTCTTCTATTTTTCAAGTTAATGATGTTGGTTTTAACTACTTCACTTTCACTATTAACTTACTCAGTTTTTTTTTTAAGACTGCACTGCATTTTCCCTAATATAACGATGCTCTTTGGCTGATCTTTGCTCTTGTTTTCTTTTTCGTTGTTTTTACCAGCAGTCTCTATCTCATTGTCTTTCCACTCATTCTTTTTCTCTCTTTCTCCCTCGCTCTCCCTCCTTCAGCTTCTCTGGGAGCTGTGGTGAGCATTGATTAGGTACTTGCTAATTAGGCAAGCGTTCTCTTGAGAATTGTTCTCCCAGACTATCTGTTCTACAGCCGATTAGCCTGCAGACGTCTTTCCTTCGCTTCCCGATTCTCTAACTCAACCCTCATTCAGTTCTACTCCCTTTATTACAAATTTCCTGAAACTTGCAAATTTTCAAGGTAGTTTACTCTTAAAGTACAGGTAATTAAGAAGGGATAATAATAATAATAATAATAATAATAATAATAAAAATAATATTTTATCTATAAAATAGATCAGAGGAATAATAATTTATTAAGTAGCTTCCATAAATAGGTCTAACAACTACATAGCAATAAAAATAAGTAAGCTATCATGTAGACGGTTATGCACATTATTATTATTATTATTATTATTATTATTATTATTATTATTATAGAATAAATTAACGTGTGGTATGTAGTTTTGTTAGTTCATCATAATATTATTAATGCCCTTATTATAAATTGTATATATTTCGAGAATTAATCAGGTTTTACTAAGAGTATCAAACTTCTTAATCACTTTAAAAGCATTAGGGTCTAGCCATGTTATTCAGCTTATGTAATTTAGTTATAGGCCAACTTATTTCATAATCGTAAAAGACACGTAAGAGCCTTTTCACACTTGGTCACTTATGACCAGTCACCGGTGAAGAAGCATTGGTTTAAATGGGAGCATTCACACTGGGTTACTTGTGATGGTCAACAATGCAAATTGTATATATATAATTCAGTTGTATAATCGAGCTCAGCGAAACTAGTTATCCAGCCATGAGTTTGGATTTGATTAATACTGAAGATTTTATAAGTGAAGTGGAATGTCGACCTACCATTTGGGATTTCAAAAACGATTACAAATCGTTTTATCAGGTAGCTACTATTGGCAATACTAGCGGTGACCGTCACAAGTGACCCAGGTGTGTTCACTGCAAAAACCGGTGACCGTCACAAGTGTCCCAGTGCGAACAGGCCCTTAGGCCGTCAAGTAAGAATGAAGGCATTACCAAAAACTTAAGTCACATATTTCTCAGAAACCCTTAGACTTTGTGTACCTTAGAAGCAGAAGGAACTAGGTCTAAGTAAAAAGTATCAAATTTGACTTTTTATGTCCTTGTAAAAATATGCTCTTCCGGAGCAAGGGTGCTGAAGATTTTTGAATAAATTAACAAATCCTTTTCGAGTCAACCCTACTCCTTCGACCTCAAAAGTAGAAATAACAATAATAATTATAATAACAATAATACTCGTAAATAATATAGCCTATATCTAATTTTAATTGTTCAGTTTAATTTAGGGCAGAGATCTAAGTACAAAATGGAATGCAACACATGGAGTATATACTTAAGAAACATGAAGGGGAATTTAATTTTAATTTATAAAATATATTTGCCTGTAATATTAAACAAATACAACTATTTTTGTATTAAGGGACACCCGAATTATCTGTACTATTCTTAGATTTAGAAACATTTCAAAATATCACAGTTTTGGCCTATAAGCAACAAATTATATCCAAACTGCCTCTTATAGACTTAATATTTTAAACTTAATTTTACATTGATTGATAAAAAATAATTACTCATGTCGTTAATTAATAATTTTGTCTTACGTTCCAGTTATATGATTAATTACACAACTCTTGTTTAATTGATACTTTCTCATTTGGTGATTGTAGAAATTCTTCTTAACAATTTAATTAAGTCTGATATTTTTCTCTATCACATAATTCCTATGTTTCTATAAATAAACTACGTATAATTTTCATGATCGATGATGTAGACACTAAATTATTATAAATGATCGATAGTACTTAGGATTTTATCATATTCCTTTTGAGTACCGATACTTATAACAAAGTCGTAAATGTTGTATGTGGTACTTTATTTTGAGTCAAATCGTTCTTACTTTATGTACACTTAATTTCATATTTAGCAAAATAGCGGCGGTGTAAAATTAAAAGGGGACGATAGTTTTAGGATTATAACAGATAAACCAATAATTATTTGTTCTTGATTGAATTGATGGAATCGTTTAATTAATTAAATTAATTAATTTAATTAATTAAGTACTTAATAAAGTAGTTTACAAACTATCTCATGAGGAAGCTCAGACTCCAGGGATTAAACCGAGCACTACATATGGTTAATGGACCAAGTGCCTGGGTTGCTGTGGGAAATTCTCGCAGACCGTTCCGTGTGGGTTTTTCGGGGTTTTTCCTCATTTATTAGGTGAATCCGGATCGGAGAGACGACCCCCTACAGACAGAACACAAAAACAGACAGACTAGACAGTTCTATTAGTCATGAATCCAACACCTAGCTCAAAATACATTACCCACAAGCTTAATATTGCACAAGAACAAAAAATAGAGCAATAGAACACAAGCGCCGAAAAGTTGTTGGCATCGGAGTATGGGCTATGGTTGAGAGCTCCGAAGGCGGAGGGCAAAAAATATGAAGGTATCAAAAGTCGTGACAAAGTCACTAATTGGCTATTTTTACATTAGATATATCATTTCATTAGTTTGGTGCCGTCGAAATAACCAAATCCTTTAGTTATACGGAAAGGACCTGATGTTAGCGATCTTAGTTTGACTACTCGTATATTAGAAAGGAGGAAGGTAATAACAAATAAGTTTGTTGCAACAATCTGTTGTTATCCTAAACTTATGAAATACAGAAGTTAAGCTATCACTTCGGTCACTGCCTTTCATAATATTTTATATCTTTCTTCCTTCCATCCTTTCTTTGTTTTTCTGTCTACACTTTCTATAGGAATTATTGTCGTTTGTACTAATTTTTTTGTTTCATTTCGGTCAAATCTGCTCAAAGCACTGAAAATATTAATAGTTAAAGCTAATTCCGCAATAGAATATTACTTTTTTTGTGTTTTTTAACTACATATCTTTTTTGTGCCTTTTGGTGCCATTTTGGTGCCTTAGAATTTATACCTATTCTTGGATTTTTTTTGGTCGCTGATGCTAAATGTCCCATTAGTTTTGCCCTATCAGCTTTAGTTTGTGAGATACGGTATTACCATTATGCATATTATCCAATTTTACGTTTGATATAAATAAAAAACAGTGCCTATTTTTAGCTTCTAAATCACGTGAAGAAAAAAAGCAACACACTAACATTACATTAACGTTACAATAACAATATTAGCATAACTCTCATTCATAAAATCATAGACATCATTCTTCCAATATTGACACATATTTTTAACGCATCACTGTTGACTGCTACGTATCCTTCCCACTGGAAGAAGGCATTCATCTCTCCCATAGCCAAAATTAAATCACCGTCAACCCCTAATGACTATAGACCAATCTCCATACTCCCAGCAATGTCCAAAGCTCTTGAAAGAATTGTACATAAGCAACTGACAGATTACTTGAACAAATACAGACTGCTTGACCCATACCAATCTGGATTTAGAACTGGTCACAGTACAGCAACGGCACTGCTTAACGTAAATGAAGACATTCGACTAGCCCTAGATGACGGTCTTACAACCGTGTTAGTATTACTGGACTTAAGCAAAGCATTCGACTCAGTGAACATTGAACTACTAACGCATAAACTCACTGCATTGCATCTATCAGACAACGTAGTATCCTGGTTCATCTCCTATCTCACTGATCGCCTACAATGCATATCAACTCCAAACCAAAACTCAAAATGGCGGCCAGTACAGAGGGGAGTACCCCAGGGTTCCGTATTAGCACCATTACTGTTCTCTATCTACATAAATGACATTTCTAAATCCCTAAAACACTGTAAATATCATCTGTATGCTGACGACTTCCAACTATACATACACTCAAGACCGGAGACAATACACCATGCAATTGAAAAACTCAATAAAGACATAGACACTATATCCACATGGACAGGAAAGTTTGACCTAACTATCAATGCAGAAAAGTCACAAGCAATCATCATTGGACGACAGCAAATGTTTTGCCATTTGGATATGAACAACATTACCCCTGTAACAGTAAATGCATCAATTGTCCCTTTTGTACATCAAGTAAAAAACCTTGGCATCATTATGGACAAAAATCTTAACTGGAAACTACAAACTACTGAGATATGCCGAAAAGTCTTCTCTACATTACACTCGTTAAAGCGACTCAAGAATTTCCTCCCCTTTAAACTAAAAAAAATCCTGGTGCAAACATTATCATGCCCCATTTTGATTACAGCGACGTACTATATACAGACTTAAACACCGACTTGGGACAACGACTGCAACGGGCTCATAATCTATGCGTTCGTTACATTTGCAACATCCGTAAATATGAACATATCACCCCCTCTTTTGAAATGCTGTTCTGGGCTAGACTAAACGAACGACGATTGACACATTCCATCACTCTACTATTCAACATCCTCAAGTCCTCTACACCAACTTATTTGTATGAACGTTTTCAACGGTTATCTTCTCATCATGATCTCGGTACTCGCTCACAAAGAAACTCTATTCTAAGTATCCCTCGTCATAAAACAACCCATTACTCTTGCTCCTTTGTTGTCTCCATGTCGCGATCTTGGAATGCTTTACCTGAGAACTGTAGGAACTGTCAAACACAAATGCAATTCTAGCGTAAGCTGACCAATGATGCCATAGTTAGGGACTTGGTTTTACATTAATAACAATAAATCATCACATATCTAAATACTGAAAACGTTTCCAATTGTTCACAACTTTTCATTTTTATTTCACATTATATTTCTTAGTAATAGTTAATATTTTAGTAATAGTTTAAATCTTTTCACATCATATTTCTTAGTAATAGTTAATATTTTAGTAATAGTTTAAATCTTTTCACATCATATTTCTTAGTAATAGTTAATATTTTAGTAATAGTTTAAATCTTAGTAAGTAGCAAACTATTTTAACATATGTTTTTTTTATGTATTGTATTATCTCTAGTGAACTAGTTCTAAGTCTTAAATGATAATAATATAATCATGTTCCTGTGTATTTGTAACTTTGTACTTGTATCATACTTATTTTATTGTAAGATTGTAAAGCTCAGTTGTATTAATCCTGGTTGAATGGAAGAGAAGGCCTAATGGCCTTAATTCCACCAGGTAAAATAAAACAATTCTAATTCTAATTCTAATATAACATGGGGTCTTTCAAAAAATTGATTTTACAACATATTGTATGGTCGTTTATGACTTATGAGCTGTCAATTTGTGGGACAAAAATAATCCAGCTTTTAGTTTTTTCTTGTCCTGCGTACAGTTTTCGTCCTACGTGTCCAAAGTAAGGTCAAGAACCTTCACTAGCTATATTATCAAGCAAGACTTTGTTTCGCGAAAGAGGCTTTAAGTTAATGGCACTATATATAAAAGTAGAGCTCGTAGAGAAAAACTGTTCACATATTTGGAATAAGCACACTAAGTGTAGCCAAAATCCGGTAAAACATCTGAGACACGAAACAAAAAGTTCTTTTTTGTTGGGCTGTGTTATTTTTGACGTTTTGTTATAATATTTAAACCTCTTTAGAAATAGGTTGAATGACGTTCCTTCACTATAAATTTATTAGCATGCAGGAGAGTCACACAATCAAGGAGTTGGTTACTGTATACCATTGTTCCTTATTCTAGCTCATGCTTAATAGCTAACGGTTTACCAAATTAACAATAGCTGTAGAGCATATAATATGACTGGCACTGGCAATATGTACATATACTCAAAATACTGAACTAGGTCAAACAGTTAAACATGGCCAGTAGAGTATCGATCACTTACCTCGCAAGTAGTTTCACAATTGGGTGAGTGAGGACATGTGTGGAGCATTGTAGTTACAGAGTACAAAGTTAGATGGACTCTGTACTGTACTAACTTGCAAATACAATTACGAAGCTGGGAGAATTAGTGGGATACTAGCACATAAAGTGAAGGCGTAACTGCTATTGTTATAGGTGGCCAGCCCTCATCCTCAAAGCCACTGAAGCGCTATTATTCTCTGGTTTTTATTTCTCTTGTACTTTAATAGGACTGAGTGAAAAGTGATCTGCTCTTTTAAAGTCAGAACATATCCTAAGCAGCAAATGAAATTACGTGAAACTCTAGCACTTTTAATCTACTTTTAAATAATATTTTGTTCAAAATTATCTTTCATTTTTGAGTCGGTGCAGTCTGATTGTCGCACTTTATTTAAGAGTACCAAGTGTACGTTTTAATTTATTGAAATTTTCGTAAGCTTTTTTTTTTAATTTCTTCCGGGGCCCGAGGGGCCCTCCCCGGAATGAAAAGAAAAAGCTTACGAAAATTAAAACGTAGGCTACACTTGGTATTCTTAAATAGAGTGTTTTATTACCCTTAGGCCTACTGCATTTTATATTACACTGACAGTCATATTAACAGTTATAAAATTAAGCTTTCAAATTTAATTTTATTATCTTTTGTTAACATTAGTATTTGGAACGTTTTGTCTGTAACTGGAAAAAGACGTTATATTGAAATTTTAAGGCTTAATTTAAAAAATCGGGGCTGTACCACCAGATCCTCTGATGGTCCCCTCTCTAACCAAAATCCTGGATAATCTCTGGGTCGATAGCATTTAAGTGAACATAAATGAGGTAGGCACATGTGTATAGATTTTCAGGCATGTAAAAAAATTAATAAAAAAAGAAAAAACTCTTTTGGAACAGATTTCTGGAACCCCAGCTCATCAAAGGCCACGTTACAGTTGCATCTATAAATATAAAACCAAACAAGCAACTTTCAATTTTTGACAAAATGGATTTCAAAATCCAGCGAATCAAATACCTGTCAACGTAGTCTCATGAAACTAATACTGATTAGAAATGGCCTGAAATGGTACAAATAAAAACATCTTACAGTAATTTTTAAAATTGTAAAGCTAATAAATGTTAGACGACTATACCATAAGACATAAGCCATATCATTTTTTAATTAAACTAAGGATATTTAGAAACATTATCTGTTATGGTATATATTTTGCAACATGCACTCATAAACACTAAAAATTGGAAAAATATATTTGAACGATATTGCTTTCTTTGTCTAAGATTAGTTACGCTGCCCTGGGATTCGTCTAAAATTGTTCGGTGGCAGGGAATTCGGAAATGGGGTGCACTCGACCTCTGTTAGTACAATTCAGATGGTTCTTGAATAAAGAATTTTCTTCTCCGGTTAAAGAAATCGACATCAACGACCTGTCTTTTCCTTGTCAGAGATGTAGAGCTTTGGAGTTTAGTTTAATAGGAAATAACTATTTTCATAAGAAATCGGAAATCCATTCTACGTCTCCAAGCTAGATTGAATGACATTTAGGCATAGAGTAATTTTTGTGTTTAAAAGTTATGATGCGATATGTATTATAATAGATATAGAGTAGATTATTAAAACTTTTGATATAAATGAATTTCCGAAATTTATAAAACTATCATTTTATCTTGAACTTATTTTTGCAAGCTATAGAACGTTGCAATTTGTTTCATTGAAAGTAGTAACAATGGGGTTCAATTACATGTTTGAGAGACATAAAACTATCTTTGAAACATTATATATATTTATATATATAAATATAAATATAAATATATATATTGAAATTACAGCCGGACTCTTTTGTAGAAATGTGCAGGATTATCTTTGTTTATGGTTGATGTAGGATACTGGTATTTAGGTGCGTAATCGTTGCCATTAACCTATCCTGCATGAGTTCCGTAAGTTTGTAGACCTAAATCTACAGCAATGGTATACATACACCCCTTTCTACGCGCACAAAAATGTCATTGATCTGGGCTGAGATTGAACCCGCGAACTTGGGAACAGAAGCCCAGTGTCCAACAGTCTGCTCCACCCAACAGAATCTTGAAAGCGTTGCACCGTTCTCGAAAGTAGGAAACGTTCTTTTGAAACACAAAATATTCGGAATGTAAGGTATGATTTTCTTTATTCTCGTACTTTTCTAAATCGAGGCAGGGGAATTATCTTGAGCTTCCATATGCTATCCCTTTATGTATGTGCAAAGGGAACATTAAAGTTCTATCTTACTGGCACTGTTTCCTTTTAAATTGTTCCTGCATTAGAAAGGCTCATCATAAAGAGATTTAAGGTCATCACCCTGAACTCTTACTTGCAAAGCGGCATCTGCTTATAGAAAGTTGAACTACTTGTGGAGTTGTATGAGGACGTAGTTCTTCGTTCCCTCCACAGACTGCATCTATCTCCAGTCCAGCCACTAAATTAACATTAAAACAGTTCGTATGGTACATTCTCTCCTTATTAAAGGCATGTCTTTAGGGAGGAACGCTACTAAGGAACATAAAATATCTTTCATTTAAGTCGAAGCAATGTTGAAACTAATATTAAATTTATTGTTTTTATTTTTGATTTTGATCGTTTTATATCTTGGAATATTCACTTTGGAATAAATCTGTAATGAAATAATCTCATATACTGGTACTTAAATTAACGAATCATTTCTTGAAATTGTGCAATTTTCATTCCTAATTTAGCTATATTGACAGTAATTCGTTCTTAATGATTAATTTAAAAATAGCATTTTTTTTTTTAAACTATATCCTTCTAGGCAATTAGTTTATGACTTTTTTGTATGCAACTTAATTTTGTAAACAGCCTGTTTACCTAAGTGTAAGGATATAGGCCTACTATTCATTTTAAAATAAATTATAAGCTCACAACTCGTTTATTTGCTTGTCGATAGGCTTGGTACCCTTACACTCCGTTTAGTTAAAAGCGAAGTAAGTGTAACTAAAATCTTGCATGATTGAATAAGACTCCAATAAACTGATAGTAACGTTACTTCCCCTGTAATACAGTAGACAATAGAAATTTATTCCTTTCATACAAATATATATATATATTTATAGCTTATATTATTTATAGCTTATATTATTTATAGGTTACTCACATGGGCGTACGGTAGGGGGGGGGGTTCAGGGGGTTGAAACCCCCCCCGAAATATCTGCAATATTTTTAAAAATTATAACATCATGTAACAAAATAAATAAATTAAAAAAACACTGTTTCGATTGTTATATGTTTTACAATTTTGTACATAACTTATCAAGGCATTATTGAAGAAGGGCTTACAAGCAAAAAGGGCTTTCTTTAACAAGAAAAGCCTATTGGTGTCAAATATTGACCTAAAAGTCAGAAAAAATTTCTAAAGTTATATGTTTGGAGCATAGCACTCTATGGCAGTGAGACGTGGACTTTAGGAAAAAGTGAAAGGCATAAAATAGAAGCTTTTGAAATGTGGTGCTATAGACGAATGTTGAAAATCAGGTGGACTGGCAGAATATCTAACGAAGAGGTCTTAGAAAGAATAGAGGAGCAAAGAAGTCTATGGACGACACTCATTAGAAGAAGGGCCAGACTAGTGGGGCACATTATGAGGCATCCAGGCTTGGTCAACACTATATTAGAAGGAACAATAGAGGGGAAAAATTGTAAGGGAAGACCACGATTTGAATATGCAAAACAGATTATTGGCGATTTTGGATGTAAAAAATATGAAGACATGAAGAGACTGGCTCAAGATAGGAAGAACTGGAGAATTGCATCAAACCAGTTGTAAAACTGATGACTACAGAGAGAGATTGAAGATGTATCATTTTTATTTTTAAGATTCGAATTTCAAAATGGCGTGGTGTTGATAGTTCTTCAGCTTCACAACAGTGATGTGTTACTAATAAATAAAACTGCTTTCGGAATTGTGGTGTGATTGTTTGGGTATCGTAATTTCATTTGATTTCAGCTTAATTCATGCAAAAATGTGAATAAACATAAAAACCTATATTCTGGAATGGATTTACGAACTTACTACCGGCAAGTCTGCAATCAATTTGTCGATACTGATATAATGATTCGTAGACTTGGTACTTGCGTAAATTCACAACAAATCTGGTTACAGCTTATAAATCTTCCAGTGTCACCACTACTCATAGTTCAAATTTTTTTCCCCATTTAGCCAGTCATAGACCAATTTTCCTGAACTATTTATCTTGTTTGCCGTTTTGTTTTCCATCTTTTCCTTATTACACACAAATGCCCATGCCCGAGGTGGGACTCGAACCCACAGCCTCCTACTCCACGGCTCCAAGGCCTTAGCTACCACGGTTAAGGTGACCAGCATCAGTTCGTAAAGTCAACAGTAATGAGTAGGGCAAGGCATTTAATGACCATAAAATAGTGAAAAAGTGCAAAATAAAAAATGCATTTATGACCTAAAATAGTGAAAAAATGACCTGAAATTTTAAAAAAAGACCAATAAATTTACTATTATTACTTATAATTAGTTTTTTTAAAGTAGCCTAATGAATTGCTAAAAAAACCATTTATCACAGTGTATTATGTATGAATTTACATTATAAAACACACTTATTTTGTTACTAAAGAAGTAAGTCAATTTATATTACTTGGACACCCTTAGCGAAAAAAAAATTCTTTCTGAACTGGCAAGCCCATCAAATTGCCCCTGGCAAATATGTGTCATTTAAAAAGAAGAAAAAAAAGTTATTGCTACAAGACAAACTGATGTGGTGTTTATAATAAACCTGAATTAAAATGACCTATGAACACTTCGCGGAGATTTTCAAATAAAAATGATTGTCTGTTGTCTGAAAGTAACGATTTGTATATGGAAAAGCTCCTCTCTACCTCCACTGAAACATGACCTAAAATGCCGAAAATGACCTAAAAATGCCGGAAATGACCTAAAATGCCGAAAATGACCTAAAATTCCGAAAATGACTTAAAAATGCTGAAAAGACCTAAAAATTGCCATAAATACCTTTCCCTTGAAAATGACGAAAAATGCAAAATAATGCAAAAACAAATTACTGTTATTTAATCAATTATTTCATGATACACATTTGTATATATTCGAGCTATCTTTTAACCTTCATATAAAAAAGATGCAAAATCATCAAATGCCTTGCCCTAGTAGCCTATTGAGGAACACAACACAAAATCATCATGGCGTAATCGGCATTAATCTGAGGACTTCTCCACCAATGGATTTCAGATGACTTTAAAAATGTGCCCCATACATCATAAAGTACTATGATAATTTGTCAAATAAAGTTTTTATTTAGATCTAGAAACGGGCAGATACCTCAAGAAACATGGAATCAAAGACTGTGCTGTATTTTAATTATAGAGTATTAATGATGACAATACAACTGTATAGTTATTAAAAAAAAAAGTACCTATTAACTTACAATGTGCACAAGAACATGGAATTGAGACAACTTTACATTGAACCCCTCCCGAACAAAATTTCACCGTACGCCCATGGTTACTCACATACACAGATAGTTTTTATACTGTAAAAGTTTACTTCGAAGTTTGATCAAGTTTCATTGTGAAATAATTATTCTTTTAAATAAAAATTGATATCTTACTTAGGCTAAATTAAAAATTTTGTGAGACTGAATACTTCTGAAACTTACATTAGGCCTACTATCTGTCCTGTCCATTATTATAGAATATATACTAAACACAGCATTTTTAACTGCTATGTGTTTTGTCAGTGTACAAAAGTTATATTACATAAAAATATTGTGTACATTTTTATATTTTAGCATCCCGTTACATTATTACTGATATATAGTTTGACTGAAAAACAGTTTTTAACATGTCTGATGAAAAATATAATGAAGTTTCGAATTGGAATCTCAAAATGTAATTCCCATACAACATGTTTTTACTAACAGTACGAATAATAGAGCATTAAGTATAGAGTATTGAGTTTAAGATTTCACATCTCCACGAAAGTATACAATACGTAGATGGATCCTTCTCAGAGCTTATATTAAACTTCTTCGTCCTTTTTCCTTTCAAGGGTGCTTTTCAGGAAGGAGCTAAGGTACCATCTGCATTTAATAATGTATCTTCTTCAATCCTCTTTCCGTGGATAGCAATCTTTATAATAATAACCTCCGGACAGGAATAGAAATCTATTGAAAAATTCAAAGGAAGAAGTCAACACACTGTCAACTTCTGGCTGTATCATACGATAAGAGAAATATTTAAATTTTACATGTACCAGCTATGTCTTCTTTATAAATGAATTCAAGAAACAGAAAATTATTTAGGCTTACTTATCCGTGCATTTAGATAATTACTTCGCACTTCTGCACTGAGTAAATACTGAGAATGAAGTTAAGGAAGAAATATATTTCGTAGAAATATTATACTGTATGAAGATGTAACTCAAATCAATGCCAATAGATTATTCCTAAGCAAGCTAAAGGAGTATTATCTATTTTATAAAACCCGGAGGTTCACTGCTGCTCTTACGTGAGCCCGCCATTCAACCCTGTTCTGTGCTAATTCCAACCAACCATCCCTTGCAAAACTTACTTCTCTTAAATCTATTCTAATGTTGTCCTTCCACCTACGTCTAAGTCTTCCAACTGGTCTTTTCCCTTCATGTATCCCAGTCAATACTTTTGAGATATGCCCATGCGGGCAACAAGTCCAGCCGATTTCATCCTCCGTGATTTAATTACCCTTTTTATATTCAGTGAAGAGTACAAATTATGAAGCTCGTCATTATGCACTTTTATTCAGCCCCCATTTTCATCTCGTAGGTCCTAATATTTCCCTAAGCACCCTGTTTTCAAACATAAATCAGATTTGTCCCTCCCGAAAAGTAAAGGACCACGTCTCATCCTCACGGCAAGGAAGATATAAAATATATAAATTAGAGGAAGGTAAATACAGTATGAGGTTACACTAAAGAAACAAAAGCTGCATACAAATCCAAAAGTTAACAACAAGATGTCTTATAATGACGCCGGATCACATGGTTTCAAATTTCTTGGTTCTTTTTAAAAGCCTAAAAGAAATAACATGGGAAATTAAGTAGGCTAGATTAAAATCAGAATAAGCATACATATATAATAACTACAGCAATGAGGAATTTAAGAAGTTTGGGTGTTTGTGCCTAAATGGGCCTAATCAGTTCTGATCGAGTGCTATATTGAGAAAAATCAATTAAGCCTACCGTTAGAATTTAAGAATCTCCTTAATTTTTTTCCGTTTCTAAAGGGAATGATTGCAAATAGAACTAAGTATAAAATAAAAAGTTGGGTTTCTCAAAACAGGCTTCCAAGTTGTCCCTGTTGTACAATAACGTTCCCTGTAGTCCTCTAGGGATAAGAAACCGGGTCTTTCAACATTCAATAGAAAAATAAGTTTTCAAATATTTGAGAAAGAAGACAGTATTGACATAGCTTTTTAGCTATGGAGAAAACTTCATAACGACGAAATTATTTTTTTTATCGTTCATCACATAAAGAATTAGTAATTTTATCATACAGGCTAATATGGGTTAATAAGTTGTATTTCACATTACAATTAGCGTACGAACTCTAGTAGTCAAATCCTCAGGAGAGTACTCTCGGGAAAACTTGAATTTCTTAAAGAATGAGATATTAATTTACCATATTCTGTTTATAAAATCTACCCTAAGAATGGTTTTTGAGAGTTTTTTCCTGATATTTGAAATCTTAAAATAAGGGATTATACATAATGTATAGAGACAAATCGGCAAGTACATAAAACAATAAATCTCAAGAATCTGTGTAAACGGTTGGAGCTATATCTTAGCCAATAAATAAATATAGGCCTATATGTGTGTGTGTATATATATAGGACACAGTAGAACTTCAATCACTGGGATTAGCCGAATAATCGGGATAATCAGATATCCGAATATTTTATAGATCAATAAAAAGGTAATTTCTTTATTAAAACACAAACTGTTCAATACTGTCACATCTTTAACATATCGGTCAGAGTCGGTTGTTTTGCTGACAAACTGTTAAAACCACCTGAACACGGACACAAATCGATCCGGATAATTGGCCATCCGGATAGTTTGAGTTCGAATGATTGGAGTTCTACTGTATATATATTTACACACACACTTAAGGCTTTATGAGAAGACTAAAATATTGGTGCAAATAAGATTGTCAGAGTAGACTTCAAATATTTAGAGATTTTTTAAATATAGCGTTATTTATACTCCTTTGAACATTGAGGTCATATCAGAAGTGTCAGGTTCTGTGTGTATACCAGAATAGGCCATGTAACCACTAATGTAAAACTGTTTTCTATTATTGGTGTGTTTAAGGTGTCTGTTAATTTCAACTGATTTTAAATTTTAATTAGCATGAACGAAATACCGGAGATGAGTCATGGTAAGTAAATATCAATTTCGGGATTTGTCTTTAGTACTGGAGAAACCATGAAAAACCGAAGACAAATTGATCGGCTAAGGGGTCTGAATCCAGGACATCCCGAATGTGATTCCAAGACGTTAACCAACTCGGCCATTTCGCTCGACAGAACAATTCATACAGAACTTTAATAGGAAGAATTAATTTTCACATCAATAGCACTTTTTCATAAAATTATTTATTTTCTTCATAAATACAAATTTAGCTTTCAACAACCTTTACAGTAAAAATATAATCCAAATACAATCGTGCACCCTGAAGATGTGGGTATGCTTACGCTGGTGTTAAGTACAGCCATAATTGTTGAATGCCGGTGCAGAAATTATTTGAAGTATTCTCAGGAGCGAAGGCTGAATTTTCTGAATATAAAGTAATGTTTAGTAGGCTACTTTTTCGATTGTGTAATTCAGATTATCATTTTTCATATAAAGAAGTAAAATTTTGTTTAATTTTAAAGCTCAATTTGTTTATCGTAACTTATTGGTACCGGTAGTTGCATTTTTTCATAAGTACAATTCTCATGAAGCAGACCTATTTTCCATCTGAAATAAAAAAGAATAAACAGAAAATTATTTCAAAATTGCTTATGGTACAAATAAATACTACAAAAATACTAATGTTTTAAGACAATTCCTGAACAAAATCAAATGTAATAGAATAATTAAGGCACATTTATTGAGTTCTAATGATGCATAAACGATACTAATATAATGAATACACTTAAAATAAGGTAATTCTTTAATTTACTTATTACAATATATGTTGCTTCATATTTGGATTGGTCAGAATTAAGCTACTTGTAAGTTCTCATTTACTAAGAAAACATGTTATACTCAACTAAGTGAACGAATGATGTATCTACAAAGATTCGTAAAAAAGGTTTGCGTTCCCATTTATTGCAGATTTATAAAGGAAGAAAACCTTAACTAAATAAATAGTTTACTTATTATGATTGGCACTAAGAACCGTGATGTCACTATCTGCAATTAATAACAATAATAATAATAATAATAATAACAATAATAATAATGATAATAATAATAATAGTAATAGTAACTTAAGCTCCTTATGAGTTGAAATTATGAAAAAAAAATATTTCCTGTACGAGGAATTTTACACTGTAGATAGGTTACTTGAATCGATGAGAACTAAATAATTGGTAATAATGATAATCATCCCCTAATTATTCTTATTAACTTTAAAATTCCTATTTTATTTCAACACGCAGCATAATTCCTCGAACCTATTATAGCCTAGGAACTTACTAAAGACATAAGAACTTTCGTGAACGTATTTTGTAGCATATGACATATAGCACACAGTATAGGATATGTACTGCATTAGCAGTCAGCGTATACCAAGGAAGACTGCACTACCTTGTTTCATTCGACCGTCATTTATAAGGTTCACACTATAAATACATAGCGTAATGCAGTATAGACTAATATCTTTCTAGAGAAGGTGCATATGAAAAAATGAAATTATAATACACAAATTAGTGGTTTTCGAATTATAGGTGTAATTATGGATAACCAGAGAGATGTATAACTCGATCGGTAATACCTGAGCCAAAGGGATGCGCGGTAGGCTACGATGAAGTAATCTAGACCTGCCTGACGTTTCATATCACGTGATGTTCCTTGCCAGTTCATACTGTACAGATCGTGTAAAAACATCTAAGTTAACCTCACAGCATTCAATAGTGAAGTGTGATACTTTAATAAGAGCAATGGAAGGCGAATATAGTTATTCTAGCAAAAATGTTGGTGGTAGTAAAGTGATTCACAGTCATTGTAGGGAAATAGTGTGGAATGTATATAGTTTAGGGCTATTATGAACCGCATAGTTTGGAATGAATAGTACAGTATATGCATTCTCTTCTGCTCCTACTCCATTGCTACCGGCGGACGATAAGCTGTCTGTGCGTGTTTGGCTCAGGTTCTAGCGTCGCAGTTATAGTTGTGTAAGAGTGACATTTTTATAATTTATAATTCTATTCAGATTAACTAACATTAAATTCTTAAATTAAAAAATGGCAAACATATATTAAAAATCCAGCTAATAAAATATCTACTTATAAAAGTATTAACTTATTCAGCCACTATATAAACTTACAGGCTGCTAGAGAAGCTGCATTGGCAAGATTTCCTACTCCTGCTCCGTAGCCTGCACCGATTCCAGCTGCATTGGCAAGATTGCCTACTCCTGCTCCATGGCCTGCACCAATCCCAGCTGCGTTGGCAAGATTGGCTAGAGCTGCCGCGTTAGCTAGATTTCCAACTCCTGCTCCATAACCTGCTCCTATGCCAGCTGCATTGGCAAGATTGCCAACGCCTGCCCCATAACCTGCACCGATTCCAGCTGAATTAGCAAGATTGCCTAGAGCAGCTGCATTGGCAAGATTACCTACTCCTGCTCCATAACCAGTACCAAAAGCAGCTGCATTGGCAAGGTTGCCTACTCCTGCTCCATAACCTGAACCGATTCCAGCTGCATTAGCGAGATTGGCTAGAGCTGCTGCGTTAGCAAGATTGCCAACTCCTACCCCATAACCTGCACCGATTCCAGCTGAATTGGCAAGATTGCCTAGAGCGGCTGCATTAGCGAGATTTCCTATTCCTGCTCCATAACCAGCTGCATTGGCAAGATTTCCAACTCCGGCACCTATACCTGCGCCGAAAGCAGCTGCATTTGCTCTGTTAGCTATGCCGGCACCCACTCCAAAACCAGCTGCATTAGCTAAGCTTCCTACTCCTGCTCCGTAACCAGCATTAGCGAGATTGGCTAAAGCGGCTGCATTAGCAAGATTGCCTACACCTGCTCCATAACCAGCTCCAATGCCTGCTGCATTAGCGAGACTGCCTACACCTGCTCCATAACCAGCTCCAATGCCAGCTGCATTAGCGAGATTGCCTACACCTGCTCCATAACCAGCTCCAATGCCAGCTGCATTAGCGAGACTGCCTACACCTGATCCATAACCAACTCCAATTCCAGCGGCATTAGCGTGATTTCCTACTCCCGCTCCATAACCTGCTCCGATTGCAGCGGCATTTGCAAGATTGGCTGCTCTTGCTGTTGCAGCTGCGTTCGCTAAGTTGGCAATGGCACTTCCATGAGGATGACCAACAGCAATCTGAAATTGAAATGCCACATTACGTGATGAAAAATATGATTTAGTTGGTTACATAAATCAGTTATACCGGTATAAATTTGTATACATATCGGTGTACAAACGGTTTCGGTGTTCTTCCTTAGAGGTGTTCATAGTGTTATATGCGATTGCTTATCGTATTCTTATCTATGGGCGACTTGGTAGGCTTGAAAGTATTCTTTAATCCCTGAACTCATCCTGTCACGAAAAGCTAAAAATTGGTATAGGCCTTAAATTATTTGATATAGATCATCAATTTTACTCATAAAAGCCTGTACTTGCAAACACTACTAATATTCATTGGTCAATGAATTCGAAGACAACGCAGTAAATATTTAAACATTAGAGAAGAACATATTATAGTACAAGTCATCTTTTTTCTGTCAGATCAAATGTAAGTTGTGTAGCCCAGTATCTCCATGTTTGACATTAAACAGGGCTTGATCAGTTAAACCCTTAAATTGATAATAAGTTTTATAGCATTTCTTAAAATTCTAACAAAATGACATTGTAAAATTATCACATATTAAAGTACAATAAATAAACTACGTGCCTAATCATTGTGTTATCTATTTTCTTTGGAATCCTGCAGGACTTTATTTTATTCTATTTGAAAAAACTGCCTCCCATCAGAGGTAGCCTCATGGACTCAATATATTTTCATAATAACTATAAACACGATAAAAAATTATTACAATACCACTGGAAATTAAATAACACTATAATTACTTAGTTGAATAAATTCTGGGAAGGTTTCTTATAACAATTTCGAATAAATTTTTCTGGCATTTTTTTAGAAGAAAAGTCAACTTTTTCTGAGAGACTGGAATTGAATACGATGCAAGTTTTGTTCACAATCGCGAGATACATTTTGGAAGCGTACTTTAGCATGTTTCAGAAACTCTTAAAGACAAAATATCATTTAGGTAATACGATAAAACAGTAGCTGAATAGCAAGTCATTGTCTTTTCTAAGTTTCTAGTTGTATGCGCTCGGGCTATCATATGGCTTCGACATCTATTATATTAGGCTCAGACAGTACGGCAGTCAGTCACGCATATAGCATCGATATTACGTCAACATTTCACAATTTTTGCCAACAAAACGACAACATACAGATAAACTTATTCTTACTTGTTAAGGTCTATTTTATAGAATATTTTACTTTGAGGGGGGAAATAAATGTTTTAAATCATCCATATAGAGTTTAAAGGTCAGAGAAAGTTTTTATTTATTTATTTATTTATTTATTTATTTAGACCCAATGTAATTCTAAGCGACGTATTGACAATATCAAGTTGTATCTTGTAATGTTGGTAATGAAGGGATAACACTTCCAGCCCTTCATATAATCGAGGAAAACAAAATAATATAGAATTTTTCATACGTAATACTGTTATTTAGCGAGAGTATTCAACTCATACGCCACGTGATTGATATTGACCAATAACGTTTAGCAGTTCCTCGGATATAGACCAATCACGGCCGTTTATCTTGCAATATTCTTGTAGGAATCGCGAGGATGGTGTTTTATCGTGATAAAACAGTTTGCTCAATATTGAAGACGCGAGTATCAGTGTGCAGTGACTAATAGTCAGATGCTGCCACTAAACGGCACGAAAACAGATTATTTTATACAACATAACTTGTTTGGAAATTGAAATAATAGAGAAATGTACATTGATTAAGAACACAATTTCGATTCGATGCAAGCCAGTTCCTGTGCGTTTATTCTGTTCTCCTGTTAGCTTACCTGAATGAAGTTAACTATGTCCTATATGCACCATTGGTAGCTCTGATTACATCATGGTAGCTCGAATCGATTCATGGGCGGTTGATTCACAGTATGCCGTGATCTCACAACTGTTAGTTTTGTTTTTATACAACAAAGCACGAAAGGAATTATTATTTATATGATCCGTCACTTTTTATCACGAACCTATCGATAAACTCGTCAACTCTCGTGGGATTACCTATGATGAAGAAACCATTCCTTCTTCCTATCGGCTGCACGGGATCCGAATTAGCTCCTGTCACAGCGTGACCGTGTGGGAAAGAGGAACTCCGATGCTCACTACACACAATACTTCGACCCCTCTGTATTATCATTATTTAATGTGATTGTAATTTACTATCAACTTAAAATTATATTCAATAAAGGAACACAATGCCATGATAAGGACTTAAATATTATACAAAATTAAGTTTACCATAATAACGCATAAAGGAGTAATTTATTCTATAAATGTCCATAAAAATTGAAATTAAAAAAGTCAAGTCAGTGGTACCGGACTACCAAACCGGAGTTACCCTGTGATCACTGACATATAATCGCATTTTTCTGCCAACTTCAAATCTGGAAAGTTATCACTTGTAGGTAACACATTATAAGGACACGATGTTTATTAAAGTTACAAATAATGCAATAGATGTTATGACATATTTGCGTTAATATTATTTTATAGAAGTACTGTATAGTTATTCGGGATCTGTATGGGCATCCTTCTTTATCAATTCATGGTTTTATTAGTGAATTTATTAGTCTAAAACATGTTTCATATTTTTATTTAATTAATGGCTGCTTGTACGGAACTAATTTGTGACATAGTCAAATAGTGATTTATTAGAACTTATTTACCTGGCACAGAACGAAGAAGCAAACGACGTACTTGAACATCTTGTACATTCGTCCAGGTAGGTATTAGGATGAAGTGACCCATACAGCTTCTGGTATTAGTATTTATACCGTTCTGCCATTGCCTATAACTAAAACACAATGGTAGATATTAAAAATAATGAAATAGGAATGTAAGCAGTTTTATAATAATTTTAATGAAGTGTATCAGAAGGCGCCTAGATATTGTAATTCTGCAATTCAACGTGAAGAAAAGGAACCATATATGAATACAAGGTCATACTGAATGAAAAAAGGGTAACAATTCCAAACGAAGCGATTGTATGGATTATAAATTAAGCTGTTCTCCAATCTTGATAATAAAATTGTAAAATGTGGTCTTAAAATTTTTCTATTGTTTTCTGTAGATAGAAAGCATATTCTGTAGTATGTATTTGCTTATAATTTCAACATTTCAAATAAAATCTGCAAAACAAATTACAAATTTCTATATGTAATAAAAGCTACAGAGATTTCATTTGATGTATGAGATATCAACCAAAAGCCTATAAACCATTGATCGTTATCAGAAGATAACGACACTTGCTTTTCATTATGTATTGTTAATTCTGTCAGGAAACAAGTTCTTATCAAGACATATAAATGCAAATATAGGCGACGGTTGCAGATTTCGCAGATACTCTATCTTGAAATGCTTCATAAAAACACGGAGAAGTTGAAAACATTTTAACGATATTGAATGTAAGGTTAAAATAAAATAATGTTGCTGGCACATTTCGATTCATATGACATTTTAAAAAAGGAAAAATCATACTAAGAGAGATAAAAGAAACAACTACCGTTATTGCTGGAATTTTGTGACCGACGAATAATTAAACCGGGTACACCACGCTACAAATCGAAAAATATTGGATACGATCCCTAATAAGTCCATTGGAATTTTTCGATTGGCATATCTTCTCTGCGCCCTGGATCAGCAAGAATGATCCACCGCGAAGGCAAGCTCTTAAGTAGGCCTACCTGCATTCATGGTAATGGTGTCTTACTTACTCAGTGGCAATAGACGATTCCTAAGCAAGCTAAAAGAATATTATATATTTTATGGAACTCGAAGGTTCATTGCCGCGCTTACCTGAGCCTGCCATCCAACCCTATTCTGAGCTAACTCCGTCCAACCATCCCTCCCAAATCCTACTTCTCATAAATCTATCCTAATATTGCCTCCCACCTACGTCTAGGTCTTCCAAGTGGTCTTTTCCCTTCGGGTCTCCCAGTCAATATTTTTTTAGATATCTTTCATCCCCCATGCGCGCAACATGTCCAGCCCATATCATCCTCCGTGATTTAATTGCTCTTACTAAATCCGTTGTAGAGTACAGGTTATAAAGCTCGTCGTTATGCAATTTTCTCCAGTCCCCATTTTCACTTCTCTTAGGTCCAAATATTTTCCTAGGCACCCTGTTTTCGAATACTCTCAGTTATGGTAATGTATCCAGGAAGTTTATTACCAAATGAGTATAAAATGGATAAGAATTATATTACAACTGATACGCTACATTTCTGCATTACCTTCCAGGAATTGTAAATAGCAGCTAACTTATCTGTAAGTAAATATGGTGATAACTAGATGGCACCTAATTAGTTAGTGTTCAGTGCTGGCAATATTACGAATCGCTCGGGAAGTTTTTAAGAATCAACTGTTTCTGTAAAGAAGACAGCGAAAACGTCTTGGAAATTGTGATTATGGATTTATTTCAGGGAATATCATAACGGGAAGGTCTCAGGTTTAATATTTTGATTAGGTAGCCAAGTAATATTTAGGAGCGATATTAATGCTTATTTTTAAAGTTTTCTTTAAAAGATACATACTCTATTAAATTAATTTAAAATATTTTATTGTTACCTGGGGTTACCCTGACGCCGCGTAGGGCATTAAGACATTATAAGGCTACCGAGAGGATGATTTACTGCGTATCGAATTCGAATTTATGCAATTAATAAACAATTATGAATTAATGAACCATAAAATAAATTAGCTAGTTTCATCCTAAAAGACCCTGAAATGAGCCTGAATTATGCATATAAATGATACGAAAGTTATTACTGGTTAACTAGGCCAGCCATTGTGGTGAGATCTAGCGTAACGAATTATACACTCACCATTGCACTGCATTGGTTTGTCCAGCTGCGTGCCATTAATGTTTGCTATTTAGGATTCAAGCCTCAATTCCAGGATCTTGTAGTGGAAAAATGGCAGTTAATTTTTGCACGTATCCTTTTTGTAGAACACCCTTTCGGTTGCCAACATTTCTGTTGCCATGAACTGAGTGTTCTATTTATTACGCCTAACCCTTTTGGATAATTTAAAAATAATTTTACTTTAATTGTAAAATGTGGTCCTTTAACTATTCCTTTGTTATCTGTAGATAGAAAGCACATTTGAAAGATCAAATTGTATTTTAAATTGTATTCTATTATTTGGTATTGAATAACAAAATCAAATGTAAAGCTTACCGGCATTTGTTTAGTTCTAAAGTTCATTCATTTAAACAGTTTTAAGGTTATGGAGATTTTGGTTGCTTTCTACTATGACGTCATAGGATTACAGGCTTTTATTCCGGATGGGGGCGTGGGATCCAGAATGGCTTAGTACCTGATGCCGTAATGTAACTCCATGTTTCGGATTAACACCTGCATTTTTAAATAAAGATTATACGTCCGTGATATAAATTCAACGAGGGAAATATTCCGAAACATGAGATCAGCTCTCTCCATAAAAAAGCGCGTATTTAATATTGAGTTACCAAACCTACAGCCTCTTCAGTAGAAAAGAGATTGGATTACAAGTAGATATGGATAAATAAAATAAAGAATAGGCCTATAGGCATTATTTTTAAAATAGAATAAAAGTCCATATGCATTTTCATTTTCCATCGTTCAGTATTCGTGACTTAGAAGAATGATTGGGTTAGCCAAGGAGGACTGATGATGATGATGATGAAGTAGTGTTCGGCCCGGAAGCCGGTCCTGCCCTGAGACAGAGCCGTGGACAGCCGTGGGGGGTAGGCCCACGGCCCGACCGAGGGACACTAGGTCAGATGATACCGCGTAGGGTGGCCAGGTCCTTTCGCGGGATGGGATTGGGAACACAACACCCAATCCTGACCCAATCTTAGCAAATATACAACTAATACTAATTTCCTTATATTGCTTTAAGATTAACTGGACTTTACCACGTAGTACGTAGTTACTGACAAATTTTCTGTTATATCTGACTGAAGATTTTAAGTTGTATTGTCCTAAAGCACAGGTAAAAGTTAAAGACAATCAAAGCAGGCACTGTTACACCGCTAGTATTTTGCAGTTTGAGGTAGTATGATTCATGAAATTGACATTTTTTTCTATAACTTCACCCGTTTATGCCTTGTTCTTTAGATGGGTATCAAAACCAGGGATTTCAGCTAGAATCACTGACGACAAGTTCAATCGGCTTTCCATAAATGAACGCAGTCTCATTGCGCCGGCTTTTATGATTTTTAAATTTTATTTTAAGTATAGTCTAGGTTCTTTTTATGTTATGTGTTGACCTTAGAAAATAATGGTATATTATTTCCTTTGTTTCAGGTATGTGAACCACTGATAGGCCTATAAAAAGCAAAACTGGAAACGTGTCCGATCACTTCCTTGAAGGCCTAGGGATCGATAAGCTTCGGTGGAGAAGAAAAACCTAAGCTAGAATTTCGCACAGGAATTACTGATATCAGGCTTGTACACATTAACTAAATAAACGATTGCATTCATTTCAACAAGTTTAGGCCTATTATGTATATATTTTAGACTGCGTGTATGAAGCACTTGAAGTGGCACAAGAATATCCCGCGATATTTACTATTTTAATAGAAATGAGGTCACTTACTAGGTTCATCGCTACCAATTCGAACCACTACATCATTGCTTAACTAGCAAGGGGATTTGCCACGTTGCTAGCGGCAACTAGATTAATTACTTACGTGGTACACCTACAAAGCATTCTCTAATTAATTACATATGATAACTATTCCTACGGACTACAAAACTTTAAGTTTAGAAAAGTAAATAACTTAAGCGTGGGCACAAATAACTAATGACTGATGCATTCTAGAAGCTAAATTCATATAATAAATTAATCAGTAAATTACGAGTTGACTAGACAGCTAGGCCTACAAGCTTGGGACAGAGGCGAATTCCCCGCCTGCAGGGAGAACAACATATCCTTTAAACTTCATTAAGGACCCAACAGCCTTATAAATAGTAGCACAATTAACTCATAAAAATAACGAGAGTTAAATATTGCAAAGTTAAAACATCTAAAAGGTTTAAGGATATTAACGGAAGTAGATTTCAGAACCCAAAAGGAATTTAACTAAATCGCCGAAATATCTTTTAGATGCCTGAACCTGTAGATGAAAACGGTAACTTTAATAATTTTTACCATGATGTGCGACTCACCCGGAATCAATGAGAAGTACAGATATGCTGGAGGCACTCTAGGCCTACAAGAGCTGTACTGTAGCTCATTATATGCTGGTACGATGACCAGAACGACTCTCTCGCTCAAAACATTACTAAGGAAGAAGGGATGATCGGATATTCATTTTGCGCATTCGCATCAGACAAAAAAATCGTATGTCAAACTCACATAACTTTCCCTGCCCAAATAAAGTTTGCCTCTTGGTATAGGCTACTATATTATGTATGACATTCTCGTCATGTAAATTGGTTGTAAAAATGAAGAGAATGTAGTTACCACATTCTATCGCATCCCCGAAGGTTACATAGCCCAAATAAAACTGATTAAGGTACTCAACGTAACTTCCTTTATGCTAAGTATACCTAATACTTCTTTCTCACTTCACATTCTGATGTAGAATAAATGTCATACTGCAAAGGGCGCGTATTAAGTTGTTTGAACATGATGCATAGCTTTATTGTTCACCAGACAAAACTGAGTTTATACAAAAAGTGGATGGCTTATAAAGACCCTTCAGAGATTTTTTTTCTAAATAAAAGAAAATTCAAATAAAAGTTGTAGCTCTTGGTACAAACACCTCATGTGAAAATTATAAAGGAAATCGATAGAGGCGTTTCCAAAAATATAGCGAAAAGAGAAATAGACTTCATGTAAAGTCCCCTCAAAAAATCTGATGTGAAACTCAATTAACTTCCTCTGCCCAAATAAAACTTAGCCTTTTAGTATAATATATTATATATGATATTCTCTTTATGTAAGTTGGTTGTAAAAAAAGAAGAGAATGCCGTTACCCGCATCACATCGCATTCCCAACACACAAACCAACTAAAATCTGATTGACGAATTCTCGTAACTTTTTTCACTTTAAGCACGATACATTTTCTCACTTCACATTGATATAGAACAAGTGGCTGTATTTCAAAGAGCGCTTTTTCAGAGTGGATGACTTATAACTACCCTTTAGAGAATTTCTTCGGAAAATGATTCTTATAAAAGTTTTGGCTCTTATTATAAGCAACCCATGTATAAACTTTAAACAAAATCGTCAGAGCTGTTTTTGAGAAAATCGCGACAACGAAATTCTTTATTCAAAGTCCCCTTAAAATAGAGAAAGTCGTCACCAATCTTTGTGTCACATCTCCAGAAGGTACCTAACCAAAATACAAAATTTTGTTTTCACAAGATTTTCCGTTACAAGAGGCCGTATCGCAAAGAGCGCGTATTCAGAGTGGGTGGCTTATAACTCCCCTTCAGAGCATTTTTTCGAAAAAAATGTTTCATATAAAAGTTTTAGCTCTTGGTATAAGCGCCCCATGTGCAAATTTTAAAGAAAATCGTTAGAGCTGTTCTCGAGAAAATCGCGAAAAACGAAATTATCTACGTTTTAAGTCCTTTAAAAATAAGAGAACGTTGTCGCCAATCTTTGTGTAAATCCTCAGAAGGGACCTAATCCAAATGCAAATTTTGTTTCATATCATTTTCCGTTCTGGAGCTAGGCTGTTTAGAGACACACACACAAACCGACACACTCTTAGACATGTTTCTGAAAATAGTATGTTTGAATTCAGGAGAACTCAGATTGTGCATTTGTGTTCATAGCTCAACTTCGAATCTGGGGATCGAAAACAACACTTCCTCTAGTATCTATGGTACGGGCAGTGGAAGTAACAATAGAAAGTTAACTAGAACAATTTATTCATAAATGCAACTGGAAACGGCAAAAATACAAAAAGGCGCTGCATCATTCCAGAATATTCTACTAGGCCTCCGATCCAAATTGCTTCAACACAGACGTTAGCATATGAAGTAATTAAGCGTCAAGTACCAAGCTGAAAATGTGGATTCTAATATCGTTCGGACAATTTTCATATATAAATTCTAGAATGATTGGGAAACAGCGAATAAGTCAAAATACCAAAGTTTTAGGAGAGATAAATGACAATTTATTTTCACAGCATTTTTACAATATTTAGATCAGTACACCGAGATATTTTTACATAGTATAAGATACTGTGTAAAAATATCTGGTGGACTGAACTAATTAATGTAACAATGCTGTGGAAATAAATTGTTTTTTGTCATTCCTGAAACTTTGAAATTTTGACTTATTCGCTTTTCCCCTATCACTCTAGAATTATATACCAATCTCTTCAGTGAGATAAAATAAAGACTTTTAGAGAAAAAATACTACAAAAATATTTTTCTCCTTCCCAAAACTTTCAATAGTTTCAGATGCTATCTTCGGGATAACCTTCCATCAACTTCATATAATAATGATAGTTCGTCTAATTGTATGTATACTATTTTATACATGTTTTTGTAGACTAAGTGTTAACCTTAAAATAATGTTCTAAATGTTCTAATAATGTTCTAAAATAGTGTTCTAATCAAAACCACATAATTGGACTACATCATTTATTGCGTTGCATACGAGACCATTCTGCATACGAGACCATATCACTCCAACTTCCCCTACTCCTATTTTTCTCTTATTTTATTAGAAGACGTGTCCTATGTCTCATCTTGTAACGTACAATCTAAACGTATCACTGCATTAATAGGGTAGTAGGAGGTTTCGACAGAATGTAGATTGCGTTTAATCCTAGTCCAATTAGATGTCTATTGCAATACTAATTAAATAAGAGGAAATGTGGTGGGCAGAAGGCACTTAATAGGTAATTAATATGTTAGAGTTTAGGTTAATTGTACGTGTTCCTACCTGAACATGTGGTGCTGTTCTGCCTTAATGCATGACCCGGGGAGACACATATGTTGTGCATTCCGGTGGTATCCTGTGTCAATGTAGGGAAGCATAAGCATACCTAGCTCTATAAACACATTATGTTTCCCTGGCATGTGTGGATTCTATCCGTCTTGCAATGTTACGCATGCAATTAATTATATTAACATGGCTTTGGATTATTATACACAATGTGTGAGAAAATAAGTTTATGAATATGGCACCTATCTTCGGAGTAAGTGATTTTTAACGATTTTGGAAATGTGGCTTTACTTTTCATTCAGATAGGTATAGCACTATTTAGCTGCTGGATTTTCTATGCCCTCAGATGGGTTGAACCCTCTCCATTTTTAAAATCTAATATCCAGCGTGTTTAATTAATATTTTATTCTCATATAGCCTACCATTTTCTGATTGAGATAGCTAAAAAGTGAAAATAATGTTATTTCTAGATGAAAATTTTAAATATAAAGACTGATTTTGAAGAATATAGCATACTGTGGAAGGGATTAACTTAAGTTATAACTTATTTAAAGGACAATCAACTTCAAATTAGATAGGTCTCTTAATTATTTTACACATATTATTAGCAATGTAAACCTATATCATATTTTCTAGTTTTCATTCCTGCAAAATAACATCCATGGCCATCCAAGAGTTCTTACATTCATGAGGATTTAAGTTTTGAAGGTGGAACTTCGCAAACACATTCCATAAAATAGTATAAAAAAAGAGTGATTTTTCATGAAATTTAAGATACATAAAGAAGAGGTTCTAACATATTTTAAAATATAATTAACAGTATTTTCTTTAACATTTATTTATTAACAAATCAACTACAATAAAACATTAACTACAATAAAAAACATTTAAAAATATTGCACATATTTTGACTATGGATACATATCCAATACAAACTATACTTAAGAAAACAATAGTAAAACATAACATTAAGCAGTAAATAGTAATATTCAATTAGAAGGTGAGGACAATAAATCCACACGGTACAATTAAAAATAAAATAAGAATTGAGATCTACTCAATATTGCACGTTCCCATTGCAGAACTTTCTGCACATAATACTTCGTGGATTTTATTTCTAAGTTAAGTGTCAGAATTTCATACATCCCTTTGTGAAGATGTAGTCATTTCTTGTTTGGTGTATTACTTCTATTCGAAATGAGAACTTGTTTTCTCGTAAATTGTTCTGAAAGTTCTCAAAAAATAGTTAATGCTTTCTGCCCATAAAATATCTTATTATTCTATGTAGGTGGCTATAATTATGATGGACAGTAACAAAAGTAATTTGCCTGTCATTTGTTGAATCGCTCATATTGAACAATATTATCAATCAATCTTTTGAAGTTTACATTCTGTAAAACATAATACCGTCTTAGATTTCAGAGATCGGATATGTTTCATTAATGTAATGTATTTTCCATGCATATTTTTTAAATAGGGTAGGCCTACTCTTAAAGCATATGCCATACTTGAATAGTTTTAAGTTTCATTAGTCACAAAGCTGCGAAAGGGGTATATCAAATTCATGCTTCAAGTACGTTAGTTGTATTCCATATAGGGTATCACACAGTTCTGTCGAACCATCTCTGTAACTTATACTAAACTTGGAATTTATTATTTTGTTTGGGTAAAATGGTAACAACTGTGCAGATTTTAACATGTTATTCTTTCGGTAGAAACCAACGAAAGATTCCTGTACCGTATTTGTCCAAAAGTACAAGTACTTTCCTTTAAAATAATTAGAAAACGCAAAATCAGATTTATATTTATTTTAATGTTATCCACTGCTTTCCTTGAATTTGCACAGTTAATCCCCTTCCAGCCTGTATAGCTATAAATTATTTAAAATTGTCTATTTATTTACTTTTTTGTTTATTCTAATATAGGTTTTAAATTTTATAGATGACTTAAAAATTACTCAATTTTAAACTTCCATACATTTCACGATTTCTGCCTTTTAAGAAAACATGTGGAGAAAGACTACATTTTCTTTGTGAGAAAATAACTTCTTAAGAAAAGGACATGTTGATAAAATAAATTATCTATCTTTAACTTACGCAGTTCTAAAAATGACTGTTTGAAGTCTCACTATTATTATGAAACTACTGCCAGAAACTACTATTTTAAAAATGAAAAAGTTATGAATATAATACGTTCGAGTAAATATATGTCAGTATACTTATTAGTATAATGCACAGAACATCTGGAAAGCTTAAACTTTTAAATAGTTAATTCCTATTTAATAACTGTTGAAAGGATAGGAAAAAACACCTACCTAAGGTAACTGAATCAATTTTCACGGGATATTAAACAATAGTTTAAAGGGTATTTAACTAGCCTATATGAGCGATTTAACACACTAGACATATGGACAAGGAAATTGACTTTCAATTCACTTTTTTAGTATTTTGACCCTGAGGGACCGTATTAAAGCTAATGAGTGTGGATTTTGGAAATATAGAATAGGTCATACTCCCATCATTTTGATGGACAAAGTTGTAAGGATAAAGTAATTAGTGATGTTTAATCAAAGGATGTTTGGCAGCTGTATTGTAAGATATCTGTGCATGATATCCACTCAGATCGGCCCAATACTGAACGTTCTGCAGCCTGCCATCGGGCAGAAGGACATGGTAGTTTCCCTTGGTGTGATGACCATCTCTCGCTTCAGCATGGCCGAAGTAGGTTCCATGTTTTGGGTCTCGAACCTGGTATCCGAACTGGTATTTTGCAGCGTACTGAAACATGCAACAGAAATCACATTATATTACACTATTCACATGTATTTAATCCACATGGAAACTACCATTTAGATTTTGAATAAATCATTCAAATTGAATTCATTGATATTTTGGCGAAACAAGGGTGTACACTTACGGCGCACATGTAATTTATAATAGAAGCTAAAAGCTCATAAAGTACTGTTCTCTATATAGGCCTAATCGGACTTTTATCTTGGTTCTATACACACCTCAGCATTCAAAAATAAAATTCAAAACATAATATATAAATAAATTAAAAAAAAAAAACAATGTTCATCATAGTTTTTCAAAGAGTCACTTGATTATAAAGCTGGTTTAAGTTCCGTTTTTCTTCTGAGATGGATCGCAGTGATATACCGAAATGCATATAATTGATATTCGACATGTTTGGGGTCCATCTTCGATGAAAAACGAAAGTCACACCAGTTTAATAACCAAATGATTCTTTTAATATTATCTGAGAATTATTTTATTGTATTTATGTATGTTTTGTATTATTTTAGAATGCTTGGATATGAACTGGACAATGATAAAATAAATTAAAAGTATGAAATTGTGTTTTTGTCAACTTTTAACATCTAGCCCTTGCATGGAAAAATGAAATTCAGTAACTCTACGATTGTTTAACCCAGAGATTTACTTGAAAGTGATATTAAACAAATCCATAGGAAGCTGCTAGAAAAATCTACTTTCGCAATTTTTATGCATAAGTTATATCATCCCATTTATTTATTCTACTTAAATACGTACTTGAATATTTAACTAGGAAATTGTTCGAAAGCATGCTAGAAATCTGTGTTATTCCTAAATAGCATTAATAACATAAAATCATCAATCACAATCCTCCTAAAATTTGAACTAATTTACAAATGGGATTGAATATAAAGGTTGGTTTGAATTATTTATGTTGTATAGTAAGCTTATGGAATATCTCTGGATATGGGAAGCACATAAAGACATAATGGAGATGGATGGGGTGATATGGTAATTTGGATACCAGAGCAAGTCGAGGCGGAAGTGACGTGGATATAAGGGCAGGAAGGAGAGATGAGACTGCTATTCGCATGATGAAAATGCAGACAGTGAACATAGCTCGGTTTTTATATTATGATAATATCTCTCTCAAAATAAAAGCCAGATACTTATGCAGGAATTTCCAACTGTCAATTTCAATTATTACGTTCAGAAACAGTTCTATGGGCATATACCTCTAATCTTATGGAATGAATACCAAAAATGTAATGTAATATAATGAATGTATTATTTTTGTGTTCAGCTCATTTATTTTAATATATTTAATTCAATAACCATATGTAGGCTACATTTTAAATTTTGCTATGGTTAAAATTATGAAAAATGTCAAATTTCAACCGATAAGTTGCTGTGGCAGTAACATAAATATCAGAGTAAAATATTTCGTAAGATATAATCTTTGAAAGATTGCGATATTGGATTATGACAAAAAATATATTTATTTTTTTTTTGTTTTAGGCCTATCTCTTTTCACGAAATTTGCTCCAATAATTTATTCTATGCTTTGAAAGATAAATATAAGTAGAGGTCTAGAGACCACAACCTTTATTTGAAACCTGATATTCGTACAGATAGTCTGAAAATAGGTAAGATAACATAGTTGACATCTCTTCTGTTTCTTAAGTATAGAGGCCGAAGAACCTATAAGTTTTAAACTCTTAGAATTTAGTCATAAAACTACTGCATCTAAAGCCTAGAAGAAAATACAGTAATCTTCATTAAGCTAGGATCTTTTCTTTCTTTCTCTTAATTTTATCTCTGCCGTTGTAGAGAAGTTTATGCGGCCTACGCCCCCGCGCCTTACTGGTCCGCAACCTGTATTATCTTTGGATCACATACATACTTTTTTGACCAGACAAGGACATGGAGGGCCTTCCGGGTAAGTGATCAGCCCAACGCCGGGCCACCTCCGAGACAACACGAACACATAGAACGAGACACCAATCGCTCACACAGTCACTCTGAACAAGGCGCAGATGGGATTAAAATGATGACGGCCAGATGATATCCGGGGATCACAAGGGGCTAAAGTTACCAGACATTTGCCTTACAGGTGAGGAAAATCCCGGTAACCCCCCCCCCATACAGCATGTACGAAATGTCAATACTATGCAGCGGCGTCAATTCCGAAGCGGTGAGTTGTTAAAAAAAAACCACATGTATAATTTTATTTCTTATCTAATATTTGAGCTGGTGTTTCCATGTAAACCATATTCAGTTGTGAAATTAATTGAAGATTACTCTTTCCCAAATTGTTTTTTAGCCTCTCGCTCTTATTTTGGGGTAGGAATTCTAAGTGTTCATCCACATCCATTTTTTCTATAAATCAATTTCAAAGAATTATAGACACACTTACTTGACCATAGGCTTTCATGATTACTTAAAATTGATTCGATTCATGAATTAGGTAATTTTAAAAGTCTATTTCGTAGAACTAATAGGCCTACAAAATATTAAATTAGTAGGTCTGTTAATAATGACATTCCACACCTATCTTCCAAAATACGGCCCATCTCATACCAATTGCATTTGGATAAAGTTCATACCGACCTTCATTTAAGCACTGAACCTGAGTTCAAAAGTACTCTCTTAAATAGCGTGTGTGCTCTCACGCCCATGAGCCATGAGATTATGAGTGGAGGAAAGAAAAATGCGTTCGATTTCACGTTAAAAGTTGCGCAAAACTTTCCTGTATAAAGTGCACCTAAACATGTCTTGTTACTGTTTCAAATCTCACACACCAATGCTTTTTAACAGGTCTGCTGTGTTTTGGAGAGAACTAAATTACGGTAATTAAACAGAATATAAAATTCACTTTAGTATGTCGTGCTTAAAAATGGTATAACTTATCGGCATGAAATTTCTCAAAGAAAAATTGTCAGATGAAACTCGCTCTTGTTGAAAACGGACGGAATTGTATACCAGCGTATACTGTTCTATTTCGTAAACTGGTACAGCCTACAGTCGTTTACTCTACGTAAAAGCGAGAAGCAAAAAAAGGAAAAAAATAGATGTTGCACATCAGATCTTTTTGTTTGCTTACAAATAACTACTGACGTTGGCTTTCTTATATTATTATCAAACCCTCGAGCAAAGGAAATGTTTTATTTTGCTACTGACAATTGTATAATGTAGATTTTGTTTGTACATTATTCGGAGAATTCTCTTGGCGAGTTTTGGGATGATAATATGGCTAATTTTTCAGACGAAGTACAATATTTGTCATCTTTCGATATTCTTTTACTCTTACTACAACTTCGCACGAAGAAAATTTTGCTTTTCGTGATTTTCTAGTAGCAATATGACTAGGTTTCGTTTAGATTTTGTACGTTCAGTGTTTGTAAATGAAGATTCAATAATTTTCCTAGAAATTGCAAGAAGCTAACCAACCATCTCTTACACTTGAAGGTTTGCTTCGCTAACAATGCGATGTACATGAGTATGAAACGATCAAATTCTTCCCCTTCCGTTATACAGATATTTACACTAGTTGGCTTGTGAAGCAAGACAATATTGTAAAATCCATCCTTAGGGTTGAGAAAGACATGTTAATTATATAAGATTCCTTGCACACAAAATCCCTGATGAGACTGCGGTTCTGCATTGGAAAATATTTTATGGGAATCCCTAAAATAAGTATTTCAAGGGATCATGACAATTAAAAGATGGGAGCAGCTGCTCTAGGAGGAAACTAGAGGAAACCAAGGTATTGCTAGGACGGGAAAGATTTAGGAAATTGTTTGTCTAGAGGCTCTAAATGGCTCTAAATTTGGCATAGAATTCTTTAACGGGCCGTAATTTTACGAGAAGGTGTATAGTAGCCTACCCCCGTGCTCAGAGTCTTAAAGAGTCTCCCGACCTCTTCTAATTTTGAACCCGTGATCCTTGGTTCCATGGACAAGAATGTTAGCAGTGCCCAAACTTTTTCGAACATACTTAGTATAGAAAATGTAATTTTTATTGCTTTATGGATGTACTATTCAACTGTTAAAATTACAAGGTCCATAAAATTTTTCATGGGTTCATAAAGTGTTATGAATTTTCAAGAATAGCTTTACCGGAGCGAATCATGCTAGGTTAAATTATATCAAGATGATGCATTCTTTCTGACTTGATCAAAAACGGATCTAGATGACAACAAAATAGACAACAAAAACAGGTCAGGTAGATACATCGTGAGTGAATTACTAGTTTCAATTTCTCAGCAGGAACTCGGCTTGGATGTCAGCCTGAAATGGTGCAGACAAGGAGTTGGAATTATGCATGCACAGAGAAGGTATGAATCTCTGTACGTGGCGACAGCTGGTTTTGAACCCAGGGGAGCGAACTCGGCAATTACAGGTCATATGCCGTGCAGCTTCCTGCAGAGACGCGACAAACAAGATACAGTAATAACGGCAAGCTGGATTGCAAGCAAACCTCGCATAAAACGGCTGTTTCTTCCAATTGAATGATCATGAATCTCTTTGAAAATTAAACGTGGGAAACATTTCCACAATCCTTCTCATATAAGTTACACATGTTACTCAGGTGCCAAACTTTCAGGTGGGTTATCCGTAATCCTATAGTGTAACTCCCCATCCGGCTTTTCAAAAAAATTTCCGAACCATATGTTTTATGTTTCTTTGAAACAATTTATCTTGTACAGTCATCTCTATCACCATGAGCTTCAGAAAAATCACATGATCAAATACTGCAGAACACGTAATTTTCTCTAATAACTGAAGTGACTAAACATTGTCACTCCTTCGTGTAACGTTCTCGATATCTTTATAACATTGCTGTGTTTTTGCTAGTAGTTGCAATTTGAGAACTAACACGCTTCATTTTATAAAACGCCAAACCAATCAACTGAAATTACAGTGATCTAAATCACAGTCACTGCGAAGTTGGAACACCACAAAAGATAATGACGATTAATAGAAACGGAAATTCGATACTTGATATAGAAAAAGCAAAGATCATAATATACAAAGGAGAAAGCCATACTAAGGGAGATTGAAACCAACGCTAGCCAAAAAACTACCAGCTGAGTAATAAGTGGTAAGTTTTGCCACCAGTGTCTCTGCTGTTGTCGAAATCATGATGTAAGTGATGATTTTGTTCTCTTAGGTGATGAATATAGACAAGCGTTGACATTGTGATTTCACGTTTTTCTTTTTTTTCTCTCACAATTTTAGTTTTCTGTATTAATTTTCCCTTTGACCTAATTCCGTATTCTGCGGATGTTATCTGTTGATTCTTATGATCTATTACTGAATACCGGTATGGTACGAAAGTGACAATGACTGCCAGATGACATACGGAAGCTACAAGAGTCAACTTTTCTCGACATTCGTCTCGCAGATAAGGAAAATCCCCGGAAGTAATCCCGAAAAAAAAACACCCACCCAGGAAACTTGTCCCGACCGAGTATCGAATCCTTGTCCGCTGCATTAGGAGAGGGAAAGCATCCCCTGCGCCACAGCAGTGGATATACAACCAGTTCATTCTTTATTATTTCAGTTTAAATTTGATCAATTTCACAACGGTAATATGTATATTATGCTTTCAGTTAAATTTATGTAACATCACACTATGTCACATGCAGTCTCTACTTGAGCTTGTCAATTTGACTATAGAGGAGGATTTTCCCATGACGTCTCCTTTGATTGCGACTTGTGCTGGCTAAGTCGGATAGAATGTGACAAAGCACAGAGGTATTACGAAGACACAGTGCACACATAGTCTGCTTTATACTTCACCATAAGCTTGCATAGCTTCCTGCCATTACAATAATGCCAACCATATTTCATCTCAAAATACAGCTGGATGTAGATTTCCTGCACCAAATGGTGTTATCCAAAATAAAAATAAGAACATATATACTGAAAATAGCAAGGAAATGCTTTCCTTCCAGCGGGACATTTCACTTGTAAATAATGACAATAGGGATATTACAAAAATTCAAATAATGAATATCTTCTTGTAGGATGAAAAGTTTTGCTAGGGCGAATTATTCATTCGTAAAAGTAAGGTTCCAATTTTATTAGATTTTGAAAATACAAGTTTTGTCAAGTATTATTTTAAAATTATATTGAAACGATTTTTCTTTATATGTGAATCAAGGTTTCGTTTTGGAAGAAGCGGATGTATCATTTGCGGTTTAATTTTCGAGAAAATGAGAACTCGATTGTTCAAAATTACGTTCAGATTATTTACATTCTGTTACATTGCACTGATTCCAGTTTCTTCATACTATTCTTTTTTAAATTTAAACCAAGTGCAATATTCAGAAAGTAGAGATGGTAAAAATCTAACCACTTTTACCCATAAATAACGTTATCCATAATGTTATTTGCTTTTACTGTATAAATTCATTATCGATCATTTAGAGAGAGAGACGATTAAGAGACCATTGTACAGGATATTAGATAGCCATTCCATTCTATATGGCAAAGTCGGTAAGACAACATTGAAACATGCATATTGCATAAATATTCTATAAATTACACTAAATGGATTGTCACTGTCATTAAAAAGTAAGATGTTTAGTATAAAATACTCTGAACTTGTTAGTGATGCCATATAGAAAGTAGGCTATAGTAGCAGCACCAGAAATCTTGAAACTTTTCTAGAACTGGTACACGCCTGATCATTAAATATGATTTAATTTGTTTCTAATTAAATAATACTTTTATATTTTATGTCTAAATAAGGTGACATTAAAAATAATTTTTATCGAAGTACATTGATTGAAATTATGAACTTTCAATTAGTTCGAAATGTATGGAATTCGACTTGATAGAAATAATTCAACCTTGATAAGAACCTGCAATAAGCCTGCTAACACTTGATTTATTATGGTACAGTTACGTATCCATTGGGAAATGTAATTTATTAAATTGAGCATTGGGACATTATGCAGAAATTTTATTTTTACACTAACCTTCTTTTCAGACCTTACCAAAGAATTAATGTACACACCTTTCACTAACAGTCCTCCCCCACAACAATGGGATGCCATAGCCTGCTGACTTGATCGGGGAAATGGTCTACTGTATTCGCAAACTTCACGTTTCTCCTTAAAGAGTAAGACGGCTCTCTTCACTTTAATTTTCTTCGGCACAAAACTTTAGGCCTACTGCATAACGACACAATATAAACTTACCCGCAAACAGTAGAATGTGAGTGAAATTTCACTGTTGTTTTTATTCTCAGGCAGTATAGACCTATAGGCCTACCTGCCCTTGGAAATATATTTTTGTTCGACCATTGTTTGTTTGTTTGTTTGTTTGTTTGTTTGTTTGTTTGTTTGTTTTGTTAACATGGAACAGTCTTGAAGCCTTGAAATCAGCAAATGAATCTGCGTAATAAGAACCTCCTACAGTGTGTCCCACGCAAGAGTTGGCCAATGACGCGGGTTCCTGCGGCGCGGCGGGCACAGCTCCAACTCCCGAGCGATCGGGTGAAATATCTACGCTAATGAAGCCGCGATCGGTGTTATGATTCAGGTTCTCACATTTACAGTTAAAATTACAATGAAAATAAACACGTACCTCATCACAAGAGTTGTTGGAAATGTTCTCCTCTCGCATCCACACAACACTGACACCATTTTAGGAAATTTTCTTTCACGCGCATAAGTTCAGCTTCCGAGACAGAGTTCATTTCTCTTGTGATAGGCCTATGTGATATTGTCTTTAAGTTCTTCTAACAGTATGTGAATATTATTTATGGAGAAACTTGAAAAATAAAGTGTATAGGTCAACTTCCCGTACATTACAAAGGAAACGGCTGAAATATCTACGCTAATAAAGCCCGCTGTTGGTGTAATGGTTCAGGTTCTCACAAAGAAAAACATGTGATTTATCTGGCAATACTGGACGTGTGTCGTTGAACTGCCACGACCTTGACTGTGTCAACAAAGCAGTTCAGTATTCCTTCTGCTTGTGTCAGTGTAGATTTGTTGTTACAATGCCACGACATAGGCCTACGTATACAATAGAACAGAGGATATTTATGTACGATTCGTATGTGATTACATCATCTTGCAAGGCCGCAAGACGTCGGTTTTTAGAAAAATTCCCAGGTGTACGTCCTCCAAGCAGAGAAGCCGTGCGAAAACTTGTAAGTAAACTTCGGGAAACGGGTTCGATTCTCGATAGGAAACGAGAGACCAAGCGGCGCGTACTTACTGAAGAGAAATTAATTCTATCTCGGAAGCTGAACTTATGCGCGTGAAAGAAAATTTCTTAAAAAGGTTCCAGTGTTGTGTGGATGCAAGAGGAGAACATCTCCAACATCTCTTTTGGTGAGGTACGTGGTTATTTTCATTGTAATTCCAACTGTAAATGTGAGAACCTGAATCATAACGCCATTAGCGGCTTTATTAGCGTAGATATTTCACCCGCTCGCTCGGGAGTTGGAGCTGTGCCCGCCGCGCCGCAGGAACCCGCGTCATTGGCCAACTCTTGCGTGGGACACACTGTATATAGAATAAGAGGCCGCATTGCAAGAAGTGCATATTCATTTGTTTCAACCTGATGGAAAAATGTATTACTCACCAGGCAAGTTTGAGTTTCTATGAATGATACCTGGCTGATAAAACTACATTTTAGAGAAGTTTTATGAAAATTTGTTTAAAACAAAAGTTTTAGCTCTTAGTATATGTAACTCATGTACACAGTTGAAACAAAATCGTGACAGCCGTTTTAGAGGAAATCGCGAAAAATAAAGTTTCCTTCATAAAGCGTGGTATTAGAAGTAAGAAAATGTCGTCGCCAATTTCAGTGTCACATCCCCAAAATATACCTAATCCAAATATAACATTTTTCACTCTCGAGTTAAGCTGTTCACAGACACACTGACATGTTTCTGAAAATAGCGTTTTTATATTCAGGGACCTCAAAATATGTATTTATGTTAAAGACTCGACACCGAATTTTGAAGTGGAACTCAACACTTTCTGCACCTGTAATACCCACGATGTTGGCAGAAGAAGTAAAAATTTAATGACTTTTATCTTGGCAATAAGTGAGTAGACACAGCAACGAGGTTTCTCATGTGTAAATACAAACATGTATTTTACAATATTCTTTGGTACTGTGCAAGGGTGACATAATAAAGGGTGACAGATCAGGGGGTTGGATATATAGCAAATACCATTCTAAACTTCTATCCGCACATATAGGAATCATTCGATGAGGCTGTTAAAATTAATTGCTAATAAAATATACACGAGTTGAGTTGTTTGTGGGCGTAAGTTATGTAGATTTTACTGTGAACGCAATGTGACTGGATTACCTGATAGTCGTTATCTACTGGAAAACTGTCTTGTAAATTTTATAAAGCAACTGCAGTTCTGTAACAAATAGGGTCCGACCGAAGGCACTCTATTCTCATGGATGGAGTTGATGCTGAATATAGTTACGAATTATCTCGTGTAAGATGAAAATCTGTAAGAGCTGTATGTAGTAGTAGGTAGTAATTGCTTAGCTTAATTCATTTGTATACAATTCACATGAAACTTATTTATGTCTCTATTATATAGTACTTAGTCCGTTAAAGCTCCGTGACGTACTACATGGTATCATTAGCATGTTATAATTTTACTAATTTGGAATGAATTTTTTTTAACGAAACATTTTACATTTCATTGTAAATATACTACATACGATTTTTACTTCTTAAGGCTACGTATATGTCACAGTTGGTGGAAAATATCGTACTAAAAGAGATGCAGTTCGTTTAGGAATAGAACATGATTCCTTGATTCTGGTGGTTTAGTTGAAAACCTTGTAGTACAGAGAGAATTTTCATTCGGTAGTTAATTATGCAGTCAAATTATTTATTATATTTATTTATATTAGAAAATTATAATCATATTTTCTGATTTATATTAATAGAAAATGTTAAAACGGAATCCACATCGTTTTTGCTTGAGACGAAATATGTTAGTAGAAGTAAAAGAAGTCAAATATAACTATAAGTAAAGTGTTCCCTATTACAGGCCATGGAGGCCCAGAGGGTTCCAGGAGGTTGAGGCTCCCAGATTTTGTTAGACATCGGCACATGAAGGTGGTAAGGTTGTCAGCCTTACGCACCGGCCGCCTTTACCCCCAGGATTGCTCCTGGTACTCATTTCTGTTAGAGGCTGAGTCGACCCCAGGGCCATAGTGCCACCAGAAGGATTAGGCCAATTGAAAAACTCCAACGACCTCATCGGGGATCGAACCCGCGACCTTCCGGTTTGTAGCGCAGCGCCTCAACCACTACGCTACGGCGTACCCCCAAATATAACTATACTAATTATAAATACTATGACAGAAATTGTAGTTGTCTATTGTACAAGTCAATAATAAGAAAACCATATCACAACTATGTAAGAGGCAAATATTTTAAATATTTTATATGATATAGGCTATGTATACATTAGGTTGAATTTGCCATTCTTTCAAAACACATAAACACTATTAAATATGTAAATACGGAAACTGTCTTGTCTTGCTTATTTATCTAACTAGCGGGTGCTCGCGGTTTCTCCCATGTTTATTAATTCAATCGCTAGATGTTTTTAATAATTCATTTAACAGCCAACTGATTAAACATTGTGTTTAGCATTTACACCATTAATCATTAATAAACTATTGGGCTAAAATGATTAATAATAACAAAGCAAGTATCCGGCTTTGAGGTGCATTTCACGAATAGAAAGCACCGACCGGGTCCCTTAGGCTTGTGTGCTGTATTTGTTCTATTGAAAATGTGTTTAATATGTAAGTAAGTAAGAATAACGGTGCATCTTACCATACCATATCATACCACACCATACATTATTAACCCCCTCTCCCACAAAATAGTTCGTACTGAAATCATTGAACAGTTTACAAATTAATACAAAGTTTCATTGTAGAGGCCTATGCTGAATTCGCTAATACACTCTGAGTTTATAGTTAAAGAGTTAGTCATGACAACAGCTCGTCGTTTCCCTTACGCCTAGCTTACCAGTAACACAAAGTTGACAAGCATTGCAGTTGTATTTGCCTTTCATATTACAATGTATTATTAATGATGATTTTATAGCTTTCAATTTCGCAGTTAACTACCTTCCCCCGATACAAGCTACCCAGAATTATTCGTTGTTGTTATGTCAGTCCCTAGTGCGAGATGGACAGAGATGAAGCGAGAAAATAGTACATGGTGCGGTTTAGGATGGGAGATTCGGAGTGACGGATGGCAGGCATTTAAAGCAGCTTGGTTGAAAGTCATAAAGTGCTAAGTGGGGAGGATTCCACCCACATACATATATACATACATACATACGTACGTAGGACTACACATATAGCCTACATTGCACAATAAATTGGACGAGCTATTTTGCGCGATTTGATGAAGGCTGCTAGCTGTGCTATATGAGATAGGCTTTTGGGCATGCATGGCTTGAAACCCCTGAGCTTGCATTCCTACTAGATTGCCGGGAGAATTATACAGTTCAGTAAAACGTTACAACGTGAAGTCTTTTAAACATGTGATTTGCTTTTATATATTCGAATGTAGGTATATATAACTCCTCTTTGAGCCATGATTTTGAGCTCCGGAAGAAATTATGTATCTATCGACTTTCTACTCAGCATAGTTTGTATTAAAGTCCGACTTTACTTTCTTCGTTTTTTTACTTTGTAGATACGTCACAGGCAAATAGTGAATTCAGACTTCCTACAAAATGTCAGCAAATTATTAATGAACATCCATTCTGCAATTTTACATATTTAAAAAGCCAGAATGGAGACAGATCGTTTAAAAAAATTGTTAACCTAGCTCTATTTAAAACGTTAGGACTGTAATTTGTCTGATTATCCCCCAGACGTAATAAAAAAAAGCCGGCATGGAGTCAGTCAGATTGTAAGAATTCCAGTGTAACTTGCATAAATAAATTGAGACATAAATAATACAATTTGCTTTCAATTAATTATAGCCATAAAACGGGTTTTCCCGTAAAATTTGCTCCAATCTGACTGACTCCATTCCGGTTTTTAATATATGCCTAAGGGTAGTCAGTTATAGAGATATGGTTTTAAATAGAGCTAACGATTTTTTTACTGTCACACTGACTCCATTCCGGTTCTGTTAATAGGCCTATGCCTGAAGGGTAAACAGTCAAATTAAAGAATGGATGTTTCATTCATAAATTTCCGGCATTTTGTAAAAAGCCTGGGCATATTGTAAAACGACTGAATTTATAATTAGCCTGCTACAACTTTAGAATTAAACGCGTAAAAATCTATACGCTGCAAGTGACGGATTAATTTCAATGAAAAATTGTTAAAATAAATATTTAGTTAAATAACTATTCTTACCTAACATAAGAATTCCTAATGAATGTTCTACATTTTACAACACGTAAGAAATTGGAACGCCTTTGAAATAAAAAAATAATCTCCATACAAAATATGTTATCATTTTTGTGTTAGGTATTTGAACCATATCTGATAATCGGATGCTCAGAACCAATACATTTGCAATAAAGAACACCGTTCTTACGGCAAACTGTTAAAATAATTCGCCAGTGCATCTCGCACTTAATATGAAACCACAGCGATACGCTAAGGTATTTCTAATTGAGAGTGATTTCGCCAATTAATTCGAAATATTTACAAGAATCTTTCAACTGTTTTTGAATTGTCGATATCGAACGAAAGGCTCTTTATTAAGTGCCAGTATGGTACTTTATGAGATTGTGTGGGGGACGAAAAAATGTCTGTCCGTCTGTCTGTCCGTCTGTCCGTGTGTCTGTACGCACCATAACTCAAGTACGCTTTTTCGCATTTTCATGAAACTTGGTATAAACATTCATAATGTCGATGGGAAGAACCCTATTGTTATTGAACCAAATCGGTTCACCGGTACCGGAGTAATGCCCAATTTAGTGCCTATTTTAATAGTATTATATTAGAAAGGCACCATAACTGAAATACGCTGTATCGGATTTCCATGAAACTTGGTATACTCATTTATGACGTTCATGAGAAGTGCCCTATTGAATTTGAACCTAATCTGTTGACCGGTACCGGAGTAAACCCCAATTTAGTGTCTACTTTAAAGGCGCAATAACTCAAATACGCTTTATCGTATATTTATGAAACTTCGTATACGCATTTATAATGTCCATGGGAAGACGTCTATTTATAATGGTTAAAATCGGTTGACCTGTTTCGGAGTAATGCTCAATTTAGTGCCTATTTTATAGTAATATATGTATTCGAAAGAATTTATTTAAAAAAATGAAAATCAGTTATCTTGACAACACTGCCTATTGTTTTACTGTGATGTTATAAGGCCTTGGAAATTAAAATACAGGTAGCTATGACAAAAAACACTATTGATTTACATGCGCTTATCCAACTAGACCGTTAACCGTTAGCGAGATGGTAACGCTTTGGCCTCACATTCTGGAGTCCATGGTTCAAAACCCGAAACCGGCCAATTTGATTTTTTTTTTGTATTTTTATGTGAGTGTGCGATTGTCATGATATAACAAATCTGTACAGTTCAGGTGATGGTGGAAGATTTTAATCTCATTAAAAAAACTAGACCTTTGTTCTTCCGTAAGCCCTGCTTAATGAATAAATCTGGAGCTTAACTTGGAAATCAATTTAAAAAAAACATATTCTGCATATCATAATTGCAGTCATAACTGTTTAAACAAAAACATACTGGCACTTTGTTACATCAGTTTACCTGATTTTATTCTTAAAGCGATTAGCATTCTTGACATGCCACAGTTAGTAGTAAGCTCCAAGTTACCATTGATATAATAAAATAATAATAATAATAATAATAATAATAATAATTTAATTTAATTTTTCTTCATAAATGAAATGGAACTCTGGTTAGCTCAGTTGGTTGAGAAACGGCACGGAAAACCAGAGTTCGATTCACAGCGCCAGATGGAACTCTGGCTAAATCCGTTGGTAGAGCAGCGGCACGGAAAGCCGAAGGTCAAGGGTTTAAGTCCCAGTATCGGATGAATTTTTCTCTTATAATATTCTCATGTAATATTGGAATATTCTTTGCTTCATGAATACAATATTTTCATGTAATATTCGAACATTCTTTGGTTCATGAATACATATTTCCATCTTGTCATCTGTTGACTACTTATTTATCTCATGATATTGCTTCTTACAATAATTCATGCATCATCCGTAGCGTGTATTTCTAGATAGAAATGTAAATTAAAAGTGTTATAGTCTAACGATAGGATATTTTTCATTTTAGACATCGTAAATAACTCTGGAAGTATCGTAAAACGTTCAGACTACTTGAGATAATAAGCGTTTGACAAAATTTTGACCAGAAAGGCTGATAGCTTAAGGTGAAAGGGAAAGTGATAAGAACATTTCACGTTAGGTTTTTTATTGCAGCTCTGATGTGTTTGAACAGCAAACGTCAAATTACTTCATCACGAGCGTCTATATAGGAAAGAAATTGAATTTAATAATCAGATACTTGTCTGACTTCTTCCAGATTCCGTTCGATGAGAGTAAAAGCATAATTGATGAGAAATCAGGTTTCTGTAAATTGTCGCTCTTCTCGCATGATTACATGATTGAAATCGCAAGTGTTTTATATTATACATCATAACGTGACTTGTTTTGACCATTTCACAAGAATGTATTTCATGTAAGAATTCTCGTAAATAAACAAGGAGAAAGCAAACCAGCAGAGGCATATTGTTGGCTGATAATTGAAACAGTTTTTATTAAATATAGAAATCTCTTAATGCTCGCTACCAGGAAATTATTTCAGGTAGCTCATATTTAAATTACTGTAAAAATGGTAAGTTTATTTTGTATGCTTATGCCTAAAATCTACTTAAAATTGGTAGAGTGGTCAAATATCTATAGAACAGTTATTTTGCATTACTCACATAGATCCATCAAAATCAAGTAGACCTACTTCGAAATCTTGTTCAGATTCTACGCTTATATCTTTGTTTTAATTCTGTCAATTAGAATCATTTCCTTTCTGCGCGAAAGCATAGGGCGTCCTGGAGGCTTCTTTACTAAAGACGAGAACCACGGTTTAAGTTCCTCCCGGAGGACTCTTGCCCAGGATCTTTACACCCCGAAAAATCCGGCTACCTTGGCTGACTTTCAACCCACGACCTGGGGATTCAGAAGTGAACACGCTATCTTAATGCCACATTAGCCTATTTTATAATTCTATGGTGTTCCTAATACAGTACAAATAATAATGACTGTATTTGGCGAATAAAATGCAGTAAAAATACGTTTATTTTCTGTGAATAAAAAAAAAATCTTAGCCTACAACTTTTCTGTAGAATATAACAGAAATGTAAACGTAATTCATTTTATTTACAGAAAAATCCGAACAAAACCTATTAATTAATATATTATTCTAACAGATCCCGTGTTGTCTATTAGTAATTACTATATAGTTGAATGTATTTCGTGCATGCTGTTGGGAGTCATATCTTCATCATGTTAGCGAAATTTCGACAAATATTGAGTGTAGCAGGACTATGATAGGTCGATGTTGAAAAATACAGACATATCAATAACTGCCTATGTGTAGGATAGTCGTTATAATACAACTCGTGCTTTTAAGCTTCTCCAAATAATTAATGTTCGATGAAGTGGCCAATAATACTCTGAAAGAAATTGTTACAGTACATATGATGAATTACAAAAGCACTTTCAAGACTGAAATATCCTTCAATCTACAAAAACTTGAAAATAGTACTCTCATAGGCTAAATCCTGCCTCAAATGTCTTACTTCCAAACCCTGAGGAAGGTCACAGCAAGATGACCGAAAGGTTAGTTTTACATTCAATGACGGCACCACACGGACAGCTAAGAACGTAGGCCTATTTCTTGACATAGTGACCAAATTGAAACCCAATTATAGCGATTCAAATTTTGAATAAAGTATGTGTGGAACCGATGGTTACTGTTGGTGATTTTGATGATATTTCTTATGATAGAGTATGACGAAGGTGATGGCGAATTGTTTATGTATTGGTAATTATTGTTATTTCATAGGGCCGCCTGTTGATAAGTGATATAATATTAGCTTGGTTAAGGTATGGTTACTTTGTTCTTAAAATAGTCTTTGTTGTAGTTATCCAATATTGGAAACAAATGTATTGTATGAATAGAGTTATTTCCTTTGATTCAATAAATTTTAAATAAACTTACGCTTTTAGGTTCTTCGTGCTCTTGGTTGTGGTGAAGGGTCTGATGATGGTGGTGGTATACCAAAGGTGCGTGCTTCGGTTCTTGAATAACAGCTTCAGTATGCTTTCCAACATCATTGCTACTAGTGTAGTAAGAATGACCTCCGGACTGTCCTTCAATATGGTCGCTTGCTTCTTCCTGGTGCACGATAGCTTTGGGTGTTACCAAAATTGTTTTCTCGACGTACTTCTTTTCGTTTGCTGGCGGAATTTCTTTCAACAAAGCTCCATAAGGCTCTAGAGGTGTCGCGTGATAGACAGGTGTCTTGGGCTGCTTAGACTGTGCTCTGCTAAGGGCAGCCAAGATTTGCTCTTGGTGCTTCAGCGGTATGTTCTGGTAGGTTTCTTGTACTTGCTGGGTGATGTACTGGGGTTCATTACCAGAAGGTTCTTCCTGTTCTTGCTCTGAATGTTGATGCGATGCCACAGGCACGAATGTGTACTGATATTTAACATTTTCTGATGGTGTGTATAGTGCACCAGACTGCCGGCTTATTCTGTGATTATCTTTACCTTCCTCTGGGGGCACTGTTGGTACAAATTTGATTTCGCTTGCATCTTTCTTAACGGATGTAACTTTCCGAGAAAGAGCCGGTCCAACGAGAATGAGAACAAGTGAGAGTGCCTGTAAAAAAAAAAAAATGCACAATTAGCGAATACAAGAAATGAAACAATAACGATATTGAAATTAGTACTCTCCATTGATTTAAAACTAGTTTCACTTTTCACGCTGTATTAAAGTGGGGACCACATACAATGGCTTCTTTGTGTGAATGGTTGTTGACCCTTGGGGACTGCTTGATTGAGCTCTTTGTAGACAGCTCGGTGGCTGTAATTATGTATGTGGACTATAATAATTACTTCTGCTGCTGCTTGTTAAAATGATCCTCAGAGTTGAGCTTATTAAATAAGGTGAAGATAACAAAACTTGTCACAGAGTAATGACTTCTTTAACATTGTTTGTTTAATTGCGTGCATACTCACTTCACATTTCATGCTATTAGATACCTTAATTAACTGTTGCATTTCTTGCTAGGATTATATAGGCTAATTAAAAGTTCCCTTAAAGCTAAACAAATGAAAGGGAATGTGTTTCTCTCTGTTATAAAGTTCATTTCCGGAGTTAAAGATTCTAACGACTACTTGACGTTCATCCTCCACAAATATGATTTTTTCAAAGACCAAAACAAAATTTGAATGGTAATTTATACAATAAGTTTATTTTATCTGTAACTGGAGTTTTTAGATGCTAATGAATTGTGTTGATGGTTCTTTATTAATCACTAATATTATTACAAAACTAACAGAATTTACACAATATCTTGTTTCATAATAATTAATACAAAATTATCTTAAAATAAACTAGCTTCCTAAGTTAAACATGAGTAAGCAAGAATAAACATGAACGTTTGAGCACTTCTTCCCCTTATATAAAATGTCTTCCTAGCACTTAATTAGTAACATATTCCTCAGTTATCAGGAATAGGAGATTGCCTTAAAATAAGAGGCGTAAAACTAAAAAAACGTAATGTGATAAAAATATTAAGTTTACACTTTCATTTTGTTAGATTTTATCAGTTATCACATGCATAGACTTCCATTAGGCCTACATTAAGATAATTAACCTAATTATTAAAAATTTCGCAGAACTAGTGGACCTATGTAGGCTTAAGATTTTTTATAATTACTCCCTATAGGCTTATTTGTTCACTTGTATCATAACTCAGTTTATTAATTAGTTACTTTTCGACAAACGTGCTGATTTTAAAGCAGTGGTACCATGACTGTATACTCATGTATATTCTTGCTTACTCATGTTTAACTTAGCTAGCTAGTTTATGATAGATATACAAGCATTCATGAACCACAGATTATTCTCTCTGTTGGACATTACATGAGAATATTATAGGAGAAAAATTCCTCCGACACTGGGACTTGAAACCAGGACCTTTGCTATTCGCGCCAATGCTCTACCAACTGAGTTAAGCCGGAGTTCATTAGGGCAATCAGTCATGAATTCCGGCTGAGCTCAGTTGGTAGAGCATTGGCGCGAATAGCCAAAGGTCCTGGGTTCAGGTCGCAGTGTCGAAGGAATTTTTCTCCTATAATATTCTCATAGCTAGTTTATTTTAAGATAATTTTGTATTAATTATTTTGAAACAATAATAATATTAGTGATTAATAAAGAACCATCAATACAATTCAGGCCCATCCTCTCAGTTGAAATAGAATCTACTTAAAAAGTAATTTAAGGTCTTTGAAACATTTCAGAAAAGCTTAACAGTCATACTAGTCGCGGTGCAATGCATTTTTCGATGGTTTCGATTCTTTACGGAATTCAATTACACATGCAACCGCGTGACTCGAATGAAAAGTGTGAACTTGGATTCATGGTGAATGAAATCCCAGAGCAAAAGATCAAGTACAGAGGCATGTTACCCAACGAGTCTCATTTTCCTTGCCGATCGCTATTTTTCATTTTCCGGGTTCACTGCTTTCAAAGCTGCTATTTTTATAATTAGAATAAATTAATAATATACTTCTGGAAATGAAATGTCTTTCAACCTATACTTGCAAAATTTTAGGCTTATCTTACGAATCCGACCATTACTAACCACGAATAAAGTAACCTGAGAAAACTGTTTAGATAATCTACCAGGCGTGCTTTTAAAGTAAGTAACGTTAATTTAAAAAGTAAACAGAACATTATTTTCAAACTACTTTATTACCATTCATTACCTTACACCCTACACTACTTCTCCACATAGTTAACGCCTTTATTCAAGCACTTGTAACGGGAAACCATCTTTTGTATGCATTCATCAAAGGATGATGCCACCTGTGATGAAAGCCAAGTCTGCACTTCTTGTTTTAGAACATCAAGTTGAAATGTTTTCCGCCAAGGAATTTCTTCAGATAAGGAAACAGATAAAAAACACTTGGTACCAAATCCGGATTGTAGGGAGGGTAGTCGAATTTTTGCCAACTAATTGATGCGATTAGAACTTGAATTTGTTTATGCGTGGAATGCTTTCGCGTGGAGTTAACAATATTAATGAACTATGTTTTAAAACGTCTGTTTAAACCATTGAAACGTTGGTTTCTCCATAACTTTAGGGGCAGTCATCATTCTTCAAAAGTCAATACTTTGGTGACTCTCAGGAGGTTTTATCAATATATTTTCCAAAAATGTTTGACTAAACTTGCTCCCAGTTTTCAAATGTTAGTCTGTTTGCCATTAAATTAAATTTACGGATGAATACCCAGCTGAAGCCATGGGTTTCTAGGTCGCTAAATCTGCAGAAATACCTCATGTGTAAATTTGAAACGTTGGTTTCTCCATAACTTTAGGGGCAGTCATCATTCTTCAAAAGTCAATACTTTGGTGACTCTCAGGAGGTTTTATCAATATATTTTCCAAAAATGTTTGACTAAACTTGCTCCCAGTTTTCAAATGTTAGTCTGTTTGCCATTAAATTAAATTTACGGATGAATACCCAGCTGAAGCCATGGGTTTCTAGGTCGCTAAATCTGCAGAAATACCTCATGTGTAAATTTGAAACGTTGGTTTCTCCATAACTTTAGGGGCAGTCATCATTCTTCAAAAGCCAATGCTTTGGTGACTCTCAGGAGGTTTTATCAATATATTTTCCAAAAATGTTTGACTAAACTTGCTCCCAGTTTTCAAATGTTAGTCTGTTTGCCATTAAATTAAATTTACGGATGAATACCCAGCTGAAGCCATGGGTTTCTAGGTCGCTAAATCTGCAGAAATACCTCATGTGTAAATTTGAAACGTTGGTTTCTCCATAACTTTAGGGGCAGTCATCATTCTTCAAAAGTCAATACTTTGGTGACTCTCAGGAGGTTTTATCAATATATTTTCCAAAAATGTTTGACTAAACTTGCTCCCAGTTTTCAAAAGTTAGTCTGTTTGCCATTAAATTAAATTTACGGATGAATACCCAGCTGAAGCCATGGGTTTCTAGGTCGCTAAATCTGCAGAAATACCTCATGTGTAAATTTGAAACGTTGGTTTCTCCATAACTTTAGGGGCAGTCATCATTCTTCAAAAGTCAATACATTGGTGACTCTCAGGAGGTTTTATCAATATATTTTCCAAAAATGTTTGACTAAACTTGCTCCCAGTTTTCAAATGTTAGTCTGTTTGCCATTAAATTAAATTTACGGATGAATACCCAGCTGAAGCCATGGGTTTCTAGGTCGCTAAATCTGCAGAAATACCTCATGTGTAAATTTGAAACGTTGGTTTCTCCATAACTTTAGGGGCAGTCATCATTCTTCAAAAGTCAATACTTTGGTGACTCTCAGGAGGTTTTATCAATATATTTTCCAAAAATGTTTGACTAAACTTGCTCCCAGTTTTCAAAATATGTTAGTCTGTTTGCCATTAAATTAAATTTACGGATGAATACCCAGCTGAAGCCATGGGTTTCTAGGTCGCTAAATCTGCAGAAATACCTCATGTGTAAATTTAACACGCGGAAAGAAATACTTTATTTCATTTCTAAAGGAAGACGTGCTTCAGGTCCTACGCCCCGAGGTGGCAAGAAGCTTGTCACCCCTTGACCGCTGAAACACACCTGACAAATGAAAACTTCATGGTAAGCAAATGTTTAGTTTTAACTAATTTCCATTAAGAATTTGAGCCTCCATTAGAGCGATATAATAATAATCCTCAATTATAGGCTAACATGTAATCTATGACGGGTGAGTCGGTCACTTTTTAGAAAGTATAAGATGAGGATGAGTTGTGATTTTTTATAAGGTAAGATATGGGAAGAAAGTGTTGATGCCTTACGTTATGGAGGTCAGACATAAAAACTGCTGTCTATGATTAATTATTATTTTAACAGGAATCATGATTGGGTGTTTATGGTTAGTGGTTAGTGGTTTCTTTAAACAGGTGGAACGAGCGAAGGATGGCTTCTCGAATCTCACAATATTAGCCGTGTACAATATTAAATCGATCTACTTTCCTGATTGTCTGCTTGTATGATTGTATATTATATTAAGTTATCAGTTTTTCACAATTTAACTCACGCTTTATATGCATCACTAAAAAGTTATTTTAGAATTATCTTTTATGTTGGCTAATGCGTTTACGAGATTATTTCCGAAGGTCGCAAGTTCAAACCTGGCCGAGGTCGATACATTTTCATGATGCAAAACTCCTGGGCACAGAGTCCTCCGGGAAGGACTTAAACTGGAAGGGGGCAGTATTGTAGGCTCAACGGCATAAAAAAAAACTCAACCTCTGATTAAAATCCCTTGGTCCATTCTCGTCTAAGCAATACATTTGTTGTATTGATGAGGCCCTCTTTTGGAAAATAAGCATAATTAAATTTGTGAAGCGGTATGATGTATACATAAGTACATCCATGACGCAAATTCTGCGCCCCGTTCCATGTTACAATTTTTCCTATAGCTAAGAATTCACATCTGGTTTTCAACAGAGATGGACCTTGCCTTAAAGAGATGTTTCAAAAGTATTTGCAAATGTGTTCTCATCAATCAGCCTACACAACAAGCACAGAAAATGCCTAACCGAAATAATACTACATATAATAATTTATTTAGTTTTAACTATTTCTGATAAATTTAATTAAACTAAAAGAAAGTTACTTGAACCCTAGTTCAGAATGAAGTAACTCATCTGTTCTTTCTTCATATTTTTGAAGCTTATAGAGTGATGTATTAAAAAAGTCAAACGAACTCACGAAGAGAATAATCAACTGACGAAGAGAGAATGGAGTCAACTTTAAAATAACAGTTTTAAAAAGTCAATTATTCATTTAAAGGAATATTAAGATCCTTGAATGGATTGTTTCTATATGATTAATCCTAGTTGTAAATAATAAAATGAAAGTGCATTTTGCGTAATTCACTCTTCATTAATCTTACTTCTTTTCAAATTCTGAAATAACATGAACCATTGTTGATCAGTGTAGTAGAATTATCGGTAGTTGTATCTTTTGCAGATCTTCTTTAGTTAATTGTATTCTTGTTCTTAATAAACTTTGGACTGATTTACCTGTAAAATTTATAGTGAGGCAGTACGGTCAAATTAAATGTATTTATTAAAACCTCGTGTACTAAACACCTCAGTTTTTACTGAAATAATACTCTCAATTTAAATGATATTCTCGAATCTCACTCCCTGAAGAAGTGAATGTAGGGAGAAGTCAATTCTTTTATCTGTGAACACTGTTAATACGACGATATGCATTTATATTACTGTTTCTACTTACTCTTAAAAAATGCCTTTATTTTTTATTTTTTAAGTTATTTTGAATTTATATATATATATATATATACCCAGTATATAAAATATTAGGCCAATACAGGTATAATATAGTATAATCTTTCATTATGCATACTTAATTCTTTAATTTTTTCTATTAATGAATTACGTTTAAATCCAGTTAGTTACTGTCGAAAAACTATTAGCAATTGTGTCATTTTATAGTCAGTTATGTTTATCATCTTAATTAACTTAAGTACGGAACGTATTGACTCACCTGTAAAATCCTCATGTCTTCGAAGTTTATGGCGATAAAAAAAGGTAAAACTAAATCTTATTAGCAACGAACTTGACCTTTCTCAAGTATAAAGTAGTAAGCAAATTTCTTTTAGTGAACAAGAACTTCGGAACTTGCTATGTCACTATTATGACGTTTATAAATGCTATGAAGAATCCCGCACGCGAATTGAGTGCTTATTGGACACTTTACACAGATCTTCTTAGTTAAGTGGCCCTCGTTGATATCATCACGGCTGTCTGGTGTCGAATGTCCGTATAACTGGACACTTGTCTTGAGGAAGACTAGTTTTCTCACACGGAACCCAGTTTTCTCTTTCTACAGCAGCTTTTGACTCGAGGGGTTTATACCAATCGTCTTAAAGAGAAGTCGACGTCCCCCTTTTAGTATTCAAGTCTCTTCCTGTCTCTTTCTAACATTACTTTATCTTAACTATCTATCTGCTTGATTCACTTTAGAGAATGTTTCATTATTCTTTCCTGGTATCTGTATTCCGGATTTCAAATCCGGTTCGGAAGTAAAAGATGTTTGCATAAATTATAACATTACAGTTGTTTCATTTTCTTATGATTTGTTGTTTCCTTATGATTTACTGGAGATTCTGTAAACGTGATTTTCTAATTACTTCTTAAGAATCTGCTCTCACCACTGTCTGCTACTAGATATCGAGTAGTTTGACCTTCGTACAATTAGAGGCAAGGTGAAGGTAACGCTAGATGTGCTGTAGATATATTATTACATCTATAATACTATACGTATAATGATGTAAATTGAAGAAGGAGAAGAAGAAGAGCAATGTAGTAGTATAAATAATTTAATCTGTGGTAATAGAGAGCGAAACGTGTTATTGGGTCGCTATAAATTACAGATTTATTAGATTGGCTACTGGTCCCATATCGATAAATACATTATGAAATAATATTATTAGCCTATATCTTAAATATATGTACAGGTAGGGGGGAAAAAAAGCGGACCGACTCTTGTAGCTGATTTCAGAGCCTTATGATACGTAAATAAATGTAAGAAATGTAACGGAAACGGTTGTTTTCACAAGCAATGCAAATTACATGAAATTATTTCTCAATTCAAGCAATTTATTGGCTGCAGAACAAATTTAAATACATTCCCTGCTTTCCTAGCAGCATTCACAGTGTCTCATATCGGCAACTTAGATATTTTAGTCGGTCCGCTTTTTTTTCTCCCTACATGTACAATAAAATTTCTCTTATGGGGAAGGTACACCATTAGCTAGTAAGAATTTGTTATTTTTAGGAAAATAAATTTCTCTGGATGTATAAGCCCAATGGGGATAATTGGCATGGACAATATACACTGTCTGTACAACACTAAGAAAATTAAGAGCTTTTGAAAAACCTAATATTTATTTATTTTTTCCGGAAAATGTTAAAATTTTTATATAGAATAAGGAGGCCGTATTGCGGAGAGTGTGTATTCGGTTGTCTCGGCCTCAAGCAAAGGCAGAACTCAAAGCCTTGAGTTTGGGGAAACGATGGGTAACGAGTATGCTATGTCAGAAACCTGTAACAAAATCCTATTTAATGATACCTTATTTGTCTTTGTAGGCTTTATATTAGTTTAGGAAAAGGAATATTTAGAATAAATTAGGATAATATATGATGAAAATTTAAAAAAAAAGAACGATGTGTCTTAACATAAACTGTGGCGCAATGTCAGAAGTTGGTAAAGAACCCTATCCTCTGATGCCTTATTTATTGCTGTAGGCTTTATATTAATTGAGAAAAATGGCTGTTGACAACAGAAATACGTAATATAAGTGATTCTTCCTAATGTATGAGTTTCTTTCGAATTCGTTAATTTTCATATGCAGAATATTTTGGTTCATTTAAGATTCCTTTCCGTATGATTTCCTAGATGTTGTCTTGACATGGTTTTGTAATTAAGGTGTTTTAAGTAACAACTCTCACTGATGCTTCTAACTATAGGTCGACTAGTCTGACCTTTAGACTGTACGAAGCAAGGTGAAGGTTAAATGGGCCTTTCCATTTAATGTTTGTGTCTGTTCCGATCTATATACGATAAAACTCTCATATTATTCCCTTTTCAACTTCCATACTAATAATAATATATGTCTCTTGTTGCTTTACGGTATTGTACGGCCAAAGCTGATACCTCAGGATAATCTCTAAACAGGCGTCGTAAGTTAGTTACATTTATTTCATATCAAGGGGGTGTGCTTGCCGATAAGACAGTTACTAGTAGGCCTAGTAATAATAGTAGTAATTGTAATAGTAGCAGTTTTGATAGTAGTCGTTTTAATCATTTGACTGGTAGAGAAGGCCTTATGGCCGTACCTCCGCCAGGTTAAAAATAACAAAATAAATATAAATAAAATAATATAAAGAATGATAATTTTACAATGATCTTACATTAATAACAACCAGAATATCCCCCTCCCTGAAGAAATTAACTAACCTCGCACAGTTTAAAATTACGCGAATTAGCCTGGGTGGAACAGCTGGTTAAGTACTGGCTTTATGTTCTAAAGGTTTTGGTCCAATCCCCTCCCAGATATAATTTGTGTGTATTAATGCGGAAATCTTTTATTTTTAGATTAGGAATGTAAAGTAACTTCTACTAGAGGAAATGCTGGCATATCGGCGATGTGTAAGTCAAAGAACTAAAGAATATCTTAAGACTAATGTCCAATGTTTTACATTAATATAATAAACAACGGAAGTAAGAAGAAATATTAGTCGTAAAGAGTGCTATTAAGCTTGTTACAGTTTTCTTCTATTATTCAATTAGAATCAGTCAATTCATTACCCAATAGTACGTAAGAAAGTACTTCAGCTCAAAGCATTAACACAGGTTCCAGTACTTAACTATAATGGCTGTGGTTTGGGTTTTACAGCGCTAGCGGACGAGTGGATTAAACCGTTCAAGTGTTAATTTCCACTAGGTTTTTGTACTAAAAGCAATCGTATAGTAATAGAACCTCAGTTTGCATTTATTAGGAAAGTGTACGTCCTACAATTAATTTACCATTGAATTCACAAACTTTCAGGGGGATAGCCTATATAATTTTATCATTAGAACGTTTGTAAATATTGAAGTGTACGAAATGCTAGCTTCAGAGGTTTACTCAAGTTTTCTTAATTTTCTGTCATGAGAATCTTAAAATTCATTTGACTGATTAATAAATATTATCCCAACCATATTAATTTTCAATAAATATTAATGTTCAATAAAATTGAAATGTTAAAGAGCTAGTAGATAGTCCAGGAATCACTTGATGTTTCATACACCACCTTTACGTCGGTTGTGACATAAGGCCTCGTAACAGGGTCCATCAGAATATGAAACCATACCTCTAGACTCGCGAGTACAAGTCCTTTTGCATAGTATCCAATATTATGCAATAATATCCAATTTCCAGCTTGTCTCATGCTCGTTAGAAAATAAATTAAAAATATTAATGTTCATTAAAAAGAACGTCGACGTTTTCTCTTTCCATAAAAAAGTGACTAACCACATGAGATGATCAGGTATTGACGTTGTGCAATTGTGTAATATGTCCAGGAGTAGGGCCTATGGGTCAGGGATCCTGGGAGTGACCTAGGTTTAATATAATAATAATAATGATAATAATAAAAATAGTAATGATTATTATTATAATACCAGCACTTCGTACCATAATTAAGGAAGCACGTTTATTCACAGCGTTAACCTCTGGTAGTATGCTTGATTGACAGCTATTTGCTGCTCATCAGCTTCTGCCTAAGTAGTTTCTCTTTTCAATTGCAGTAAAAAGTTCATTTATTTACACCCATTATGGACAACTATACTGACTTCTCACGTAGATATGGTGAAGGTAAAAGTGCCACTTTTCTACTTAAAACGGTTGGGGTTTCGGGATGTAAGACTCCCGACAACTTAGGTGATTCGCGTAATTGTTATGAATGCACTGAGGCCAGCATTGCTCTTCCGCCGACTTTTACCCCCTAGAAAGTTTACGTGAAGATAAACCTTCTGAGGCAATGGTTCTGATAGGGAGCACAGCCTGATATACACACACGAGACAAGCGGAGAAATATCACTCTGCCCAGGATCGAATCCAGATAATTTTATTCACATTTTACTATTTTATCATTCACAACAAATTGTTCAGTCTTCTCATGGTATTTTGTACCCTGAACCAAATGTTTTATAAGGGTAGTAATTTCGGAGTACTGGAGTTTTCCTTAATTTTACAAAATGCAACGAATCAAAGAAAAAAGGGTAAATCACTTGTAACTTGATCCAGTTGTATAATTTTACCCTCGTTAAAGTAAGATAGTATTTGGTGATTACAATCGGTGAATTTAATTGCAAAATTTTATGACAAAAATTTTAATTCGGTACTTCTTTCAGGAAGTAAACCCGGGCATTTTGTATTGAATATGCATGACGTCATTATGCGTAGTGTGTGTCATTCTAAAAACTGCATATAGAAAAGATGGACCAAGCACAAGACGTTGTGGGTTCATAACCTTAAAACAGCAGATCTAGTGAGGTTTTCGGGGGGTTTCTTTTCTCCAAATGACTGATGCAGGGTTGGAATTTATTTGCACAGGATTTTAGCCCTAAAATGATATTGTAATGAATGGTAGTATGTCTGAATGACCTGTTAGAGTCTACATGCCTCTAAACATTAATGCATGAGTAAGTTAATAAAGTGAATACATATATAAAAATAAACAAACAAAAATAATAACTGAGTAAAATGAAAGTTATTTCTTATTATGGTTATTATTAATTTATTAAGTTAAATAATAAGCAATAAAAAATTAATTAATTGTCAACGTGCGCAAGTTTTAGTTTTAAAAACTTGTATTTTATTTTATTAATATCTTGATTCTGAGGAATTAACGATACATTATTATAAGCACTCATATTTTCTTAATTCATAAAATGCTTTAGAACACTATTAATGTTAGTATCCTATGATGTATTTAATTAAGTACGGTGCAGATTATACAGGTTTTCGAATATCTGAAAAGTTACTAAAATATTACTTTTTCTCTATAGGACTACTGGGAAGAGAGAACAATTCAGCAAACATTTTATACAGTAATGAATAACTGAAATAAGAAAATATGAGGAATGATTAATGGTTAGTTCTGAAATAAAACAAAGCATAGATAATTAGTTTAAATACCGGTAAAAATGAGCTCAGCCATTTCCACATTTATCTTGTTTAGAGGCAGATAACACAGCCCAACAAAAAAGAACTTTTTGTTTGGTGTCTCAGATGTTTTACCGGATTTTGGCTGTACCTAGTGTGCTTATTCCAAATATGTAAACAGTCTTTCTTTACCAGCTCTACTTTTATATAGAGTGCCATTAACTTATAACCTCTTTTGCGAAAGAAAATCTTGCTTGTTAATATAGCTTGCTTAGAATATAGCTATACGAAAACTGTACGAAAACTGTACGAAGTACAGAAAAACTAAAAGCTGGATTATTTTTTGGCCCTCAAATTGACAGCTCATAAGTCATAAACGACCGTACAATATGTGATATCAATTTTTTGAAAGACCCCATGTTATACTGTTATTGTAATGTTAGTGTGTTGCTTTTTTCTTCACGTGATTTAGAAGCTAAAAATAGGCACTGTTTTTTATTTATATCAAATGTAAAATGGGATAATATGCATAATGGTAGTACCATATCTCACGAAACTAAAGCTGAGAGGGCAAAACTAATGGCACATTTGGCATCAGCGACCTAAATATACCCAAGAATAGGTATAAATTCTAAGGCATCAAAATGTCTGCTGTTGGTCTGTGTAATCAGATGTATCTTCATTTGAACAGAAGAAACAAGTATTTAGACGCAGTAATTGAAACGCAGCTTGTGTTTTCTTATGTATTTATACATTTAGAGGAAATTTAATAAGCACTCTTTAAATTAACTGTGGTTAGGTTTGGATGTATTATTTATTTCACTTCGAATCGCCGAGTAGCAGTTTTTTAAATTTAGCTCATGACTCAACGACCAATCCAGTAAGCTATAAGACTGTGGAATTTCAGCCAATTCTGTTGTAGTCGTTTTATTTTTATCATTCCCATTTTATCTTATTTAAGTGCATATGTCTTTTATGTAAATTCACAAGGACTGAACACTGAAACATCTTCACGCCTGTAGCTTATTTGAAAATTTAATGAATATAGCTTTTGAGTATAAACTATTAAGCTGTATACGAGCAAAAGGAGATATGAAATAATGTATAATTTGACGTGTGGTGAAGCATTTCAAATCTCGTATAATAATAACATAATATTAGTATATTATTATTAGTATAATATTAGTATATTATATTATATTATTATATAATATTAATTATATTATATTATATTAATTAATTATATAATAGTTATATTATATTATATTATTATTATATTGTATTATATTATATTATATTATTAGTATATTAGTATAGTATATATTATTAGTATAATATTAGTATATTATTAATATAATATTAGTAACACGATATTATTAGTCGTATCAAGGAGGTTAACCCCCCCCCCCAAAAAAAAAAACTGATGAAAAGTGTCTATATAGCGCGATTATCGCCGACGGCGAGACTATCGATATATTATAGCCTAGTATGATTGTCCTTCCATAGGTTTTCTCGCTTACAATGACACAAAAAACAATTTAGTTTATTATTTTTCCGTGAGTTTAGGTATTCATTATATACTTCATTCTGTGAGTATTTTCTTGAAGATAAATTCATATAATGCATGAAAATGATTGTGAAGATTCCAGCCTACTTTTTTTTTCGTAAATACAGTGAAATTTTCTGTGCTCTCGGCTTGTAACCTTTAACATCGTGTACCGTGCTGCATACAACAAGTTTGTTCTAGTAACCGATCTATTGATTTACACGCTTCCATCACCATGTGCATATGGAATGCTGAATAAACGAAAACGAAACACAAGGGTTTTATTGATTTTTGTTTCGTATTGTGAAAGCCAGAAGTTGAAATGTTTGAAATTATTTGCTGTTCACTTTCAATATATGTTGTAGCCGTGTGTTAAGTTATTTATCCGAGACCAGGATTGGAATTTTTCATTTGAAAATATCACTGGTCTACTACTCTACCTGGCTTGCCCACAGGTCATGGTTCCACATATGATCAGCGTACCGTTTCCAGATTATATTGTGTCTATAAATCAATATGCAGCACCCACTCTCGTATCCAATATCAATACTTTCATGATGTGTGGCTGGTGTCCCTGATGAGCTTCCGGCATTTTCAAGCATCTGACTGTGTTGTATTTGTTTTCCTCTTCAAACTATTGCAATGTTTAAAACGTTTACTCCCATTTAAAGTTCTGATTTACGCACGGCCGGATTAAGTCCTCAGATGCCCTAAGCACTAAGTAACTTTGGTGCCCTTTACACTTGTAATTCAAAATATTAAAGATTAAACCATAAAATAACATTTTATTTATCAAAATGTCGAAACTAAGCAAAATTTACATTGAGAAGTAAAATATTTATTTTTATATCCTTCCATTGAATTTATGCCTTAATAAGTTTCTTCTACAACGTAGAAGAAAGAAGAAATTAATTTTACTTCTGTTTTAAGAAAACTTAAAGTTTTAGTACTTTTAATATCCAGTGATGAAACAGTTTTATTTTAATTGAATATAACTCTACAAGCAAGATTCCCTGAAAATTATTAATTTAGTCGAAAGGCCTGGGAATATAATAAAAACAGTTGTGAAGAAAGGTATTATGTAATTATTTTATTAATAGTCTGTTCCAAACGATAGATTTCGCCTTAATTTGTAAGAATCAAATGACCGTTTATTGAGATGCGATCTTGAAAATATTATGGAATCTTAAAGTGGGTTACTTCTTCTTCTTTACCTGAGTTTCACCTCTCCCTTTTAGGGATATTTAAGCAATCCAAGCCGCCCGGGCCTTACAGGGCCACGACCTGTCGGGAGAGGGATTATCTTTGGATCACATAGCCTACATACTTTTTTGACCAGACAAGGACATGTAGGGCCTCCCCGGATGAGTGATCAGCCCAATCCCGGGGCCACCTGAGAGACAACACGAACACATAGGACGAGACACACCATTCACACACACACTCATTCCAAACAAGGCGAGGATGAGATGAAGATGATCATGACAGCCAGATGATATCCGGGGAACGAAAGGGCCTAAAGTTACCCGACATTTGTCTCACATGTGAGAAACAACCCCGGAGAAAACCCCTCTTAGGTAACTTGTCGCGACCAGGATTTGAACCCGGGCTCGCTGCGTGAGAGGAGCGAACGCATCCCAAAGTGGGTTCCTGCTTAAAAGATTAAATTAATGATATTGTCATTTTTCATATTTTTATTAATGATAGTTTAGGATTATGAACTGGTTTCGTGCATTCGTACTCTGCTTGATCAATACGCGCTGACAATTAAATGTTATGTTAAATCGCTTGTTGTTTTGTGCCTCATTCCTGATTCCTTTATGGAGTCAGGAATCTAGCTTTTATATCTTCGTGTTATATGTATTATATTACCTTACACGAGCCTGCGTGACATATTGACTTATAACATCGTTGTCGCCAGACCACTGGAGCGAGATGAACTGATAAGGACATCAATAGGTCACAGACAGCCGATATTTTATTTTCTAATACGGTAAGTAGGTTTGAAATGTGTGTTAGCAAATCGAATGTAATAGAAAGTTCTTAAGTGTATGTCCGGATCTCGTACGCGTGTACTGATGAATTACTTATCTACGTATGACCCTAAATAATATATCACGACTCTGACCATCTCATGAAAGCTCCAGTGACCACTACTCTCTTCGGCGGTATTATGTTAATGTGTATCCGAAGAAACTCAAAGTTTGTGTTTACTTGTCAAAAGATAATAGTACCCTTACCCTGTAATGAAAAAACAAACATTGGAATTACTTTCAATATTTAATGATAATGATAGATCCATATATAATGGTAAAATTATTTAGACTTTCTCTTTGAGATACTTCTTTGAGACACGCTAACATTATAAATTATCTTTGATGTGTGATGTGACATTAGCAAATTTCATGAAATTAATGGAGTTCATTAGTTCATTTGCCTGTATCTTCTTTAAAAAGTAATTATCATAAATTCGGACGTGTTTACACATAGGGGCCGGGTTTTCTTTATCGTAATCAGAGTTCTACCTGTGGGCATTTTTCTCGTTAAATTAAATAGCATGGAATGAAGATAAACAAATGACCTAGAATAAAATGGAATATAATTAAATAAACTATTACTCTATGTTCTACCATTAATTTCATTCAACGAAACTTAAGAGAATTTTGAATATACTAGTTATAAGTATATAGGGGGTACGCCGTAGCGTAGTGGTTGAGGCGCTGCGCTACAAACCGGAAGGTCGCGGGTTCGATCCCCGATGAGGTCGTTGGAATTTTTCAATTGGCCTAATCCTTCTGGTGGCAATATGGCCCTGGGGTCGACTCAGCCTCTAACAGAAATGAGTACCAGGAGAAATCCTGGGGGTAAAGGCGGCCGGTGCGTAAGGCTGACAACCTTACCACCTTCATGTGCCGAATGTCTAAAAATCTGGGAGCCTCAACCTCCTGGAACCCTCTGGGCCTCCATGGCCTGTAATAGGGAACACTTTACTTACTTTACTAGTTATAAGTATAAATAAGTAAATTGTCTTTCAATATTATTAACGTAGGGCACCCTGATATTATGTAGACATTGTTATTATTATTAATATTGCACAAACTTTTAGAGTGCAAAATGCCTTGACGTGGGAATGATAATATTTACACCGCCCAGTTTTCAATTATCCTATAGTAATAATATATTGTGATTAAGGACATTTTAACGCGCTTAAAGGTTACCTGTGTGTTTGAAATTACTGACCTAAAATAAAATAGTCCCCAATAGTTATTATCATTATCATGTCAACATCGTTCTCGTCAAAGTCATTAAAATAACCTCTCTCTCTCCTTCTTAGTTTAATCTCTCCCGTTGTAGGGACGTTTATGCTCTCCCGGGCCTTACAGGATCGCGACCTGTTGGGAGAGGGATTTCCTTTGGATCACATCAATACTTTTTTTATCATAAAAATTATGGAAGGCCTCCCAGATGGGTGGTCAGCCCAATGCCTCGACCACCTCCAAGACAACACCAACACATAGGATGAGACACACCAGTCACATATACCTTCATGCCGAACAAGGCGGGGATGGGATGAAGACGACAATCACGGCTAGATGATATCCAGGACCACAAAGTCCTACTGTTACCCGATATTCATCTTAACAGGTGAAGGAAAACCTTGGACCTTCCACCACCTAGGTATCTTGTCCCGACCAGAAATCGAACCCAATCTGGGCCCGCTGCATGAGAGGAGTGTACGCATCCCTGAGCCATAGCGTTGGATCATTAATAGGCTCTCATATTTTTTGGCCCAACATCAGTAAAGTCTTAAAGTATTTTTGAACTGTAAGAACATAGGGGAATAACAGTACAAGATATCTTTGTGATATAAATGTGAAGTGCATTGTAACACATTTAAACATTCTGCCTACTGGACTTGCTCACCTTGTAGGCAACGAAGCCTGAGCTTCCCTCTTGCAGGAGGCCTTAGCCCTTCAAGCGTCACCTAACAACTATTTCATTTCATTTCATTTCATTTCATTATTATATTACTGTGGTATTGCTATTGTCGTCTTCTTAGATGCTGTATTATTATTCTGTATGCCTTGATGCATCCCATATCATTTATAATAATCACAGGATGACATAGAAGCTAAACTAAACTAAACATAGGTTCACAACAAGTTATTTGGAGTAGATATCTCAGTCAACTTAGCCGTTCCGTTCTGCAATGATTTCGTGATCTAAATAATCAAGAAGTACGTGTTGTACTAAGCGTGCGAACTGGTACTTCTCAAATCGAGAAAAAAGTTTCTTCTTTTATTACAAGAAAGGGTAAGTTACAAATCTGCAGTTACTCTTATCGGTGGTTTTCTTGGATAATTTTAAACAGTCAAAAGTTAAATCATGAACACATGTTACACAGACTCGTAAAACGGTTATCTTTCTGACCCTCATTGAACAGAGTGTAACCTTTGATTTTCTACACCGTTCTTCTTAGAAAAAGTAAAGATGATGGCATATTATATTAGAATCTTGATGCTGAAGTAACACAATGTATATCATTATCGATAGCTTCTTCATAATCATCCATATTTTCCCATCATCGCATTTTAACAGTAATTTTCATAACTACAGTCCACTCCTTAATCAATAAGTAACCTGGAAGTTAACCGTATCTTTCTCGTGTAAAATCTATTGTTTTATGTCACATTCCATAGTCCGGTCACTCTAATTTATCTCCTGGTTCATTGATATAAAAATTTATGGTGATACGAGAATGATTATTAGTAGTAGTAGTAGTGTATTTATTTCTCACAAAAAATTCTTACATATAAACCACATTATTTACATTAACCGGCGCACGGGTCGGTGTCGACTATATGTGCTCACTGCATAGCCTACACTTAAATTATTGCCCCATAAAAACCCAATTGAAAAAACTATATTCTATTATTTAAATAACTACGAGTAACCACAGACGTAACTCCCACCCCCCCCCCAGCAGTAAAAAAATTTCCTAGACACATAGACATTATTAAGACAAAAAACAAAAAGATAATAATAAAAATAAATAACACTTAGATTTCCTTAATTCTCTAAATCTAGGCTTTCTCTCATACATCTAACTTTCTGCAGAAATTTAAATAACCCATGCCAATTGTGCTCATCCAGTAATAGATTTAGACATGCCTCCCTACTTCTTTGCGAGTTTAAAAATTATGATTATTAAGTACTATTAGAGTAAGATAACCTAAAGTCACGAAAGGACGGAGAACACTTAAGTAACACTTTCAAATAAAACGTTGTTCCCTACCTCATAATTGTTAATATCTGTCTAATCTGTCTAATAAAAATATATTTAGCCGATATTCTGTTCTCTTTGGCACTTCATCCTATTCGTCGTCATTTTCTTCCAGAATTATTAATGGGAATAGGATATATCCAATCTGGAAATGTTATCAGTAATTTCATCAAGTATTTCCAATAGAATGATTTTCTGTGCCATAGTTAACAAGAAAAACACTCCTAATAAGAAATTTATTATAAAATTATTGATAACAGTTCCAGTATAAGTTAACTATGGATATAATGTGTGTTCTACTAGCACATGATATGTGAGAACGCAATGCTTATTACAAACTTTCTTCAGCTGATACTGATATAGATGCAAATATTTTGTATGTTTATTATGGATAACAGATATATTTACTAGTTGAATTTTACCAATTCAGTCTTACCTGTGTCTTTATTACCTTTTTATTTGTTAACATTGACTTACGATTTAATTTTTCTAGCACTAATTATGGTGCGGCTAGTTGTTTCTGCACTAGGTAATCCATGTATAGATTGCCATGAAGATTAAAATAGACACTACTTTTTATGGCTGTGCCCTTGAAAATTGAGACCATCTGGAACAGCTATTAGCGACTAATATTTTCAAGCAAGTATTTATGTTATTCCCTATCGTCTAAAAATTATGTGCAATACACGAGCGTCAAGTTCATAAGAGAGTCTCGGGAATTAGAACAACTCGGCGCAAGCCCTCGCTGTTTCAAGCTTTTCCTCGCCACTGTTACACAACACATTCCGATATTGTATTGGCTTTCTATTTAAAATTTAAAATTTTAAATGGCAGGAATACTCTTCATCACAAAAGAAAATCACTGGGCAGACCTTAATTATAATTATTTAAACAGCTTCCTTTCCAAATTTAACACTTAGGAAATGAAAATTCCGTTTTATTTAAATCGACTATTCCACTCATTTGCCGCGTGTTTGATACTGACCAATAACGTTTAGCAATTCTTCGGATATAGACCAGCACGACCGTTTATCTTATAAATTGCTTGCTTTTGCTATGAGGATGCGATTTTATCTTATAAAATCGTCAGCTCGTTACTGGACACATAATGCATCAACGTCCGGTGATTAATACGTCACGTGCTGCCATTAACCAGCAAGAAAATACAGTATTTTATATATCATAACTTGTTACGAAATTGCAATAATATAAATGTCCATCGATTAAAAACACAATTTCGATTCGGTGCAAGCCAGTTCGTGTGCTTTTGATGTAAGCTACTGATACGCACTATTGGTAACATTGGGAACTCGGATCGATTCATCGAATCGATTCGTGGACTGTTCATTCATGTATTATGCCGTGATCTAAGGGGGACAGAATATTCACAGCAAAGTAAGAAAGTAATTATTATTTACAAAATCAGTTACAGTTCTAGCAAATATATCGATAAACTTGTAATCTCTCGTCCAATTGGGTAGCTACTTGATAGAGAAGTAGCGGCTCCGGTCAAGAAAACCACCATTAACGGCCGTGGGTGTCGGCATGCTGACCACATGCCCCCCAATCCTGCCATCTGCCTACGGGAGATGACGCAGCGGTCGGGTGGTAGGCCAAGTCCCTCCAGGGATGTAGCGCCACGGAGTTTAGTTTAGTTTAGTTTGTAATCTCTCGTGATTACCTATGATAAGTTAATCAATCAAATTGCCAACAAAACTGAAACTACTTCTAGTAGTCTTTGAAGCTAAAACATTGTACAGTTAATATTGTTAGAATGACAAAAACATGGGCTTAAAAGTTAAGTTTCTATAAAAAAAATGTGGAATTTAACATTTTCAGTTGGGTAGTCTACTTGAGAAAAGGTAAAGGTAAAGTGATCCATGTATATGCCATGGAGACCTTAGGGTTTCTAGGAGGTTGAAGCTCCCAGATTGAGACGTCACACGGGAAGGTGGTAAGGTTGTCAGCCATACGCACCGACTGCTTTTACCCCCGGATGCTTTTTTACGGTTACTCATGGTACTCGTTTCTGTTAGAGGCTGAGTCGGCTCCAGGGCCATAGTGCCACCAGATGGACTAGGCTAATGGAAAAATCCCACAGAACTCATCGGGAATCGAACCCGTGATCTACAAGTTTGCAGCGCAGTGTCTCAACCACTACGCCACGGCGTACTACAGTATAATTTTAAAAATCTTATGAAGTTCCTACTTAAAATAAAAATACAATAACTGTACTTGAAGATGAGTGTGATGATGACTGATGACTGTTATGATAACACAGCCCAAACAAAACAAAAAAACTTTTTGTTAAGTGTCTCAGATGTTTTATCGGATTTTGGCTATACTTAGTGAGGTTATCTATCTATCTATCTATATTAATAAAAGGAAGTGTCTGTCTGTCTGTCTGTCCGCGATGCCCAGCGAAATCTACTGAACGCAGAGATCTGAAATTTTATACATAAGCGGACTAAAGGGTCGGAATGTGCACCTCGAAGCCGGAATTTTAATTTTCGCTTTAGTTCGTGAGTTATGAGTGAAAAACGGGCAGAAAACGTGTATTTATTCCGTTTTCGAAGCATGAGTTTTCAGTAATACAAATCAATTACACTAGGCTTTGGCTATTTTTGTCAAACCTTCGACATAAAAGCATCGCGATCTCTTGAATGTTGTAGCTCACACTGGTCGATTCATTTGTTTTTAATGTCAAGGCACGCGAACATAATATGAAATTTTCAACCTACACCGAAGAGGATTATTATTATTATTATTATTATTATTATTATTATTATTATTATTATTATATATATAGCAGAATCCTTAAGTACTCAGGTAAAGCTCAAAACATTTGCAGTAACAAGGCTGAAAACTAAATTTTATTCTTATGCCAGCTTTCATATTTCTGTTTGTGAGGAAGATTTCCCTCTTATTAATAATGTAGATATCTGGCCTAGCGGGGTGCTGTTTTTTCCATTCCGTGGCCGCCTAAAGGAGGACCAGACTTATTCAGAAACTTTTGAACAAATCGCGCCCACTAGTATGGTAGGTAGCCCTACAACGAAATCGCAGGGTAAAACTCCTGAAAAATCCAGTAGATCTTCCCCTAGGAAGATTATGGATACACTGCTAGCCAGAACATCTTCTAAAAGCAGCCTTGGAGGGGGCTCTCCTTAACCCTAAATGGCAAATAGTTGTGATTATATGGATCAGTCTATGTTTAGTAATAGCAATTTAGGCACTGAAATTTATTACCAAAATGTTCGTGGTTTAAGAACTAAATCCACGGACCTTTTCGACAATATTAACACAAATGAACCCATCATCATTTGTCTTACTGAAACATGGTTAAATGATGACCATTATGATCACAATTATTTTCCTGAAATATATCAGGTGTACAGATCTGACAGAAAATATTCACTAGTTAGCCAAACTCGGGGAGGAGGGTCCTTAATTGCCATCAGCAACAGTGTCAGGCATAAACGTAGACCTGAATTTGAACAGACAGATGAATGTGTGTGGATTGAGTTAACTCTAAAAAATGCTCAGCCTATTTTAATTGGATGCCATTATTTTGCGCCCAATACGAGTATTGCTGCGTTTCAGCAGTATTTTAATTTTCTCGAAAATAATTTAGATTGTAACAACTTTCTTGTCATTTTACTCGGTGATTTTAATATCCCTGGTTTCAATTGGCTGGCAGGTGTTTCACCTAATTTATATCACTATCATAAAATTAAAGGTGAAATTGTACACCAAACATGCTCTTTTCTAAATTTGTCTCAAATCAATGACACTGTCCCTAGTAAAAATTTATTAGACCTAGTTTTTACAAGTCTGGATGAGATCACTGTGTCAATACCGGATTATGCACTGGTGAATATAGATAATTATCATCCCCCTATTGTTATGAATTTAATAAGCCAAGTGAGCGAAGGTACTCAGTTCCCAACAGAAAATTTATGCTATCACAAAGGTGACTATTATAAACTATACAACACATTAGCTTCATCTGACTGGTCCACAGTGTATAATCAAAAATCACCTGACACTGCTGTTGAAAATCTTGCATACTTAGTTAGTGATGCAATTAATAAGTCAATCCCTAAAACATTTGCTGTTAAACCAAAATATCCGGCTTGGTTTTCAAGAGAGCTCAAATTATATATAAGGAAAAAGAAACATTATTATCGACTTTTCAAAAAACACTCGACTGATTTGTATTATCAATGTTTCTCAGATTACCGAAGATTGGTAAAAGTAACTATTAAAATTGATAGACAAAAATGGTACAAATCAATCGATCAAGATTTAAAGTCAAACCCTGCTAAATTCTGGAGTTATGTTTCGAAGTTACGAAATAAAAATGATCCCGTATTGCATGTTAAAATGAACAATACCATTGTTTCAGAACCATCAAAGCTAGTGAATATTTTCGCAGAGCATTTTCAGATTATAAATACGCCCACTAATGCAGTACCGGGGCCCTATGCTCAAACTGTCACATCTGAATGCCTACATGTTCCAACTATCATAGATTCCGATGTCTTGGTAGCTATTCGACACTTGAAACCATCTAAGAGTTCGGGACTCGACCAGATACCAAGCTTTATTGTTAAGGGGTGTGCCCCAATACTGACACCTGTACTTACATATGTGTATAACTTTTCGCTGGAAACAGAAACTTTTCCTTCACTGTGGAAAATTTCTGCTATCAGACCGGTATAAAAGAAAGGCAAAAGCAAAGAAGTGGCGAACTTTAGGCCCATAGCCATATTAAATACATTTTCAAAAATTTTTGAAACCATCATTCATAAACATATTTCATTTTTCAGTAAAAATAAATTAAATGATTTCCAGCATGGTTTTACCAAGGACATGTCCACAGCAACAAATATTATCACTTTTCTCAATGACATACTTAAAGAAAATTGCTCACAATCGCAATCAGACGCCATATTTTTTGACCTGAGCAGAGCATTTGATGTAGTAAATCACGATCTTCTTGTTAAAAAGTTGAGTAATTTAGGTCTACATAACAAGTATGTCAATTGGTTTTCAAGTTATTTAAGAAACAGATCTGCTCGAGTTAGAATATCTAACTATTTTTCTGAGCCTTTTTACATACCGGATGGTGTACCCCAGGGGTCAGTGTTGGGTCCCTTCTTGTTCTTAGTTTTTATTAACGACATATCTAATATGCTAACATGTAAGAAAATAGCATACGCAGACGACCTATGTATATGGAATAAAATATCTACGGCTTCGGACTGCAAATTACTGCAAAGGAATATCGATTACATACACCAGTGGTGTAAATCAAATTTTATGATGATTAACACCAGTAAGGCCCAGAGCATGATATTTAGTAGAAAAACTAACCAAATAATATACAATTATCGTCTTGGCCAAAATATAATAGCACGTTCAGAAAATATAAAATACCTCGGTGTTTATTTAGACTCAAAATTATACTTTCATGTCCATATTGACCATATTTTCACACAGGCCTTAAAAACTCTTGGATTAGTTCGTTTAATTTCTCATAATTTAAAAAGCATAGAATCATTAATTACTCTTTACAAATTTTTAATTCGCAGTGGCTTAGAATATTGCAGTGTTGCATATAATAGCATTACAGTATCTGACAGTAATAAGCTGGAACGATTACAAAGAAAATTTGTCTCCCTTATACGTAGTAAGTTTAACAGAAATCTGGACTACGATGATATACTTAAGTTATTAAATTTGGAAACATTATATAATAGGCGTGTTTCTGCAGATGCTAATTTCATAGCTAAAGTCTTTCGTGGGGAAATACATTGCAAATCAATTTTAGATAGCATAGGGCTATCTGTACCCCTTACACGAGGAACAAGAAATCGTACAATTTTTTCTGTACAACAACCGTATGCAATTCCTGCCTACAGATTGGCTATTGCTTGCAATGCCTTATTTAAAAATTCTGATATATTCCACAAGCAGTGATTATTATTATTATTATTATTATTATTATTATTATTATTAATTGGTATTATTGTTATTATTATTACTATTATTATTGTTATTATTATTAATATATTCACACAAGACTGACAAGGAATCATTAATTGTTTTTGGTAACACAGCCATAATGTTGCTAATAAGAAATGGCAAAATCCTATAATTACAAAATATGACCTGCTTTTCTCAAGTACAAACAAACTTTCTGTGTCTGCAATCAAATAACAACTCTTGAATGTGCTGACTACACAGTGTTCATGCCATTGACATGGCAGACTTATGCAAGCCAACCAGAAATGTTATATGTTTCAACTTAATGACCACACAGTCAATTAGGTTAAAACTGCAGACTTGACAGTCCGACAGGCAGGTGTTTAAGTATGCATTAATATGTAATTCCTATTTTATATCACTAATAATATCACTATCACTATCATAATCAGAATCATAATCATCAATTCCTGTATCAACATTACTTAGAAGCCTACTGTTTAAAATTTGTAAAAAATTGTTTGTAGCTTTTTTAAATAAAAAATTGAAATTGAAATTGAAATTGAAATTATTATTATTATTATTATTATTATAGGGATAATCAATATTAGCCTAAATATGGTCAAACGTTGTTCGATTTGGACGAAATTCACTATACAGGGGTTTTCTGGGCCAAGGAACTCGAATCTGAGGTCGCTTTTACCAGGTGACGCTATCTAATCGTGATATGTAGTCCACATGATTTAGGTGTTAATATAATGATTTAACTATTATGCTCTTAATTTTTAATTTTTGGAATAATTATCGCGGGGGAAGCCGCGGGCACATGTTATCTTATAATAATAAAAGGACGTGTTTTCTGTCTGTCCGCGATGCCCAGCGAAATCTACTGAACGCAGAGATCTGAAATTTTAAACAAAGATGGACTGAAAGGTGGGCGAATGCACCTCGAAGCCGGATTTTTAATTTTAGCTTTCGTTCGCGAGTTATGAGTGAAAAACTGACAGAAAACGTGATTTTAGCGCTGTCGAAGCATCAGATTTCAGTAATACATTTCAGTGTCAAATCAATTGCAGTTGGCTTTGGCTATTTTTGTCATACTGTGGTAATAAAAGCATCGCGATCGCTAGAATGTTGTAAGCCCACGCTGGTCGATTCATTTGTTTAGAATGTCAAGGCCCGTAGACATATGAAATTTTCAACCTACACGGAAGAGGGATAATCAACATAGACCTAAATATGGTTAAACATCGTTCGATTTGGACGAAACTCACTATACAGGGATTTTCTGGGCAAAGGAACTTGAATCTGAGGTCGCTTTTACCAGGCGACGCTATCTAATCGTGACATATAGTCCACGTGATTTAGGTGTTAATAAATATAATGATTTAACTATTATGCTCTTAATTTTTAATTCTTGAAATAATTATCGCGGGCGATCGCTTGATTTTGTAAGTCCATCCTGGACGATTCATTAGTTTAGAATATCAAGGCCCGAAGACATATGAAATTTTCAACCTACACGGAAGAGGGATAATCAATATAGGCCTAAATATGGTCAAACATCGATTCGATTTGGACGAATCTCACTGTACAGAGGTATTCTGGGCCAAGGAACTCGAATTTGACGTCGCTTTTACCAGGTGACGCTATCTAATCGTGGTATGTAGTCCACGTGATTTAGGTGTTAATAATTATAATGATTTAACTATTATGCTCTTAATTTTTAATTTTTGAAATAATTATTTCGCCCGCGGGCACATGCGGGCACATGCTGTTTGTCTGTCTGTCCGCGATGCCCATCGAAATCTACTGAACGCAGAGATCTGAAATTTTAAAGATAGATGGACTGAAAGGTGGGCGAATGCACCTCGAAGCCGAATTTTTAATTTTAGCTATCGTTCGCGAGTTATAAGTGAAAAACTGGCAGAAAACGTGATTTTAGCGCTGTCGAAACATTAGATTTCAGTAATACATTTCAATGTCAAATCAATTGCAGTTAGCTTTGGCTATTTTTGTCATACCGTGGAAATAAAAGCATCGCGATCGCTTGAATGTTGTAAGCCCACGCTGGTCGATTCATTTGTTTAGAATGTCAAGGCCCGTAGACATATGAAATTTTCAACCTACACGGAAGAGGGATAATCAACATAGACCTAAATATGGTTAAACATCGTTCGATTTGGACGAAACTCACTATACAGGGATTTTCTGGGCCAAGGAACTCGAATCTGAGATCGCCTTTACCAGGCGACGCTATCTAATCGTGATATGTAGTCCATGTGATTTAGGTGTTAATAAATATAATGATTTAACTATTAGGGTTATGCTTTTAATTTTTAATTTTTTAAATAATTATCGCGGGCGAAGCCGCGGGCACATGCTAGTTCCAAATATGTAAACAGTTTTTCTCCACCAGCTCTACTTTTGTCGAGGGGGGATTGTATTCGTGAAACTCTTAGTCTATCGAAACAAAATCTTGTTTGATAATATAGCTAGTGAAGGTTCTTGACCATACTTGTGACACGTAGGACGAAACTGTACGAAGTACAGGCAAACTAAAATCTGGATTATTTTTGGCGCTCAAATTGACAGCTCATAAGTCATAAACGACCGTACAGTATGTGATATCATTTTTTTGAAAGACCCCATGTTATATTGTTTTTGTAATGTTAATGTAATGTTAGTGTGTTACTTTTTTCGTCACAAGATTTAGAAGCTACAAATAGGTCCTGTTTTTTTTATTTATATCAAACGTAAAATGGGATAATATGCATAATGTTAATACCATATCTCAAAAACTAAAGCTGATAGAGCAAAACTAATGGCACATTTGGCATCAGCGACCTAAATATACCCAAGAATAGGTATAAATTCTAAGGCACCAAAGTAGCTGTTGGTCTGTGTAATAGTCTAATATCTAGGCAAAGTCGCTGGAATGGCTTGGACACGAGCAGTCGTTACGTGCAAGCAGACCGATGTGATGTCAATACAACTTTCATCTTTCAAAGAGAAGACCGGTCGAATGTTTTTGAGCACGCTTATAAAGTAACAACAATTATCACTTGTCGGGTATAACAAGTGCCTTTAAATGGACTCCGGCTTGTGGAGACCAGGAAGACTGGTTTTCACCTTGCCTTGGGCCATCTGACGAGCGAAAATGACGACCGGTCAATCCTCAAGGTTCATGCATTACAAGTAGAGTTAGGAATTTTACGTAGTTTCATTTGGAATATGTGTACATAAATATGTAGTGAGAATAATGGAGAAAGTAACATAGAATTGAAAATGATCAAGTATATAATATCTTATATTAAATAACATTCATGATAATTTAAGACAATCATGCATTACATTTTTCAGCATAAAATACTTCTAAATTCTCTGGGGTCAATGAAGTATGTCAGAAAGAAAAATGTTCTTGCTCATAGAATCAGTATGAAAATCTGGATCTGTTCCCACTTATGTCGAATTGTATTCCTATATTGAATATAATATGAGTCTACTCATTGAGGTATATAGAAAATTTGTGAATATGTTAAAGTCTGATCTATTTACTAAAGTAAAAAAGTAAAGTGATCCCTATACAGGCCATGGAGGCCCAGAGGGTTCCAGGAGGTTGAGGCTCCCAGATTTTGGACATTCGGTACGGCCTTACGCACCGACCGCCTTTACACCCAGGATTGCTCCTGGTACTCATTTCTGTTAGAGGCTGGGTCGACGGCCAGATCTGTTTAGTATTTTATTTAAATAATATTTTAGGGGAGAATTAATTTGTAGCCAAATCGAAGATACCCTACATGATCTGATAAAGTTTATCATCTCATCTCATACTCCTGGTATGCTATCTCCTTTAACGGTAGCCATAAAAAGCAAACTAGAGATGTAGACTGTGAAAGTTTTATAGGCAAACAACTTACACTCTTCGGCTGCGAAGCAAGTTCACATGGTTTCTAGCCCCAAGCACAGTTTCATTCCTGGTCAGTTCATAGTCATTCAGTGAATATTTTCATTTCACCCAACATAATTAATCGACTTCTACAACTATTATAATTAACCAAAGTAAAAAATAAATAAAAAAGTGGGCTTCATGTGACTGTCCAGTGATGTTTCCGAAAGTGTATTATGGCAACAAATAAACAGTGTTTGAGTTATTCCATTTTCACTTCCTCTGCTCGTACCGTTTTCTTGAAAAGAAAAAACTACATTATATCCCATGGAAACCATTAAAATAGTGTAAAGGAATGAATCATGATTTATTTTTAAATAAATGAATATCCTTCTTGAAGTTCTATGGATTTAGACGCTCAAGAGACAAGTTACGAAGTAATACCTAAAAAATTGAGGGTTCGCTATTTTCTTGCATAAAGTTGTGCAGCAATCTTGGCATCTGCATAGAAACTGATATTCTTTATATTTTCCTTGTCATTAAAATATATGCCGTGTCTGTATATTGATGTGTTGATAGAATTAGGTTAATAAACGATATGGGAGAGAATATTATGTGTAGATTAAATTCTGAGGATAGTGTCGAAGACAAAACTATAACTTTATCGCATGTTGTGAGTAGCCGTGAAATAAGCTTAAGTCTAGATTATTTGGCACGAATGTAATATATGGGAGAGAATACTGAACACACCAAGTTCCTTGGACATCTCTCGCTAGATAGGAGATTACCTATTATCTCGTATACCTTTGTATTTACAGCGCCACAGAGGTGACGCTAAGCCTATTATGACTACAACTTCATTAAGTAGTAATGATAATACCCTTTTACAATCAGGATTAAAATAGAACCTTTGACAGATATTATTTTCCAACACTACGGCCTACTAGGTATATACGTGCGGTGAAATAGTAGGGCTTCTGTCATTACTTTGACCTTCTGTGTTGTTCCAGTTGTATGATTTAATTTTCAGTAAAGAGAAAAACTGTTGTACAACAGATTGTTAAAATACGACGTAAAAAGTGGAATAACCATTTTTTTCAAACATACCATAATGGTATCATAATGATAACCATAACGATACAGATCTCCATTATGATATTGGTGTGGTATCGATTATTATCGAACACTGTACGATCTTGAGACCTTAAGAGTAGAAGCTGAAAACTACTTAATAAATACCCTGTATTTAAAAATAAAATCAATTCTTTTCTTGTTAATTTTATTATCATACTAAAATGAAATCATTTCGTGTTGTCAAAATCGGTTGGTTTCAAGAAAACGAGCAAAAGCTAGCTTCGATTTTACCGCCGCCGAAAGCTGTCATCTGTTATAGAAGACAAGAACTACAACAACCAGGACCCAGCCGATGCAAAGGACAGCGCGGGCGGGAGTGATCTCTTTGATTTCATAAAGGGAGATTACAAGAAAAACATCCTTTAGCACAATGCTATTTTACATTGTCCACCATCTGCTTCGATTCCTATTGATCGGAACTTGCTGGAAAGTATGTAATATTGGTTAACATTATTTATTAATATTATTTTGAAAAAATCTACTGTGTGTAATATAAAAAGAAATACATTTTATGGCTTTTTTCTTACATTCTTACTATGTAAGCCAAGACCAATAGTTCTAAGCGACTAACATAGAAAAATAGTCAAGTTTGACATTTACTAGCATTTTTTATACTACAGCCACATACAATAATCAACATATCAACAAAATTTAACGAGCTTTTTAGATTACCCTCTTGCAAAACCGCATATGTAGCGGTGAAGTTAAAATATTGAAAGAATGCGGTGACATTGCAAATTTAACTATTTCTGGTTTGAGTTCAGGATGGCTGTAGCGAATGATACCGGCCATGTTTCTGATCGCATCGGATGCTTGTTTCCACTGTATCTTCATGCATAATTAAAAGCAGGTTGAAATATTCATTAGCTAGACAGAAGTACGTCAAATGTTGTCTGAAGCTTGCGTTCAAAACACCACTGCGGGCGAAATGTATGTGGTGATGTAAATTTTGAATATGGGGAATGTAAAGGCTTCTCCACATTAGCTCTATGACTGCATTTCACATACATGCATACAGGAACCATAGCATATCGTGAGGACAGCATGTTTTCCGATTAATCTAATGTTTGTACTGTCTGTCTGTGAGCTGAAGGCCGAGCTGGTGGCATAGTGGGGGAAAGACATAGACAGTAATTGCAAGCGCATGGTAAGGTAGTGGGGGAACGCTAGCTCGGCCTTCAGCTCGCAGCCAGACAGTACGTTTAACCTAAATCAGGGCATGTATTTCAAAATAGGTCTCGCAAAAGAATTTCCTTCGGAGGATGAGTAAAGCCTTGATCCTAAATTATAGATTATTTTAAGGCTCCCAAAAGAAAACGAAAACAGCTGCGGTGTTGTAGAGGTAGCGTGCTCCGGGAGGGACTTGAAGCTGGGGGCCCGTTTTACAGCACATAAATTAATTTGAAGCCTAAGCTAGAGCCTCTGGACAAAATTCCTTGACCTTTTCACGTCCAAGCAATACTTTAATTTCCTTTCGAGGGTTTTTGAGACTACAGTAGCTAAAGTAAATAATTTAATCCAAGATACTAAAAACTTCATCCGAGACCCTATGTTTCACTTTGGAATTAAAAGGAATAAATCAATCAACATCATTAAAAGGCATCGTAATTTACACTATTTCCGAACTTGAATTCACCTATTCGCACTTTTAATTAAAAAACTAAATCCTTAATCGTGACAATTTTTTAAAGCGAAATTTAAATTCATGAAAGCAAAATTGGTATTAACATCGATGGGTGAAACTGAAGAATTTTCAGGTTGAAACTGAGAAAGGGAGTTAAAGCAATGATTAGTTCGAATATGTAGAAATATTGTTACATTTATGATATTGCGTGGTATATTGATTGCAAGGAAATTATTATTGAAGTAAATAATGCCATTCTGGATGACAATAACATTTAGGCGTACGTAGTCAAGCACATTATTATATTGTTTCTATATTATTGACACAAGTTATATTATTATAGGCCTATTATATTATATTTTTAGGGAATGACGAAGTAAGTTCATCATTCCTTTTCTCTCTTTACCTTTTTATTTCACTGCTACTGATTTATAAATGCGTCTTCTAAAAAATGTATAAAAACAGAGGTTAATATTAATAGCATATTGCTTTATGTAAAAGTGAGGATTTTGTATGCCTGTGTTAAAATTTGTATTAATGGAAAACAGCTACCGCACAAAAATTGTTCCCATCGATTTGAAATTTAGGCTAGTGCCCTCTGATGATTTCAGTTGATGAATGCCTTATTATGATGTATAAATTTATCTCGAAAAGTGTTAATTTAGTTTTTTTTTACGTCCGCGTTTAAAACTATGCACTAATCTTTATAGGGATTGTAATAACCTATGCACCGAGAGCAATTATCCTATTTTGGTATTTTTTAATGTTTTATATGTAAATCTATTTTTCCTCTGTAGAGAGATGGAATTATTCCTGTTGATCTCGTGTATTTGAGCACTTTTTAAGTATCTCAAGAGAACCCTCTTTCATTAAACTGAAATGAAGGGGTTTTATTCATTAATACACGCACCCATCCCAATAGAACAGAAGTAGGTAATCGTATTGGACGTTTATTTCGATAATGCCGTATTCTGATTTGAACAAAAAATTCACTGCAGATTCCGTTGCATAATGCATAATGCTATCATGTCGATGTCCTATTCAGTGCTTTATGGAATTTGTGAAATGAAATGTAGGAATTTAAAGTATTATTGTAATGTGGTGGGCTTATTGCCAGAACCTTGTAAGTCTAGTTTTGTGGCTGGGAAATACTGCATTGTAACTAACGTGAAAAATACGATGATAAAGGTTTGCATGCACATTTGAGAAATGTTGATGAAAATAATGATTTTATAATGCCATACTCCCAAAAGCAAAACAGGCACATTCATTTACGGGAAAAAGTTTCGACTTTATTCATTAGATTTTGGGATCATCAGAACAGCAGCCAATGAGAAACAGGTCGTATTAAGAAAAAATATTAAATTTACAATGCCTTGACATCCAACCTAGATTGAAATAGTTTTCGCTACAAATAAGTGCATAAGGTAGAGAGGTATACAGAGGGTATTACGGATGTGATGGGAATTTTGGGGGCTATGCGATCCTCCATGGCCTATTAAATGAAAACAGCTTTTCTTTTTAATAATTTTTAATCAAGCAACAAAACACTGGATTTTTTTTAGCTCTAGCAAGGAATTATGTTTACTCTGATGTGCTGTGGCAATTATTCAGTGCCAACAAAAGCATAAAGATAACTACACAGAAACACAGATTACACGTCTTGCAGGTGGTCTAACCCATAAGGTATTTTTCATTGCCTAAGGCAGTTTAGAGACTTCAGGAAATATCAGTACGCAGTAGTAAAGTGCATGATCCAAAATGGATTCGGATGATTGATTAGCTTCATTTTCTCCAGTGGTATAATGTAATTAGTTAGTTTAGGTAAATTCCGCCTATATACCACTAATATTAAAAACAAAAATCTGAAGTTTATATGAGATTCGGATGATGTAATACACGATATTTTATGTAATAATAAAATATTTGTACTTCTGTCTTCATCTTTTTGTATATAACTTATACATTAATTCGGTAAATCTGTGAGATTCTGCTGAAATGTTGTCTTCAGAGGCAGGTTTCACATTTATTCGTAAATTGTTTCTGATCCTGTGTTTCCAAGACTATACACAAAAAGAAAACAAAAATAGAAGGTGACGACTTTAAAAAAAACCCAGTGAATAATATTTTGAGTAATGATAACTATTGGACAAGTTATTTGCTTTAAAGTCACTGAAATTTTAAACATTTTTTTCTATTGTATATATCCTAAGAACACGTCATATTTTATTATAAACCTAAATATTGAACTTATTATAAACTCAAATATATGTTAAATAATTTACTTTCTTGAAATAATATGCGTATTATAAAATATTTATAGCATAATATTTACAAAAATAAAGTTACCGCTACAGATGTGTCCGGTTTCCTATATTCATTGTGAGAGGAGAACCTTTTTCAAGCTCAATCTATTTTAAAACGCGACATGAGCAAATAATTTGTCATATGTTTAATGAACCTCTCAGCAACATCATTAATTAAACAGACATGATAAATTACTAGTTATAATACAAGCTTCGTTATTAATATCCCTACTCCTGACAAAAGCCATTAAATTCCTCCGGTTATCCGAGACTTCTATAATAATATCAATTAAAAAAAGAAACCCAAGTATAAAGTATGAAAGGTTCAAAGTTTGTGAAATATTAAAGAATGCATGATCCAGACGAACTGCATTTATGATTAATTAAATTCTCTAGGTAATCCAAAAAAAATTATATACTGTAATGACATCCTGTGTTTGGTTGAAAATTATATGATCATATTACCATGATTATGATAATAAGTTTGGTGTTGCATTCCCGTGCTTTTATACCAACATAGAAATATCAATATTTTTAAATAGAGTTCATGCCTACTGCTGCTACTTGAAAATGTTCTGTAGTCCTGAAAAAGCACACTTTTGTCCATTCTTTTCTCAGGTTTATTTCATGATGCTCTTAGGTACTGTTTTACTCTATAAGTGCTACTATAAATATTATTATGATATTTACATGTTATCAGTAGATAAATTAAGAAAAACATCAATCTTTTCTTTACAGTTTCAAAACATTACTAATTATAAATTTTCTGCTACTGTAAGGCTAGATAGCTGTGATTATTCTCATTCTTAATTTAAAGGAAACTCCTAAACTTTAATGAAATACATAAAAGAATAAATAATTTTTAACAGTTTCTCTGATCGTAGTATATACGTAAAAATCATATCTTTAGAGTGTATTGCTAAAAATACACTATCTACTATATTGTGAATTTATTGCCTCTAAGTTATAGATGAAATTTATCAATGATATGTAAAAATTAAATCTGTCCTGAATCAAAATAATGTTTAAAACCTTCTAATTTGCTCTTTTGTTGTTGTTGCAAACATTGTATTTTTAAATGATTAGTTGTTTTGATATATGCATCACTATTAAAGTGACGTGAGAAATCTATTTCACGTTAACTGTGCATATGACGCGAATGAATATGTATATAGAAGTGAGGAGTTCAAAAGTTTGAATCCCAAAAGGAGTTACATGAACCACGGTTTAAGTATCCCTGGAAGTAGGAAATTATCTGTTGAATATAGCTATTTAAATCATAATTTAAACATGGAAATAGGCTATAATTTGACTCAAATTATTTCACGAGCCAGATGAATATGAGCGAACACAAGTAGCGTATACAAATACGATATTTTGACCGAAAATGAGAGACTCTGAAAAGACGCTCTCCAAGGGCGTCTAAAGGTAGGAATCGGGAAGTAATTAGAAAAAAGTAAAAACTTCGACGCCGACAGCAGAAACGAATAATTATCCTTCAAAGGAAGTATGAAAGCCGTTGTTCCTCATTTTGACGTAGAACAGTAGAACACCAAGCCTATAACAGAGGCCTCCACAAGTCGTTAGTCACACAGATAGTACATCGCACTCTCCACTCAAGACATTTGTAGACTGGTATATGGAAATAAAAGTAGCTCGAATCTATGTAAAAATAAGTTGAGTACTATGGACCTAATTACAAACGCAGTTGCATGCACTGTACAGTTATAGTTTCAACCTAAGCGAATAATATTTCGCCAAAAATATATATCTCTTATATTTTATTATTACTCATATGGGCCTATCAGATGTTTAACAAACTGTTTTCACTTCTGCTTGTACGAATTTAAAAATAATCACATCTTTAGTAAAACATGTCTATGTGAAAATATAATATAAAGGGTATATCCAGCCAATTCAGTAACACATAAAGAAAACTAAAATTTTCGAAAAATTAATAAATAGGCCTACTGCAGGACTCAACTCCCCCATGACTAAAGAAACACTTAAAATTCGAATTGGGATTTTTTTTTTTAAATTTTCAGTTTAGTATATTTTTCACAGATGTTATATTAGACATTTTGCTACATAACTTGACCATATGCTATGAAATTCTATAGGCACTTCACCTCCAGTTTGTAAAATATTTTTGAAACCTTTCTTTCCCTATAACATATTGTTAGAAAGTTCAATTGTAACTTAGAATATTGAAAGTTCAAATTCTTGACTCTCACATGGTTCTAAAATACTAACTTTAATTCGCAATATCGTAAGGTTCACTGTAATAATAGATTCTAGGAGACTAACACATTCCCTTTTCATACGATTCCATATTGGTTTGGTATTAGGATATTATTACATTTAATGTTATACAGGAAACGGAAGCGTTTTGTCTTCCCTCTCTATGACGGTAGATATTACATAATAAATTATATTCGAACTGATAATCTACAGTAACACGATTTCTCTTTGAATATAATAGCCCTGCACTATTAATAATAAGACATATGGGGCTTAAGCGAAAAGTGGGTGTATAATGAAACGAATGCACTTAATAGTAGAAGACAAGTTTAATAACCATAATTTCTTTCGCTGAAATAAGTAGTTCAGCGTTGAGGAAGAAACAAGCGACGTTCAAAGCGGAAATAAAATCATTATCGTGTCATCGGGTAAAGCGCTTCTTTCCTTAATAAATAACGCTTTTAAGTTTTAAAGTGAAAATGTTTGTTATTTTGCATTCCCTCTCATCTGCTTTAAAACTGTGGCATATTAAAATGCATGCTGTGAACCCCTACGGCACAGAATATTCCGGATAACTTATTCCGATGCAAAGCCCTGAATTCCGCGTACCACGTCCTCCATATTCCGCCTAATGAAAGAAAGGGATGCAAGAGACTTTCCGTCAAATTATGACTTCATTTATTTAAGTACTTTCTTGGGCTAAGCAGTCATTTCATGGTTTCGATTGAAACACTTACAGCAGGTTTGGGAAATGTTTTCCTCAAACAGCATATCGGAATAAAATGTACTTTCTCGCTCCGATTCTTTTTTGTAACGTAGGGTATAATCATTTTGACAAACAGGAACTATGCTTCATGAGGTATAGTGTTTATTTTATACCATTTTTATATTTCATTTTTATACCTGATTAGTAATTGTTTGATCACTATTTCTTTTCTGAAGTCTTAATAATCTTTCTATTCGAATGTAAATGATTAAATGAGGATATATTTTTTATTTCGATAACATTTAATAATAATAATAATAACAATAATAATAATAATAATAATACAATAGTACCGAGGCAGCTGATTTCGAGTGGAAAGATAGTCACACTTAACGGCATTGTTGTTTTTGCCGCCTTCTAAGTTACTGGTACCAGTACATCTCATAAAATTATCTTAACTTTTAATTTTCAAGAGTGATAAGTTAAAGTTAGGAGAATATATAATTTGATATATTTTTGACAATAGTAATATATTTGTGGCGGTCCTGCCTGGTGATCACACATTAATAATCTCCATGTCTAAATACAGTATAATGTCGTACTCACTAATGGCTAGTGCTGGGACAAAATTGGATAACGGTTAACTGCACAGACAATTAATTGCAAAGAAGGGAAAACAGTTAACTCTTATTTGAACACATAGTTAACTGGATATTATTTGCAATTATCTAGATTGTTATGTCGATTATCCAGACAATTAATCACATTGCAGTTAATTCCTTCAACAAGTATAAGTTATTTTTTATTATCCCATCAGATATGCTGATGTCTTTCAGTGCGCAAGGAAGTTTCGGACATAGCAGAGAAAGACCGGAATATGTTTGAAAAAATTATATTTTGTCAGTTAATTGCATACTCACAGAAATCGTAAGAATCATTTTAAATTTTCTATTGAACGAATAATAAATATGGTTTAAGATTTACTAAACAATTCGATGATGCGCAAAAACATTGTTACGAAATAAAATATATTAAGTCTGATGGAGGTTTCTTCAACTTTAAAAAGCGTGTAATAGAATAATAACGTCTGGACTGCCGTCGACTTTTCGTACATTCTTTCCTTACATCTGATTCTTCAAGTGCATTAAATTTTCATTTCAGTGAGAAGCGATTTCTTTAAAGTTCTGTAAGAGGAAAAATAGAAAAAAAAACTTTGCCTTTTAGAATGGATTGTGAGTACGATCTTACTTGAGAATTTCTTTAGTAAAGTTCTTTTTTTTCTTCCAACATTTGTTGAAGGGAAGAGCAGATGTCATGACCAAACATTTTCCAACAACTTTTAACTTCCTAATTCAGTAGTTCTTGTAATCCTTTGTTTTTCTGCCTTTTCGTTACACGTTATAACCAAATTGTATTTTATCAAATTGTAGGTACAATATTTACCAATTGGAAAATCTGATATGTCATTGTAAATGTAAATATCTATGTCATACTGAAAATGTCAAAGCTAGGTACAGTAATGAAGTATGAATTGAATGTACATATGATTGGAGTGTGATAGTTACGTTTCAAAAGTTTAAATGTAAAGCTGCTCTAAAAATCAGCCTGATATTTTTTTCCCAGGGTCAATAATGTCACAAACCTCTTCTTGTGAAATCGGTGTTATCATCTTCTGCATCACCTATATCACTATCTCTATAATATTGTTTTTCTTCATTTTATTCAATTTTTAAGTTCTTTAAATCTTCAAAAAGCTGCTTTTCACTATAACCACTATAACCACTTTAACCACTATTATTACCAACAGCTTTTCTGTGAGCGTTAAACGTACATTCTATCATAGGTAATCCCACGAGAGTTTACGAGTTTATCGATAGATTTAAGATCGATAATTTAAGTTATCTGATGAAACTCAACTCGACATAGATTTATTAAGACTATTGCATTGATAAATATGTACAACGGATTATACAAATAATGATTACAAGTTTGTCCCCCCACAGTATTCACCATAATTCAAATCATATATTCCAAATATAACACATTATAAACACCAAACTATCTTTATATCCTTAACTCGCTTCGCTCATTGGGGGCTCCGCCCCCAAACCCCCGCATACTTTTGTGCTTTGTTATATAAAAACAAAATTAACAGCTGCGAGATCACGTTGTACTGTGAATCAATCATCCATGAATCGATTCTGGTTACCATGTTGTGACCAGTGCTACCAATGATGCATATAAGACATAGTTAACTTAATTCAGGTAAGCTAACAGTAGAACTGAATAAAACCACACGAACTGACTTGCACTGAATCGAAATAGTGTTTTTAATCAATGTACATTTATATTAATTCAATTTCCAAACAAGTTACGTTGTATAAAATAATCTGTTTTCGTGCTGCTTAATGGCAGCATGTGACGTATTAATCATGTCACATTGGTCCTTTCGTGTCGAATGACGAGCTAACGATTTTGTCACGTAAAATCCATAATTAATAGCAAGCATTTTATAAGATAAACGATCGTGATTGGTCTATATCCGAAGAATTGCTAAACGTTATTGGTCAATATCAAATATGCGGTGTATGACTGGAATAGTAATCAAAATACAAGTACCTTTAGCAAACTGCATGCATGTTGTTACCAGCTGGATACATGAACTAATAGACAATAGTCTTTTCTGACTCCACGCCATAAATTCTGTGTTATTACTAATTATATTCAGGGTGCATAAGAGGCACTCAAAAACAGTACCTATTAAGGCGAATGTTTTGAACATTTTATTTATCTTTATTACACTTTATATTAATTTTGGGGTAAAAGAGGACATTAAACGTGTGCAAAGGAATAAAATTTCCGCAGTAAGCGCTGGGACCTTTCACTCTTTCTGAAAATAAATGGCAGAACTCTGATTCCACGATAGTCAGAAATCATAATAGCATGTATAAATAATGTACATACATTTGAAGTGTCATAACAACATACGCAACAATAATATTATTTTTAATGAGCTAACTATATATTAGCGTTGTAGTATTTTCATGTCGTATTAACATTATCAAAATATGAATTTTTTTAAATTGAATAATGGGACTTAATCTATAATCCAAAAACAATGGATGGAAAATAGATTTAGCTCAGTTGGAGACTGAATGCAGGGGCAATCAACATAAAATCGCCATTCCCATCAGCGTTATTGTTGTTGTTTGTTACAATGTAACTTTGTTTTGCATCAATTTGTAATGCTGGGTGAGTGTGTACGTGCAACAGTCGATGGCATTCACAGCAGCGCAGTCCTTTTGTTTGAATGTGACGCATTCTTTTAGCATTCAAAGCGACGTTCGTTCCTATTATTAATGAGGGGAATCGATACAGTAATACCAACCCCCTGCCAACTAACACCCCCATCCCCTTCATATCAGATAGCAATGGTTTCTCGATGGCTCATTAATTTCACACAAATTAGCTCCCCTCCCACCGCGACAAATTTGCATTCATTCGAAGAATTTTAAACAGATTCACTTGACGCGTACTATATGATTTAACACTTTATGAGTGCTTTATGTCTTTTATTGTGTGGTTTTAAAACGGATAGAAGGTAGTAATGTTGTTAAGCTATGGAAGAACAAAACATTCAACAGGATATATATAAAAATATATATGTGATTTTAGTAATAATATAATAATAAATAATATAATAATAAATATAATAAAAATATTATTAATAATAATAATAGTATTAATAATAACTTAATTCGAGAAAAGAGATGAAAATAAATTTTTGGGCTTTATTTTCATGAGTTTCAAAATACCATACAGTAAGAACCTTAGCATTTATGAGCAAAATTTACTATTTAGGAGGTAGTTTGAAAGATAATATTACAAATTTTGTAATTATAAATTGGTGTGTATAGAAAAATTACATAATTTGCATTTAAATGTACGTGTACCCAGGGGTGCTCATGGAATGGGGGGGGGGTGTTAAGACGCAGAGTGCGTCATTGAAATTTCTGGGGTGGTTGAACATAAAAACTGTTAAGTTTTATAACTTCAAAAGGCAGTAAAAACCTTTTCTAATTCTTTAGAAGTGAATAAAATGTTATATACAACTAGTAGGCATGAAGTTGTAAATTACTGTTAACGAAACTCATTTGCTCGTAACCAAGTGCCCACTCATCGAAATTGACTTTATCTTAGTATATATTATTCGGTAATCACTTGTTATCGGTTATGTACTACCCAACAGTATATATCATGACGTAAAGAAAGTCTCATTAAACATAGGCTACTTCTTCAATTAACACTTTTGTTTATTACAAATACAGCAATACCCTTCCTTAGGAATAGGAATTTTGTTTCTGAAAAAAGAAACTTGGCGATTCTTCATATATTAATGACAGTGTTTAAAAGAAATATATTTTGGTATTAAATTTATAAGGCTGTTTAATTTTCATTACTTTGAATTCAAAGTATAACATTTGGAGGGTAGATATGCTTTTTTAAGCAAATATTTATTATTCTCTTCTGCAGTAAAATTACTTTTAATCAAATGGTCTTAGATACGTTACTCCAGCCGAGAATTCCATTCTGGATTGTGGAGTCTACTGGGCCTATAGCTAAAATACATTGTCATAAGGTAGAATTTGGAAGAAAATAACGAAGGATGACAAATTTATAGTTTTAAGTTTTTTTACGCATTATGTTTTTTATAGTAATAAATGCACTATGCTTATCCCATTTAAGATGATCATGAATAATAATACCTAAGTTTTTCGTTTCAGAAAACTCGTTTAAACTCGAGCCATTACAATAATTCTTACTAGAATCACAAAATCATTAATGCATTTTGACACGGAATTATGTTTTATGTCTGTTACTCCACAGAAGGAGAGGTTTGTACTAATTTATATGATAATCGCATGTATTCATTGGTGTGATTTCAGGGGAGAAAAAAACTTTATTTCACGTGTAGATAAATGAACTGACTTTTGACATCACAATTAATTAAATAAATTCAGTATCAAGGACGTTACTTTGGTAGGTAAGTTAAATAAATTCTTTTCTTTCCAACATATTGTCAGCTATGTCATCTTCAGTGGATTATAATGTAATATGAACATTAATTATTTTTTATATTATTTTCCCTGGCAGCTCATGTTGCTATTCTAACTCCATCTCTCGCCTCGACGGCATATTAAAATTAAATTAGAGTACTTTGAACCGCTGCTGCAGCTTTCACGGCTTTTAAAATGTCACCTGAATAAAGGTATTTAAATCTGGAGAGCATCTGCTAATTTCTCTGCGAGGCAGAAAATGAAAGTTGTATAATATGATTGATTAACTTTCACCGGTATCATCTGGCGGTTATAATGAAAATGCTGTGGCAAAAGAGCTCAGTAATAAAAGGCCAGTCTTTGGGTTATATGCTGCTTTATTTTGCAAAATGAATCCTCTGTTAGATTTTAATATCAAAGGGTTATGGATAATATATTCCACTTAAAATTTGTACTCCATTTTGTTATATTATGCGAATCTATCATGATGTTACGCCTTGAATATTGCGTGTGCTTTATTTATCACAGGAATCCGTTGGGTTATAACATAAAGCCTTAAATCTGACCACTTACATTAGTGTTTGAATATTTATGTATTAATGAATCATTGTGCTGCGCCATAATAATATTAATTAATACACGTTTAGTTTCTCAGATAACGTAGTGGATTCACTTTCGGGAGATCGCTGAATAAATTCTCATGGCCGACCAACATGAGCGTGAGATTTTAAAGTTTCATCACGCGCAAAGGCGAATGCCGGGATGGAATTTTTATTCCATCTACCCCAAACATTCCTGTCTACTGTCGTACGTGTTTGTGTTGTCCTAGAAGAGAGCTCCGTCGAATTGGTCCCTCACCAGGGAGTCCTTCTAGGTCCAATCTTTCTTTCCTTAGGTAAGCCAAACGAAACAGGAGATAGACGCGCTAAAATAGTTTTCTTCTGTAACGGTGTGCTTGTAACTTCTGCCTGTCGTCGTCGTCGTCGTCGTCATCGTCATAATCATTGTTTTCATATCAACACTACCAGTCGCTATAACCATCATCTCCTAAGGCAACTAGATTACCGTATATTTTTAAACTGAAAATTATTCTAATCATCTTTTTAATTATCTTATCTGTACGAAATTAAATAAAACACATTCTCTCTAGTGGAATGCCTGACTAGAAGGAGAAAATAATGACTCTAAATTCATAAGCAGCGAGCCGTTTGTTTGCACTGAAGAAGTTGTGTTTTTATAACTAGATTTCACAATTAACTATTATAAAGAATTTTACAATTAATAAAATACAGCAAATATAAGTTATAAGTTATGTTCAATCATCCAATTAAAAATTATGTAAAATGTTGGTTACCTTAGCCATCAGGAGTACCAACAGTCCAAATAATTTAATGACTTGCATCTCTAAACTATTTCCCCTCTTTCCTGCTCCTTCTCTCTGTCTGAAGTTTGAGTATACGAAAAAACTTATGTTATTACAGCACAGTAGTTTAAAAAACAAAAATGTACAGATTGCATTAGGCTAAGAAATTGCCAGTGTCCTAAAAGATACCGGTACTTAAGTTACACATTATAGAACCTATTTCAATAGTGTTGAAAACAAAATACATTTAATTACATTATTTAAAAAAATCAAACTAGCGTAGATACGTGATATCACAATAATCATTACACCATGCGATAATTTTGACTTCAGAATTCACACTACAGTCGATTATAGTCCCAAAATAGATCATTGTTCATATACGAGGCTTCACCAAAAACATGGAACTGAAAACAAAGAACTGTTTTTTTTATGAAAATTTCACAATAACTTAAAAATTACTAATTTTGGGGATATGAGGTCTGTCTCGTCTTATGCCTATAACATCCTCGTTGGTGTTTAGTGCTGTGTAAGGGACTAACGAACTGCAAACTGATATATTAATTAATTAATAATAAGTTAATTCAGTATTTTCAGCCCTCGATTTATGGGAATATAAAAATACCGAGACTCTCCTGTATTAAAATAATGCTTTTTTTATTGCACGCGCACTTTTTTATAATGGCAGTATACTCGCCATTATACTGCATTATTGTGTTTCAGTTTATAAAAATTATACATACAATAGATACACTCAACTGAGGTGAGTAGGCCTATAGCATAGAAAATAAGTCTCCATGATTTAATTGTCCAACACCATTTTTGCGAGTTCAAAACTATTTTGACTAGATTTTTACTCGAGAATAATTTGAAACAGCTGCTATTCAAAATAAAATGCGCAAAGTCTTCTAGATTCTACTACGTTAGGTCTATGAGTTAGTAAGTGGTATGCAGTCATCCAAACAAAAAAATTAATCATTCCGAAGTTATAAAAAGGTTCATGTTTAAAAAGTGAATGTTTTCAAATAGTCATTAGATAGAAATTCGTTAGTACTCGTACTTCATACAATTAAACTTTCTTCACTCTTCCAGAGTAGCACTCTTTATACCGGTATACACATATATTAATATTATATATATTTTTAGAAGTAATTTTGTTGGGAATTATCTGAACTGTTAATTCGCAATTGAAAAAAATATATATCAGGTACGCATTGCTATTCTAGCATATCGGTACACCATACACAAAATATTCGATATTAAAGTCATAATGAAAAACAAACACTATTTCACTTTCAGTATACTAAAGGAAAATAAAGCTGATTTCACTTACCTCAGTAATTAAATCATTGTCTTAATAAGTGTAATGAGACATTATTTATTAATATAATTGTTTACAAAACTTACAGACTAACCATAACATAACGGACGAGCTCAAAAGCTCTACTTTGGTTTCGTGCTATAAAACACTCAGGGAGTGTAATTATATGTAAACGAGCTTTTTGCTGCCTGATGGGAGGGCAGAATGACCTTTGTACTGGACCTCCGCGTGGAAACCGGTGTCATCAGCCCAGTAGCGGACAGTCTTCTCGCGGCCATCTGGAAGCTGCACGAAGTAACGGCCCCAAGTCTTGTCGCCCAATCGTGACTCAGAGTGACCGAAATCGTGACCTTCTGGATCCTTCACGTTGTAGACGTACTCATAGCGTGCTGGCGTCTCTGCCTGCAATCCGAAAAATATTGTTGTTTTAATAAGTTTTTAAAGAAATATGATATGGACTTGTGAAAATGCCAAGGATTGCAGGAAACACTGTGTGAAATTATTATTAACTAGCATGTGCCCGCGGCTTCGCCCGCGATAATTATTTCAAAAATTAAAAATTAAGAGCATAATAGTTAAATCATTATATTTATTAACACCTAAATCACGTGGACTACATACCACGATTAGATAGCGTCCCCTGGTAAAAGCGACCTCAGATTCGAGTTCCTTGGCCCAGAAAACCCCTGTACAGTGAGTTTCGTCCAAATCGAACAATGTTTGACCATATTTAGGCCTATATTGATTATCCCTCTTTCGTGTAGGTTGAAAATTTCATATGTCTTCGGGCCTTGATATTCTAAACAAATGAATCGTCCAGGATGGACTTACAAAATCAAGCGATCGCCCGCGATAATTATTTCAAGAATTAAAAATTAAGAGCATAATAGTTAAATCATTATTTTATTAACACCTAAATCACGTGAATTACATACCACGATTAGATATCGTTGCCTGGTAAAAGCTATCTCAGATTCGAGTTCCTTGGCCCAGAAAATCCGTGTATAGTGAGTTTCGTCCAAATCGAACGATGTTTAACCATATTTAGGTCTATGTTGATTATCCCTCTTCCGTGTAGGTTGAAAATTTCATATGTCTACGGGCCTTGACATTCTAAACAAATGAATCGACCAGCGTGGGCTTACAACATTCAAGCGATCGCGATGCTTTTATTTCCACGGTATGACAAAAATAGCCAAAGCCAACTGCAATTGATTTGACATTGAAATGTATTACTGAAATCTGATGCTTCGACAGCGCTAAAATCACGTTTTCTGCCAGTTTTTTACTCATAACTCGCGAACGAAAGCTAAAATTAAAAATTCGGCTTCGAGGTGCATTCGCCCACCTTTCAGTCCATCTATCTTTAAATTTTCAGATCTTTGCGTTCAGTAGATTTCGCTGGGCATCGCGGACAGACAGAAGGACAGACGGAGGACAGACAGACAGACAGACGGAGGACAGACACTTCCTTTTATTAATATAGATAGATAGATGGCCTAGTTCAATACAGCAAATTAATCTTGAAACAAAGTTTTGAAATACCTATGGAATCGCCCTTGACATTTTTTACTGTAGCCTATACTATTAATGTAGAATAAAATTCCTTTTCTTACAACAGTTCACATTTACACTATAGTTGAGTGATGTTTCTCTTCTGTTTTTCAGGTAAGCTTGCTGTACTGTTCAAAGAGAATCTTCTATAACACACAAAGAGAAAACAGGGTGGGTAAGTGTCAACTCCAGTCAGCGGTTGTATGCTGTCTATATTTTAAATTCTCAACTTTCTGTCCTAACTCATCTACCTTGCTGTTGACAAAGTAAACGTTATCAAAGAAAATATAAGAGCTTTCATATTCCACCTTCGCCTAACTTCATGTTTAATTCAGCAGGGGATATCACGATTCTTGGATTCTTTTCAAACAAAACATCTATACCAAGAACTTTCGTCATTGCAGTATAGTTAGCATAATACACAGTGAAGGATATTATTCTGATACGTACTTGAAAGAAACTCGTGTTGTTACGAAGCCGCCTAACGCAAAAATATCCCCATTGACTGCTTCTTAGCGCTATTGTAACGTAATAGAAAAACTTTCTTTTATTTACGAATTCAACACATTAACAATATAATACTGTATATAACAAAGGGAAGTGCTTAATTGGTGGCAATTTTACAATGCATTTTTGGTTACAGTTCAAGTTAATTAAGTATTGGTCTCAAACCATTATTTATTCACGAACATCCATTAAAGTATGCTTGCTCTGAATGTCCACATTTCTGTTTCTATAATTTAGATTTAAATTAATAATAATAACAACAATAATAGTATTTTGTTTATTTATCCTGACATAGCTAAGGCCATTTGGCCTTCTCCTCCGCTTTGCCAGTCAAAAAATTACAGTTAAAAATACAATTACTTATAATTAGATATAAGACAGTTGAACCTAAAACTAAATTAATTACAATTAAGTTACTAGATAATCTTGAATACAAAATTAGACTGATTATTTTATAAATTACACCCTAAGCCAATTTTTGGGCTTAAGACAAAAACATTTAAATAACATTATCCTGAGTTACTTTATTGATTTTTCTATTGAATTGTCCCAACGTTTGACAGCCTCTGACATTATGTGGGATGGAATTCCAGAATTAATATGTTCTTGAATTCTGTCATGGTTTATTTAATGGAGTTTTCTCCAAACGAAGGCTGCCAAAAGACTAACATACCTCGTCAAACATAGCTCTAACACAACGTATTGAGATACAATATAACTATAGAATAGTAACTAATAAAATATATCTATGCTCTGTATTCATGTAGATGGTTCTTAATAATACGCATATTAATACATTCTCAAATAGGCCTATCAGTTATAGAACACTAGCATGTTCCCGCGGCTTCGCCCGCGATAATTATTTAAAAAATTAAAAATTAAGAGCATAATAGTTAAATCATTATATTTATTAACACCTAAATCACGTGGACTACCCACCACGATTAGATAGCATCGCCTGGTAAAAGCGAGTTCCTTGGTCCAGAAAACCCCTGTATAGTGAGTTTCGTCCAAATAAAACAATGTTTGACCATATTAGGGCTTACAACATTCAAGCGATCGCGAAAGTTTAATTTTCAAGGTATAACAAAAATAGACAAAGCCAACTGTAACTTAATTGTCAAACTTCCATTTAATTTAATTCCAAACCCACCTGAAACAATATGTTTTAATGTCAAATGTGATTCGGATTCGATAATTCTGTGTAAGAAGGGATTAAGTATTCTCAAAAACATTTGATTTTTGGCATTTAAAATCAGAATTTTTCAAAATCCTTTCTTAGTGAGCACCTACATTATGAAACGAAGGTACTGTCAAAATTCCAAGTCTCTACCTGTTATAGTTTAGGCTCTACGTTGATTCCTGTCAGTCAGGACAAAGCCTTTTATATATAGAGAGATTTAGCAGGACGCTTTTCGTTATGCCAAGACTCATTCAGAAATGAACGGTGAAGTGTGGTATTTTGTCTCTCGTAGGCCTACCAGTTTATATCCTTCTCATGCTTCGATCTCCATAGAACAAAACTTTTGTGTAGTTGCCTCAAAAATGAGTTTTTGAAATACATGTCGGATACTATTGAGATCGATCAATAAAATAAAATAGATGTGATACCAGCTGCTCCACGAAAATTTATTTTATAATTCGCCGCCTAGGCTTTTCGGTACGCCCGCACCATCTTCAGGGGATCTTTTTTCCGTTTTCAAGTTCCAACAAGCAAAATCAGAACTACATTTTCTCATATTTATAAAAATAAACTAATTTTGTGAATTTTGTGAATTTTACATTATTTTTATAAATGTGACAAAACGAAGTTTTGATTTTAATTGTTGGAACTTCAAACCAGCAAAAATATGCCCTGAAGATGGTGCGGGCACACCGAAAGGAATAGGCGGCTAATTATAAAATAAATTTTCGTTGAGCAGCTGGTATCACGTCTATTTTATTTCATTTATTTAAAAAATGAAGACAAAATAGCGTCCGCACAAATGAACATTTGATGAAGGACAATTTGCTCAAATTGCGGACTATCTGACATAGGTAATGCCAGATACATAACCACTCTATTAGTAGCCTTTAATTACGTTAAAAAATAATGCTGTAGACTTGTAGGAAGATATGGCAAATGCCTGGGAAAATGTGTTTAGAATTTGGCGGAATGTATGACTTTTTTTTTTTTTTTTATTTAAATACGAAATATCTAGTATCATTAAAAAGTCTTGATCGACGTTCTGTATTCTTCGAAACATCTTGCTTCTCATTTTACTTCCTCACTGTAAATATAGCGGACGCGGCACCGAGTCTTACGCCTTTATCTGAAGAGTCTTTGTATTGTGCGAGACGTTATCGTCTCTTTAGTCTGGCAGCGTAACAATGGGATGCTCGGACAGATTGTCAATACGGGAGCTTCAATAGACTGTCACTTTAGACATAGGAGATAGTGCTGCAGCTCGCTTTGTATCTAGCTATATTGATTTTATTTAAGTTCTGCCTCCTACGTCCGCCTATAATGGCGTGTTTCAATTTATCTAATCCATTCCTACCTGAGCAGTTCATCAATGGTAAAAGGAATTTTATTAAAATGTTCTAAGTTCTAATCACATATAGAAAAATTATAAAAATCTGTATTGAATATGAACGCTTCACATTATTATCTAGTAGATATTGAGAATTATTGATTAGAAGTTATAACAGTTATTTTCATTCATTCATTAAATCAGAGTCATTCATTCGTCAATCACGTAGTTGCTCACATGCTATTAAAATTTTAGAACACGAAGATATCTAAAAGCTGTAAAGCATAAAATGCTGACTAAGTATTGACGTCTTTTCCTTGCCAAAAAAATAGTAATGGATTACAGCCTAAGTTCCAAATTAGTTCCTCAATGAAGGTGTAGAAAGGTATTGCCACATGAAGGTGGTAAGGTTTTAAGCCTCACGCACCGGCGAGAATACCTCTAGGAATGCTCGTTTATGTTAGATTATGAGTCGATCCCAGGACCTTAGGATATCTGGAGAATTAGGCCAGTTGAAAACCTGCAACGACCTCATCTGGAATCGAACCCGCGACCTTTCGCTTTGTAGTGCAGTGCCTCGATGAAGTGCTCTACGGCAAACCCCCATTTGAGAAGAAGATAATTTTATTTTAAAATTGAACTTCCTATGTTAATTTTTCGTTTACAGTTATGGCATGACCACAAATCAAGAGTGAACGAGGATAGACTACCATAAATTGTACGAGATAACATTTCAACAGGCAAGAGATCCCTTGGGAGACCGCGGAAAAGTCGGCATGACTCATTTCCCAACAGATGGAAGCCTAGGTTTATGAGAAGAAGAAAAAGAAGTTATTGAACTATTACCAAAATTGTTTATTTAATAATAGATTACTTTGTCAAATTGTTGCAAGGAGCATGGAAAATACAAAGTCTTTTGCTTGAAACTTTTTTCGAAAACAAAAATTAAGGGTAGTTATAAGCCACCCACTCTGAATATGTACTCTTTGCAATATGGCCTCTTGTTCTATAGGACTATCGGAATGTGAAGTGAGGAAATGTATTGGCCATGCTTAAGTAAAGAAAGTTACGAAAGTACATTAATCAGATTTTATTTGGGTTATGTATCCTTCCGGGATGCGATGTGATGTGGTAACGACATTCTCTTAATTTTTACAACCAATTTACATGAAGAGAATGTCATACACAGTAATTGTATTATACTAAGAGGCTAACTTTTATTTGGACAGAGGAAGTTACGTGAATTTCACATCAGATTTTTTGTTTCCTTCTTGGGTGTCGCTCTAATAAAGACAGACCGCCTGAGACCGGCGTGAAAGAGCTTTGAACACACGACGCTCTAAATTGGAAGCGACAAAGATGTCTCAAAGACGTTACAAAGATTCCACCGGGTGCTGACCTTTTAACATGACCTCTCCTAGCACTTTCCGTCATGCGCTCACCAGAGCTCTGAAGCCCACACCGTGTGTAATTTATTCCCAGCCACGGTGAACCAAGTATTAAGGTTGTGCAACATATATTTTCGGGTTTTAAAGCATACGAAATACGACTAGCAATAAACTAACTTCCATAATCTGCATACGTTCCACACGATTAGTGTCTTAATAGGCGTAATGGTGGTTATAAAATAAGGAAATATAGCGAAATAGGGGTTTAAAAATGATTTCAATGTTTTTAAAGCAGGTGTTCTCACAACACACAATATAACTGCAGAAATATAACAATATATCTTACTTTAGTTTAGGATAAACTGTAATGAACATAAAACAGCTTGGCCTTGAACTCTTATTTTTCATTAGGGCGTTTTGACTACTGCTATGCTTGCCTACTTAGTAGCGATAGACAATGCCTAAGCAAGCTTCGTAAGCAATATTAGCCATTTTATGGAGGCCTGGGCCCTATTTCATAAAACTCTACAGGTGTGACATATACGACAATTATGTCAAATCTGACAAATTTGTCAATATGTCATTACAATTCTATTTTTCATAAATATTACAACTTTTCCTTACATTACAGGCAAATTAATGTAAATTGTCAAGACTAAAAGAGCCCTTTTCATAAACGCGACAATTTTATGTCAAACCTAAAGATTACTTTAGTACACTGTAGATTGCTCTCATATACGCGTGCGATAATCGATCTCCACATCGAATGTGATACCTAAGTAATCGATTATTACTATCGAAAATTACTGAATTATATTTCTCTTCGCAAAGTCACTGAAATTGAAAGTTAGGTTAGCCCATTGAGCTCTATTACATTTATATATTGAGATCACTGGGTTAACGTGTTGCCTGAAAACCCTGCGTGGTCTCATGTCTATTTTTTCATCACACTCACTACTACCGATATCTCTACTACTAGTTTTCATGATTAACAAAACAATTTAGCAAGTTTATTCACAAGAAATAGTTTGCCAAGTTATGCCACACATTTACATAACCTACTAACTTGCCCTACATATGAAAGATTGCCTGTCACTTCTGTAATGACAATTCTACATTTTTTTGTAAACTTGTAAATATGTCACCAAAATCTAATGTTTCATAAATGGTAGGTATCCTAAGATTTGACATATTTGTAAACTCAAAAGTTTTGAGAAACAACAATATGTAAAATTGCCATACAAATCTACAAAATTGTCATGACATTTATGTAAAGTTGTCAGCTTTTATGAAAAACGCAATTGTCAAAATGTAACCTTGTAAAACAATTATATGTCACCTGTCACCTGTAAAATTGTAACTTTTATGAAATAGGGCCCTGGAGGTTCATTTCCTCGCTTATATGATCCCGCCATTGAACTCTACTCTGTGCTACCTCCAACAATTCCTAGCAAATCCAATTTCCCTTAAATTTATTTTAATATCGACCTCCCACTTCGTCTAGGTCTTCCAAGTGTTCTTTTCCTCCGGATCTCCCAGTGAATATTTCAAAGATATGTTTTTTTATCCCCCTTTGCGCGTATGTGTCCAGCCCATTTTATCCACTATATTCGGTGAAGAGTACAGGTTATGAAGCTTATCATTGTACACTTTTAAAAAAAATAAAAAAAAAAGAGAGAGAAGAAAAAAAAAAGAGAAAAAAAAAAAGATTTCTGGCTATGAGAAATATAATAATGTTTAAAATTTCAGCCTATACACCAATGTACTGTTCTCAGTACGTGAGCTGATTAAACATTGGCAATATTATATACCAGGTTCACGTTTACATACACGATTGAGGGCGGTTTTCGGACTAGAGCCCATCAGAAAGTCAATGTTACAAAATGAAGTTAAGCTCCGGGTTCCATGTCTACGATTTAAAAATTAACGAACCCGGAGTTTATTTAAAAGGAAAAACTACCGAATTGTTAAAAATATTCAACCCTTTCTTTCCTGTTCCTTCTGTAGGAGAAGAGCACTATGGAATGAAGAAACTGTAGAATCGTGGTGGTCAAACAGCTTTTAATTAAGATCTATGGAAAAGGCGTAATCTATAAATTTAAAATATCTAGACCTTTCCTTCTTATTACAACAATCTTGGTGTTATAGGCTACACGTACCGGTACTTGTCACAGGTAGCTGTTTATAAACTTCTATTAAATTAAACCTCAATTTGTCTTTTAATTTAATTGATTTATATCCCGAATGCTCCATTACTATGGGATAATATTACATGCAGTGGGTAGTACCGTACTTTACAATTTATTGACTGTGTTATGATAACTTACTGCCCACAATATACAGTAATATATGCGACGCCTCAAGAATGATACAAAAGGGGCGATGTAATATTAAGAGAGTAGGCCTAATGGTTTTTTTAAAATGTGATGATTTTTAATAAAATGCTATGTCTTGTCATTAACATTCCTTCCGTAAGCCCTTTCTTTTTTTTTTTTTTTTTTTTTAACTCTGAACGATTTATAGCAAAACTTACGGCCCACTGATGTTTTCACTTGATGACTGCCTTGTTTCCAAAGTATAAATTCAGCTCTGTTAAATCTCTTGTCGATTGCGTGAGGTTGAGAAAAATTCCGGCGTCGGTCCAAGAGAAACTAATATTTTTAAATTATTAATTTCCGGTGAATTAATTAAATATTGTGTGTTTAATGTTCACACTGCAATTCCTTTCAACCTTGTAAACTAGACTTGATTAAATACATGGCCATTATGTGACCTCTTAAAAGCAATAAAAGAGTGTTATTTGGTTCCCCCATTGCATTTGAATTCCAAACTATCTTCACCCCTTCTATGTTGTAGAAATTATTTACTTCTGCTCAAGCCAGGAAATTAAATCCCCCCCCCCCCCCAAGATAATTCTCCAGAGACCCTAGGGACTGTTGCTGATGAGAGTTGTGCAACTATGATGGCGTTCATTTGGGCACATAAGGAAGTTAGCTTTACATTTTTACCCCAGAGTGTATATTATGCGTGCATGCACGCGCGAGAAAGTTTCTTTCAACAACATTCTGAGTCCCTTGTGGTCCCTTACCTATTACCGCAAACATAAAGACTCATTCAAATGATCCTTGGAGAACCAGGAGGGAATCCACGTGCGAGATTTCATTTCCGAGTACTCTATGGAACATAACAATATTATTACAACTACAAAAGTTTTTAGACAGTCGAAGGTAAAAGAAGCACTTTTAACGGTAGATGATATTAATTAAAAGGATAAAATTATGCCTCTGGGTGATATAAAAATTAACACACCAGGGTTACCAATTATGGTGTAAGTCACATGGAAAATACTCTTTCAGTTAAAAATATTTGCATAAGATTCTTAAATAGACTCAGTTTGATAAAAATTGAGAATGTTAAAATTCATTACGCCTTTTTAAAGTAATAATAAAAGAATCTCTGCGGAACAAAATTCCGGCACACCGGCGACGGTCACAGGCCTAGGTTTGAGTCCATCCAAGTCGATTTAACCAAATAAACAATCTATCAATTTCCCTCTCAGCTCTCTCTCTCTAGTTCCTTCTCTTATTCTGCATATTTTCTTTGCTCCCTCTCCATATTTCCCTCAGCTCCTACACCTTTCTCTTTCCCATATTCTCTTCCTGCCCACTTATACACCCCTGAGTTTATATAAAGAAATGTATTTTTCTAGTCATCTAACGGTATTTATTCAACTAGCTATTCTGTCATTTTCTCATTTTTCGCTTATAAAATTATGTTAAGATGGCATCTCTCCCGACAAGATGGACAAGGAGGTGGTTGGTATCAATCGATTTGTACTTCCATACAAGGGTTTTCTATCCAAATTGTTGTTAGATGATTGTTTGGTTTTTATTTTATATTCTATAAATCTACGAATACTTTATTTCCCCAAGGGAAGACTTATTGCTGATTTTTTAGTCGAAAATGGCACACTCTGCCTCGATAAGAAAACCGAACCATGTACTTTGTTCTGGACTGTATTAATTTTGTTCCCACTAAAGTACATCATCTGATTTCTCCCTCAAATGGTGATTTGTTGCTAATTTTGAGTAATTTGGAATTTTACCAACTAGGTTTTGGGTGTGTGTAGTTGAACACTCAACAAATCACAGTAGAAGTCCTTTTCTTTGTAGCTAGCCATTTTATAGCCTACGTGTATATGCATAATGTTACAAAGATTCTAATACGCTACATGTTTTACATGTCTTTTTTATAATTCAATATAACATCCCCTAGATAACTAAAATAATTAATCGGCGTAAAATTGCTATCAGATTGTACAAAATTCGTTTAAATAGTTCCTGTACTGTTTATAAAAGGTAAGCCAATTAATTTTTTTTTAAGCATATTGTAATGTGGATTATCCATGCCGAATTTCATTTCAGTAAGTCTGCATTCTATAGTATTCAATATTAAAATGATTTAATTTTTTGCTAGTCAAAGATTAAATGGAGTAGTCATAAAAAATTAGATTAAATGCAGAATAAAATTATCCATGCCAAATTTATTTTCAGTAAAACTGTCAGATCCTGAAATACTGAATATTAAAAATTTCTGACTTTCCGCTAGTTCATGCTGTAGGCTACCTTCCATATTCAGTTCTTTAATTTTAATTTGTATCTTAGCAGTATGGATTCAGATGGTTTCTTGTTGGCTATACTCTGACAAAATGTTAGTTGCGAAACAATTGCTATCTACGCATAAAGAAAAATTACTTACCCTAATATCCTTGTGAGGATGCGTTTCTTTCTGTTGTTCCGTATATTCCGGAACTTCTGCTTCCTGTTCCTGCTGATAGTATACGGGCTGGTGTTCCGGCGTCGAATACGCAACCGGACTCTGATGAACAGTGGGAGATAGCGGGACATATGCTAACTGGTTGCTGATATCCTCTTGTTGCTGTTCCTGTAGCAGTTTCAGCAGTAGAGGAGACTTCGTTGCCCTTTTCACTTCTGTGCTCGAACCCTTAGAAACAAATTAATACAAGATACAACATATTTTCCATTAAGAGCCTAACCAATAGATTATTTCCACTATGATTGAGCTGTTTCGTGTGAAAACAATATAAATATGATTTCATGTTAGAACAAAGCTTATTGTATCTTTATTTGCAAACATTTTCACAACACACTGTGAAAAGATTATTTAACGAGCAAAACGCCCCGAAATGAATAACGCGCATTTATACATCCAGTAAACGTTATATTTAGGATTTTACACCAACCTGTAAGTAGTAGGCTAAAGATAAGCATACAAAATTATTGTTTAAATCCGAACAAAACGTGGAGACCTTAGTTAACAGTGATACAAGGTATATAAACGTTTGAGACAATAATAAGTGTTATTCGTTACGAATAGACATCTGTATCTGTATCTGGTATCCTATATCCCTATGTTGGGGCGAAGGGCCTCCAAGTGGAGGTTTCAGTTACCTATGTGAATTTAGTTACGCTTATTTTTCGAGAGAAGGCGGAGGGATAGGTGGTAAGCCCATCTCCTCTCAACCCCTCTCAGGAAACTAAGTTAGGCCTATTACGTGGACGTGAAAGAGCCGAGAAATTTTGTCCAGAGACTCTAATTTAGGCTTGGAGTTACGTATAGACATAACATGGATTAATTAAGTTATCTTTCAGACACGAGCATTCAGAGTCCGAAACCAGGTTGTGAAATAAGTAATGAAATTTTTGAAACGTGTTGTCTTTTCGGTATAATCCAATTATACCAGACCCGTTTTTAAACCCCGAGATTCTCTTCATAAGACACCTAATAATATCACACGTGGTTTGTTATACATAGTTCTAGGGAGAGGAAATGTCTTGGCGAATAGCTGTTCAGCCCACCCGCCCTAAATGATATACTTTCTTTTAAACCGCGATCTAGCAAAAAGTAGCGAAATCTCCACCATATTAACTTCCTGAAATTGTAAAGATTTTCGTGATTGGACGTCAGAGCTGTGACGTCACACCACCAGAGGAGCTAGAATCTTGAATAAATAAGTTGACCAACGCAACAAACCTCGCAGGAGATATAATATGGCACTTTTTGAAAGGCGAGAATGCAGTATGTCCTACAAAAATAATATAATGTTCATAACTTAACCAACCAAACATAACTGCCACTAAAGTAGAGTCTGGTACTTATAGACTAGTACTTTTATTTAATATGTAAGAAGGACAGTTGGTCAACCTGCTTCGCTAAAAAAAAAAATCACATCGCCCGCACAAACGTGTATATCGCATGAATGGGTCCAGTATACTGAGATTATGCAGTCTTTTCCTTCTATGAACTTTCAGAAGCGATAATCAGTTAAGAATAAATTACTACTGATATCTTCTCTTCTAAATAAAACAAACCACATAATATAAGCAGAATATAATTTTGCATAGAGCCGTACGTAGTTGGAATGTTTATATAATTAATACATATTTTTTTTAACCATTAGACTTTATTAGGCTATATGCATTACAGTTTATTTATAAATTATTGGTTCATCAACATTCTTTAAGAGCCCTATGATTAAACGATTAACAGAAACAGATTTTTCAAGCCTACTTTCAGAGAGTCATTTATGGAAGCAATAATTTATGTTCTTACAATTTTAGCATTGATAAAGGTTCTATTATTCATCAAAAGCTTCTTTTGAATTTATAACTAAGGTCAAATTTGTGTTTCTAAAAAACAATGAAAGCGCGGCCAAAATTTCATACGATTTATTCAATTTTCACGCAAGAAAGTGTAAGATAAACTTTACTTTAAAAATGTCTTAACTGAAGAAGAATGATATAGTATTTTTAGTATAGATTGATACTTTATGAAGTGTGGTAATTCTAGCAATGGATCGTTATTCTCTAAGTAATTTAAGCCTAATAAATGTATCTCATATTAAGCAATATTTTGAGAATGGTAGCTGTACTGCTAACATTAGTATGAGTGTAATATAATTTATTTAATACTTTAAACTTGTAAATTACCTGTTAGTTCGTAAAGTTTATATTGATAAATAAACCATTCATATAATAAAAGTTTCGTTTACCTGTAGATCATGTTTGCTTCCCTGGAAATTTTCTTTCGGACTTCGTTCCTCACTGCTTCCGAAAAATTGTCTAGCATTTGGACTTCCATGTTCTTCGTTTGCACTTGGCGGTGTCACAAAAATGTTTTTGTCCGACTTGTCTTTATTCTTGTCGGGAGATTCAGTTGCAAAAATAAGTGTTGATAGGTATAGGAAAAAGTATACAGTAAACACATGATGCAAGAATCCCTGAAATATGAGAATAACACTGTGTTAGAAATCAATTTATCAGTAGGCCTATACACCCTAAGAAGTTTACGTCTGGACATACTGCATATTTTCCCATTTTCAATTAATGCTTTTATAAGATTGATTAATAAGTTTACTATATATTTTTTAATTTTATCGTAGGTAATGTAACGAGATGTTCGGATTTTATCGACAAATTCATTTCATTGCTCAAGAAATAATCTTGAGAAAATCCAGACGTCGATTTATGTTTATTGTGACTTTTTAGCAAATAAGAAGACGGAATCGTTAACTCTTATATTCTTCAGCCTACAACCTGGGGTAAAGAAGCTTCAAATACTAGCCACTCTAACTGAATGACTGTGATTAGCACGATGATGCCAAAAAATACATTAAAGAAGCAACAAAGAACTGGATAAGTAAAATAAGTTATTGGCATATGCAGATCTTAACGAGTTAATCTAAAATGCGATCTTGCCGTCCCTCTGAGTTTCGTAACTGAATGAGTGCTTAACATCTGAAATCTAACCAGAAAAACGTTACCAAGACCAATTTCCATCATTAGCAGACATTAACTTGACAGACAGACATGACGAAGACGAAATACGTAAGTGAAATATAACAAAGTAAACTACGGTAGTACCTTGAAATTGCATGCTGTAAACTGAAGCTGGCGATATTATGTAGAAAACGGAGCTGGTTCCACATAATACTTTCAGATTCCACTTGCAAAATACTTAACTTTGATCTTTTGCGGCTGCCAGCTATCACGCCACAAAACTCATATCAACTGTTTCGCTCCAAGCCTCATGGCAGACTTCCATATTTTAGGAGTAGTCTCCATCAAATCACGCGACAGACTCCATTTTACAATTTGACTCCATCAAGAACCCCAGTAGACTCCCATTTTAGAACTCGATTTAATAAAATATCCAAACATCACGGTAGGCTTCTTTTTACTAGTGTCCTCCCTCAAACATCAAGAAAAACTCTGCAGGAAAAATATATTAAGGCAACGATCTTAAAACGTCGCGTTCAAAAAGAGGCGGAATTCAGAGTTACAGCACAGAATGTCCACAAATTATTATGAACACATGTAAACAAAAATGAACAACTGTAAACATAAAGAATCAAAGACAAACAAATGTAAACACAAATAACCAAAGTAAAGAACTAAAAACAGAAATAAAGAGAATCAAAAGTAAAAACCAAATCGTGTGACGGCTTATAGTCACAATATTTCATAACTAACATTTTTATAATCTTAATATTTCAGGTTCATAATAAAAAAAAAGATTAGTACCAACATTATTGTGTGGTTTATTAATTATATAGGATTTAGAGTAGGTATATCCAGCACTTGATTTATTATTTTAATTTTATTGTTAGCTTATTTGCTTAAACAGTTGATTTAATTATATAGTGCCCACGAACTAAAGACAAAATTCCAATAATATCATTTTTATTTCTAAATTATTACAATACGGCAATTGACTTTCTGCAATATTTGGTTTGACTTATAATATATTTGAATAATAATGAACTTAAAAGTAATAACAAGATAATTATGAATGTTATTGGTTGATAAAAACGACACGTTGATGATGAGTTGATGACGATTATTATAATAATAATATGTTTTTTTTAAATTTAGTTTTGGTTATTATTAGGACTACAGTCGCAAATGACTGGCACCATGTTGATGGAGTCTTAAGGGAATATTGCAGGTAGATACAGATTGATTAACAATTCTGGTCCAAGGCAGACAGAATTGCTAATTATAATTATGTCGGTCGTGTTTGAGGTTGAGTACCAATACCATAATCACAATTAATTGATCGATGCTGTAATCATTAACATTAAAATATTAATATTTATTTTGGTCCGGTCATAAATAATTTTTTTTATTTCCTGTAGCAGATACTTACTGCTAATTCATAAATTGTATATTCTTAAAATGTAAAATAGGAAACTCTATTCTTAAAATGACTTGGGGAAATGTAATATACTTCGCCAAATGATAGTTTTACTATAATATTTTTTATATAGCTATTCTCTTGTAAATTCTTATATTCACGAGACGTGTACAAAATTCTGAAGGAATATAATGCGAATTTCGAAATAAACGATTAGGCCAACATATAACCCGTGAAACCATCATTATAAATTATAAAGTTGTACATTTAATCTGTATGTGATTTCACTATTACGATTTCTGTTCATATGCAAATGTATGACTTGAATCACCTCCATGTCTTTATCTACACTTCATAATCCAATACAGAGTAAACGACTGCAATGCCAGACTGCGCAATCATTTGTATAAGCCCGATTCAAAGTAGTATTGTTCGCGAGGCAAAACCTAACAGGCCTACCTGAGTAGGTGGATGGGATGAGTAGCCTATCATAAAATTACCCCTAATTGATTAATTGAAAAAGAGTAATCAAATAAATATAATAGCTTCCAGAATGTTGCACTTCTTGTTGGAAATTCAAACAAAATCGTCAAGTCGTTCTCGAGAAGAATTATAAAATATAAATTATAAAAAAAGAATTATAAATTTTGTTCGTGTAAAGTGGTGGTAATAATAAAGTGAAGTCCCTGCCATGCTTTGTGCACACCCCAAAGATACATAGGCCTCACCTAAATATAAAATTCTATTTCTGTATGACTTTTTCTTTAGGTACGCTGTTTATATTCACACAAACACATGCATAAGTTTTGCACGCCGTCAGGGTAACGACAATTGTATTTTTGGACTCATTAGATTCGAAAGGTGTATTTATTAGGAAAGAAATATTTTTTTCCTATTTATCCGTTAGGCCAGACCATAACGTACAATACTAATATTAAGAAAAGTAACAACTCAGACTAAACAATATTAAAGGATAAAATAATCGCCATTATTGAATGATAACGTTTTAAATGCACAAAATATCCAACGTTCATATTTTATGTGTAGATTATATCTGTACCTCAGAGCCAAACGAGCGTAACTGCCAAAAACTAAATTTTACAGGAGGAGCGAAAAACAAAATTATGAACAATATAGGGGAATGGAGTTACTACTATTTGGCTCTCAATATCTTGGTTTCTAATGAAATTATGGATTTAATATTAATTGGTTCAATAGAGGTCAAGAAGTTAGTAAAGAATATGAAAAAAACAAAAAAAATATGAAATTTGGAGTTACGTTCCTTTGGCTCTGAGGTACAGATATAATTTTAGAGAATTTCAAAGTGAAAACGTTATTTTCTATTATCTATGCCTGCCTTAGCATATTTTGAAAAGTATAGCTGCTGCTACAATTAATAATAATGAACAACCATCTAAAGATTTATACAACGCTAATGAAGTACTTACATTCTCCTAATATTCATTAATAAATATTTTTCGATTAATCCAGATTTAGTTCTAGAACCAGGAATAATTAAAGGATTAAACGCATTAAATCCTTGCACTTTTTGTAAATAATTTTGTTTTAATAAAACGAATAGTACTTATGGATAATAGGGTGTAAAATTTCTTCTAAAGAAAATATCTTGTTTCTCTTGTGTGATACTCTGCAGTTTATTTTAGGGTTTGCTACTAATTTCAGAACTCTCATCAGCTTCATGAACTGCATGCACTAACCCGTACTGTTAAGTAACGGTTTAATACAAAAGGTGATGCTCTTAACCTAACCTGCAGTATTATATGGTTAAGTAAAATTTCCATTATAAAATGCACTCAACTTGGTTCTCGTAAAAGCTTAACGTCGCTGCTAAATATAGGATGTACCGAAGAGAACAATTTAGCACTAGATTTTAAAAACATTAGATGCCACAGATCAGGCTGTGCGTTTTCCTTTTTGACGTAAATTTAGGCCCATTTTCCTTTCGAATGGAAATAGGAATACTTGGGCACAGTGTTGTGGTTTTACGGCATACTAAAACAGCTCCAGACACTTAAATAGAGCGTTAATTCTCAATGCTCCCGCCGTTTCTCGCCCTGTCTGTATATACCTAGGTATTATATATATTTTCCTGGTTCATCTACTTTCGTAAATAAGGAACTTGAGAGAAATGGCGCCATCATCTATCCGGCCGTGTACATTACAATTAATCGATTTAAGTATTATTGAAGAATTATTGAAAATAATGTGGTCAAGTTGTAAAACATCAGGACTTAAAGAATGTGATATGTGGAAGCGTTATTGTTAAAGTAATGAATCTTTCTATTGAAAAACCTAACTTGAAATTGAAGAATGCTTATTTCGTAATATCTTTACAGAGTTTTTCAATCCAAAATAGGCACTTCACATTAGAACTAAGAACTGGAAGTATAGGCATCATTTAATTTTAGAGAAATATTTTGTCTATGGCTGAAAGTAATTCGGGAATATTTTCTTAGCTAACAATTTTTGAACTATTAGCTACTCGGACCGTTTACCCAACTCGCCAAAATATTGCTTTGGACCCCAAACATTTTTTTTCACCCGTCTACATTCAAAAGTGTTAAAATCTGTAGCGAGGTATTCGTGGGCAAGTTACTGGGTAGCTAATTGGTAGGCAACTACATACTAGCAGAAAAGTTCGTGTTTGACTTCCATCCAGGACAAATCTCCTTCTGAAGAGTATACAGTCCATTTTTTTTTTTTTTTTTTTTTTTTTTTTTTTTTTTTTTAAAAAAAGGTGGAACAACTAAAAGTTGTAGATTAAGTTTAAGTTTGGCAACAAGCAGTTTCCAATTTCGATCAAAATTCATATATACGTTGGTAATTTAAGGGGACATCAGGTATTATTTTTTCGTAGTAGGACTCATAACCGAGTATGCTCTTTATTGACTACTTATACAATTGCATTTTATTTTAAAAATTAATCAAACCATTACAGTTACGGGTAACTGTATTATCGTTGCAAAATGGCAGCCACGTTTCGGGCAATGAAATTCCGATCCCGTAATAATTTCTACAAATATCAATATTTCTGAGCGATTCTTATTTCTATTTATTAATATCATGTACACAACACTTTCTACAATTATTGATTTAATATTAATAGCATATTTAAAAAATATTTTTATGTAAAAGAGAATGGAAGGAAATTACTCTTCGTGGACATTTATTTTACTGCAGATATTCTAAAGATTGTAGATGATGTTGTTTATATGATATTTTCAAATAGATAGAAAATGAATAGAATCACTCAGAAATAGACAATTGACATTTTTGTGGACATTTTTATGGAAACGGCAGTTCAATGCACAAAACGTGGCTGCCATTTTGTAATTATAATTACCTGTAACTGTTACAGTTTAATTAATTCTGAAAATAGTAGGCCTATATATTTGTAGAAATAGTCGATAAAGACCATGTCAGATTACAAAGTTACAAAATTGTTCGTTTCTGAGGGGAAAAAATGAATTTCACCTATTTCTGAAATCTGTATAGCCTATCCCCCCTTAAAGTTAAACATCCATCTACCAACATTCTCTGCACGTTTTAGCCGGTAAAATAGTTGAACGAATCAGCTTAATGATTGGGGTAAAGAGCGATAATGTTGTACATATACTGTGCAATTAAAACCAGCATTTAAGTTCAAATATTTGCAAATAACTTGCAGCAGCAGCGGCATCATGATATGGAATACGTTATGTAGGTCGAGTCAGGATAAACATTTGACTTTATAATTCAAAGCTGGGATAGATGTAGACTAATTCCGCTACCCTGTGCTGTAACATGAAAAACAGCCGGCAACATCCGCGTGACAGGTAATTTAACTTCGCATCCTTCACGTCTCTACCGGAATGTGACACGAAAAATACGCAATATGTCCTTCTCAATTCTAATCAATTCACATTCATCAACACCTACACATCCTCCGTGTTGTTAGGCTCGTGAATTGTCAAATGTGAAACATCACAAAGAGAATGTATAAATAATGCTAGGGCTTAACTACCGGCACATATCGTTCGAGCAGTGAGTATAAAATAATTATCAGTATTTTGGATGTCCAATGCACAGTGTAAATGGCAAGTAAGCAGATTCGCTGCTGAATCTCCTGGGGGATCAAAATATAATTATTTCATCAAATAGGTAGTGATTTTATGGTCGTTGCCTTGCATGTACATTTATGATTTTCTGAATAAATCTGACGAAATGCTGACTCATTACCCAGGCATATTTACAATATCATTTCCGTAGTTATTGGCTATTAATTGCACTCTATGTACCTTATGTGTGTTGTTTTTCATAGAAGACCAGTCGTCAAATGAATCTCTCTCCCTGAGGTAATCGTGTTTCCTATGTGTGCTTGCGTGAATCTCACTCCCTTGGTGAATTTATTGTCATTTAATACCAAGGAGACTGCCGCGAAAGTCTACAGGTAGCGCGCCTCTAGATCCGAAGGTCGCTGAATCAAACCCGGCCGATGGATTTTTTGGAGCGTAAAAGTCCTGGGCACAGAATTCTCCGGGAAGGACTTTAAGCTAGGGGTAGTTGATTAGAGCCTCTGGACAAAATTCTTCGGCTCTTTCACATACAAAAAGTCCTTAGTTCCGGGGGAGGGGTTGTGAGGCGATGGACTTACCACCCGTCATTCTCCCCTCTATCGAAAAATAAGCTAACAAATTCAAATAGGTAACAGTGACCTCCACTTGGAGGCCATACGTTTCACCACTGAGAAGAATATGAAATTTGATGATATGTACCAAGGAGGTATAAGTAGGATCGATCTAGAAGAATGCTCCAGTTTATTGAATACTTTCTAATTAGCGCGGGACCGCACCGGCAGTCTAGTAGGTGTATGGTGTGCGGTCAGTGCTCGTAAATCATAGGCCCAATATTTCACTATCGAAGTAGAGCTTCAGAGAGTGTTAGAAGTAGAAATTAAGTACAACATTTTCAATGTCTATTTTAAGATCTTTGAGTAAATACTGAAATTTCTTTTTCATTTGGATAATCTGTTATTTGAATTTTTGGCGAGAAATGGATGTAACGGCGATAGCTAACGGTCGCACGCTATGGAAGGTAGAATTCCGGTGGTTTCATCTTTGGCTCGAATTATATTAGAAGAAGCATTTCATCTTTGAATTTTCCATTTTATTTTATTTGCAATAGATGAAAGTCTAGAGCTATTTCAAATTTGATGAGTGGGTCATTAATAGCTTTTGAATAATCGAGTTTTGTACTTAAAATTGTTCTCTTGAAAAATTGATTCAAATCGACTTCTGAAGTTTTCCCTGAATTCTCTTAAAATAGTCTCTTTGTATCTGCATCTCATCAAGTGCCGCTGGGCTGCAATATAATAAATAATCATTATTGTTATACTTTGAACTGTTTGATAAATATTCATGTCGCTTGGAATGAAATACTTTCCACTCTTTCAAGTCATTCTTGCAAACTATTTTATTTTTTATTTTAGACAATGAAACACTATAAATACCTGTGTGCAAAATATGGTAGATAGGTCTAAACACACAGTTCTATTTTCCTGTAACTTAATAGAGTGATTTGTATGTACGATTACAACAATTATTTGCCCCTCCTGTGAAATAATTAAATAATGACAAGTACCGAAACCTTCATCACCATTTTGACGAATGAAAATCCTATTTTCTTATTGGTCTACTATTAATTTTACTCATGTTTACTCAAGATTTTATAGTTCTCATTTATGGGTAACTTCTATATCGTAAACATCCTTAGACTGCATGCATTACATGAAATACATGCAGAAGATATATAGCAGCTCATAGAACAGTTGAATACATCAGAATACTACAGTGGAGAAACTTTGTCTCTATCATTTTCATTATTTAGCCGTTGTTAACAATTTAACTGCATTATCAGCTTTAGGAACCAACACTCTCCTTTATGACTTGGGAAAGTTTCTGTCTCCTTAATCAGAATATAACATGGTTTATGTTCCAACCTGCTTACAAATCAGACAAAGGAATCTTAAGTTGCTAACCATTAGTGAACGAGACAGTAGTTGTGTAACGCTATTGTTGCTGATGCAGTAAAAGCCTAAAAGTTGTGTTTGTACGTAATGAACACAACATGGTTTTAGACTAAAACACTCCATGTATTTGGCTACCAACAGACTATATCCTAAGTCTAGATGTGCTAGAACTGCTAATGTTTTACCCACTTTCACACACAAAACCATGCATTACAATTGAATGAAAACTAGTAGTTAGCTCTATGGGTGGCTTGTGAGGTTTTGTTTATGTATATAGAGGGATGTGTTTTGCAGGGAGAACATTACGCTTTTATGCCTTGGTGCTTCGATATTATAACGCAAATGTGAAATAACTTTGTTTTCTCTTCTGAAGGAATACGTGAGCATAATAAAGATGTACCGGCATTACAAAGGCATTAAAGGAAGGATATTCATAGTTATTTCGTCAATTTCTTTATAGATATGAGTGCAGTTAGTCAGTATGTAAGCTATTTGCATACCTTTAATGCACACATTACGTTCTTCATAATGACACTTTCGCTCTATATTTAGGCTATGCATGTATACAAACTAGTAAAGTACCTATTCTGACATTTATCTGGAGACCTGAGATCGATCCTCAATACTTTATCTGACTTTTCTGAGGTAGGTATGTATGAAATGAGATGCCGACAACTCATTACGACGGATCAATGACTAGGATTGAGAGAAAAAGGGTCTTGTATAAACCTTTTTATGAATGACCCAACCCAGAGGCGAAAGATATCGTACATGACCCAGGATTTTCGTCCGCTTCAAGTAAGTAAGTTAGTAAGTAATTTATTGACACAAACATTTACAAAATAGCTTAAAAGCTGGTTAACTGGTGACTCGTAAAAAAAAAAAAAAATACTGTGGTATAATACTAGTACTATATATTTACAAATACAGATTTTGAAAAATGTAAAATATGAGGTGAAACTTTTTTTAAAGGAAAGGAGTCATTTGAATAAAATAGTTCGGTGAAGAGATAAACCTGGGAGCGGTACACTCACCATTTTCCCAACCCAGCCGCCAATAGAATGAAAATGAACGGAGCTCGCATCATTCTGACAGTATGCCCTATCCGTCTTGGGACATGCGCCATATTACACAATAAATTACTGAGGTTTAATTCACTTTTCCGTCCTACATTCCAAGACGGGTCCTACATTCCAAGAAAGGTGGGAAGTAAGTACTACAGTATTTATGCCATATAAATACTGTATTTTATAATAATATTATAAATACCATATAAATACTGAATACTGGATGCCGGGGAAATTCCTGTTTAATGAAAAAATAAACGTTATGATAACCTTTTCTGCCGAACTGGCGGTGACGTGACGATAACGAAAATTTATGGATATATGTAACCTCTTGTTACTTATTCCTAATTTGTATTAGCTATAACCCATCTACCTCTACAATAGCCAATAGGAAATTTTCTCAATGAGATTTAAATTTTTTAAGAAGAAAATTGTCCGAGAAGAACAGTGCTACTACCGTTCTTCTTGTTCTGCCTCTTCTTCTTTCTTTTTCTAACAATCATCAGGTTTAAGGTAAGATGTTCTAATATTCCTTTCTTTCTCGACCCTTTCTTTCCTTTTGGAAAATTTCTCAATCCGATAATGGTATTCTCCCTATTTGCTGATATCCATTTCAGGGCCCTATTTCATAAAAGTTACAATTTTACAGGTGACAGGTGACATATAATTGTTTTACAAGTTTACATTTTGACAATTGCGTTTTTCATAAAAGCTGACAACTTTACATAAATGTCATGACAATTTTGTAGAATTGTATGACAATTTTACATATTGTTGTTTCTCAAAACTTTTGAGTTTACAGGTAAAAGTCCGACAAATATGTCAAATCTTAGGATACCTACCATTTATGAAACATTAGATTTTGGTGACATATTTACAAGTTTACAAAAAATGTAGAATTGTCATTACAGAAGTGACAGGCAATCTTTCATATGTAGGGCAAGTTAGTAGGTTATGTAAATGTGTGGTATAACTTGGTAAACTCTTTCTTGTTAATAAACTTGCTAAATTGTTTTGTTAATAATGAAAACTAATAGTAGAGATATTGGTAGTAGTGAGTGTGATGAAAAAATAGACATGAGACCACGCAGGGTTTTTAGACAACGGGTTAACCTAACTTTCAATTTCAGTGACTTTGCAAAGAGAAATATAATTCAATTATTTTCGATTGTAATAATCGATTGCTTAGGTATCACATTCGATATTGAGATCGATTATCGCAGGCGTATATGAGAGCCATCTACAGTGTACTATAGTAATCTTTAGGTGACATAAAATTGTCGTGTTTATGGAAAGGGTTCTTTTAGTCTTGACAATTTACATTAATTTGCCTGTAATGTAAGAAAAAGTTGTAATATTTATGAAAAATACAATTGTCATAACATATTGACAAATTTGTCAGATTTGACATAATTGTCGTATATGTCATACCTGTAGAGTTTTATGAAATAGGGCCCAGACGTTTCAACACCTTTAATCATATCATTTAAGCTTGTCTTAAAGAGGTTCGGCTTATAATACACATATTACGTAGAAAATTTGTTATTAAAATAGAGGTTATACAGAAATTACCAAAGTAAAGTATCTCTCGGCCCAGTTTCGTGTAATCTAGTTACTAAAACCAACAGAACTTCACAGTTGATTACATACAAAATACATCACAATATCTGGAGAGTGTGGTTATTGTAGTGTACTTCGTGCTGTTCTGATGCAGTAAATTAGCTCTAGATGAAAGTAACAAAGGAAACTGTGATAAATTACATATTTTTTCTGTTCGGTTAAATTATTGAAATTAAATTTTCGATTACATGAGGAAAAATGCCTATTATATATTCAACATGTTCATTAGTTAACGGTTATTGCTATATGATTGGAATTTCCAACAGCAATTATAAGGCCTTCGGAATTAAACACAGGTAGTTAATAAAAGTGTAATTACATTTGTGAATTGTTTTGCAACTGTTCTATGGAGTGCGATGTACGAGCTGTTGCAGTGTCCGATCCATATATTTGCTTTCAACTAGTAAAAGCTGTTTTGAAAACTACTGTCAGTGTACCGACAAAATTGGAACCCCAGATAGTCGAAATACACATGTAAATATATTCATTAAAGCAGGCATAACATTTGCTGGAATCAAGGGGAAATGGAATTTTTTCGTCAATTTACAACTTTAGATTGAAAAAATAAACTGTTAGTTTACACCCTCATCGTACTTAGGCTACAATGTTAAACATACCGCTTCCATAGTAAACCGTAAAAACAATTTTTTGAACTTGTTTTCACATAAATTTTTTAAGCGTATCATTCCTGGATCTTAGTATTTAAAATCAGTGTGAGCATTGTCCAAATATGCTGTTGTTCAAGACTCAGCATTGATCAAATTCGTTGCAACCTTCAATGCCATGTTTTCTTTTATAAAAATATGCTGTAAGCGTTTTTACGCGACGAAAGTCATGATTTCGATGATAAAATAGATTTCTAGCACATTTAGCCGAAAAGATAAAAAAATATCCTATTTCGATATTCAACATTAAAATCACGTAGAACCCAAAATATTTCCAAAATATGCTAATATGATTTAGCTATTCTTAAAGAAAAACATATTCAACATTTTGCAAAATCATAATGTAGTGGGGAACAAATCAGTGAAAAATAGGAAGAAATGGTAAAAACTTGAATTTTTAATGATTTGCCCGTTGATAAGTTTGATTCTTAGGATTATTTACGTACGAGGATTGTCATTGTACGAACAAAATTGAATCCATCACAACATTTTAAATACTTTTGCACGGGTGATTGTGGCAATTGAGATTGAGGGTGTAGCTCTCGTCCGATTTTTATTTTCTTATGTCATTAATTTAAAAACATTATCGCTACAGTTCTCTAACACCAACTATGAAGAAAGGTGATGATCCTATAAGTGCTCTCGTTTTCCTCGCCCCCATTCGGTGAGTCAAACGTCGACATTTCCTTTTGTAGTCTGCCAGATTATAATTACTGTTTTTATGGTAAATAGTAGTTTTACTGTGGTAGTTTGCACTCACAAATCCAAGCAGGTGGCAGACAGTGTTGCCAAGTAAGTATATTAACAATACAAAAATAATGTAAACTTTGGTTCTTTGATTCTCGTTTCCGATTGAGATATGACAACACTTCAACATGCGGCTATTAATGCTATTCTTGCATTAAAGAAACATCATTTCAAAGACAACACCACTTGGGCCGATGATAGCGAAGACAACTATACATAATTATTGTGGTGCAGTTCAAATTAGCGTTATTTGAGCAAAATTTCCGTTCTAATTTTATAATATTTCAACAATTAAAATGCTCCTTTCAATGCAAATTATAAGATATCGGATTGAAAGATTTTTAATACTCTCCCTAATCCAGGCCTGTGTTAATTCAAACTTGCTATGCAGAAATTACTGATTTTTTTTTCACCGAACTAGTAAATGCAGAAGTGTAAGTAAGAGCATGAAGAAAGATAAAAACGTACTAACAAATTTTAAGAGCGTATATACTTCCTTCTTCCTTTTTTGTTATTATTCTTTACTAATTTGAAGCTTTAGTATAGAATTCCGTAAAAAACAATGTAAATCGCAACTTAAAAATCAGTTTTCAAAAAAGGATTAAAGATTAATATTGAAATAAATCACAATTCTGAAACTTCTTCACATGTAATCACCAAACTTACGGAATCGCTATTTTAAACGTAGCCTGCCTGATTTCTGACAGATATCCAAATGATGATTTCACTGATCATTTAATTTAGTATTGATAAAAAAAAATCCTTAGCGCTACATCTCTAAAGGGACCAAGCCTACCACACGACCGCTGCGTCATCTATCATGTGGTCAGCATGGGGACATGTGGTCAGCATGCCGACACCCATGGCCGTAAATGGTGATTTCCGTGCCCGGAGCCCCTGCTTCTCTATCAAGTCTACCTCAATTTGAATCACGAGGCTGAGCGCATCCCGTTCCAGACCTTCCTACCTCAGGAAAATCCGAGGAGGCACCGGAGATCAAACCCGGGCCTGTGGATCTGTAGCCAGCTACGCTACCCACGGGATCATACAGGCCGTCTACATTGATAAACTAATAATAAACATGCACTCAAAAGTCTATTGTAACTTATTCATTTTTTCTTTCACTGTTTTCACTGTTTCACTATTTTTTTTTTCCACTATGCCTTCCACGTTACAACATAACTTATGTCATTATGAAAATTACATTTCGTTTCTAATTCGAATACTTTTATACGAATAACATGAAGGAGAAAATTCAACGATAACAACTTCTTGTTCCACATTTTTTCATTATACAAAATTTGTAATAATCTACCTCATTTACAAAGCAGTTCAAATTTCTTTTTTAGAATAATACTTCCAACAATCTGAGAAGCTTAAAGAATTAATTTTTATCGACTCAAAAAGACGTAAAATACCAGATAATCTGTACTCTCCAATACCAATATAATAATAATAATAATAATATAGCAGGTAGGCCTATAAAATTATAAATGGGCATAATGAAAAAATATCAGTTAAGTCGATAAGATAAACTTACCCATAACAGATTGAGAAGAATAAGAAAAATGATAAGCATAATAAAATGTTTTAGAACTTTCACGAACAATGCATTTTATAGAACCGAATTATCAGTACATAGAAAATAGTATTTACCAAGTGGCATTGTGTTAACGCTGTGTTTTACTAAACCCGTTCTAAAACAAAAAGCGAAATTGGACATTGTTAGTCACGGCAGTGCCCATTTATCACATGGTATGTATGCAATTGTGATAGTCGGCATTTGTTATTGCTATCGTTTATTTTTCAGGGACATTACATCTCTGCATATTGAGTTGACAGAATATGCGTGTTAAAAGTTTCTCATTGTATCCTGAAATCTGTTGGTATTGTACTTGTTCCATAAATGGTTTTGGAAAGTCAACATATACACTACTAATTAGAACGACTTTTTAAGCTCTGATGAACTCTTTTGCAACATGATTTAAAATGTCTAGTGAACTCCTCACCTGAGCCAAATTTTTGTTTTTTACTGTATCTAACGGTAGAATATGATGTCGATGGTCTTATTTAAAATAGTACTTTTTAAAAGTTACATCTTAATATATCATCAGTATCTATCTCGTGGTAGACATGAAAGAAACATGTGGTAGAGATCATGATCTTTAGTGATTTTTTTGTGACGGTATATAATTTATTTAACATTGAAATAGAAGGGATATGATTAGCCTCTGATGAGTATTAGTTTTAGGAATAGTCCCTGAGACGCAATAATGAAAACAGTAAAATATTGTAGTCTTTACAATAATAAACAAGGTAAATGTTACTAAATCAAAATAAATGTTAATAAATCAAAAGAATAAATACGGTACTTTTGATAAGAATCCGACAGAAATTTTTGTTTTAATATATCAGACTGCTGTTATACGCATAGCCTATACAAGATAAAATTAGATTAACTAATTGTAAACTACTGTAGCTTTACATTAAGTTTCCAAATTTATTTGTAACTTATTACATTTTAGCTAGTTCGATTGAATTGCCGCACTCGATTATTATTCCTTGAAAATTAATTTTTTAGTTAGAATGCTTTCAATCTGGACTATTTTCCGTTGTTACCTTTCCGTCCTATTCAGCTGATGCAGTTTAGTTCATTTATGTATTTTATCAAGGAAGGTGGGGCGGATCTATCGCTGTGTGATCCACTTGTTTTATTCTTGAGTTTTTTCAAGAAGTCAAATGTCAGACCAGCGACATAGACTTGATATTCCTTCCTTGAGAACTCATAAGGTTGATCTTGGTCTCGAAAAATCAATCATCTGGTCTGCTTGAACTTTATTTATTTAAAATAAGAAACGCATGTGCTTTTATTAAAAAAATATTACAATAATTCTGAAAACTACATTAGATCTAACTTAAGAAATTATTTGAGTATTTACCTCCCGTACAATTTTATACAATACTTTGTAATATATTTTGGATCAGTAAAAATTATTTTTTGTGCTTAGTTTGCCCTTGGATAGTTATAAAACAATTTCTTTAAACTTTGTTGTCTTTTGAACATTCACAACTATAACAAAATTCCACTTTTTTATTCAGTTGTGCCAAGGACATTTACACTATTCAGTTAAAAGCACATGCGAAATAAAAAATATCATCTTTTTAAAAATGTTCAAGTCTCATGTTATATAGGCCTACTTTCACCTTATAATACATTTGTCTGTTATGACAACGCAAGGCTCTTCTTATTAAACTCATATCTTTTGTAAATTGTAAATTATGAATACTAATTTCTATTTTAATAAAGTCCCCAAATCAGTTTAATGAACAAAATATCACTTCATGATATGATACACTTGTTGCATACAAATAACTATATTACCTGCGACATGTTCTTTGAAGATATGGTCTTTGCACCAAGTAGGTAGGTAGATAGATGCGTGTTTATTTTACTCCGTATATTCAGCCTCTTGTGCAAACCAACTGCTTTATAGGCTTCACAACTTACAGCTTCTGATAGCTAAGTGTTTGTAAAGAAAGACTTTCACATGCAATATGGTATGTACTCTCTCCCTACCTTCTCGTAGCAAATCAAAGAATCTGTATATGGATGATTTCCCCTGAGGACAACCAGTAGGATGGGAAGCTTGAGTGAGTAATATCTCCCTCTTTGTGAAGTAACTGCATATTCAAGACATCACAACCTGTTACACTGGTTCTGTTGCACGTGGCTTTTATTTGCGTTAGTGTAAACATTGTATATATTGTTTTATTTTAAACTTATACCAGTATGAATTATTTCAAATAATAAGTAAAGCAAGTAGGCATGGCGTTACAATTTCGAGTTTTCACAGAAGCAAAGCTTCAGTAAAAAATCGAAATATGAAATAAGCCTACGAGAATACAAATTTCTAAATAAAGTTACCTAGCTAGTGTATCTATTTCCGAAATTTGATTCGTGAAGAATTGTAGTGCACCCAGTACGGGTATTTTATAAAATTTGAAGACCATGTCGAATTGATATAAATTTACACTTCAAAATAATTTCTGGCCTCCTATCTCAGATCGTGTGAGATAAAAACGTATGGACTTCGAACTTCATTTTCAAGTTTACTAATTTTATATAATATTTATTAGTTATTTTTTTGCACCAAAATGGAACAACACAAGGCACTTCCATTTATTGCCAAATTTAAAGGAAATAAGCAAAATACATAACTTAAGTATTTTTCAGATCGTTATTAGACGGTTCAGACAAAGAAAAGTAATTTGGTAATATTAATAAATATCGGAAATAAATATCTGAAATGAAAATATAATAACACAAAATAGTTTCTTAAAATTATAATTATTTGCAAAACTGCATACCTTTTATATATATATATATATATATATATATATATATATATATATATATATTTTGATAAATGACCTGCATTGTTTTTTACCACATTATTTACTGAAGTATTTTAACTCTAGTTTTCAAACTGGGTTGGGCACATTCTCAGAAGGAACTGCTTATTACATGATGTCGTAGAAGGAAGATTGGAAGGTACAACTAGACTTGGAAGAAGAAGAATTCAGCTGTTGGACGATTTAAGGGAAAAGCGGAAATATTGGATGCTGAAGGAGGAAGCAGAGGATAGACAGTTTTGGAAAACAAAATTCGCGTACCAAGTCTGAAAACCTGCCGGAAGGCAGAATACTTACTACTACTACTACTACTACTTTCAATTTATTCAAGCAAGTTTGGTAATATGGAAACTGGTTTCAGGAATTTTTATCACCTATCAGTTTAGAATTAAAGTCGGTTTTGTTTGTGAACTACAGAGTTAATACATTTCGAGAAATGATCCTTACATTTATTGTATAGTATATTCCTCACATTGGGAAATCTAGCAGTAAAATTAATCGATATTTAAGCTTCTTACCTAAGTATAGGAATTTTATACCAATAGTCACTTAACTATTTTTTTTAGCTAAACTAGACGTAAAAGAGTTTATTTTCTTTCCTTCGTGTCAACTGTTTGGTCCCTATACATAATGTAACCTTCATTAGTTGAAGATAGAGAAACTCTCTCCTCTAAATGAAAACGCGTCATCAAAGATTTCACATGAGTGATTTATGCTAGACAAATTACATGTTGTTAGCTAATTTAGAATTAACCTGGGTTAATTCATGTACGTAAATGATGGTAGGAAAGCTTCAGGCTTGATGCGCAAACATACTCATTTCTCTGTCCCTTCCGCTTTCTCATGGCGCAAATTAAAATAACTATCGCTGAGTAGTGGGATAATGATACCCCTAGAGCCACCAGAAACACAGTGGGGGAAGTGGAAACAAACATGCCATGTAAGGGTGCATTCATCTTCTGTAAAGAGACAAAGTTTGTACGCCCTATTTTAACATCCCTAAAAATTTCTGCTTTCACTGTCGAGTTTGGCTGCTAAATGAATTAGGTAGTTGTTCTTACGTATTTTACATACATAAGTTTCTGTAATCTGTAGAAATGTGTGCATGTCGTTTTGTCATTCTGCAAAAATGGTCAAGTCCAACTAATACAAAGTTTTATACTTCCCTTTATTTTGATGTACGATTTTAGATTGTATATAAGATCAACATTACTGATAAATATTCTGGGGATAATTTTACACGATTTTCAGGCGTTGGCGACTATTATTGAAGGACCGAATTTATCAGTGAAATGATAATGTTAACTGAATAAATTATGAAATATCCTGAAAAAATCCTTTAAGATCAAAGGTCTCCTGCAAAGCAGGGAGTCCCTAACTTTGATTGTGAAAAATAAGTAGGCTATAAAGTTTCAGTGCTAATACTTGTATTTTTGCGTCATATTTTCAGTAGTTCTATGTGTTTCTGTCGTGGGAACTTGTTGTTCACTTATTTCATGCTTTTTCTTGAAGTCTTTTGTCTTCATTTTTCCCCCCACACCAATTCTTGGATCTCACCTTGTCGTCCTCTCGTGGGTCCAAACATGAGTGATGCGTCTCAAAGACATCCTCTCCACTTTCACTCCAGCGGTGCTGCCATTTATAGCCGTCTTCTCACCTTTTCTTTAGCATTTCATATTTATCATGTCCTTCTTTGCACCAAGTAAGATCTTGTGCTCGATTTTGCTCTGATGGATCTGAGGCCTTTTTGTTAGTGTCCAAATTTCACATCTGTATAAAACACTATAAGAACGCAGGATTCGACTATTTCTCTCTGTAAGTTCCTTTTTTTATGGTCGTTTTCCTCAGTAAATTTTAAACTTCAGTATTTTTTTCCCCATTTTAGCAAGGTAACTAATAATGAGTTCATATTGCAACTTACCTTTAAATTTCATTGTCAGATCCTGCATCCTAAAGGAAGCTAAAAAACTAGCTGCTTTTTTAAATTGAAAGGTTCCCAATTTGAGGCTGCAATGTCCAGGTAAAGCATCTAGTGGCTAGCCGGTAGCATTTAGATATTCCCTTTAGCTAGGTAGCGATGCACTCCTACTGCTCGCTCTTACAGTAGTCTGGGCTGCCCAACTCAGCGCTGCACTACTCACCAATTTCCCTATTGTTTCAGTACAAATTTCCATCCACTTTTCGGGGACTTCCAATTAAAATATATATATATATATGAACTTTCTAATAGGATACAGATTCTGTCATCAATATTTTAAGGCACGCATTTTTTATGAACTTCCTAATAGAATACAGATTCTGTCAGCAATATTTTAAGGCACGTTTCAATATCAGCACAGTAATAGTTCCTTTGCAAGTGTAATCGGCACTGTATTTCATGTTATGATTAATTTTCAAAGATTTTATTTGACCCAAATATGGGCTATGTATTCCTTAATGTATTATCCATCTCCTTCTATTGGCTCTTCTGCTGCATTTGACACCAGTTTTGTTTCTTTAAGGGTTCCTGGATGAAGCCACTATTTTAATCAGCCTATGTAGCACTATCAGTATTGTTTTTAACATATATTGCTATCAAGACAATGCCTTAGATACTTCATTCTAGTGCGCTCTATATTAATGTTGCAGTTCTTTCCCTCATCTGAGTTTCCTAGACTGGATTTCAAGAAGATAAGAAATCGGTTTCGGATGCCTGTTGTTGGTGTGAATCTCTTCCCCTCCGAATCTATTCTTATTTTCCGTATATTATTGTCGTACAGTTTTACCAGTAATCTGATACGCCTTTGTTTTTCAGTGCATGTAGTACGTATTCGCGTTCTACTGAATCAAATACTGATACATTATTGTTATTGATTGGTTTTCCGTGAATATTTTGAATAGCTTATAGCTAAAGGCCTAGTCTAGAATCCGGAGCTAATAGTAAGGCCCAGAATTTCACAATACAATGAATTATAGAACGAAAAATCGACTAAAATAATGTCACTGAAGATTTTGACGCCAAACGGGAAATGCAGGAAAGCCATGTGGAGTGGGCCTATTCCAAGCGAGTATATTGCATTGAAGCTTCACCCTCCATGTCTCTTGTGAATATTAACATGCTATTTGATAATTTTGGGTTATTAATTTAATCATTTGCGGCAAACCCGGAGGTTGGAATCGATTAGCAGGGAACATTACTGTAATTAATTAGGTATTGCAGATTCCTTCAATTAATGCGCATACATATAAACGGAATGTAATTAATTGACTTTCAGAGACGGTTGTATAGTTTCATAACAACTGCACTTAGATACGAACGATTACTTTAAATTGACCACATACAATTTAGGTGGCTTAAGTTTTCTTTATTACAAGAGAAGATCTCTGTAGGCCTACTGTTTGTGTGTTCGTTACTCTATAAGATAATACAAGTGGTCCGATTATGTCTGGATGAAATTTTACATCCAGGTAGGTTGTAATTTAGAATAACAGTTGGAATAGGCCTGCATTTTATCCTGCTCTCTAGAGCAATTTCCTTGTAATGAAATGCACTTTATTTTGTTTTAAATGTCACACACTATACCTAACATGCAACATTCTTTTCAGATCATGAACTTCAGTGCTTTTATGCACCTTAACCTTTTCACTGTTACTGAGTATAAATCTGTCACCTAAAAAACTGCAAAAAGCAGAGGTATGCAAATAATAGACTATCGCTTTATTACAATAAGTTATATAGTTATATGAGGATTTTTATTCACGTGTTAAGAATGTCATTCACGGAAACCTACTATTTTAATGACATTTTCCTCATTGTTTTTAAACTTAGAGCCCACTGACGATTTAACTTGATGACTGCTTATGTAAGCATTATAAATTCATTTCTAAAAGGGCCCATGTGGTTATCGTTTTGTTTTTAGTCTAGGCATTCTTTGAATGATCTTCATTTACTAGCCATTAGAGATATTGCACATTATAACGGTAGTAGCCTATTCTGAAACACATTAGGCCCTATAAGGCTATAACGAAAAGAGATTTGGAATTAAATTGTATATTGAAAATGTCATTTTTAATTTCAACCAAATTTGTGGGTGTTACATTATATAGTGACGATGTAACTTAAGTTATACAGATTTCCACATATTTGGTCCATTAAAAGAGCACCTTGGAGGGCAGAAGTTCAAGTCTGATGAAGACGTCCAATAGGCGGTGCACGAGTGGTTACAGCGTCAACCAAAAGAATTTTTCTCACGCGGTATCAAAGCACTTCCTATCCGATGGCGCAAGTGCATTGCACTGGGAGGGGAATATGTGGAAAAATAATATACAAGCAAGCATTCTTCCTGCAGTAAAATAATGGAAAAAGTTAATTGCGGTTTTCATTTGATTCTCCCTCGTATATGATGAAAATCTACTGTTTACCTTTGTTCAGATAATAATGGAAACAACTTTTATTTACAGTCGGTTTTATTTACTGGTTCTATGCACTCTGACTTAAGTGCTTGAAGTCACTTGACATTATATGTTAAAGTGCACTTGAAGCTCGAAGACACAAAATAAACGAATACTTGTTTCCTTTTCTCAGAATTGTATTGTAAAGAAGAAATATCCCTGGTTGTAACAGGAGAAGGAAAGAGCATAAGAATACCGTATGAAAATTTAAGGAGTTCACTTTATTTATTGATATTTCTACCATCATTTGCGACTTTAAGATAGGACGTAAGAGTTCTTCAGTCTGTTAGAACAATCTGACGTTTTCCGACATTTTTTTAACGTATACATTAAAGAAATATATCAACATTTTCCTAACTGAATCAAAATTATGCTGTTACCTATAAAGGTCACGTTGTTTCTCTGATGATTTACGTTGCGCTGCTGTTATAGATTTGAATATTTTTATAACATATTTGTCAGTTCTAGACCAACATTTTACGGTCATCTTACATTTAAACACATGTCGTATATTCCATTATAACGTACAGTATGCGCTTTTGTGTGCACTGTGCTTTAAACGAAGGGATGCAAGATATTGGGAGAAGTTGTTGAAATCATTACAAGATTTCCATATTGCACGCATTTAGGCCTAACACGAATGGATGCTATCAGAGTTCCTTATAAGATTTTAATGAAAAGCAGGCTTAGGTGGAATAAAAGTCTTAAATCTGATATTAGGGAAACTGGAATAAGAATATTAGTTTGGGAAACATATATATATATATATTCAGAAGTAGACTTTGAGAAAAGCAGACTTATAAGAGAAGGTGAGAAGATATTAAACTAAGTAAACGCTCACTAATAACATTGTATTTTTTGTTTTTTATATTGCTAATAAAATATTGTACGTAATGCCAAGAGACATTTTTAACTCATCGATAAGCCCCTAGGTTACTTTAGCGAATAGCGGATTTTCCAAAGTAATTCCAAAGTATATATATAAGTATATATAAGTATATATATACTTTGTAATTACTTTGGAAAATCCGCTATTCGCTAAAGTGACCTAGGGGCTTATCGATGAGTTAAAAATGTCTCTTGGCATTACGTACAATATTTTATTAGCAATATAAAAAACAAAAAATACAATGTTATTAGTGAGTGTTTACTTAGTTTCATATCTTCTCACCTTCTCTTATAAGTCTGCTTTTCTCAAAGTCTACTTCTGAATAAATGTATTTAGTCTTTTATCATAATTAAACCTAGAATAGGAAAAGTTTTTTTTTTCAAAATGAAATAAAATGTTTTTGAATCTTAATAATTATATTTTAATATTCATTATCATTATTAAAATAATGATATTTAAAAGACGCTAAATTCGCAACCGAATTACATTTTAACATAATACAGTATGAACCTATACGTCCCTTGTGTGCAGTTAGTGGGGATGTATATTCGAATTTAGTTTTATTGGTTAGCTTTAATAAGAATGAATATTAGTTTGGCAAACATGTGTATGCATTCCGTGAATTTAAATACATTAGTTAGGCCTATAGGTTATTAATAATTTCGGTCGTCTTAAGCAAAATTAAAGCATTAAAAAAGTAACAATATAATAATATTGTATTTACGAATTTCATTTTAGATTTAATCCTATCCTATGGTTATACCAGTTTGGTTTAGAAACTGAATCACATTTTAAATAATAATTTCGATACGGAAAATGTTTTTAAATAGAATTGAATCCAATCATAAACGTGGTAATATACCTGTACCCGTGATTTTTAAAAACAGCAAACACCCTTTTTTAACGCTGGGTCCAGATTAATTATGGATTCAATTCTACTCTAAAATGTATCCTGTATAGGAATTTTCGTGTAATTGGCATTCAGTTCGGGTATATTTTTCTTACCGATAGGTAGAAACATGGATGCGATTGGATTAAATTGGCATTCGTATTCATAAGTACAGTGTTACTCGTATATTCCTTGCTATATATGAACTCGGGTCTCTGTGTATAGAAAGAGATAGATAGCTTTTACAATTATTCAGCATCTTATGTGCACTTGTGTATTTCTATAGGGGTATTTGAATTATTGAATATCCTGATTGTGATATTAAAGTTTCATAATATTTTCTATGCCTAGCAAATTCGTGAAATACCTCATTCCTGTATTGGATCACTATAATATTATTGTACTGTTCCTTTTTCATGCTATAATTTTGTTTAATATTGTCGAATTTATTAATACAACTATTGTATTTTAATAGCATGGAATAAATACTGGCACCTTATTATTATATTATCTCAGAAAAAAATTATTATTAAGAAACAAGTCTTTAGACGTATTCTCAATTTATTGAAATTATTTTGTATTCTCTCTTTAGTTATTTCTGTTCAGAAGGTCCTGTTTAAACATTAATTTGAATATATGTTTCCTTTAATGCAAATAGTGTTTGCAATAAAGTATACTAAAACGATCACCAAGACTTTTAGAACTGTAGAAAGTTGGTAGTCGTAAGTTTATTATAATGACTTCCTTGCGGGATTTCCTTTAGCGAATTATTTAGTACCAGTAATATATTTGGAGGTTTTTTTTTCTTGTAGTAACTAGAATGTCATTGCTAAACTTGAGGATATCAGTTCAATGCACTCTTGAAGAAGTAAACAGCTGCTTAATGTAAGTAGGTTATAGTAGACGTGTATCAAGTACTTTCACCTTCAGTGTTTCTTACAAGGCCACAGATATTCAATTTAACATCATTATTATAATCTCTGTCTACGTTTTCACATATGGCACTTGCTATATGTGAATACAATCAAGTCGTCTGTGGGTAGTCTTCACATTAAACTAAAGAAGATTGATGATGGTGACAGATGGGAAAGTGAATTCATACATAAGTTTTTATCAAGTTATTAAATGAGTGGTTGTTACCATTCAAGTTCTCTTAAAATTGAGTGGCAGATGAATGCATTCGTTTTCATTCTCGTCGTAACAGTTGGATCTTGTTTGTAACAGCAGTTAAAGCTTGCGATCGGTTAAATATTTCAAAAATATGTTGTTAGTTTTAACAGCCTGTTATAGATTAGTTTGTGCCATGCAAAAATACAAACTAGTAATCAGTCTTTTTTTTTGTAGGGGAGATAGGTAAGTTAGAATGTGTTTTTTTATATTTTCATTTCACTTATTATTTAAGTATTTATTTAGTTTATTTTGCATATTTAATATGTAATATTATATATGTAAAGAAAAAATAAAGTAGGGGTGGTTCTTCATAACTCCAAAAAGGCTTAATACCATGTCTTATAACAATAATGGCGACTAAAATTCTTGGTTTTGCTATTACCATCAGATTTGAAATTTCTTGTCCTGATTTATAACTACAAAGCATGAACGTTATACTTCGACAATTTCGATGACTCGAAACTCAGGAACCCAAAAATGTTTTATCAAGGGTATGTAAACCTGTCAACTATAGGCATTTATCCATAGACGTCAATCACTAATTAAGTCACCAACATTTTTCACAAAATATAATACTTCCTGACTTAGCTCATTGTTTTAGTGGTACTTCTGTCGCAGATTTCAAATACCCTCTAACCCCATTAAGGAGATAGCTCTAGAACCGCTTAAATCATCCTTACATTTATTGAGACCCATTTAAATTTTAACCAGTATACAACCTTGTTCTTGTGTATTTTAAGCTGTCCGTTCTTAGTTCTCATTTTTTAAAAAATAATTGTTCTAATAGACTAAGAATCATGTAAATATTATTATGTACTATTCTTTGTCATAAGACAACCTCACAAGTTGGGGAAGACTGATAAGAAATATTTTATGGTATTAATATCAGTAATTTCAGCTTTCACAGATAGAATACTTTTTATGTTTTTCCATATTCAAAGTATTCATTCTTATTTGTATTGTTCCTTATAACATTTCCGAGTTAAGAGATGGCAGGAGTGTTGATTTAGCTATCCTGGTAAAAAAAAAAATCTATTTTTATTTTAGTGAATAACAATCAGGAATGCCCTAACATATAATCTGTGCAAAACTTTATGCCACTTTTACGCATGAAACAGGTGTTCCTGACGCCATTATTTTTAAGTCTCAGTGCGCTTCCAACTGCCAGTGCTTGCAAATTTTAATCGCTTTTGAAATCAATTCATAATGTACTTTACATGTAGCTAATCAGATTTTCTATATGTGGCATAATTCTTTTAAAAAATAGTTAGTATAATCGTAGGTAGGTCTTTTAAATTTTTCATTTTCTGTGTAAAAGTATAAATAATATCAATACATCCATGCTAAATTTTTAAAGCAAACATAAAGGATCTCGAATAAGAAAGTTCAGGTTTTAATTTTATTGTCCGTCGGATGAGATACATTTCAATTTTATTGAAAAGTCAATTTCATTAATATATCATAAAGAAATTGAGGCTTTAAAATTAAATGTTGAAGTTTAATTTTTTGTTCACACTTTAATTAAGTGTGCAATATTTGACGTTTCTAGGATAATTAGTTTAGAAAATCACTCTCAACAAGAAATTTCAATTATGGAAAAAAGATTTTGTCAGAACATGCAAAGAGAATAAAATTTCTATTGTAAAAATTGAAGGGATAATAATCCAGCCTTTTCAGTGGGTATAAACGAATTTCATGGTGCTACATCCCTGGCAAGGACAATGACCATCCGTCCGCTGTGTTATTTATCTCACTCTTTGAGAGGCAGCCCTTAAGGGCAGTTTTCTTAATCGCGGTCTCGCCTGTAAAGATTTGGCCAATTTATGGGTTATTGCTGAATACTCAAAGTACCAGTTTAATTACTGTGAGTTTATTTAATTGTAATCTTAAATGCATAATGTGAGTATTCTTTTCGTTATGTTAAATAAACTTGTATCATACCATAATATTTTATTCTTTATTTATTAAATATTAACCCAATTGTAATTAAGAGGTCGAGTAAACGCAGTGGGTTTAAGAAGAACTAATAATTTGTTTCCTTTCTTTCGTTCGGTTTTCGTATCAGAAAGATTATCTTTTAATTTGGTCTACTCTTAGACTTAAGCATAATTTCATTTTGGAGAAGGTCTGTGAGTAAAATGGAATTATATTAAGGCTTACCATTTATAACTCCTATCTAACCGTGCATTAAATATTAAAGATTAATAATTAGATGTCCTCACCAGCCGAGATTCTATTAAGTTTTTGATGATGGTGGATAAGGAATCTGTGAGTTGCTGAACTCTGCCTCCTGATGCCGTTTTCATTACACTCTCATTTTCGCCTTAACTAACTTGGCTGCTCTGTCGAGAGAACACTGGTGGAAAGTGCCTTCGTAACACGATCAAAGACCCTGTGAATGGCGTTTTCATTTTCCAGATTACAGAATTAAACGGGATACTGTTTTAGAAAAGTTAATCAATGCATAAGCTGGGCAACATTTGTTGCTACTTTGGAGACATTTTAATCTAATTTTATCTTATGTAGCTAACCTTCAAATACTTTAAAAGGACGTTAAGACTTGTACAGGGTGTTAACTAAATTTCTGAGCTTTGTCGTGGATCAGAATGAGGTATTAAAGATGGAAGTAATACCTGAATTTGACATTATTTGTTCGTGGGAAGGTTACAATGCTGGGCCGCACAGCAGAAATAATAATAATAATAATAATAATAATAATAATAATAATAATAATAATAATAATAATTCTGGAGTTCCCCCTTCTCAATCTTACAGGAGCGCTGAAAGGACTTAATATGAAGGTTGATGTCTGCACATTCATGTTGAAGACCTTTTGGTTATGACAGTAAAGATCTTGCAGAAGTTTATTTAGATGACGACTGTTTTATATATCCTTATTTTCAACTTGTTAGGCAGGAACTGAGAACGTAAGAGATCATTTTGACTTTAGAGCATTTAATCTACTTTAATTCCCGTTTTTATTGTTTCTATTTGTTATAAGATGTACAATATTTAAAACAAAGCATCAATGATATGCAATTAAACCACATTCAACAATATTTTCTCTAATCTTACAGATAATCTTCTGAATGCGGTTTAATTTGTTTAAAAGGTAATTTTTTTATGTTTTAAGTTTTATGTTATTTTCTTTGCTAATTACTATTTCCAGTTTGCATAATTATTATTAAATCAATACCTCCATATTATTCTCCATATGTTAGTAGAAAGTGCGAAAGGCTATACTTACTGTAACTATAACAATAATAATAATAATGATGATTATCATATCATAACAGGAATAATATTACTAATAATAAGATTAGGAAAATAAATTAAAATAAATCTTGCACGTTATTAACATTTATCTATTTCCACATACAGGTTCCCTTTGCTATAAGCTTACAGCAGGAAGAGCTCAATTTGTTGAACGACCGCCATACTTCTCATTAAACTCAGTGAAAGGTCGAGTGTTCCACAAAGGAAGCAGAAATTGTGTTTTCAAAACTGTAAAAGAAAGACACGTATACTTTATTCTAAATCTAAGAAATTTCACGAATTATAAAGTTACATTCAAGTAGAATTTTCAAAATTGATCCCTGACTCTTATATTTGGTATTTTATTTTGTCTTTATTATGTAGTGTAGGTTTCCCAACGTTTTTGGTCTTAAAATTTAGACAGGTTGTTTATGTAATTATTTATTCGTTTATTTTGTAACCTCGACAAAATAATACACGTAATCATGTATATACATGTAGCAAAACACGTGTTAAATTTAAGAAATTTTTCGAGTGAAGGTCCTTTTTTGTTCTTGTTTTGTTTTGTTTAAGCTGAGAGCTGTAAAGAACAACTGACTTTTCTCATTAGGAGTTCTGGATTACTGGTGTAGTCTTAATGCAGGGCTCTGATGCCCAGCTGTCAGACACTAGTATCCATTCCAAGCAGACCTGACAGTAATAATTTAGAATTTACTCCAATTGTGGAAGGTTTATTCTGTTTGGTATACGTGTAGCTACAGCATTTATGTAGGAGCTCCTGAGGAGTATTAGTCAAAGGCTGTCACTGAAACTGTTCCATAAGTTAGCATCCCTGGTTCGGATCAGATATTGGATAACCGCTTACATTTCCTGTTAAGTGAAGTATGTAGGAGACACCCCGTAGTCCGAAATCTGAGCTCTATTTTAGTATACCGCAATAAAAATTTTATTAGTAGTTAACACACAATAGTGGGAACATCTCCCTCTAATCTAGGGGACAGGTCAATCGTGAAAAGAGGCAACATGATAATGTGGCAAAAGAAATAAGCCACAAGCCTAACAAATAAAATGGAAGAAGATAGATTATGAATAATAAATTATAAAGTTTCCGACAGTTTCGTTCTCGAAAATCTGACACTTTAATGATCCTGTTTTCATTTTGTCAATGAAATACCGAAATAATTATATCATTCGGTTAACCCTATTAAGTACCAGATGAAGTACTTAGCTTCTAGATCGTTAAAAAAATTGATTGCCCTTAAAAAGGGGGAATAATAGAATAAATGTCTGATGACTGTGAAACAAACGAGTCTGCTGTTCACAAGCAATGGGGTTGACCGCAATCAATTGTGTCTGCCCCGTCTAAAGTCGCGTTGTTGCAGATTCAATTCTAAATGACTTGCATAACCTAGCCTATCTTTAATTTCCTAGGGAAAAAATTAACCAAAAGGTTCATATAAGTATAGTTAAGGGAGATAGACTGTAAGTTTTAGCATAAGCGCTTAATGGATAAAATATAAATAAACTCATTACAGCTGATTTCTAGAAAATCGTGAAAACGAAATTTTCTTTATAGAAAATTATAGGCAAGTTTAGTAAGAGCAAGGGAAAGTCGTCAACAAGGTACAGACGTGTTTCAATTCTGCATTACATTAAGAACTGAGAATATTATGGCAGCGGGGTATTATTCCAGCATCACTCCCGCAACTTCAGCTTCAAACTTGACATTGTTCCCTATTGACTTCAGACTGGAAATTATTTCAACAGTGGTAGCAAAAGTTCCTGATCTGCGAACACTTTTGTCGGAAATAGATATACTGTAGTACTCGGCTCGGCGGGTGATCCCTACCTGCTTCAGTAAGGCCGTGATCAACAGCCCCTTTTGAAATTGTCTATTGAATTATTTGAGCTACCTCTGATTTATACTTGGAATGAAATTGTTGTGGACCTGAGAAATTACATCCAAGAAGGAAGCTAAAGAGAGCAGGGGAGAAATGGTCCAGATAGAAATGCGCGGTCCGAAGAACAATAATAGAGGAAGATTATTATATTCGTGTATCACTTAAGCAAGAGATAACCACAGCAATGTCGAGGTAAGCCCATCAATCTTCGGTATGGTATAGGAGAATAAGTTAGAAAAAAAAAACTTTTAAAACATTTAATTAGGTATATAACTTGAACCTGTTCAAGATCGAAAACTTTAAAATGCAAATAAAAGACATGTTTTTCTCATTTTTTTTATTCGTAACTAAACATTTCTGTTCATTCGCAATCTTCAAGGTTCTTTCATAAAATATTGTAATTTGAAAATTAATTTTAAATATTTAAATATTTTTAAAATTTCATTTAACAATCAATGACATTGTTAAATTACACGGTGAAATGTTTTTAGTAATTTGTTTTAATAGGTTTTAGAAGATTTTTAGTGATCTTAATTTTACAAAATCAATAACGACCTAAAGATGATGTACTTTACGATAAATTAAAGGCCTAATCACAAAAAGCCTAGCAAAATATTTAGGTCTATTTTATTTAAACTCAATAGTATCCTATAACATATCGTTTAAGACTGCTGATATAAGCTTATTTGCTTTAATATGTATTTCGTATTTTCATTCACATTCTGTTGTGTTAAAGATATTATTTTTACGTAAATTCATCGTTAGACGCTTCTGCGAATACTCATCTCCTTCGATCATTTTCTGTCCGCCAAAACGGTATAAATCCACTAACAAAAGACAATCACGTCTTGCAATGGCGTTGCGCGACGCTTAGCGACAAGGACAAAAATGCTTCTAATGAACTGAGAAGAAAAATTTAGTCGACTAGAAGAGAAATTTGACGACGAAACTCCCAATAGATGAATGAAGGGAAATTCTCTTTTCTTTAGTCCAAAGAGTTGTAGCAAATACCCTCAAGCCTTTGATAATAAGTAACATCAAAGGAAATCATCTTTCCCTTCTTAAAGAAAGATTTCTATTTTAAGAATCTGTGACATTTTGTTTGCCTCCTGTTGATTGACCCAAGTTCTCTCAGATATCTCTCTTCTTACATAATTTCCTAGAGGTCTTTTCTCTAGATTTAAAATGTCAAGATTAATTTTCTTTGCTGCAAGTTTGCTACTCGTTAGGTTCTACAGTTTTCTGTAATGCGTAATGTCTTTCTCTGGATACATGTTACATAATTAAATCTTACATTATTAGAGACTTTGAATAAAATAATTTACTATAGTTCATTTAAATATAAAATCTATCCTTATTGCCTACATATTAAATCTCAGATTTCTGTCAAACAAGTAATTAATTATTTTCAAAAGTGAAAAAAGTACATCACACAATAATTTTAATTAATAACTAATTGTTTAAGGTAATAACACATTAATTCAAATTATGAAACAATTCGTATGAATTTGGAATAAGTTAGAAGGGAAAAAAATGATGGAAATTTTTTTGCAGAAGTAGGCCTAAAAACCACGAATTAAGAACAATTGCAGGTGAATCTTGAGAGAAGTTGGTAAGATATGTGCTTATTAAACGTTTGAATCATAGGCTATAACTCATTTTGAAATTTTAAATTAATCTTTAAGATCAAAATACACAATGCATTCTGTTAGAAAATCAAGTTCAACAAATTTAATTAACTTCACATGTGGTACAAATTGAAATGTATCTAATTGCAAGCCAAGAAATGATATAACTTTGTAATAACATTTTGAAAATTTACTTTCTAGTAGATTCACAGGAGCTAGAAGCTAGAAGGTCATGCGTTTGAACTCAATAAGGTCATTATGGCTTATTAATTGACAATATTGTTCATGTTTTGGAGAAAGTCAGCCTCTTACATAGTTGAGTACCAAGGATAATCGCGTATAAAAACTTTACCGCTTCTACGTGCTGGGATTCTAAAAATACGCGAGCCTCAACATCCAAAAACCTCAAGAGCCTTCAAGTATAGGCCTATAATAAGGATCCCTACAGCTAAAAATGTAATTCATGAAATGGATATATTTATATACTTTCCCGTTTCTTCATTACTTAAAATTCCAGCTGTTCCAAATACAGAGAAACAGTTGTACAAAGACGATAATATAATTATGGATAATTGTAATGAGTATCGTCTTTTTTTAAAAAAAAACCCTTTTGGCGTATTTTTTCACTTTTATTATTTTAAGACGCAGGAAGAACACGTATTATGTACTTCTTGCAGAAGCAGGGCCTTATTTTAATTTATGTGGAATTGTGCAGTAGTCAAGGTACTAGGCTAGATGCCACTTCAATTAAAATTATAATAGATCTAGCATAATTATGGCATGGTGTCAACAGTGAAAATATGAATCTAGTTGTAATTATTAAAAATATATTATTCCATGTATTAATGGATTTGTAAATGAGTTTCGTAGCTAGCATTTTTAGCTTAACGGAATTCTAAGACTGTTAATATTGTCCTATACACAGTTATTTTTCATGTAATACCATATTCTTTCTATTTTCCATTAACAAAATACACTCCTTTTCAAAACTGATCTACTTTATCGTATATCTTGCTTATATAATGTAATCTGTTCATTTTGATCAAAATTTAAACGCAGTATAAAAAACAAAATAAAATGGCTTATCGATTTAATTGTAAAGGGATCACCTTAGTTGTAGTTAAAGTTTTCAATCTTATATTTCATTTCTTGAACAATGATATCAGCAGTGATTTGAAAACACATTACGAAGTTGGAGGTGCTTTGTTTTGCATTTAAGGAGAACGGGAACTTTTGTAATGGTAACTGATAAGCGATGGCTTTATCTTGATTAAAAAATAACCTTTGTTGAGTTTTGATATGTTTTTATGGGACCGTAAGTGTGGGGGTACGTGGATAAATACACCAACTAGGCTCTACAGGATAACATTCTAGAGAGAACTCACTCAGTTTTCAACATGTTCTCCAAATTATGCTGGATCGCTGTCTGCTTCTTGGTAAGCACGCGGATCTTTTCTATCAATTTTGTTTTATTTTTTACTCACTTCTAAGTTTCGAGTTGGGTTGAAGGGAATTATATTAGTGACGGGTAATCTGTAAAACACTCATGAAGCAATATTAAAGAAAACTGAACATGTTACTGAACATTAATGCTATGAAAAAATATTATGTACGAAAAAAGTATTTCGATATATTTTATAGGCTAATATACAGAACAGAAAATATTGGAACCTTATTAATTATTAGGTTCCATACTGACAAGTCAGCTGTTAATTAAGTACAACCTAATTAATGAATTGTATTTGATGTGATTAAGCAACAACAACGAAATTAAATGTCACCAGAAACTTGCTCCATTTTTGCTTTCGAGAAATATATTCTAAAATCATTTTCAGCCTATTAGGATCCAAGTTTACAACTAGATTTTCCTTAGTAAAATCACATTTTTGCTTTAAAAATTGACATAACTTCTTATCCCGCAAACTTAGGTACTATAAAAAAATTTCACGTGAGACCATTACATTTTTCCTATAACAGTACCGTAATCCTCGGTCTTGCAATACTCTATTCTCACTCTATGTTTAGAGTCAACTACCGTAGGCTACATAACAGATGTGTAAACTACCTATATTGCCTCCCTTCTTACTTTATCTATAGTTAATCAAGAATTGGCATTTAATCTTAAAGTATTGGGTCAAGACAAGCATTTATGAAGTCCTTACAGGTAATTTTTATTTAAAATATATTTTATTTTTTGGTCTTACTAGGTGTATCGGTAGGAAATATAAAATACTTGTTAGGAACGTTTTAAAGAAAATTACTAACAGGTGAAAATTTCATAGAAATAGGGGAAATGCATGTTGACTCATTTAAGATATTTCATGACTACCTATTTTCCGTTTTTGAGTCATGCTGTTCACAGGGATATAACACACACACACTTACCTTTATCTGAAATGTAATCTCTTGGTATGAAGGGATCTACTGTAAAAGTTTATTTGATTTCAAATTTTCCTTCTTAATGTTCGACGGGGAAATTTAAATAGATCTATTGGCAAATTTATGAAATACCCAATTTAATCATTAGGCCTACTAACAATTTATGGAAAAAAACCTCATATTGAATAATATTGATTATCACTGAACATCGAATACAACACCTAGTAGAGAAAGTAAACAACAAAAAGTTCACCTGATATAATAATTTCTGCTAGAAAGTTATTCCACTTTTTTTACTAAAATTGCATGATACTTGCTCTTCAACTCAATCAACGGTAGCTACGAAGAATGTACCTAGATTATTTCTTGTTTTGATTTAAGGTTCTTGCTTCACATCTTGTCTCCGCATCTGTGGCGGCTACACATGCTAATGCAGCTACAAAGACTAATGTAGCTTCACAGGCTAATGCAGCTCAAGCCCGTAAGTGTTATTTTGTCATATCCAATTTTGGATACTAATGGTAGTAATTAAATTTTTTCCATGCAATTATGTTTATACTTTTAAAACTTATATACGAATGGTATGGAATAATTAATTAGAATGGTGTAATCAAATATATATTATCTTCCCCTGAAATCAGCAATAATATTAATATAACTATGTTCACAATTAATTAATTAATTTATTTATTTATTGTATCGTTATTAATTCAATCACTAGATGTTTTTAAATAATTTATTAACATTTATAGTAAGCATTCATAAACAATTAAATCGATTTATAATGAAAAAAGCTAATATTCTGGCTTGAGTGAATTTCACGATTACGAAAAGCGAGAAAAACGACATCAGATTCGAGTTTTCTGGCTCAAAAAATAACCCCATATTGTAAGTTTCGTCCAAATCGATGCTCTTCCTATCCTTGTTGCTATAGCAGTAAAGGAGAGTCACCTGCACTAAATTCAACAATTGAAATGTAGGCTAATACTAACCTAGTTTGCTATGGCAATTGAGCAAGGCCAACTTAAATTAATTCCACAATTAAATAGCTCTAGACGGATGCACCAACTCAAGTGTTATGTTAGATGATATTTCGAAATATAATTTTCTATATTGCAATTTTACAACTTTCACTAAATTAAGATCGTTTTACTTGCTTTTATTATGCTGTATATCTGTTTAAGAAATATGCTAGTAAATCTTATCCTGTAGTTACGAAAATAACGGGACAGTTCAAAAGTATATCATTCTAGGGTGAGTGATATTCACTCTTATCGTACATTGTATTGGAAACAGTCAACGATTACCATTCAATTTGCAGAGAGTCTCTTCGGATACCCAGGATTTGGAGGACTTGGTTATGGAGGTTATGGGAGCCCTGGACTATTAGGATCCGTCTTGGGTGTGCCTCCATACGGTGGTGTTCCTCCTTACTTTGGTGTGCCTCCATACGGTGGTGTTCCTCCCTACGTTGGTGTGCCTTCATTCGGTGGTGTACCTCCATTCGGTGGTGTACCTCCCTACGTTGGTGTGCCTCCATATGGTGGTGTACCTCTAATTGGGACCCCCGGACTTGGACTCCCATTCCCCAGCTACTACTGATTCTCAAACCTTCCTTAACATGTAATCTACTCATACTGTTATTACTGTTTACATATGACATCTCTCTTTCGAAAAGCCCATATCATACTGCTGCACCGTATGTATGTGTGAATAGTAGACATAATAAAGACATCAGTTCAGTATAATTTACCCAACTTCCACCTCGTTTGAATTTTCTATTTTATGTAAATCCTTTAAAAACTGTTTTTTTTTTTATCATAGTCTATAAGTGTGTGTGTAGATTTTACGGCTAGAGCTGGGAATTGGGTAAACACAGCTTTACCCGGATAAAGTGTACATTATCCAGTTGGAAAAAATATACTTTTCAAGTTATGCCCGGGCAATCTTAGGTTTCCCCAATCACTACTGGGTAGAGACGAATTCCAAACGAACAAAACTTTCAATGTGCTTTATTATTATTAATGTAATTGTAATAATTTCAAATGCGATCATGTAAGACCACTTGTTTTTACAGCATGCGATTGAATGACATTTACATTTAATCCACCTTAACATGTTCAGACCCTAACAAAGTAAGAAGCCAGCTTTACCGAGAGGCATGAGAATAGGTCGCGCTTTACCCGGATAAAGCCCGAAGGGAAATAACTTTTATTATTCTTGCTTTACACAAACTGATCGGGTACAGCGCACATGACCCAGGTATACCTAAGTTTATCCGATTTTCTACCTCTACCAGTGACGTGTATGTGTGTGTGTATGTATGTATATATAAACTAAAAAACTAAATTCCGTGGCGCTACATCCCTGGAGGGATTTGGCCTACCGCCTGACCGCTGCGTCATCTACCACAGGCAGATGGCAGGATTGGGGGCATGTGGTCAGCATGCCGACACCCATGGCCGTTAATGGTGGTTTTCATGACCGGAACCGCTACTTCTCTATCAAGTAGCTCCTCAATTTGAATGTATATATATACCATACATATCTGATGTTGCTGGATCCAAATATGTAATAATGCAATGCAATAATATTGGCTTTCCTTTTTAAGAGAGATAATATATTTGTACAATATAAACTATCTTCTTCGCTGTTTGATTTGGTCATTTAATGACGGTTCTGTTGTAATTTAGGCCTAGGCCTGAAACCTATCGGAATTTTATCCCAAAGGAGTTCTTTTTTGAAGCCTGTAAATCTACAGACATAGAACAATAACATTTATGCACACATGTATACCATTCACCATTCCATCTAGGCCAACTGCTGTATATTCTAAAATATAGATTAATTAACAGTTGAATAAAAATTTGAAAACATGCAAATAGTTATTATTCACGCTATCTGAACACTCGGAATTTAACAAAAACATGAAGAACTTATTTTGTGTGACTTAAAGTTTTCCCATTTTTGAGAATGGATGATGGTTTCTCGTACTTCCAACCGGGTAAATAGGAGGATTGATTCCGAGCTTTCAAGTTTGCTCCGCTGCCATATTCTGGGAATTAGACATTTCCCAATTAGCTCACTTCTCCCCGAAGATGGAAACTAAGTAAGCTGCCGAAAGCTCGGAATCAACCCTCCTACTTATCCGGTTGGAAGCCCGGGAAATTATTATCCAAGAATCTATATTGTTTCCTGTTTTTATTTTTTGTTTATTTTGGTGTCTCTCCTGTAAATTCAAATAGTAGGCCACTAACATAGTCCTCCATCTGCCAAGTATCTATTATCCATTTTCGTAACATCTTGGAACAATCTTTTACCGTATACATCTCAAACTGTATCAGTATTTAAATAAAAGATAAGAAAGGCCAAGAAGTGTGTTAAAACTGCAGGTTTTAGAGTTGCACTCCATCCCAAGCCACCAAGTGAAGAAATTAGATTGTTCATAATTTGTGGATAAATTCCACACTTTTTATCTCCAAAGAAGCTATGTTTCAAACACATACTAGGCACTTTCCTCTGCAACATCCATACAATTACTGATCTTGAAATATGTGCTTCACTTGAAAGTGCCTTCTATTGTGGCCTCGATATGTTGCAGAAGCGTTTCTATTAGGGCATAAATAAATTTGTAATATTAAATTAGTTACTGTGAAGATTTATCAGTAGTTTACAACACTCATAATGTATCTGCTTTCCTTACGGGCAGTACTTTCAATTTTACAGATGCAAGAGCCTATTACTCACCAGAAAACATTTGTAAAATCTATAATCTATAATGTCATTGGGACCTTGGCATTGTATGTTTAAAATAATTTTCACTACCTAGGTATATGCCCCTTTTTCTTAAACCAAACACCATTCATCCAACTCTTTATCACTAAGCTTCGAATGTTCATATAAGGAACGGTTAAGTTCACTAAGCATGTTCTATAGGCAGAGGTGGTGAGTGTATCCCGCGATGACAAGTCATGATAACAATAATGGGCTCAGTTATAAACAGGTTGAGATAAAAAGTTAACACATCGCATGTTGATTTTATAAGGACAATACGATTAAATAAATTTTATCATATTTATATTCTACACATAAATAGTGACCATTAATGGTTATGAATGTAAATAAATTGATATATGTCATCTTCACGTAGATTTCAGTAGATGCATTCGAAACGCGCATTGCTTATGATGTGTAATGACTATCCACACACACTGATGTCATTGCTAGGTATTAAGTCACACTAAACTTGAGTCTTCAATCGAAGCCTACTTATCACAAATGGCATCAATGGCGATTGAAATTAGACATGTTAAATAAGAAAATATGTAATATTTCATTTTAAATCTTGTTAAATTTATTTATGCAACAATAGAAAGATACTATATCAAATACCAGCAGAACCTAGCCCACATATATGCATATTTTTACATTCAGCACAACAGTTGTGCGCCTAACAATCGGGGTAGAATGAGGTCAGGTAATATCATATTTTGTGCCTCTGGCATTTAAGGGTTCATATCGAACAAAGTATGATATCCTGAAAAGAAGGCATGTGAAATATACAATATGTGAATTAAAATTACAATATTGTTCATCACTTTTTTCATCAACCGCTAACTTGTAAGTTTTTGTATGAGACCAGTTAATAATGATGTAAGAGCTAAGAATGGAATTCATAGTTCAATATAGCATATTTGAACCAACGATTAATCAGGCTTGGAAGTTTGGACAGTATGAAAACATTGCACAAAAAGAAATATGAGTAACTCCCACACATTGGCTACGAAATGACTATGGAATGATTTAATTCATAATACATTGCGAACCAGATATTAAACCATCGGACCATGCAAAGCGTTCAACCATCACAGCCTACAGGGTGGCTGATCGTCGTGACAATTTTTTGCTCTCACCACTACTTCCGTCGCCGATGATTCACGTAAGATAATATACAAATTAATTTCAATTTTTAACTCAGCTTTCTTATAAACACATTTTCAAAATCAATTCTATCATTCTTACAACACGCAAAATAAAAATAGTATAGCACTGTGTAAACACTGTACCAAGCTTTTCAAATTGTTTTCGTACTACATAAGTTAATACGTTCTAAAACATTTATTCACTCTCCTCTCACATCGTACCACAAAAATTATTTAAGAATGTGCTCAAATCCTCTCTTTTAGAAATATGTTTCTAGGCCTATAATATAAACAATCTTTATTCTTTGTAATTTTCTATATCTACTTAATATTGAATTTTCTATTAGTGAGAATAGATTATGTTTATTCAAAGATTAGTTTTCCATGAACAGCGAAAATGTGAATTTGATGTGTTCAAATGTTTAGTATGAATAATGTACAAGGTTTTTAAAATATAGCATTTTTAAAAAAGAAGAAAATATTGTGATATTAATAGTATATTGTATATTTCGTATTTATAGTGTAATTTAATAAATTTAACTGTATTCAATATTTAAGAAATTTTTAATAATAATTATACGTAACATCTTTATTATATTATGAAAAACACTGTAATGGGCAATGAAAATAAAATAAATGATATAAAATATATAGTGAGAATATTTGATGAACTTCCAGTGGCATAACTATACTGTGAACATTTTACGCCTTGACATAGGACGAGGGGCAGCCATACCATGAACGTGAACAATACCGTGGCTATTTGATACATTACGAGGCCTAAATATAATATAATCTTTTCACTACCTGATGTGTTTGTGGCGTAACTGGTATGACCTTTACTTTCTGGTATAGTGCGTGGCGGAAATATACTACGTAATTTTGTTACCTGATATTATGTGTTAGGCAACTATGCATTGACCTTTTACTACCTGATTGGTGCAACTTATAAGTGACTGATAACTGATAATATAATTCGTAGCGATGATGATGATGATGATGATGATAATAATAATAATAATAATAATAATAATAATAATAATAATAATAATAATAATAAGCCGAGCCTACCTAAGTGTCAATAAAAATAAAAATAATAATAATAATAATAATAATAATAATAATAGTAGTAAACTACATTGCAAACAGAGAAAAGTTTAGGAAAGCAATATTTGATGGCGAATTTCCAGAGAAACCCAAAAAGAAAACGGGAAGTAAATGAACGGAAGAACGGAAACAGCAACATCGCGAAAGAATGAAGAAGTTTCGGAAAGACAAGAAGAAGACAACTGTTTCACGTGGTCCTAAGCTGGCCTAATCGATCGGAAAATAATAATAAACTGTTTTATTTTATCTGGCCTTTGAGGTATTTTCTTCCACTCAACCAAATACAGAAATTTACATTACATAGTACTAATAATTCCCTTACAATAATTTCAATACAATTACATTCGGACACTATAGGAGACTGTAGTCCGCACGTTTTTAGAAGGCATATTAACTGAGCCAATGTGTGCATTTACGTTACGAATTTCCAATGGTATATTTGGGGGACTGAAAAATAGGAAGCTCGGTAGCTCATGCTAGTGCCGTGGGCGTCCGAACTAGGCAGTAGAACTTCTAAATACTTTGTGAAAATTCGTCAATTTAATGCACGCATTAGTCAGCTCATATGCCTTCTAAAACCGTGCATATCTCGATGCCGACTGAGAATCGAGCTAATGCTTGTCAAGACGTTCCTCCAGTCTAGCTCGATCAGGATTACTAGTTTTGGATTATATTATCCTTTGTGGTAAAATTAATTATAACAAAGAAGGAAAATGTCTTGCATTGCTTTTATTAACAGATTACAAACACATCATATACTTTACACTCAGATGTCATAACTTGTAAATATGCATGATGCGGTGTATGTTGGCGTAAAGCGTTGGTTAACAAGCTCAAACTACATGTATGGTATCTATTAGCTAGCAAGATAATTTATTAGTAAGGATAACCATATCATCAGGAATGTCCTCAGTAGCCGATTCCCAGCGGTGAACCAAAACCACCTAGACCGTAACCTCCTCCGTAGGGGCCTAATCCTCCATATCCACCTAATCCACCATATCCTCCCAATCCTCCCAATCCTCCGTACCCACCTAATCCTCCATATGCACCCAATCCTCCGTATCCTCCGTATCCTCCGACTGCTCCATACCCTTGGACTGCTCCGTATCCAGCATACCCACCGTACCCGCCAAGGCCAGCCCCATAAAGGCTATCTGAAAAAAAAATCAATATTAATTAGTCATATGCTCTTAAGCAAAGACAGACGAGTTGGTATAGCCATTTTAATATTAAGAAGCTATCTTTAAATTTGAATGAAAAAAAAAGGAAAAAGAATCAGTATACTCTACAATGTTATGCAATTTTGGCGTAGGGAAAGGTGTTTCTGACGCCATATTTGAAGTACTGTAAGTTTTAAACTGCATGCAAACTTTAATCGTTCGTTTCCTTAGTTTCTATTTTAAGGTTATTTAATCAAATTCTAAATCTATCTTCTCCCACAAAAATAAAGATAGGCTACTGCTGTGATTTTTTCCCACTGTGAGCAACAAGTTACCAATCAGATTTTTATATTAACCTTAGTTTCGTTAAACGTTAGTTTTTCAAACTTTCAATTTTCCTTTGTGAAATTACATTTATTTAAATAAAAAGTTTATTAAGATAAAAGTCCGTCAACAATTTAGAAAACTAACATCAAAGAACGTTTCATAAAAATTGAAGTTTTTATTTTAATACTATCGTAGGAGTTAGGTTTTAATTTTTATTAAAGAGGTATATTAAATTAATTAATATCTTAGAAACAAATTGAGATATTACACTGAAATTTGATACTGTGATTTTGTTTAGGGTTTAGTTAAGTGTGTATATTTATAGAACAAATAATTTAGAAAATCGCTCTCAATTCTTTGATCATCCCTTAAAGTAAAAATCTTATATCATTAAGAAGTACTATATTACGTTCAATATACCTGCTAATAATAGCTCATAAAATTACTATTTTTAATCGGTTATGAAATGGCGGGTATTCTCAATAAATATAACAATTTCTTTAAAGGATTAATTCGAATACAAGTGGGTTTTAAGTTAACTGCAGCTGACCGTAGTGGGTGTACCGGAAAATATAATACCGGCAAATCTACAGTTTCGGACTGTCACATAAACGCGTCATCCGGACCGAGATAAGGGTGAAATAAAAATGTAGGATTAATTGAGGTCCATTTTGAAACTACTGTAAGAGACTGTATACCTTATAGGCTATTTGTAAAAATGATTGGGAAAAGAAACTTGGAAATTAAATCATTCAACACTACAAAATTTTGTACAAGAAATGCACTAAGAGATTAATCATTGTGGAATCTGTTTTCTTTGCAATCCAACAGGTTTTTTTAAATATTGTGTGAGAAAGCAAGCCTTTCCGTGATTTCTTTAATAACCCTTTACTTACTGTTGATAAGGGTTAATGTTCTTTACCTAGAATGACGAAAGAAAAACGAAAATAAAAACACAAAATATACTTACTTGCTTGAGATGGATTATGAGCTTGTGCTGGGCTCTGGGCTGTCACAATAGAAGTAACGGCCTGAAATGGATAATACAACAACTATACATAAAATAAACTTAATAAATGGTTAAGTTAATACAAAGGTCATTCAATTATTCTGATAGATATAACTATACAGCATTCCTTATGTTATGCGATCAGAAGGTGTCTTAACATTTTCGAAATTTTGTTTCTGAAAATAAATTGTGAACCCAATTGTGAGGCTTCGAGATACCGAGAATTAAACTGAAGTATGTGAAAAGAATTCGGAGTATTATAAAAGATATCAAGCTTCGTATAGTCGCAAAACACTGTGTTTTTCTTTCTACCGTTTATTGAATGAATGAACGAATGTTCATTATTTTCAAATGGGTTTCCACCCGGTGGTTGTTACGTCGCTATAATTGTATTAACTATTTACTTAATACTTCTTACGAGTACTAAGAATAATATAAAACTATATTAATATTATTTAAATATATATATATATATATATATATATATATATATATATATATATATATGTACACTATGACCGGGATGTACTTATATTAACTTACAACAGCTTACTGTCAACTATCAGTACATCTTAACTGTCTCTGTCACTGTCACTATACGTTACTTCCGTACTACTGCCACCGTTGATTGCCATTTAAATACTACTGGGGAAATATTTCAGTGTATTTTTAAATGCATTATAACATCTTGGGAAAAGCTTCTAATACGTTTGGAGGTAAATCTTTCCAATCCTACATAGTCCGGTTGAGAAAACAAATTTTTCCAACGTCTGTTTTCTGTTTTGAGTGCATCGTCCAAAGTCATATCTCCAGATAATTATGTATCAATATATTAAGATACTGCAAAAGTTGCCATCTTAGATCAAAAAAATTACCGGCAGCTAAATTATAAGTCCCGTTTAGAACCCTTTGTTTGAATCCATCAAAGCATGGATTCACATGCAAAGGAATTTCTTTGCAGCTGCTGAACCCTAGTCAGGTGCATGAAAATCAAAGGGCTTTACTACGAAGATAAATAGGCTGCACAAATGATTGTATTTTCGTTATATTTAGCTGAGATGTATTTTAGTTAAATTATTATAATTAAAAGTCTAATGTGAATAGTTCCCTTACCAATAGACAGAATGCCAGGCAAGAGATTTTTGCAAACATCTTTGAAGTTGTTGGAGTAGGTTTAAGATCGGAGCAGGAGTAGATGTTCGCCAAACCAAGTATACCTTGAGTGTAATGTAAAAGTTTCGAGAGCTGTATAAATACCTTTGCTTTCAATGAAAATCACATAAACATAAAGTTTTAATAGTCATAAAATGATTGTTTTAGTCCGATATCTTGATATATTTATCTCTGAAAACCAGGTCATGTGGAGAGAATGCTTTCCTTATTTGATAAATCTTTATCGTGTAAGAAATGATAACGGAATTCAAAAGATCCTGTTGATTTCATTGTTACATGCTTATCAGGTAAACTTAAATATTGTGTACGAATTTGGGACTTTAAGGTTTAAAAATGTAGATTAATGATAACATATTACTGGGAAATTCATGCTGTTGTTTTAGAACTGAATTCAAAAGAGACGTGGTATGAATTTCTCAGGGACTCTGCAAGGTTAGATTTCTTAAACGTGCTCTATTGTTATATTCATTACAATAGTAATTCTTCCCCATGTGTATAGGCCTATTACATATAAAGGGAGACACTTTCCAGAGTCATGGAGATATGTCCTAGTTAAATTTTTCATATTATTTCGGATCATCGTATCACCATCATCATTATCGTCGTTATCATAATAAGCATTATTATGTACTCATACTAGTGATTTTCTTTTTCTGGCACAGTTTTTACATTTCTCTTTAGGCGACGGATCTTATTTTAGTGATTTCCAGTATTGGTAGGTTATTTGAAGCACATAAATACGAGTACATAATTTCCATGGACGTGATGTCATTCTCAAAAAGTGATCATTTTTACCACCAACCTGAGCTGGCTTTGAGGAAGACAATGATACGAGGCGCGTCCATAAAGTAAGTTTCCCTGAGTCCATTTAACAAAATAAAACACAATTTGAAGTAAATAGTTATTGCAACAGACACAGCCAGTGTTCAACTATTTTCCAACATATTCGCCACCGGAATTGAAACATTTGTCCTACCGTGGGACCAACTTTTGAATACCTGTGCCGTATAAGTCTGCCCCCTGAGATTTGAGTCACTGTGTGAAAACCATCTTCGTCTCTCTGTCATTCTTTATAATTTCCTGAGGTGTTGGGAAAGATGGAAATCACTTGGAGCAAGGTCCGGGCTTTAACACCTCCTAGCCGAACTTATGCAGGAGACTTTCTAGGAGGTGTTTAAACATCCATCCTACAGTCCGGACCTCGCTCCCACTGATTTCTATCTTTACTTACACCTCAAGAAATGACAGGGAATGACAGAGAATGACAGAGAGGAGATGTCTGTCACACAGTGGTTCAAATCCCTGGCGCAGTCTCGTATGACACAGGTATTAAAAAATTGGTTCTACAGTATGACAATTATTTCAATTCCGGTGACAAATTTGTTGGAACACAGGTGAACACTTGCTGTATCTGTTGGAATATATGTGTCCATTAAATTGTGCTTTGTTCCCGTTAATGGCCTATAAGGACGCGCCTCGTAAAATACTACGTGTAAAATGCTAAATTGTACTTTGAGCATCGGTTTTTATGTTAGATGCGAAAACACTTTACTTCTAACTGAGATATTCACAATTTTCCGAAGGGGTGAGGAAATTCATGTCTAAAGTTCGACAGCTCAGGGTACAAAAGGATGTGAGGGAGGGGCAGGGGGCGTAATCTTTGTCTATGTATTGTTATGTATTATATTGTATTATTGTTTTCATATTTTTTCTGTCATTAGTACATTTTCTTTCTTTCTTTTCTTCATCTTTATAGGCTATAGCATTATTATATTATAAGTCATCGTATTATATTTTATTGTATTATTAGTGTTACATTTCTCTTTCTTTGTCTTGTGCATAGTATAAGCACGAACGGCCGTCTAGGCCCGTGCGTTGGATTTGTTCTATGGATAATGTATTTGATATGTAGCCTATATAAGAAAAATATGCACCTTACCAAACCAAACTACTAATTTTTATAGCATGCAAAATAGATAATAATCATGGTTTCATTACTGCAGAATACTGTATTATAAAGAACTTTATATTTGGGGTAAAGAATTTTGTCCGTTACGGACAAGGCCAGACTTCTATGAAAATCAAGAAGACAAAATATTTAATGCGCACCATGAACACAGGTTTCTTAACTTTCTATCTATGACCAGGAGTATGAAATGGACACCAAAAGAATTGGCAGAAGGAAAAGATATCGGATTTCTTATAGCATCCATCTCATAAAATACAGATATTCATTACTTACAAAATAATTATCAACTTATTCTTAATTATATAGCAAATGGAGCTTTAACAAAACCACGTGCACATTCTTTGATCCGTAAATCTGGAATCAATGACAGAACAGTAATAAACGAGTAAATAGTGTTGCTCCATACCTAGGTGCCCCTGCTTCGTTAATAATTAACCAGAGTATAGTGTAATTTGAGTATATTTTCTACAGCACGGCTCAAGGGATGTCCAGTAGATTCAGTATTTAGTAGTGAAGTTTTAATATCTTGTAGGCTATATGCTGAATTCAGACCTCCATGTCCGGGACTTTTGTGAAAACTGGCTGGTTTTCTTCTTCTTCTTCAAGTGATTTTGTTATAACTTGTCTGTTAGCCCATACAATTTAAAGTTATAGATTTGTAATACCGAAATTATGAGTAAATATTTAAAATTAGAAATAACCGTTGGAATTGGTCAGTAGGTCATACAGAGTTCAACAAAAATGTCGAGAATACGTTAGGGAAGTATATCTCAGAAGTAACTAAATTCCATAGCACCAACCACTGCGTCATCTACCTTAGGCAGACGACAGAATTGGGAACATGTGGTCAGCATGACGACTCCCATGGCTGTTAATGGTAGCTATCTTGAACGAAGCCGCTACTTCTTTATCAAGTAGTTTCTCACGAGGCTGAGTTTTTCCTGGTCCAGACCTCTCTACCTCAGAAAAATCCGAAGATGTACAGGGATCGAACCCAGACTGTGGATCCTTAGTCAGCAACGCGGGCCACTAGACTACACAGGTGGTCATGTCTAACATGTAGAAGATGAAAATATGTAATAATATAAAAATGTGTCCGAAAACGCTTTATTACCTTGGAAGAGCTCTTTTTCTAGAACTCGGCTTACATCGTAGAAACCTGTTAGTTCGAAATTCTCCAGTGATGCATTACATCACATCACATAACTGGCTGTTGTTTACATCCTTGCTTATGTAGTTCACATTGACAGTTAATACTATAGTAGAAATATTTGTAGTCTATTGTCTTAAATTTTTATTTAATGTACCGCCCATTCTGTTTCTTCTGTGTTTTCCACACTTCTGTTTTTTTATTGTTCTGTAATAGAATTTTATTTGCCATTATAGCAGCGTTGGCATGTTGCAAAAGAATTTATAAAATTCACTGTAATATGGAAATAAAGCATTTTCAGACTCATAGTCATGTCACTTATTTTCATTCACTGCATGTGAGGTTTGTCTCCATAAAGTTTTTACTTACCTTTTTTGTTACACTCTGTATGTAGAGGATAAAAAATAACTTCCATAATATTTTTGCAATAAATTCTTTTATTATATCCTCACACCCTCACTAAGTAGACATTGGATTAACTGCATGATATAGAAATTAGTTGTGTGCTAGGTATTTCTGATAGCTAATTATTGAGTGCTTTTATTCATAAAGAAGGAGAAAGACAAAAAATTGTTTAATAGTACTAAATTCGACCTTTATGTAACTTATATCCTTTATGCATATGAGTTAAAGCAATGTACGATTCAAATTCAACTTCTTATTAGTGAAGATTGCGTTCAAAGGCACTACTTCTTAGTGGTATAGTTTAGCCAAATCGTTGTATGGTTCAGTTTCTTGTATTTTAACCAGAGTTTTGAAAGGACCGGCTGCAGTCAAAGCGTGGTAAGGTTCAAATTCTCGGTTTTGTAGGGCTGTCAGCTTATTATAAGGTTCAACAACGCGCAAATTTAGCGCGGGAAGTGTGACGTTAGTATAAACATCGGGCTAGGCACAATACAGTAGACGGGCTGATGTAAGGTGCAACTTTTATCCGGTATAGTGAAGCCAAAGCACCGTAAGGTTCAATATCCTGCAAGTGTGTTGCACCCATTATGTTGCTATGCACGTCATGTATTGAGGGCAACGGAACGTACGGATTGAACACGTTGCTGCGAGCGAAATAATTAGACTTCTGTAGTGCAGGCAGAGCGTTGTAAGGAAAAAAATTGTTAACAGCATGGAATGTGAATGGATCAGCGGTTTCTCTAATTTGCTGCAGTTCTCCAACTCTGGCCTTTTCATGTAGCGTTGCTGATTCAAGATACTCTGGGATTTGAGGTAGAATTCCAGGTAGAACTTGGAAATCTGAAACAAACATAGGGCATTATAGTTGAAAGAATCCATCTACTATTCGTCAACCTAACACATTATGTACTTCCATCAGGAGTCGATCTTGCCACTTAACCACCTTCTGTGTTAAGGCATTTGTCCCATCAGGTTTCAACATCTCAGCTCAATCTTCAATAAACCCAATGGCTCTGTCTGTACTGAAGAACGCCGCACCAGGCTGATCATCATTCTGATCATCTTTCTGAATACTCTGACCTTCCAACTTATTCAACGCTTGGAACAGATGGAAATCGATAGATGCATAATTAAAGCTATTAGCTGGGTGTTGAAGATGATCCCGTTCATAAACGTCCTGTAATCCTCACAAACATATCCTTCTCCTTTATAAGAACGCTCTACCACATATTGAACCCAATCTCAATGCCAAATTGAAGGAGTTGATCAGCATTTCCAAATCTATGAGCAAGTCAAAACACAATAGGGCGGTTTTTGTACAGATGTAGCTATGGATTCTGTAAATAAAGAATTGAAAATTGTATTCAAATATGAGCCGTTCATTTCCCATGAAGCGTGACTTTAAAATAGCCGATTTTGGACTTTCCATATGCTAGAAAACACATTAGGCCTAATGCTGAGTCCTCTATTCAGTGGCGATTTGAGAGGTTCGTTAGTACCTTCTTGGGAGCAGCAAAAACTTGGCAAACTGAATGGAATACTGAAGTGGTTAAGCATGAATTGGTGTATGTCCAGCCCACGTGGTCTTCTGCCGACATTATTACATGTTCTAACTTGGATTACAGGTGTATTGTGCATGCATAAGGAGCTATTTTCAACAACAGGAGCGTTATAATAGTAATTTTGAGATAACATCATCCAGAATACTATTTTCACCTTTCTTAAGACATTCGTTTCAGTTTTCTCTTGCTCGTACTTTCTTTATGTAAAAACATTTATTTTACTGGAATCAAAATATCTATTTTTGTTTAGAAAACATTTCAGAAACCTAAGCTATGTATTTTTGAGAATTTACAATGTCATCAAACACAAACTTTTACATATCATAAAACAGCATTTTTTTGGACTTACACCACTTGAAAAATAAACGGCCCATATGAGACCATTACCTCAACATCGAAAGTGGTTATGTGGAGAGGTATATCATTGATCGTTGTACAAAATGTGTTAAACGGATGAAAAATTTTGGAGTACGATACATTTTACAGACAAGGGAAACTTAGTTACTGAACCCCTCCGACAAAAAGCAAATAGGCATCAAGTCAATCTCTACTTAGGCCTATCCTATGTTTGGAGGGCAACTCTTACTGCGCGCGATGTGTGCAAATAAAATAGAGAGGCATGTAAGTGCAACAATATGTTATGGTGCAGATTTCTTCTCTGTGGGTGTCAATATCATCTGTGTTATCGTCTCTTTATTTCAGCCATGTGTAAGGCTACTTCAGATATTTCCAAATATTTAATGTAATTAGCGTAATACTATTGCTGGGAATCATATAAAGGTAAAGAAAATTAAGTGAAGATTCATCACTGATAAGAAAGTGCTATTTATGTAGATAGAATGTAAGATAGCACAATCATAATTTTTTTACATTTTTATGCTATTTTATAAACAAAATGTAAATTCGTATATTAATAAATAGTTCAAGTTATGTGGACATTCTTCTGTATTGAATCATATTGTCCACCCTTATGGCGCAGGAGATGCGTTCACTCCCCTCACAGCAAATATGAAAAAGTGCACATGTCAACGAAAGACAATGAATTCCCTATTTCTTTACGAAATTATCATATTTATGTAGACGGATTGATAAAATAGCATACAAAAAAGTAATCGGCACAATTTCACAGAAATTGGCAGAGGACACGTGTTTCATTCTTGGTCAGGAAATTTTATCTAGGTGGGGTTTTCCGGCTTTTTTCCTCACCTAAGAGACGAATGTTGGATCATTTTAGGCCTTGAGGTCCCTGGATATCATCTGCCGTCATTATAATCATCATCCCTTTCGCACGCATCTTTTTCGGAATAAGTGTGTGTGCAACTGATGTGTATCGCCTGAAGTGGGCTATATGCATTGGGGTAATCACCCATCCGGAGACGCCCTCCATGTCTTTGTCTGGTCAAAAAGGTATTATGAATGTGATCCGTAGGTAAAGCCTCTTTCGACAGATCCCGGTCCTTTAAGACCCGGGCGACATGAGCAGTATAAACATCTACTTCGGGAAAGGTTAAACTAGAGAATGAAGATGAGGAAGTATCATACTTATGTAATATTTGGAGTTATATAAATCCATAACACCGATATTTAAAAAATATTCTTTCTATTTAAATATAATTTATTTTGGTACGGTATTTATGTAGATACGTCTACTTTAAAAAAGAAGATTTTTGGATAGTTCAGTAAACAATACCGATCTTTTGAACTTCCTTTTTCGTGTAAATTTTAAACACAAACGAACCTTACATGTAAAATGTACGTAATATAATTGTGTTTATCTCAAAACACCACTTGATCATAACTAAAATGTTATAAGCATTTTAGGTATTCAACATATGGGTGGAAAGGTTTTGATCATTTAGAATCGTATAAAAACATGTAGTGTACCGACTAGCTTTTTCTGCTCCAATGAATATATTCTACTATATAGTCGTTAAAAATCTAAATACCTAATTACTAATTTAACTACACTACTTATTTAGTTTTTACTTACGCCCTCCATACACTTCCTGCTGCTGTGGATGTACTTCTATGGCAGAAACTGCCTGAAATAGAAATATATATATACATTCATTCAATTAGCTTTTATTTTCTATAATATGTAATACTGTTGTTTTGTCCGTAAACGATTAATCAGTTGCTTCTAGTTGAAAATTAAGCAGTTGACAACCTGTGCACAACTCTGTAATTTTAAATGAATCAGACATTCCGTATAAAACAAAACAAAAATGCTATAAAGTTAGGATAAGATTAAAGATTTTGTAGGCCAGACATACGGATTTCCAAATTCTAATTATAAATGTTTTCTGTTTAAATAATATTATCAAACAAACAAACAAAATTAACATACATTACAAAATCATGCATATGTAAAAGTACTTTCTTTAAAAGGCCCCAGACGAGCAAAGCTCGTGATAAGGGGGCTGTAATGTTGCCATATATTATAATTTATTAAATAAGAGAGGGCAGAGAAATTCACAGATATACATATAAATTAAATACATAAACTAATACAAAGGGGAAACGGAATAGTATTTCTTTACAATTTTAAATTCAATGTATACTTTCTAAAATATACTAAAGCTTGATCCCTTTTACAGTTTCTAGATACCTTCCCTGTGCCCTTGTTGAAAAAAGGAATTTTCATCAATTTTCTTATTTACAGAAATATTATTTCTTTTATATGATATTTTCCCGGGCTACTAACCAGGTGGTGAATTGGATTAATTCCGACGTTTCGAAGCCAAACTGAGGCTTCATTGTCTCCTTGACAATGAAGCCTCAGTTTGGCTTCGAAACGTCGGAATTAATCCAATTCACCACCTGGTTAGTAGCCCGGGAAAATATCATATATTACCAGCACCAGGAAAAATTCAAAGCATATTATTTCTTTTCTTTATAAAACACTTTTAACAACATTTCAAGTATCATTTAGCCTGTAAATTGTTCATAGATTAACCGCTTTTTTTTTATAAGACATTTTAATAAACAGATCATGAAAATTTTAAGTTTGCAGGCTAAGTAAAAGCTGGATAACTGTACCTTTAATATAAGAAAGGGAATATGTATTATAAAACAATTTTAAAATGTTAAAGACGCTATTCAAATATCAAACGTCGTGGTTGACCAATTTGGGTATATTTCATGGTTTCTTCATTATTAAATGCAAGCGCCGGATTACATTGCGATATCACCGAACAACAGAATAGATGCAATACGAATGAGTTATTAGAAGATCCTACTGATAAGCCGATACATTCTGACCACGTTGTATGACCTAATGATTAAAGTGGCCCTAAGTCATATAATTATGTCGACCGCGGTGGTCAAGAGATACCGAGCCCGCCTCTAGATTTGAAGATCGCGGGATCAAAGTCGTCGCGGCCGGTGAGTTTTTCCAGGACGTAAACATCCTGGACATGGAGTCCACCGGGAGGGACTTTAAGATGGAGGACCCGTGTCGTAGATTTACGGCACGTAAAATAACACCAAGCTTAAACTAGAGTCTCTGGACTCGGGAAATAAGCGTAACAAAAAGGAATTCAAATAGGTAACAGTAACCTCCATCTACAGTGAGTCCCACGCAAGAGTTGGCCAATGACGCGGGTTTCTGCGTCGCGGCTGGCACAGTTCCAACTCCCGAGCGATCGGGTGAAATATCTACCCTAATAATGCCGCGGTCAGTGTAATGATTCAGGTTCTCACATTTACAGTTAAAATTACGATGAAAATAACCACGTACCTCATCACAAGAGATGTTGGAGATGTTCTCCTCTTGCATCCACACAATACTGCCACCTTTTTAGGAAATTTTCTTTCACGCGCATAAGTTCAGCTTCCGAGACAGCGTTAATTTCTCTTGTGATAGGCCTATGTGATATTGTCTTTAAGTTCTTCTAACAGTATGTGAATATTATTTATGGGGAAACTTGGAAAATAAAGTGTATAGGTCAATTTCCCATACATTAACTCTATCTCGGAAGCTGAACTTATGCGCGTGAAAGAAAATTTCCTAAAAAGGTGCCAGTATTGTGATGATGCAAGAGAAGAACATTTCCAACATCTCTTGTGATGAGGTACGTGGTTATTTTCATTGTAATTTTAACTGTGAATGTGAGAACCTGAATCATTACATCATTATTGTGTTGATATTTCACCCGATCGCTCGGGAGTTGGAGCTGTGCCAGCCGCGACGCAAAAACCCGCGTCATTTGCCAACTCTTGCGTGGGACTCACTGTAGATGCCCTACGCTTCACCACTGGAAGCAATAAGAAATATGAAGTCGTATATCATATTAACTTTGTTTCATTTTCACTCTCTTTTATAATTTCTTCAAGTTATACGTGTATGAGTGATTATGTAAGAAGAGTATTATACAACTAATAGGCAACATTTTTAAATCTGTTAACCTGGAGGTTGTAGGCCTACCTTAACACGTGCAAGTGAGGAGGTTTGTTCAACATATCTTACACAGTTTATTTATATTTTAAACACTTCCTAACACTACAGTTTGCCTAGAGACAGAGTATAATTTTCACGCCTCTTTTCTATAAATACTCCGTGGCGCTACATCCCTGGAAGGACAAGGCCTACCACCCGACCGCTGCGTCATCTACCATTGGCAGATGGCAGGATTGGGGGGAATGTGGTCAGCATGCCGACACCCACGGCCGTTAATGGTGGTTTCTATCACCGGAGCCGCTACTTCTCTATCAAGTAGCTCCTCAATTTGAATCACGAGGCTGAGTGCACCCCTACCAGACCTCCCTACCTCAGAAAAATCCGAGGAGGTAGGGGGGATCGAACCGGAGGTGATGGATCTTTAGTCGGCGACGATAAACACAAGAGCACGCCGGCTGTCTCTTATCTATACAACGATTGTTAAAATCTTACAGTTCTAGAAACAAACGTAAGCAACGGCAGCATATTATAAAGTTTTGAAATTTCATGAACGTTAACATTATATCAGGTATTACCATAATCTTGAATCATTACATAGCCTGTATTTATGCCCTATAACTAACTAACTCCGTGGCGCTAACATTCCAGAAGGGACAATGCCTACTACCCGACCGCTGCGTCATCTACCATAGGCAGACGGCAGGATTGGGGGCATGTCGACACCCACGGCCGTTAATGGTGGTTTCCATGACCGGAGCCGCTACTTCTCTATCAAGTAGCTCCTCATTTTGAATCAAGAGGCTGAGTGCACCCCTACCAGACCTCGCTATCTCAGAAAAATCCGAGAAGGTACCGGGGCTCAAACCCAGGCCGACGGACCTAACCACAAGACAACGCCAGCGGTCATTTATGCCCTATACACCCTGATTAATATTTACAGTAAAATTTGCATTAACATTTGGAAAGTAATGTATACAGGGAAGTTAAAATGTCCACTTTGTATTTCTTAGGTGAAACTAAGGTTTCGACATGCTGTTGAGGTGAAGAAAATGAAGACGCAACATCTCTCACAACATGGATTAACCATCTAGAGCAGCGTTTCTCAACCTTTTTTAACCCGAGGACCTCTAAAATGTCTAAAAAAAATTTACGGACCCCTAATTTTACATCCCATGTTTTAAAAGTAGGCTATATGTAGGCCTATATTATTAATATTTAGGGTATTAATTATAGGCCATTAATCATTATAACGAAATAAATCTAAATACTTTTTTTAAATTGACGTAAACACAGTTATTGACACTCGGGCACCTCTAACAATAAAATCCTTGTTAAGAGAGCACCTCTGATAACAAATTCCAACAAAGTCTTATTTTTCAGGGTTTTGAATGAAAGAGGAAATCATAGACGTCAGTGCATCAGGGATTTCAAACTGTGGTTCGTAACTGGAAAAGTATGGAAACTTGCAATAGGATATGTATTTTCGAAGATTTTAAAAACTTTAACATCTAGTGTCAAAATATGTGAAAATTTTTACTTCTTTACTTTCCACTTCCTTTATTTATTTATTTTTTATGTCTGCGGACCATCTGCACCATCTTCGCGGACCATCAGTGGTCCGCGGACCATAGGTTGAGAAACGCTGATCTAGAGAACAAAACTCTCTACTTTAGACTGATGCGACCGATACATGGAAATTTCGTGAATTATGAAACTAATTGAATTACCGAGTTTGGTGATACACAATATGAAAAAAAAATTATACTAACATGTATTCATTGTTATAGTTAGAATTTCACAAACATATAATTATTAACGTACCATGATGAATGCTGCGAAGCAAACAGTTTGAGAAATCATCTTCGTTGTGGTAGTACAACTTGTAGACTACCGTACTGTAAAATGTGATTTTGGGTAGGATGGGACCCATTATTTATACGGCGACTTTCATTTCATTATCATTGATACGCATCATAAAATACAACATGATATTTTATAAATCCCTGTACATTGTTATTTGATAAAGCTCGTAATGCATGGGTACACTTAGCATACTTATTGAGCGATAGGTATTAACTTTCGAATAATCAACCTAAGAGATTACTTACTCTACTTAGGTACAATATGAACATATAAATCATTCCAGAAACTTACAATCAATTTTTGCAATACGTATTGTCTTACAGGCTATTATCGAAAAATAAGCTTAGCTTTGATTAGTTGTATATATATTGTTCAAATGCTATGCAGTTATAGTATAGGTAATGAAATGCAGAACGCTTAGAATAGTATTAATGCAGTATTTATTACGCAATTCATTAAACCAGCGGACCCGGGATCCAATCCCATTGGGGATCTTCAGTTTCCGCGGGACCACCGCGGCATTCTTTTGCTTGAAAAGGCCATGGGCGGTCGTCCCATGACTCCGCTCACGATCCTCGAAGCTTGTAGCTTGTATATTGCATTTTGTACAGCTTGTATATTACTAGATGATGATGAGAACGACATAGTAGGCCGATGGATTCATTTCTGGCGCAAATAGTAGAAATACAGTTATGTTCTTTTAACTATCTGTGACCTGAACCATAATAATAATTAAATTATTTGATTTAACAAGAACGATTTTCTTATAAAATAATAAATAAAATAAGCCTATCGTGTCCCATGTAGGGCAAAGGCCTCCTAAGAAGGGTTTAGCTCCTCTTATCTAGCACGGCGAGCTACTCCGCGCTAGTGAAGTTGTTCGTGATTTTGAGCGTCATGTACACTTGAACTTTAACACTTGGTCTTGAGCACTTAGTCTTGCGTATTGTTCAGGGTTTTCCCCAGTTCTTTCCACTCGTTTCTTCTTTTGGCTACCCTGGTCCATTGTTGGCCCACTTTATCCTTGAAAAGGTCCTCCCATCTCCTTTTTGGTCTTCCGCGCAGCCTTCTTCCTTGTCTGGGGTCCCATATGGTACTCCTGTGTGTCCATCCATCGTCCACCAACCTTGAAACATGGCCACCCCATCTCCATTTAGTGCTTTCTGCTAGGTGAGCGATATCTGTCGTTTTTGCTGACTGGATTAGTGTAGTATTGGGGATTCTGTCCCTCAATGTGATGCCTAGGACTTTTCTTAACATTTTCCTCTGGCATACCTGTAGTAACTTTTTCTGTGTCGATGTCAGCGCCCATGTTTGACAGCCATAGAGTATCACCGGGTAGATGCACGATTTTCTTATTTTCTAAAAATATCTGGTGGAAAGATTACTTGATTTTTGTATATCACACCGTGCTATCTTCTGCGACGAAGTCTACATCTCACTGTACTTGCTATTCAGATCAAGTTGACTCAACATTGGTTTCAATCCCTTGTTCAGCTGAATGCACTTTAGGAAGTACAGTACACTAACTTATGCCTTATTTCGCATAATGGCTTCCAGCCACGCTTCCAGCCACTTTACTCGCACTAGCGGAAGTGTCTCACTGCGGCCGGGAGATGTTTTGAAGGAAATTTTATGTGATTTGTATTATGGTAATTAACTCCTGTGTTAGTATCCTTTTGAAGCTCATATATATGAGCGGTATAAGAGGAATGTAAAAAAATATTATAAATTCTCAAGCCAGTTTCAGCCAATTTCAATTTGACCGAGTTTTCATGCGTGGTAACAGCATAGTATAACTGAGAAAACACACTGTATATCCATATAATACTGGAGACCAGTCAATACATCAACATCTCCTAGAACGTATTATTTCTCGTATCATTACATTATTACATCAGCAAAGTCATGTTTTAGAGGAGGAATATGACCAATCGCGAATATGTCTTTGTCTACAAATACCTAACGAAGTTTTCACAATTAGTGCACTGTGATCTCTTCAATAAACCATATGAAATGAAATTACACTTTAGGATAATATTTTTTAGTGATATTTTACTCTTTATTAATTACTTCAATGGTTACACATTCATATCAGCATAATTAAAATTAAAACATTCATCAAGACAGAAATATATTACAAATAATAAATACTGTCAAGGGAGCAATTTTCTGGCAAGGTTCCCATGATGCTTATCGCATTCCCTCGCTAAATAGCTATGGCTGACCGTTGCCTTAGATGTTCAGTTGAATGAGGATCTCCAGTAACCAAATTCCGGGTACGCCATATCGTATTGGTTGAGGCGCTGCGCTACAAACCGGAAAGTCGCGGGTTCGATCTCCGATGAGGTCGTTGGAATTTTTCAATTGGCCTAATCCTTCTGGTGGCACTATGGCCCTGGGGTTGACTCAGCCTCTAACAGAAATGAGTATCAGGACCAATCCTGGGGGTAAAGGCGGCCGGTGCGAAAGGCTGACAACCTTACCACCTTCAGGTTCCTAATGTCTAAAATCTGGGAGCCTCAACCTCCTGGAACCCTCTGGGCCTTCATGGCCTTTATAGGAAATACAAAAAATGTACCTAACCAAATTCAGTAATTTATCTATATAAAATAATATTGATTTTAAATCGAATTGTGTTATACTTAAAATTATTCTAACCTGTCCCGACTCACAAATTCCGCATAGATCCACCGAAATTCGATCACGGATCCCAGTGGTGGGAGGCAAGCGGTCTCACTACTGAACCATGGAGACGGCCATGAATTTAAAATTATCAGGTCATTTAAAATTGCAGGCTCTACCGGTACGTTAATTTCACACGCGAAATAATGCCAAGCTATTAACTCAACATAATCGCACACATTGTGCTATGGGTTTCTTGAAGTATTTAGAAGCATTTATTTTATGGTGTAGAATCACTAATAAGATAACAAATATTAAATATTCGAAATGTCTCTTAAACGCTGCCTACGTGCAACTTCACATTCACGCAATGCAAAATGTGCTTATCCGATTAATTACAAAACTGACAGAAATATTGAAGATATATTATTTCTGAAATATTTAAGGGTCCTAAGCCGGGTTAAACTTAAGCACATTACATTCAGTTATTTAAAAAAAATAGTCTAGCAGTGTTTTATAATAGTAGAATTTGTATGTTTTGAAAATAAGGAATTTAGTTCTAAGAATTTTTAAGAGAATTATTATAAATTCCTCGAATTATAAGCCATCATTATAAGACTAATTTCTAAACATAATTATTATCAGTATTCATACTAAAAATTTCAAAGCGTTAGCATAAACTTTTTAAAATCGATTTCTCTTTCTTAATATCCATGGAGACTAGAAACAGTGTATTAGAAAACGTATGCGAAACGCATACATTTAAGATAGATATATGAGCATTCATGAACCACAGATTATTGTCTCTGTTGGACATTACATGAGAATATTATAGGAGAAAAATTCCTCCGGCACTGGGACTTGAACCCAGGACCTTTGGCTATTCGCGCCAATGCTCTACCAACTGAGCTAAGCCGGAGCTCAATTCGCAGCACCAGATGGAACCTCTCTCCTATGACTGATTGCCCTAATGGTCTCCTATAATATTCGCATACATTTAAGTTTAATGAGGATTTTCGCGTTCTGGTAACCATTTCCACCTAAAGGTCATATTCCCAACATCATTATTCTATTTCACTACTTTTGCTGGCTGACCAGGGTACAGCCAGTTTGTTTCTCTTTGTGCTTACCGAGAAGTTCATGACCTCTATATAAGTTAGTGTGAAAGTGGGACTAGTGTGGTCATTTTAGAAACATTAGCGTGGTTTCGGTTTACTCAAAAGAAGAGAGAAATTACAAAATAATTCTCTAGCAGTATTTATAATAACAATAATAAACATTAAACTATAACTCTCTGAAGTTATTTACGAATATGGTCAGCCTTTTTTTTTAATTAACATGTTTTCAACGAAGAATCATTATTACTATGAATGAAGAAATATCTAGTGTGTCAGGATTCTGAGAATGGTGAATTAACTCTTTATATTTACAATAATACAACATTGCAGTTGAACATTTTAATTGTTATTGAAATCTACGGAATACATGTCAATATCGGTAAAGCTTCAATTGATTTTTCTGGTCATGACTAACACACTGAAACATGGTCTGTTAAGTGCAGTGTGCTAGTCGTTTCAAATTGATCGTCAGCCCAACCCAAATTAATATACAACATATGCTGAAAATATCCTGTAAAATCATTGAAATAATATCTACACTGTTTGCCTATTACATATAATTTTCTCGTATCACAAATTACAGAACTAAATATGTGTCCTAATTAGAAATTCTATGTTATGAAATAAAAGGAATAATTCGTTTTAGGTTATTTTACTTGATATTATTTGTACAATTTAAGTCCTTCACTTGTTGAGATGTATTAATTTAAGAGTTCGAGGTCTTATTCCCTGATTTAAAATTATTTTATTAGAGATCTATGGTCTAATATCACTGAATTCATTTGATATAAACACAAATGAATGATTATCTTTGAACTGTACTCCGGTTGCCTGAAAATTTGATTCTTGTGTCGAGATGGTATTTTTTTAGTAGCTTTATGCAGATCTTTGAGATCAGTTTCCTCCACGTTTACTACTTTCCATGATATTTTAGTTTGCTGGAGATTTATAATGGTTCTAAGATTTCAAGTGCCTGTTCTTTATACTGGTTTCCTTTTCTAACTCATAGCAAAGTTTCTGTGTCCCATTTGATCAAAAGTGTCATTTTCTACCAGATTTGCAATATCGGTAACTTCTTTTTAATCTACGTCCTTTGAATCCCCTATGTTTCTCTCAATTTTGACACCGCCAACAGCTAGATGCAACCACTATATTATGTTCGGTACTGTCTGACTGTGAGCTGAAGGCCGAGCTAGGGGCATAGTGGGGGAAAGACATAGACAGTAAATGCAAGCGCATGGTAAGGTAGTGGGGGAACGCTAGCTCGGCCTTCAGCTCGCAGCCAGACAGTACGTGTTTTATAGCTAGTAAGCCCTAGAGAACTGTGACTGTTTACGGACAGAAAACTGAACGAGAGAGATAGAATGTCACAGGAATACAAAATATGTAATACATTCAAGAATTCAAGAATTCGTTCTCAACGCAAAGCTCGAAAATTTCATTAATTTATATTGTCTTACATCATACGTCTAGTTATGGGTAGGTTATGGTAATGGTATATCTAATTTCAGGTTAACATTGCACTACCACCTTGATATGAAACAAATATTTTCCCAGAAAGTGCTCAACTCTAATGTCAAAGGGTGTACACAATAGGTAACGAGTTTTAATTTTCCTCTATATTTTTTGGGCCACTATAAAAATACTTTGTACTAAAGTAAATAAAATAATAATAAAGCATTTTTTTAAACAACAACACTAATAATAATAATAGCATTGATGATGATAATATTAATAATTACGGCCCGGAAGTTAATGGTCCTTAAGAAGGAGAAATATGCATTCAAATATGATCTACAATTTATAAAATATGCTTTGGAACCAATGAAGTATTTTTACTATCTTTTAAGTAATTTTAATAATTTACAATATCTTGTTAGCTGAATTACATTATAAATTATAACAAATAATAGAAGTTGTTTTAATTACTTTAGAAAGCTCTTCAAAAAAGTCCACCAAAAAAAAAAAAAATTCCAGTGACGTGAATCGTCGCTTTAATATTACATAAGCTATTCCGAAATAATTTATATATCATTGTACAGTCGATTCTCAGGATATTCACTTGGCTAAATATGCTGTAAATGTGTGAATTAACAGAGATTTGCACAATATTTGAAATTCGTCAGAAATATGCCTTTAAAAATGTGAAAAATTATTAAAATATAGGAAAATATTTTAATGCTAAGCAAATATAATACATTATCGCAAAATTAACAAAATATGTAACAATAAGCAAAATGAAAGCATTCATTTTCTGCTATTTTTTCATGTCTTGTAAACATATTAACACCAGCATGTAATAGAGTCCATTATTAAAATATTTTTCATAAACTTTCGGGCCCCAGTAATAATAACGATAATAATATGAGAATATAATAATACATTAAAATGACGTATTGAAAATTGAAAATAAAATTGAAACGTTCTAGATGTTTCGAGGTATATTGTACACAGTTCTCAAGATATAGAGAAATAGGTTGAGCCTTACGTTTAAAATACATTCTAAAATGAAAATAATGAAGCTAAAAGCAATACCAAGCAATAAAACAGCGAAAACTGAATTCATGTGTTCTAATGACAATGGAACATACGCTTCCATCAGCCCATATGGATCATGTCTCAATCCGTTAGCAGTGTGGTTAAATATATCACCTATTATTTTCTCAGGTAAACCAGCTTCGATAGTGCGAACAATAATTTTTCTAATAGGTTTCAGTAGAATTCTATTTTGAATTATATCTAAGCCAACGTCTATATCAAAAAGATAGTTACTGAATTTGTGGTATGGAGGTGTTGCATTATTACCACATAGAGATCTTAAGTAATATTGAAACGTTTTGTCATTCATTCCTAAAGCAACCTTTGGAATGTGGGCAAAATAACTACAAGCTTCCAGGGGGGGAAAGCTTACAATCTTAAGGTTCATATTAAATGATAAAGACAACTTCAGAGAAGGTCTAAATTCACCAAATGCTACATTATAGTTCAGTTCAGTTAGATCCTCAATATTATCCACTTGATATTGAAGGCCTGGATCAATAATATAGCTTATAAAATGGGCCTGATAAATGGTATTGACACAAAGACAGAACACCACAAAAAATATAAAAACACAACGAAGATGGACGCTGGTCGGAATTCTATTGAAAGATCCTCCCAGAATCGATGCCCAAGAATCCATAAAGCATTGAGAAATACTTTCATATCCACCAGGTTCGTACCGAATTAGACATCTCGTACTGGCAGCAGCTAAAATTAGAGCGAATGCAATTGCTATCCAGGTTAGTGTATCAAATACTCTAGTTAGGCTTGCCCATCTTGGAAAGGGTTCAGCTTGATGCACATAAAAATAATACCTGAATGTATAGTAATATATATACATTGTAGGTAAATAATTATTTGAATCCATTTGAAACAACGTGTTCTGAACTAGAATACTCACATATCCCGAAGAATGAAGTTCACACATCCTAATCCCCATATACTGTGCCACTATTTTCAATAATCTTATATCAACGCCATCGTATACACCATTACTCATAGTAAGGAACGGATGAGGCTGCGCAATTACATGAAAGCAAAGATGTTTGAAACTCTGTTCGAATCTGTAAGGACCCACATATGTACTTTTTAGAAACATCCCATTCACACAGGTATCAACCAATTCAACACTTTCGGGTCCGATTGGACCATATGTTTTCCATCTATATAAATAAATGATGCCAGAGGATCTGTCTTGGAGTAATATTTTTACATTTCCAAATTCATTAAGAGCAACTGTTTTCATGGCTAAATACGCGTAATAACGCGGCAGGCTTCCAATTACTATCACTAAGATCATAGACGCTTCGTTTAAAACTCTTGTGTAGCGAAGAAGTGCAATTTGTCGATGAATATCTTCTGCTAGTTTATAAATATCTGTATCGTCATATGCAACAAACAAAATGTAATATTCAAAGTTTAAGTGCGACCAGTAACCTGAACGCCAGGGTATAGGGGACACCATAACTGGCCATAAAGCTAATTTATGGATGGTTTTTAGAATTATATTTTCAATTCCTGTAGGTTCATATTCCACTTCACTTAACTCGTCATTTAAATGATAGGAAATCACTTCAGTTGATCTGATTTCAATTCCAGAAATTGTTCGTTTGTTCAGTGAACATTGTTCGTGACTGGGCAATGTGATGTTTATATGTATCTGTGAATAACTTACGTCTGGTATATTGTATTTGTAAGATGACACTGGCAACGATACTATTAATATCTTGCCTATAGGAAATATTCGTCTAGATACATTTGAAAAACATTTCAGCATAGCATCTTCTTCATGGGATTTTATGGAGCTCGAGCTTGCCACTTGGAGAAACACAAACCAGATACTGTATACCTGAAACAATAAAACGAATTTAAGCAAGAATAATGTAAGGTTTAAATGAGGGTAGTTATGACAATTATTAATTTTTTCTTCTTGATTTTATGAACACTTGTTATTTTGGCGGTTATTGAACCAAATTTAGTCTACAGCGGTAAACATTTTAAATTTTGTTATACCTTTATCGAAAATATGACATTACCCCATCGTGAAGTTCATTGATGTACTGTAATGCAAACTGAAAGGCCAAAATTTCGATTGCCGATTGTGTCTTTTCAATTCATAACATTCTGTGAAATATTCAATCTTCGAGTAAAATTTAAATGAAAATAACTACGTTCTACAATGTTACTTGTGTGGTTTATTTTTCGCTTACCGACTGAAATCCATATTAGAATAACTCTCGGGTGTCAAAGGAACAGTTTATTACTCTGTTATTCAGCTGTATGACGTACTAAAGTTTGATAATGTCTGCTATAGAAAGCATTATCGCAGAATCTATTCGAATAATTTATTGCACATAACATTTATAACATTATAACATTATGCTAAGAACCGTAAGAGCCTCCATGATCTATTTGGGGATCGAAAATACTACTCATAATCATTTTAGTAGAAATGTCGAGAAATAAAATGGAAACAATAGTTAAGCTGTTACTGAGCTCAAGTTTTAGAAAGTAGATATCAGTTATACGGTAATAGTCGTAGACGAGAATAAACATTTATCACATGAATCATATGAGAACTGATTTAGATCACTCTACATTAATTATATATTTATATACATATATGTAGGGATGGGGCGTAAGTCATGACGACTGTTTTTTCTTTTGAAAATGTGGGACACTTTTAAAATGTTGAAATATACAAATGAAAGGACAGGGCATGACATGTATGTATGATGCAGATTATGGGTACTAGATGTAGAATAGTGAAAGAAGCAGACATCAATGAATATCCATACGCGACTGCTTCGTGCCACTCTAATGTATTGCTGCAGCTGGAAGCATGAAAGCACAAATACCAACTCCATGATCCTTTCCTCCAAGTTCGGTGCGGATGGACATTATTCTCCAAAGTTTCCATCAGCTCCTTGTATTCTTTGAAAATATACAAATGAAAGGACACGGTATGACATGTATTTATGATGCAGATTATGGATACTTGATGTAGAATAATGAAGGAAGCAGACATCAATAAATATCCATACGCGACTGCATCGTGCCACTCTAATATATTGCTGCAGTTGGAAGCATGAAAGCACACATACCAATTCCATGATCCTTCCCTTAAAATTCGGTACGGATGGACATTATTCCCCAAAGTTTCCATCAGCTCCTTGTATTCTTTGGAAAATATCCCTCGGATATCGACAATTTTGAAGTAATAATGCTGTTCACATCTTGTCATATCCATTCTGCACAACAGATGACTCACAACTAAATTACAATCGTCTCTATTCATAGTATTACCATACATCACAATGCTACAAAATGATGTGTGTTTATAATAGAGACATCACACTCTCCCGTGGCATAGAACATCTCACGGTACCATCTCCTTACTTTGAAAAAAAAAAAGCAATTGCCATAACTTTCGCACCTTTCCCAATAATTAATACATACTAAGAGGTGTCCGCGGCTTCGCCCGCGATTATTTACTCACCTGATAGATTTTACTACTTCCTCTGCCCGTACTGTAGGTAGGAACTAGAGGAAGTAGGCTATTGGTTTTCGATCCTCACCCCAATTTGAAGTTGAGTTTTAAACATATATATATATATACACGTTTTGAGAAACATGTCAGTGTGTGTGCGTGTGTCTGTGAACAGTCTAGCTCCAGAACCTTTTGAGGATGTGACACGAAGGTTTTCTATAACTTTATCTTTTTGAGGGGACTTTACTTGGAAAAAAATCGTTTTTCGAGATTTTCTTTAAATTTTGTACTTGGGGTTTTTATACCAAAAGATAAAACTTTTATTTGAAATATTTGTTCTAAACAATTCTCTGAAGGGTAGTTAAAAGTCACCCACTCTGAACATGCGCTCTCTGCAATTCGGCCTCTTGTAACGAAAAATCGTATAAAAACAAAATTCTTTATTTGGGTAAGGTATCTTCTGGGGATGTGAAACGAAGATTGGTGACGACTTTATCTTTTTAAGGGATTTTTTATGAAATAAATCTCACTTGTCACGATTTTTTTTAAAACAGCTCTAATGATTTTGTATAAATTTTATACATGGGTGATTATACTAAGAGCTAAAAAGTATATTATGGATGTAAAAATCCTTTTCACTAGAACTCTTATACGATAAATATGTTCAAAATAAACTGTGTATTTGTACTTACCAAAAAACACATGGTGGCTGTATGTTATTTCATGAAATTGTAGTTCATACAGATAACAGTATGGATTCCAACTTTTCTCTTTAATGCTACTTTCCGATCACTTAACTCGAATAGTTTTTCTCGTAATTTATATTATTTATTTCTTTGCTATATATTCTTCCAGACCTATGGCCTTGACTGTAATCGTGCTACTTATTATTTATTACTAATGATATTGTGATTATTTAACGATAGTTTAAATTTAGTTTTTAAGTTTTTTAACATTACAAAAATTGAAACATTATTTTCCAAGTTACCGTGACATATTTCTGCAAGAGTCAAAACAGTGATAATATGTTTTACAGATATCTGTATTAAAATATTGAAATATATATTATGAAGAATTTTATATGCAAATTTGTAGAGTCAATATATATATTATATATTTCTGATCACAAATTCTTTAAAAGTCTAACCAACGCACTCAATTTGCCACCTTCACCGGCTGTTGGTCACTAGAGTGAGTGAATGTTATGTAGAATTACGTACTTGCTATTGATTGTTGGTTTTTCCTAGCATTCAGCTAAGTAATTTGATCCAACAGCATTAACAATGTAATTTCTGCTATGAAATTTCTCTACTTACAAACAGTCGATCGAAATTGTTCTTCCTTGTCACCAAGAAGTTGTGTTGGGATACTTAAGTAAAGTTACTTGATCGTGTTTTCAATAATTACTATCGTTAGGCTATTAACATTTAGGATTTTAGGTCTGTAGATTACACATTTTATAACATATTTAATGGCACAGGATTATTTCCATCTATTTGCATGACTTTCTTTACTGTAATACAAGGAACATTACTATTTTTACTACTGTTGCTTAGGGCCCGGATTTTTAGGATTTATAAAAGGTACATTAGTCTTTTATTTTCGTGGAATAGCCCTTTTTGGGCTTTCAACAAACTATTTTAGCCGTTTTAGTAAAATATATAATGAGCACTAATATTAACACCGAAAATTTTATTATAATTTTGACACAGTTATGCTAGTTTTTTACAAAATAAACAAGTAACTATTCCTTATATCGGCACTCGAAAATTAGCATAAAAATTGAGATATTTACCCATTAATGATACAATTATTCAATGCACCATTCAATTCACTTCCGATCTACAAAAGTAAGTAGACTCGAGTGTCACGAATTTGTTCCTGTAATATACTTCTCTGTCGTTGATCGGCAACTTGTTATTTTAAAGTTGAAATGACAATGGATTAGTTGCAGATTTCAAAGTATTGCAGGCGGCTCCTCAAGTTTCCTGCGGCGGCGAGACGGTACGTTTTCTAGTTCCGAAGACAAGCGACAAAGCGACATATACATTGTTAATTTCATTGCGTTGTTCAAATTTATTTTTATTATGTCTTTCCTTAAAATGCACAAATTCACATATTTATTTTCCTTTGTATCATTTGGAAATTCTATTTAGAAATAATCTTTATCTTCAAGAGTCCTCTTTAGTCCCTAGTTTTTCAGCAAAAGTCCTCTTTAGCCCTAGTTTTTCTGCAAAACTCCTCCTTAGCCCCTTTTAGGACCTTCAGTCCGATTTAGCCCTTTTAGGTTCTAAAAGATTCGTATATTCAGAAGCAAGGAGCATGAAACAGAAAAATACGTTAAAATATTCTAATTAGGAACCTGGGGAAAAATAGGTTAAAACCTCCAAATCCGGGCCCTAGTTACGATACACCGTAATATTCTTGATCATCTTACTAGCTGAAAGTGCCACCCCACTCTCAATCCATCCATTTGACCCAATACAACTTCTCCGGTCCAAATTCCCAAGTAGAGGTTTTTACGAGTCTAGGTTTGAGTGAATAAAGTTTATACGAAAAATAAGCTACATATTATAGTGCATGTAAGGTAAATAAATGTTTTATACTTTTGATGTAAATAAATAACATTAATTACCAATATTTTAGGAGAAAACTTCACCTTACATGTGGCTGGAACCTTGACCGTCGGCTTTCCGAGCCGATGCTCTACCAACTGAACTAGGCAGAGTTCGATTCACGGCGCCAGATGGGATCTTTTTCCTATGATTAACCCTTAATTGTTGCTGACCTCAATAAAAGGAATTATATATTGTATAATACACTCAGACAGTACTAAGTAAGCAACGATGAAGAGAGGACGTGTGTAAGAGGTGCTGCTAAATGATTGAGGAAAAGCGACATATGGGACAATGGGTGTTGATATAACAGCGTATAGAGCCAGAATTGGCTCCTTTGGGGCCGAAAGGAAGATTGGGAAGAAAGGGCAAGTGAGAAAAGAAGACTTAATTAATGTGCTAGTTTATGCAACATTACTTATGGTCCTTTTAGTAATTGGAGGAATCGAGCTGAACCCAGGCCCGGCCGATAGTCAAGACAACGTGGAAGAGATATTTAGAAGGCTTGATGGCATGGAAGACCGAATAGGGAATAAAATCATCGAGGCGGGGAAAGAAGTTCAACTCGAGATCAGAGAAGAGCTTAAAGGAATGAGGAGAGAAGTGGAAAATCTGAGAATAAGAGTTGCGAAACTGGAGAATAGACATCGCGCATTCAATCTAGTTTTTACAGGAGTGGATGAGAGACGAGGAATATGGCCTTTGCAAGAGGTTAAGGAAATTCTGGAGAACAAGATGAAGATTGAACTGCAAGGTTGGGAAGTGACCGAAGCATTTCGAGTTGGAAAGAGGCTGGGCAGAAGAATGATAATCGCAAGATTTGCCACGTCACAGGTTGTCCACGATGTATTAAAAAGATCGAAGATGTTACAAGGAAGCGACATTTTTGTGAATAAAGATCTCTCAGTTGAAGATAGGGGCATTAGGAGACAATTAGTACACAGATTGAAAGAGCTAAAGCAGGCAGGGAGAAAAGCCTACATACGCAACCTACAACTTTGGGTGGATGGAAAAAAAATAGTGGAGAGCGAAAAGGTACTAAAGAACAGCAACAAACCAAGGAAGGAAATGCGTCAGCAAATAGCTGCAGTGAAAGAATCGCAATACGTAGGAAACGAGAGGGTGGAACGTCCAGCTAGCCGCGTGCGAGGATCCGACGTATGTCGAGGTGTCAGCGATAGCAATCAAGGCCAAACACCATCAGCTTCTTCTCGAGATATGACGTCACCACGGAGGGATAGAGTATCACCATCATGTACGAATCAGCTGGTCAGCCAGGGACGGGAAAGAGCAACATATAGTGAAGAGAAATTACCGAGTAAGAGAAGGCCTATCAGATTTTCTATCCCAGTGGGGCCATGGTCGAAACAAAGTTACACAGATGATAAAACGAGTAAGGGGGGCGGGAAAACGGAAGGGATTGAATTAAGGAGTAAAAAGAAATTACAAACTTTTAATCTCTTGTAGGGATCAGTGTCCAATCGTTGCTAAAATCAACACCGCTGGAATATGCGTCTGGTTTTTTTTTTTAGCGTGCAACAGATAGTGAAATTAAAGCAGTGTGAACACATAAGCGAAAATAAAATTACAAGAATGTGGCAGCTAAATTAAATAACCAGTGAAGTGTAATGCGTTATGCATAGAGAGTCTGAGTAGTTGCTAATACGAATATTTTTTTTAATAAATGTCATTATAATAAGTTTATTTATTTAGAGCATTTCTTAACGGCAAGAGTAACAGAATATAATGGTGTCATAATGTGAACAGAAAGAAGGCATATGAACATAGTTCAAAAGGAAACTTATCTCTATATGTTTACACACACTCCATGAAAATGTATTATGGTGTTTAAGATGTCTACTGGTAAAATGGCTTGCGTCAAATCCGGTAGACTCTTTTGTAAATTTTTTCTTAGTACAATAAATATCATATCAATACACTCAGACTCAAAATATTGTGTGATATTATTATACATATTATATAATAATGATAATAATAATAATAAAAATATTATTATTATTATTATTATTATTATACAGTATTTTGAGTCTGGGTGTGTCTGTTTTCGGCTTTCTGTATGCAGTTTACTGAGTCGAGAGCTTTAAAAAAGCAACAAGTACAATGAATAACTTGCCTCAATCCTCCTTTACTTCGTACTGTATATTTATTATCACATCTTCCGCTGCCATTATTGTTTATCTATCCTTCTAAATCCGAATTTTTTGTTTGGGAACTTCTCTTCGAGCGTGAGACTGATTCTCGAGACTGGGAATAATTTTGAGAGCACCTCAAGGTCTGGTCTTTCCAGGGCAACGCCCCGGTAAGCTTCCGGGATGCTTGGATCCCCCTACGTCTTTATACAATATCTTATATGATTAATGTTCACCATTAATTTGATATTTTCCCAGTGTTCAAATATTTATTACACCATGATTTTGAAGGATCTGCTTCAAGTGCTCAATGCATATACCATCCGTACCGGGTGCCTTCCCATTTTCAGTTTTCTTGTGCCCACGTCTACTTCGTCCTTTGTAAAATATAGGGAGGGATTATTGCCGTTAATCATTTCTATGAAATTACGTCTCGTTTCCTTGTATGCCACAATTCTATTGATGTGTGTATCCCATTTTTGCAAGGGTAAATCCGTCGCAAAAGGGGTTGTGTTTGACATATTGCTTGAAAAGAAAGTTCTTTGCTGCGACTGCTTCTTTATTCGCTACTTCCTTCTAAGTATTATGCCTTCTCTTATCACCAGTGTTTTGTATTCTTTTCTTAGTTTCTGGTATCCATCCAGAATTTTCTCGCAGGCTGATGCTATGAGTAGGGATAGGATAACAAATTCCTGAAAGTAGTGACATCAACTTGTCAAGTTGAACAGCCCTCGAGCGCTAGAACGAGTTAATGTTATCGAAAATTACAAGCTTGTCATTGATTTTCGGTTTGTTACTAACATTTACCTAACCAATTTAGATCTATTTTCTTTAAGAATTGCCTTTAAGTGGTTTGAACTGGAGAGGTAACAACTATAACAGCTGAATTATATTATTCGTGTGGGACTTGCGTACTTACATTATAAAGCAATAAGGAATAGTTACCCATCATTCTGTCAATATTTTACTCTACTTAATTGTTTCCGTGTGCCTTAATTTTAAAGTTCAGTAGTTTCGAGAAAATTTTAAGGAACAACAGTTTCGTACTGTAATGCAAGAAGATAAGAGAAAGCTGTTGAAATCTTCAATGCCACACTACAATAGTATAACATTTGTATGACTTTTATTTTCGATTTACATTGTTTATAAACATACAAAACGCACTCATACACCATACTATACTTCCTAGATTTTGATTATTTATGTATGATATCTATTGTATTTGTTTTTTGTAGATTTATTTTAATGTATTTTGTATTTATCCTGGTTGAGTGGAAGATAAGGCCCTATGGCCTTAACTCTGCCAGGCAAAATAAAACATTATTATTATTATTATTATTGAATATCCCCCAGGAACTCCACATTCAGATTGGCCCATTTGTACCCAATAATATTTGTTGACAATGTACTGCCTCCTTCGCCATTGTTCATGAGCGAATAATATAGATCCACATTCACTCTGAAATAATTCACTTATTCCTGGATTATATTCATATCTGTAGCCAATTTACTTTGCAACTTTAACCAACTTCGTTTTGCCACTCATTTTAGCATCGAAATTTCAAGAATATTGAGAACAATTCTGGCTGTCAGCTCACTGAACTACAAGATTGTTAACTTATGTAATTATCGTCATCAAATCATCATCTTCATCATCAACATCATCATTAGTGTTCTGATCAATGGCAGGTCTTTAGACTTGGTCTTCAAATTTCGCTCTCCATTTCCTCCTTTGGCATCTTCTATCAGTAACCAGCTAAGTATTATTGACTACTGTTTAAGTTACTCCATAATTTTTAACGATATTTTATACTTAAATAAAAGGTTTATATCACAAAAATCAATTTAAAATGCTGTAATGCTAGATTTCTGGGGACTGGGCCTATTATGCGACCGTTTCTTAGGAAAATGTATTTAATTAGAGTAAGTTATGCATGATTAGATTATGCGTGAGATTGTCACAAAAAGGGGAAATGTTCTTTTGTGAGCATTGTATACATAGTCAGCAATGAGGAAAAGTTTCCTTGTGGGCACTGATAGCACAGTCAGTGATGTAAGGAAATTCTTTTGCGGTCAGTGTTACATAGTCTGACAAAGAGTTACCTTGCTGGCATTCTTTCTATAGTCAGAACCGAGAGGAAATGTTTACTTAGCGAAGGAAGAAAATTCCTTTGCGGACACTGTTAACATGGCCAGTGACTGGAAAGTTTCCCAAAACTTATCTTACAGTCGCCATTTCAATTTTCCTTATTTATTCTCATTCTTACTATACTTCTGTGTTGAATTTGAAAGTAAGGAAAATCACACATTCTATTGTATTTACCAAGCTTATAGATATATCATTTTCAGGTGGACTGACAGAATATCTAACGAAGAGGTCTTAGAAAGAATAGAGGAGCAAAGAAGTCTATGGACGACACTCATTAGAAGAAGGGCCAAGACTAGTGGGGCACATTATGAGGCATCCAGGCTTGGTCAACACTATATTAGAAGGAACAATAGAGGGGAAAAATTGTAAGGGAAGACCACGATTAGAATATGCAAAACAGATTATTGGCGATTTTGGATGTAAAAAATATGAAGACATGAAGAGACTGGCTCAAGATAGGAAGAACTGGAGAATTGCATCAAACCAGTTGTAAAACTGATGACTACAGAGAGAGATAGATATATACAAAGTTTGCTTTACAACATGCCAATATCACACTATTATCGGAAATTGAAGAAGTTTGGTGTTTTGAACAATAAAAGTAAAGCTCCATAATATCTAAAAGCATCTAATCTGTTTAAAAGAACTCCTATGGGTCAAAATTCCGGCACACCGGCGACGGTCACGGGCCTAAGTTGCAGTACACCTCCATCGTTAAATAACCATATACCTACCAGCATCTACTTTTATTAACCCCAACCTGTATAGACATGGACCTAGACGTCATTGCCTGAGTTAAATATCATCCGGTATCTGCTTAGTATTGGGGTACGCCGTAGCGTAGTGGTTGAGGCGCTGCGCTACAAACCGGAAGGTCTCGGGTTCGATTCCCGATGAGGTCGTTGAAGTTTTTCAATTGGCCTAATCCTTCTGCTGGCACTATGGCCCTGGGGTTGACTCAGCCTCTAACAGAAATGAGTACCAGGAGCACTCCTGGGGGTAAAGGCGGCCGGTGCGTAAGGCTGACAACCTTACCACCTTCACGTGCCGAATGTCCAAAATCTGGGAGCCTCAACCTCCTGGAATCCTCTGGGCCTCCATGGCCTGTATAGGGATCACTTTACCTTTACCTATCTGCTTAGTATTAGGGAGAAGTAAACTATAATTTTCTCTTTCAGATGTACGAGTATTCAATTTCGAGTATACTAATGACCATGAATCAATGTGTATTATTTCACACCTGAATGACAATTTCGGACAAGGGGTATTGTCAATTCGAGAGGCGTATATATTAAAAACATTCTGTAGAGTATAGTGCCATTTCTATGATCGTATTTTATTCCGAGATGATAAATTTAACTTTATTCATAGTTTTATTAAAGTTTTAGTATTGCTGTTTATGTTAAATATTATCTAAGTATTATTTTACAGGTTTTTTGTTTATACTAAATACCTACTATTATTTATATGGTATCTCATTATCTTTTATTAACTGGTTAGGACTCTGATTATCTGAAGATAGTATAACATTTTAATAAAATCTTTCCCTCGAAACACTTGTACTGTTTTCAGTTGAAATTCATTAGGCCTATAGGCTATTAAACTGGCCTAAGTCTCGTAATATCTTCAAACGACCTCTTCAACTCTTTCGTAGACGCCTTCAAATTTTAAAGAGTACAGTGTCCATCTCCTATTTGAGGTCACCAGTCTATTTAATCCACTGATGGAGAGTAAGGGTTAAGAGTGCATTGTGGCTATAGTACATTACAGATGCAATTCTTGTCCATATTCCCTTGAATGTGGGTCAAGTCAAACCCGACCTTGCCCATGAAACGCGAGCTTGTGCCTTCAGGCAGTCTGACTTTCTCCTACACGATACCTCCTACTGTGCATGTATGTACAAGTAGCACCAAATCTCCAATACAAAAGTTTAGATGAATTCAGATATTCTTCTGTTCAGTTAACATCACATATATCTGTTTCAGTCTGCACTAATATTAATATTATTGCAAGATAATAAAATGAAGCAAACTTATTTAAGGAAGAGACCTATGGAAATCTCTAGACGAGATCTTAATTCATAGTCATGTTCAAATTTCGTTCAAATCTGGATTATCTCCTAATTTAAACTTAAATTCTATAATAAACCTATCAGAGGGTATTAATTTTTCTCCTAGTTTTTAAAAACATTTCTTGATCTAACTCCATGGCAGTACATCCCATGACGAGACAAGGCTTAGACGCCGTGCGCCGTGCGCCGTATACACTGCGATCAGAATATATGCTTTCCCTCGTGGCGTAGGGTCCGAACTGGCTAACCGGCTGAAGAGCGGCGTGCTTGCCATTAGGGAATACACTACGGCGGAAAGCAAAATTGACCTTATTGAAACTATCTATCTCCTTTGATATCAGTAAATGGCAAGATGAAGGCAAGTAGTCAGCATCAGCATGCCTACAACTGCGGCAATTATCGGTCTCCGTGACCGGAATCTACGTGTGTAGTATATTGTTTAAGAATATATTTTGTAAAGTAATTCAAATGTAAAAAAGAAGAACCTGGTAGAACGGTTCATTAAAACATTTTAAGGTCACCCTGTAAAGTTTATGACGTATTATTCACTAGTGTACGAGTTCATTTACTAAAAACACTGAAAGTGAATTAAGATATCGTGAAATTCATACATTTTCTTCATATGTTGGCTTCCCAGACAAATTTCCTTGTGTCAAATTGATGGCTATGGCTAGATTTGTTGTTTGACGATTCGGTTCCAATAACTAATACTGATTCAACGCCATTCTAATGTAATTGTACAGTACATTATATTAAACTAAAAGTACTTGCGGTAATACATACAGTTTTGTGATACAGGCATAGAACGTATAAAAGCATGCTATCATTACGTTTACCAGAAGGATGAGTTCAATATAATAATAATAATAGAATAATAATAATAATAATATAACAATATAGAAAATATTAAGGAAATGATTATGGGGGGAAGCTGTGAGGAATATTATATCGTTGAGATGTTGAAATAATAATTGAAATAATTTAGGGATGTGCCAGGTGTAATAAATCAGGCCTACATCAATTGTGAAATTTATAATACAATTATTTAATGTTTAATTCTGTTAATTCAGGGCCATTGCTTATAAAAGTATTGAAAAGCTTTGGTTATTGTATAATAATAATTGACTGGTTCGATTAATTTATTATAGAGATTTCTTCGCGTACTGTATTCATGACATTCTGAACTTTATTTTATCACATTCTCTCTCTCTCTCTCTCTCTCTCTCTCTCTCTCTCAAATCCTATGCCCCCATGTTGGGACGAAGGGCCTCCAAGTGGAGGTTTACCTATGTGAATTTTGTTACGCTTATTTTCCCAGAGAGGGCAGAGGGACAGGTGGTAAGCCCATCGCCTCTCAACCCCCCTCCGGAAACTAAGGTGAATGAGCCGAGAAATTTTGTTCAGAGGCCCTAATTTAGGCTTGGAGTTCTTTAACGTGACGTAAATCTACGACAGGGGCCCCCCAGCTTAAAGTCCCTCCCGGAGGGAGGAGAATTTTTACGTCCTGTAAAACCCATTGGCCGGGTTTGATCCCGCGATCTTCGGATCTAGAGACGGGCACGCTACTTCTAGACCACCGCAGCCGACATTTTATCACATTAGTAATATTAAATTCCAATACATATCCCTTTTACTCTATTGACTAGCTTGAACTTCGTGTACGTTCAGTAACAAACAAAACGTAGTTATAGGCTACTGATAAAGAGAAGAGAAAAACGCTTCTTGCCTTCTTTCTAAGATGAAAATACAAAACATAAAATACTGCATCACAGCGATAACAAAACCTAAGGTATCATTTTCTGCTTCAGACAGTAACAAAAGATGAGGATTATTTCATGCAAATAAGAATCACTGAAGTGATTAAAAAGAATGAGATTTGACTAATTACCCCATATGTCAATAGCATATTGTGCATGTCAGAAACATTCTTCGTACAGTAGATTATGAAATATATTTTATACAACCTTAGTTCTTTCTAAGAATGGTCTTAATTGCTTTTTCAGTGCACATAAAAACCACGTAAATCCGTTCAAGCATTCAGACTGTCACAAACAGACAGATATCTGTAAAATAACTTGCGTATCTTTCTTATCTCCATTATGCAAGTAAGAATGTTAATCATTACATTTTTCATCCAAAGGTTTTTAATGAATGTAGTCTATAAGACTGCTTTTTAAGACACTTAAAACAATTTTTTTATCAAATGATTATATCGGGCATTATTTTAATATTCTTTTATTATAAACATTTTACCCATACATGTAAGATCCTAAATAATATGAATTGTAGCTTGGCCTATTCGCTATTTAAAAATTATCAAAGACTGTATCTTTCGCCTCCTCAAGCACGAAAATGCGATGCTGAGTTTGAGCCTGAGGATTAGGCATAGGTTCTCAGCCGGCAGTAATGTGTGCACTGTGTTGCATGTTGGAGATAATGTGAAATGTGCCGAAATTTTCAAGACAAATATCGACTTTAGTGCTTTCTTTTTTAACATAATTTGATCAGGAAAAAGTTGTTCAAGGAGACACAAGTAGAGAACCTGTCTATTAAAATATGCTCAAAATAACTGCACGCCGTAGTATTTTTCATATCAGTAAGTCACATATTCGTAATCACATGACGTAATAATTTAAGGGAAACTTACGCAGTTCTGTCCAAAGCATTTAGGATGCTGACATACATTATGTTTTCACTACTATCTTCCTCGTGCCTGTTCTAGACTGAATTCGCATCACTCATTTCATTTCACTTATTTGAATGATTAATAAGGATAATGAATTTATTTGACTGTATATTTTTGAATCATTGTTTAAAAGCTAAAAGTATGGATGTAGGCCTAAAGCTTGTTGCAATAGCAATGTTTATAAACTTACTGAGAGAGAGAAGAAAATTCATTAAGCCGAAATTTCATGTGTCTTATTCGAACTATTACTACCGGCGTTATTGTAATGGGAAGTATATTTAGTATTAGGGTAATAATTCTGGGACGGTTTTTTTTTCTTTCAGTTCAAATACAAAATGTTATTGTTGTTGATCGGGTGCTTCGCAATTGAGGGGCTGTGCCAAAATATTATTAACATGAAGTTAATTGAAAAATACTCAAGGTATCTTCCAGCACTCTGAACGATATTGTCATCGACATTCTAAATTATTCTCTCAAGTTCCTGATCATCTCTTTCGTAGCTTGAACAGATCTTGTAATTTAGGATTTAGCCTTGAATATACAGTAACACTTTTTTAAACTTATACAAGGTATAATATTTGTTTGCAACATTTTAGAAAAGTTGTGGTCAGTTTTGTGTATTCTTATGAATTTTTTAACAAAAGGGATTAAAATATTTTATTTCATGATATGGTTGACAGAAATTTTCGTAATGGGATTTGATATTCATAATTACTAATTAGGCCTCTACCCCATATCGATTCTTCCCTTATTTTATTATTGTTGTACATTATTACAACTGATAATTAATTGGTTTATTTAATTGGTTTACGTTTTAACAGATATAGAAGTGCACACGCTTTAATACACTTATGTTTTACTTTACTAAATGGATCAAAATACCAAAATTATTAGGAAGTATAATATGGATATATATTACTTTATTTTTATATACATTTATATATTTGTGTGTGTAGTGATTTCCCTTATATTTTTTTCTGTAATTTTTCAATATTTTCATTCCGGTACTGTATTTCTATTACAAATCTTCTACGTGTCACGTAGCAATTATCTCAAGGAAGACGTCGTATTGTATGTAAGCTGCCAGCTATTAAAAAAAGCTTATTTCTGAAGTACTTTTTCTACCAATTAATTACCTGAGGTGTTGTATGGATGAACAAGAAAGTACTACGAAAGTGAGTCTGATTCCTGGAAGTGTAGCTTTTGTAATATGCCAACTACAATTTATTTTAGTGTCTCCTGTTCATTTGTCACGCAACTGGAAGAACACTTTCTGTTTCACTGTTTGAGATGTAGCAGATATTATGATATATAATAAGTGATTTTTGATCCTTGATTATTGTCAAACTAAATTCATAATTAGGTATAATTGTACGATACTAGTGGATGCCCGTGGCTTCGCCCACGATAATTAATTAAAAAATTAAAAAATAAGAGTATAATAACTATTAAAGCATTATATTTATTAACACTTGCACGCGAATCATTCATAAACTAAGCCATTAATAATTAATGAAACAGCTAAAATTCCGGCTTCAGAGTACATTCCACGATTAGAAAGCGCCGCCTGAAAAAACGATCTCAGATTCGATTATGCAGTTCCAAAGCTAACTGTGAACACATAATACGTATTGTTTCTCAACTGTTTGTTGACAGATGAATATGAGCTAACTGTGAACACATAATACGTATTGTCTCTCAACTGATTGTTGACAGATGAATATGATGTGAATTTTATTTGATCAATTCAGTGTAATTTTCAGAAATTATATAATGTTACAAGGGAAGGATTGGTTTGTTTGGATTTTTATTATCAGCGATAATTCAAGAGTTAAACCATCAATATTTTACAGCTGGTGCCCCCGGCTTCGCCCGCCATTATTAATTGACTCCAGTATTTTTAAGAAATTTACACTGGTAGTTTATTAAAAATGTTTGTGGTTCAGAGCTATGAAAATTGTAAGTAAAAATAAAATTAGAATATTTGTTCATTGTGTTCATTTCACTTAGGCTTTATATAATAAAAAAACGGATTTCCTAATTTTGTACTCTTTGTGAAAGTTTACACTGCCAGAGACGAACATCGCCGAGTATACCCGATGTTTCACGAAGCGGGCGAGCGAGTGAGCATGCTATTTAGGGCCGTTGAATTGTATAAGAGTAGATATCTAGTTTGATACTCCGCACTTTTTAAGATATAATTTTGCAATTGGCCGTAATAGCCTAACTTTGTAAAATTAACTACCTCATCACAAAGATAACGAAGAATACGGGTAATTTACGTCATTTTTCACTACTTTCCAGCTTTGCTATTGAGTTAAAGGGAAATGGTTACATGGTATACGAAGAGGCACAAGGCGTTTCCAATGGCAGACGAGGCATTATTCCCTTCAAATCCTTATCATCTGAAGATTTAGACTGGGCACTTCGATTAAGTTAAAAAGTAATAGTAACAATAGGAAAAAGTATGTTAATAAAGATTCAGATGTATGAAACACCTGCATATTAAAAGAATACCTTATAAATAGCAGGAGCTATAGGAACCATTTCCCAAATATTGATCATTTTTTTGAATAAGTTTAGCTTCCACATAAATGTTCTAGACAGAGATGTGTCTCAGTTATGTTTATGGACTCGATTTTTTGTTTATGTATTTGTTTCCTTTTTGTTTATACATTTTGAGAAGTGAGTGTAATTTTATTTTGCTAAATTTATTCAATGCATGTGTATTTGTGGTAACTTTGTTTGTCATTTTGTACATTCTGGGTGTTAGAAGACGGAATAAAGAAATACGAAAATAATATTTTGTTTTCTTTGTTTCAGGTAATGTTTCTACTGCAGTCTATCAAGAAATACATGCAAGTAAGCAAAGATTGAATATACGCTAGGCTATATTTTCGAACAAGAAGTACTTTCTTGTGAGTCATCCAAACGATTTACAGCCTCCATTTTTCAATTAATTCATGGGTTAGCTATATAATAATTTTTATGAATTTTGGTTTTAGAAAGAAGAAATGTTTAGTATATAAATGCACAAGGAAAATGGTATTGTTAGTGTCAAATGGTAATTAGATTATGGTTATACTATTACAAGGTTTCACTTATAAGAAGTTTTATGTTGTAAAGCTCTGTACGTTTTACATTTTCTTTTCAGTTTTCTCTCTTAAAGGATTGTAATAACTTACAATAACCTACTTAAACGTTAGAAGAACACTAACAGTAAGCGGTTGTAGAGCGATATGTTTCAATTATATTTTGGAACCAAATCCTAGGAATTATATTGAATATTCTGTCAACAAATTTGAAATATTTAAACAAAGCATGCCTAAACAAGCCAAATTACCTTTCGCCTCAAAGAATAAAATATATTTATTTGAAAGTAAACAACTTTTGTATACTATAAAATATCCATAACTATACTTTCGCTGATTGCTTGATGTCTACGGGCGGTTCTAAAAGTTTAAATTTCAATCGTGTTATGTGATGTTTCGACAAATCTCTTCTTTCCAATGAAATAAACTTTTGCTTTAAGAATATATTTAACCCATCGACCCACTAGTGCGTTCTTCCCACGTTAAAATTCCCTTCTGAAAAACATTATTTGTAATGGCGAACACCGATAAATTTACAGGAGGTGCAGGTCCTTCGGGTTCCAGGTGGTTGAGAATCCCAGTCCCAGATGGTGGTATGATATTCAGCCTTATGTACCAGCTGCTTTTGCTTCTGATATTTTTTTCTGAAACATTAATATCAATTTATATAACAAACTAATTTTCTTTCTCGACACATAAAATAACTCAGGACCATGGTGCCATCAGAATATTTAGGTCAATTGAAAAATCCCAACGACCTCATCAGAGATCGAACCCGTTACCTTTCAGCGACCTTTCAGCGCAGATTCATGCGTACCCCCTCCCGAAAATTATAGTGTGATTTTATTCCTATGACCACATACTTCCTTCACGTCACATACCAGGCGAAGTTCACTTGCATCCTACCGTGGTACCTTGTTTAACCCTATGTCCAGGAAGCATTATTAGGAGTTTCAGTATTCGTTAACCAGTAATAGTAGGGACTTCAGAATCCTCTGATAAAATGGTTCGCGATCATCTCGTTCATTCGTTCAAAGGGTTCAATCTGCAAGCTATTGTAGTGAAGTGAAGATCCCCGGGATTGTAACAAGAGAAAATGGAGGAGGAGGAGGAGGAGAAGTAGAAGAAGAAGAAGGAGGAGGAGGAAATTGACAAATGAATGCAGGTGAAGGAAAAGGAAAAGAAGAAGAAGAAATCCTTTAGTTATTTCAGTTAGGCTAGCCTATATTTTGTTGGCATTCGAAAATATGTAATTTAAAAAAATAATAATAATAAAAAATAAATTAAAAAAACGTTATGGTGAATCATACATTTTGGAAGGAGGTGGAAAGACTCTTGAGAAACATTTCTCAACTTCCGCCGGGAGTTAAGTATTCTGTCAAATGCAGTTTTATCAGTGTCTCGAATCGCTCATATTGAATAGGCCTATAGTTCTTTCCAGAATATTTTATTTATGATTATAATTTTTAACATTTATTAATTTTGGAGCACTCGCAGACATGTTATTGATTATAGTATATTGCCCGTTCATTTGTAATTTGTGATCAGCCTTTTGATTGTCTCTTTAAGTGAAGTATAAATCCAGTGAAATAATTGATTAAATTGAAACTGACGTCTGCAGTATTTATGGAAGAAGAACGTTTTCTGCATAAAGGAAGGTGTGAAGAAGAATTTCGTCCATGGACGTTCGTTATCGACTGAAACAAACTTTACAACTAATAGCGGTAATTCTTATTCAGAAATAAGAAATTCTCCAAGTAGCACACATGCTTAGTTGCAAAGGTTCACCGTATAGGAGCAGCACTTGCAAAGATGTCATGATTACGGCAGGTTAAATTTGTGTTTTCATATAGTGAATTCGGTATACAACATATGTAATTTTTTAAACTTTGGCAAAAGAGCCAGTTGTTCGCACGGAGTGTAGACTATATAATTTTGCTGTATTTCTTATTTGATTGCAATTACACGATACTTATGTGTTTGCTGGTGCCTGTTTTAACGACATTATAATTCTCTTACAAACGTATATGTACTTAAAGAATATACAGAAAACAGGTATCTAACTATTAATAAACCACATTACCAAAGAAACTCTACCGTAAGTTGAAAATATGCTTTTCCTGTTAACAATTTAATCAGATATTGAAGATTTTCAACTTAAAAATACCTATATTGGATAATCAAGTATCATATTACATAAGTAAAATTAACAATAATAATTGGTTGGAAAAATATGGATGTGAATTTAAATAAGCACTCTATTTTTAATATTGAGAACGTACAGGGGATTCTACAACCCTTGATTCCTTTAAGGTTTGCAGTGATTAAAAGTTATCCAGTCACCTATAGAAGATCCATAGGAAGAATTGATAGGTTAAGTATGATATTGGTTGATAATTTTTCCCAAGATTCGCAAATTCTTTAACTACCACAAAGCTAAGAACGAGCCCAAAAGCTTTACTACTTTCCCAAGATAGACGCAAAACTTCATCGGTTTTGTACCAAAAAACCTTGGGTTTATCTCTTTTAGGCTAACCAGCCAATTTTTTGTGGATTAGCCTACTAATATATTACGCCTACATTACCTCAAATGTGGTGAGTGCAGTGAAAGAAAATAAAATGAGGACAAGACAGTTGTTAGGTGGACGCGTCTGGGAAATTATTTGAAGAGTGGATATTTTTCATGGTTAATATAAATTCTTGCCTGGTGGAAAAATAGTTTGCTTAATTTACGGATATTCAGAAAGTGATATTTGCCGTAGAATAAAATAAATAAATAAAGTAATATAACAAATGGAGTGATAGGCCTATCATGGCACTAAAATGCTAGATAGAAATTTCCTTATCAGAGGGCTTAAGAAGTTTCAATAGAGGCATGCAGGGAACAGCATAAGTCCACTATCATTCCCTTTATTTCTCTTTCCCTCTCGGTTTCTTTCTCTCTCTCTCTATCTGTCTCTACCCATTCATCTAACTACCTGTCTAGCTATTCCACGAACATTACTCACGGGAAATCAAAATTAGCCATGGGAAAAATGAATTTATCAGAAATCATAATTATATCTGATGTAATAATATCTGCTCATCTGATTTAGTTCCATCTTTAGCAAAGCTTTGTTTTTCTGCTTATTGACAGACCACATTTATTTGTCTATTTTAGTGTTTCAATGTATAGAGATCACTCCGCAGCGATCAATCATTCGATCTTACTTCAATGAATCATTATACACTTCTTTTCTAAAGTCAACTTCAATTAACTTTATATTGTAAAGTCAACTGGTTTCTGCGAGAAAAAAAATTCAAAACTTCACTCTCAAGGGATTGACCAGCTACAGGATTTGAATCTGAATCTCAAATACTAGTTCGCTATTTCCTCTTCAGTCACCTTATTCAGTATGATGGTTATCAATGTCTTATTTAGTATGTAAGTTCTGATAATTCCTTTAAGTTATTCTTATACAATAAGTATTTTCCAGAATATTTCAGATCACCTAATTAGAATCTTGATAAGATTATGAGCTTAAACTTTATAGCAAGAACTCCTTCTGTAATCCTTTGTTCTTTACTCGTATCCTATTCAAAATGTGTTTCTGAATGCCTTTCATACAAAACAATAGCTACATTCTTCTTATCGTATTAGTACATTGTTTATAATTTGCTTTGTTCCTATTTTATATATTAAAAATGAATTGTTATAATGTAGTTTATTAGCCGGTCACACTCCATGGACCTAATTTAATGTCACAATGTGTATTGTTTCAAGGAAACAAATAGAGGTTACCTATTTTTTATTGTTGAAATCTGCAGAAGAATGAACGATTTTATTATAACCATTAAGAGATAAAAGTTAAGAACGTACATACATACACAAAGTGTTCGTTAAGGTACTTGGATATCCAAAAAAGGGATTCAAAGGAGCTTGTCTATCTCTGTACATAAGGCAGTTTTTAATATTTATCACTTTTTGTTAAATAGAACCTTGAATTCAGAAAAAATAGTAATGTCATTTACAACATAGGTAAATTTTTTCTTTGATTGTATCGTTAAGAATAAGTAGATACCGTTTAGACCGTGAATTATAAATTGATTTAGATATATTGCTCTTAGGCTACCCTTTCATCTAGCTAGGTGACTGAAGTCTGGCCGTTCCAAGAAGGAAACCTGAGGTAAACAAAAATCAGTACAACTGTCTCACTCTAGCACATTACTCGTATTACTTAAGAGTGAGACAGATATACTTTTTTAAATTCAAGTTTCCTTCTTAGCTTGTCCTGGGTATAGTTTAGAAAATTTCAGAAGACTACACTTCCTCCATCTTCAGGGAATTCTGAAGTGTTGAGTGAACAATGTGCTGAAATATATAATTACCCAAGTTGGGCAAAGTCAAACCAGTCAGGAAGCATATATTCTCTGTTCAGTCCTTCCCAGACTCCTACCGTTCGACAAATCCCATCGCGAACCCCCAACGAACCCCCCTACCTCCAGCAAGCCTCTACCATTCTTGGTGTGTGCTACACCCTCAGTAAGGTGCCTCCTTGGAGCTCCCAGGTCCGCGACACACATCATCAGCAACTTCTTGACTCCCTATATCAGCGGCTTCAACCACCATGAATGACACGCCCGCCTGCCTCGGGATTTTAACCAGGGACCGCTGGACCAATAAGCTTTGCCATATTTACAAGGATTGCGATACACGCCCGGTAATCTTCGGCTATTGTCATCTTTCACAGTTCATAAGAAATTCCTTATTTTTGGCTGTCGTTTAAACATCACTTTAAAATTAATTAAATTATCGTACAGAAATCGTCTTAAAGTCCAAACTTGCTATTTCGACCGAAAGTCGTGAATTGGTGTACTATTTAATGGATGTACTCGAAACTTGTTTATATTTATTTATTGATTCCATATTTATTATTGAATGACTAAGACATCATTTACATACATAACTACTTAATAACGTTTCCACAATTCGTTTTCCTGAATAACGATTTCTACAGGATGGCCAAAAGATAAAGTAATATAATGAACTTAAATTTAGAACACTATTACTTGCATCATACAGTATGTGTTAAAATTTGTTTCAGTGAGGGATGCTATAACCAGGGATTTTAATCTATTCTAACCTTAAGATTGTTCAAAATACAACTTCATTTCCTAGAATGGCAATGACGATGGATAATGACAGTGAGATAGCATTATGAAGAGACAAACGCATACTTTCTCTGTGGGCGTGATGGGAAGACCAATCTCGCAGTGAGAGAGCACTTTATTATTGAAGGCCCTGGATCTTCTTTCAGAACAGCTGGTTACTCCACTTGCATGCCAAGTGAGTTCCTCCTGACGCATTGACCGACCCGCACGACACAATCTTCACGCGGGGAAATGAGAGACCTCTATTGATTGACGTCTGCATTACTTGCCTACGTGATTCAATGCCATCATTCGTAAATATCTTTCACGGAACTTATTCAACCTATCGTTCACGATTTATATATTGGTAGTATGTAACCATTTGTCTAGTGTTACCCACATTGACTTTCTCTACCCTAAGTGTTAAAATTCATATTGGTTGTACCTCTGAGTTGATCAATAAAATAAATATTATGTAAAATCTTAATCTTTTTTTAAATTATTTAGTCTAGGCCTCTCGGTTTCATGCAACCATCTTATAACAATAAGATTACCTGAAGATGGTTGTATGAAACCGTAGGGCCTAGGCTACATAAACAAAAAAGATTGAAATTAAGGTTTTATACAATTACTAACTTAAAGGGCCCGGCGTCGCTCGAGTTATGTATTTTGACATTCGAAATTAACTTATGAAGGTCTTTCGATTTTCAAACTCTAGGTTCTTAAATAGGTATGTAGAATTTGAAATGAAGTACGACTTATCACACCCAAACTATTCCCTCAGGTAACGCTTGATATAGCTTTTTATGGCTCATAGAGGGTATAAAACCGTGGGTGTCGGCATGCTGACCACATGCCCCCCAATCCTGCCATCTGCCTACGGGAGATGACGCAGCGGTCGGGTGGTAGGCCAAGTCCCTCCAGGGATGTAGCGCCACGGAGTTTAGTTTAGAAGGTATAAAAGTTTACTGTTGTGTAACGGTGGTTGTAGTTTCTTTATTAAGATCTTGTTCATAAAGCTTAATGAATTCAATTTCCAACTGAAATGCAAAGACAAGGACTTGGGGTAAATTATATTTCATGTTCAAGCATTTTCAAGAAAGGTTGAGTTGTGGGAAAAGAACCTCATCCGAGGTGATGTCATAACTTTTCCCTTTTTGAAAGAGAGTCTTGAAAAACAAGGATTCTTTACAATCCTACTGTGCCAAAAGAATATAGAAATTATATAAAGTTTGAGGGAGCATGTTTAGATACGCTTTCAGGATTTCAAGAAAGTTTAACTTTTCGCCAGTTCATAACAACACCCTTTTATGGACATTGGCGTTGAAAAATTTTTGACTTACATCATGCAACATTTTAACGAAATTGGTCCGGCATCAAAAACGGAATTTATTACTTTTCTCTGTGATCTGTCTTTGAAATCTATCTCATAATTTAAATCTCTTTGGCCACTTGGACCCAAGGAAAAGTATCCTGTTTTGTTTCCTACTGCTCTTCGAGTAACGACATTGTTCAACTCTACATGTATTTTTTTATCTTGGAACGGAACATTTATAAAAAGCAAGTTCAGAAACAGACTTACTAATTAACATATGGACAACTGCATTCGAATGGCTGTGATTAACTATTCACCCAATAAAGAAATGTAGCCGAGAGTGTATATTTCTAATACTTGACACATGTCTAATATGTCTAATATTCTAACACATTTGTGTCAGTACAAGTAATAGAACAAAGCGTTGCTAAAAGTTATGTAATAATTCTAATAAACTTTTTTGTCAGTGTATTGAAATAATTTAATTTAAATTTATGTGTAAATTTTAGTCTTTGACATTGGTGACTCGCTACATATGGTGGGTTTATGAAGTAGCTCCATAAGTTGGGGAGTTTGCCTGTCCCTGGTCTAGAACGAATACGTTTCCAGAATTTTCTTTTCTGGTATAAAGGAGCTGGTTTTCTCTTTCCAGAGACTCACAAGATTACACACCACCACTCTTTAGGAGCCAGAACTCGTAACCGAATACAGTAGGCTATAATTTATATCACTCCTGAAACCTCTGTAACATGCAACCAACCATACCGGCGCACCATGTACATTTCCTAAGTGAAACTTCAAGAAATGAACGGATATTCATGAATATCCTGTATGAATAGAAAACCATTCTTAAATGGCTATTTTGCTTGGTTCTTTGCAATTTTATTATCCTGGTCAGTATTTTATTTCAGATTTGTTTGAGCCGTGTTGTTCGTAATTTTGTAATAAACCGTCTGATAAATTTAAGATAATATATTGCACTTTGAAAACAAAGATCTTAATATTTGCTGGTTGTACTTAAGAGGATATGCACCATAGGAAACATGAACATATATTTTGCACTGGTTAGAAAAATCGATCTTGTTACGCGATTTCGTGGATTGTCTCATCGCCTGGGGTAATTCCAGGAAAAGGGATGAAACAGCAGACTCCATATCCGTTCTTCAAAGTACTGAGCAACAAAATAACTTTTCAAAATCAGTCTTAAATTATCCTCCGGGCGGAAAGAAGTTTGGTACTTTCAGACATCAAACGAGTATACTGTTACATTTTCCTTATATAAAGATTGTTTTTAGCTTAACTAAATCGTTCCAAACTTTCCAAACTTCTTATATTCAAACAGAAATCGTAGATGCATATAAGAGACAGCTATATGCCTGAAAATGTTTAACCTCTTTTACTAATATTCTTTTGTATCATCTGTTTCACTATTTTCATTATTCTTGCTATCTCCATGTGGCACCATATTATTATGACTTTCTTACTTTAATTCACAATTTTGATACTTCATATATTGTTTCGCCAATTAACAAACTTGTTTACTGTTCTTGCCCAATTATATTAGTATTTGCTATCGAAGCTCGTTCAAACCTAATGTAAGACAATTCATTAAGACAAATATTTCACAATCCAAGTTTATAATGTACCTAGTTGGTATTATTCATACTCTGTTTTACTTTTCGTACATGCAGTACAGATATAATTGTATAGTTACTACCTTGATGGACCCATCACAGAATTTCGGGCTCATAGATGTTATGCCAATTTATGAAGGGAAAAGAACCAGAGAACCTGCTATTTCACGTTCGTTGCCCCGGTAAGAAAAATTTGAAAAGTAACCACAGACTTTCAGAAGATCATTCACTCAACCAATCTTGAAATATTTTATGGTATACAGAAACTACTTGTAAATACCCTATATGAGTCTTTAAATAATTTAGTTTGCCATGACATCCGACCAAGAACGCCATCAATTAATTCCACAATTGAAAAAGTTGTAGCCGGAAAAACCTGCTGAGAAATTATATTAGATCTGCATATAAATCATGCATTTTCATGCAGATCTAAGTGTATAATTATTTAATTATAATTTATGAACTTGCATGCAGAATCTACAGCCTAAACTCTCGTAGGTGAAAAGGGGCTACGTAAATTACACAATAAATAGCAGCATGTAGGTAATTATGAAAGTGGCAATAGTCGAACATGTTGCTGTCGTTTATTGGATGTACTCCAGAATTGTGACAGTAAGCATATAAAGTCTACTGTTATAATTTCAAATATATAATATATAAAAACCATCCTAGGTTATACATATAAAAACCATGAATACTGTTTCCGTGCGCTTCTAACACCTCCTATTAACAATTCAGTATTTTTCCCTCGGTTGCTACCGTGATTCATTTGTTTATGATTCGCAGAGATCTTATTTCTTTACATAGGTGTCCAGAAGGGGATCACTAATCTTGCCTAAATGGGAGAACTTTGAATGATTTGGACGATACTCACTATGCTGGGTTTTTTTGGGTTAGGGAACTGAGGTATTTTTTCCCGGGGCGACGCATTTTAATCGTGAAATGCACATCGAAGCCGGGTTTTTAGCTTTTTAACTGTCAATAGTTATAATAATATTGTTTTTGCATGATTTGGGCAAGGTTCATGAACCTGTGGTTCATTTTAATCGTTTCATTTCGAATCTGTATGTTTATACGGCAGCATAAGATTCGTTATGATTTATGACGTAATGTAATGTAATGTCATTCCTGCAATGTAAGTAAAAACGATGAAAATATCTAGGAGTTGAGCAAATAATCGCTGGCGAAGCCGCTGGCACCTGCTAGTGTACTATAATACCGTTTTATTTTATTGGTTATCATTCCATAATTTCCATAAACTACAAAAACCATGCATAATGTTTTGCGCTGAACTGATGTATCGTATGAAACGAAACCTCTAGAATACACTTTTATTGTAAAACGGTTATACGATTGTTTTTATCAAAATCTTGTATTCCTGCGACCTTTTCGAATATCCTTTGTAGTTGAATCCATCTGCCGTTACCCACCCCCTTTACTGCTTACCGCTCCATTTGGTCTGATATTCCCGTAGCGTAGCGACCTATATACTACCTCTCAGATCTGGAAAGGGAATGGATAGAAGGGGTTTGAGATGGAAGGAGTAAACTCCCTTCGTTCCCTAGCTATATAGAGAGAGATAGTAGTATATTGACCAGCCCTCAAGGAAGTTCTTACACAGAAAGGGAATTGTTCCTTCTTCTATATCTGTTTCTGGTAAACATTTCCCTCTGATTTAAAGGGAAGTCTCATTTCAAACTAGAGAGTTTTCATTCGTTTGTGATAAAATGCTTTCACAATTAAATAAGGTTCTTCGTGTAGAGGATTTCCTATTTACCTACGTTGAATTGTTGACTTTCCTATTAGGATTTTACTCTCTACCTAACCACTGTACTAAATTTTCATGACTTGGGACTAAAAACGAACATTTTACTACTATCTTTAAAATGTCCCAGATTGCTCTCTATGTCATTTCTTAATTTTCATAATTCAACCTTTTGGACATGACCTTGCAAGAGTTTAAATTCCCCACGATTAGTGGCGCACATCCATTTCCTTACGTTTTTCACGAGTTTCAATCAAAGGGGAAAGAAATGCCAAGTAGAATGTAGAGACCCGTGTTCGATTCTCGCTACCTCTTCAGGTTTATCTAAAACGGAGTGCAGTCCGCCTCATAAGGACAAAGGAGGAGATTCTTAAATAAAGAAGCAGTTTCGATGAATGTAATCGTCTTTAACGCCATTGGAAATCGTAACACTAACTTCGTATCTGCATACACCAAAATTCCAATGAATTGGAAAGGCGGAGGAAGGTGACGCAGCTGTTGCCGAATCTTTGTCCCTTTGAGAGATTATACTGCCATCGAATACAGTTTAATTACTATTAATTTCTATTAATAGTAAACTTCTGTTGCTACTCTGTTACGAGATCAGTTAATATTACTTGAAATGAAATTCCATTCTGTTTATTTAATTTACATTGTACTTTAATCACTATTCTGTAATATATATGTATATATTCATAAAATCGCAGAATATTGCTACTGTTGAGCATTACATGAGAATATTCTCTGACATCATGATTTGAACTCGTGACCTTCGTCTTTCAGTGCCGATGCTATTCCACTGAGCAAGCCAGAGTAGATTCACCTCTTAAAGAACGGTGGAGACCCGTCACAAAATCACCCATTTAGTGAATCTCACAACTCTGTATGTGACATAAATAAATGTCTTTCGGTGAGATCATGGAGTAAGTAATCATAGGATCGAAATTTCCATCTGGTGCCTTGAGTCAAATTCTGGCTAGCTCAGTTGGTAGAGCATCGGCATGGAAACCTGAAGGTCACGGATTCGAATCCTGCTGCCAGAGGAATTTTTCTTTCAAAATAGTCTACTGATCTTTACTTGCTTGTCATAATAACTGCGTTTTACTTTAAATCTAGGTCTGTAAGCTGAAATACAGCTCTCCCTTTGTCTCTAGAAAAATACTTTAAGAGAAGTCGTATGTAAAAATTATTCTTGAAATAATTATCTTCATTTCCAGTAAACCTGTTTCACATCAAAGCTCAGTATTTGAAATTGTAAGGCTTACAGTGGTTCCTAATTATCAGTGTTAGCGAGGTTTTGTTTAGTTTTTGTTCAGGTTTTCGAGCACGGAAGAAAAGTTCGGTAATTGTTTGCTCCATTCAGACTGGGAACAATAACACTCACATCTCTAGACGTGCACAAGAAGAGCAAAGCCTCATTGATTCCAGGGATTACGAACCAGCATATCATTCAATGGGCACGGACTTTTGTTATCAGACAGAAAGAACATAGAACATAAAAGAATCGTATTACTCGAATACCTATTAATGTCGTATTTTAACAGGTTTCATTTGTTAATACTTCACAGTATTCAGTATGTCACAGACTTCTCGTCATTGCATCTAAAATAATTCTACTTGCTACCATATGCTGTAATGAAAACCAGTATTATTACAACTTTAATATGTATTGTAATTCAATATCCAGAGCGAAATACTGTATATGTCATTTGATTAATTCCTATGCTATCAAATTTATCCCTTCAGCAGCAGACCTATAGAAAGCTACAAAATTAAACACAACGTTTTTACTTCATGAATGCACATCTAATTTTAATTTCCGTTTTGATTTGCACATTGTTCTTCATAACATTATTGGGCGAGTTCTTTATTTTATTGAACTATAATATTTAAATAGTGTATAAAATTTAGTTTTCCAAGATTACTTTGTCAATTACTAATATTATATTACATACACCATACACTTGTAGCAACATCAATTTTAACTACAGTACAAGCAATAATTAATGGCAGTATTAGTGGCAGTATAACTCGTTTTAATATTCTTTCCATCTCACAAACGCATAACCAAAACCTAAACTTATTCCCACTACCTAAAACATAATTCTACTCTTCATCTTTCAGAATGTCCATCCTTCGCTTTTGGAATTCATTGCCCCGTTAAATCAAAGACTGACGAAAAGTACACAATTTAGAAACAAATTGAATATTCATTTTATTAGTCATCAATTAGTTAGCATAAAATGTATATACTATTATTGTATTACATTTTAGCAGTAAGAATGTGGTTTTATTCTTTCAATTAAATTTTCTAATTCTGTTCATTGGTTACAAGAAAAACTGTCGTTTCATATACTAAACTGCCACAACTGGTGTGATTTATAATTAATTGTATAATTGAATAAACCACCAATATGTCATAAACTAAGGTTTATTGGATTTTTTTATTAAGGATTTGTTGCTGAAAAAAAAATGTTGTTCTATTAATCGGTGAGCTGCAGTTCGATACATTAGAATCGAAGAACTATAAACTATGAACTATAGAATACTAATACTAACTTTGATGACAAAAAGGTGGAGTTTACCTAGGTATTTAGGCCTACTTTAAGGATTGTAAAAAACTGAATATTGGTCAGAACGGTAGAAAGTTCAGATATATAATGAATATACTAACTATTTAAATAGAACATAAAAATGGGAAAATATTAAAATATGTTTTTTTTAAACTAAGAATTTTTAATGGAATTCATTAATATTTTTTAAAATGTGTAATTGATGTGTAATGTGATGACCCGTGTAGAGAATTGATCTAAACACTTTAATACATCAAATATCTCGTCATATTCACTTCCAAAGTAAATGAACCAGTTAAGCCTTTATTTTTGCTGATATATCGCACATATACAGCAGCAATTTCACTCTGAAGCAGCAAATTGTCCGTTCTCGCTGCAGGGCGAAGGAGAACGAACCGAAATGAAGCAAATTGAAGTTGCAAACTCACGTACAATATCCAGGAGCCAGACAGAGATATTCTGAATTGAGAACACCTGGTAATTTAGAAGCATAGAAGGCAGAGAAATGGCGGATAATTCACCTTTATGTAGAAAGTAGAAGTTATATGATTTTGCTTTCCTGTCCTCCTGAAAATTCCTACATCAGAAATATTTGACAGAAAAGAGGACGGCGTTTATTATTCTACTTTTAAAAGTGTGGTTTGTACTACCCTATCTTTATCATGCATAGGCTACATCCGTTGTTTTTCCAGTCAATATTTTCTCTCCATAAGACAACACAGATTCTTTCAAGCGAACTTTACGTACACCGATGGGGAATACAATGCCAATATTTCCAGAAGTCAAGAGCCTGCAGCAAAAACTAACATGTAAGGAAACAATACTGATAATACTGTGGTGGCATAGCTTATTTTTGCAGCATATTTCTTCGATGCCTGGGATAAAGAGTATAAGTCAAACATTGGTCAAAATGAGATCAATCAAACCAAACCAATAACACATCGTTCCCGACGTCCCAACAAAACAGAAGGCCTATAAGCCATATCCAAAATGCTTCTCTGCTTCTCTATTTAACACAACAGATTAATTCTTTAAGAAAACTGTAAGGTCTGGTAAAAAGAGTATAAGAGTATATAAAATATATAATAGAGTATATATTTGACAAAATATAGACAATGACAGAAACTTAAAAATTGGACGTACTTATAAACTTCTGCCATAACATCACACAATTGAAAATATCGGCATAATACTGTGGAAAGATTTAAGTGGATGATGGTGTGCAACGAACCTGTACTTTTAAAAAACAATAGCAGTTATGTGGGAACGGAAGAGGAAGTTCAAATGGTCGGTTCACTCCTTCCCCAATGAGTTATTTGAGGCAGAAGTCCTTACGATCCTAGTCGATGACTTAAGCTGTCTAACTTAAATATTAATGTAGGATTGGGTCAGTGTGGCGAGTCATATTTAATACAGTTAATTTTGACCCAATTAATTCTGCTGAGAAAATAAAACAGTAGGTTACTCTATTCCCCAAGTATCAAGAAATTTGACAAATTCTTAAGGACTTATAGGCCAACAACATGGCAATGTAGAGCTGTTTTAAATATAAAATATTAAATCATTCAGTATGTAATAATAAAACTGACTTTTATAATGAAAATGTTCTTTTAGGAAACTTACTAATAGGCTACTGTTTTCATCGTCCCTACAACATGTATACCATGTAGGCCTTCAGGCAAAGTTTTATTATTATTTTTATATTGTATTATATTGTTATTGTTATTATTATCATTTATGTACATATTTATACTCTCCATAAGGCCTTTTTTCCACTTTACCAGTAAAATCATACATACAGTGTGCCAGAGAACTTCCTCAGCAGTGGCCAAATGCTGGAGAGGATGCTAGCAACAGCAATTATTTTGGCAGCATGAGCTTTTATTAAAACAACCAACTATTGTGTAGCCTACTCACCATAGTCAATCATAGCATATGCTTTTCGTAATCGCTTTGTTGTAATTCATGAACCACGGTAACTTTATAAGGGTACAACTGAAGTTCATCTCTTACTGCTTCGAGAGCCGTCCACTTAGACATTTCGGTCTCTTGTGCTAATTTTCTTGTTGATTTTGTAGGACTACGTAGCATTATATCGGAGATTTGGTCAAGTTTATTATCTGTTAAAAGGGCATGCCTGCCCGCTCTCGGTGTGTCGTGAACCAAACCGGTCACATGAAATTTATTTATCAAATCTCGAACGGTATCCCGATTTGGAAACCTTAAATTTTGGAACCGCTCCTGATATTTTAGTTTAACGTTTTTTCATACATCGATCGCCTTAGCGAAAAAAAAGTGTTCCATCACAAAAGCTCTCTATTCAGTACTGAACATTATTACCAGAATACTGTTATACTGTCACAATATTCCGTCTAAATGCTTGCACACTGCAATATGCACGGATTAGTAATATATACTGATCGGTGCAAGACAAGCACCCATTAATGAAAGAGCCAATCACCTCTGCCTGCATGCCTGCATTCTACTGCCAACTTAATTGTGGTTGCTGGTAAGCTGGCACCCTCTCCAGCATGTAGCCTGTGCGGAGAAAGTTCCCTGGCGCACTCTATTACAACAATACATAATTAGGCAATGAGCTAAAAATTAAAACATATACATGAAACCAACAAAAAAATGGCTTACACATGATTTAATTACGAAATTTGATAAAATCATACTAGCATTGTTATGATGGTATGAGAATGTCTTGTTGTTCCTTTGGACAAGTGGTACATCTATCCTAGGGATACAACAACATTAATATAAGCCAGCTGGGTTATAAATGTGTATATGTCCATCAATTGTCAGCTTAGATGTAAGAACTTGATTAATAGATTTATAACTAACTCGTTAATAGTGTTTAGGGAAATTACTGATAATAACTTACCTTTGACCTAGAAGGCGCCCCATTTGAAACTACCAGTTGCTAATTGCATAATTGGCCTGATGGTTGCATTTGACAGTAATCAACTTATTATTCGTGTATTTCCTCACTTAATTGCTCTCATTATTTATTCATGACGTTTGGATTAATATAGGCAAATGCGGTTTTATGTTTTGATTAATTATTTATACTGCATAAAGTACATTTACTCTAATAATGATATGATTTGGAAGCAGGTTACATTAAATATGCAATTTTTATAGGTTCTGATTTTGTGAAACTTTTATTTGTGTTTGGCCGTGTGTTTAGAAAGCCTGGTACACATAATTTTCTAATCCTTTAAAATAGATAGCAATAAATGAATTACTTTTTCTTAATAGTGTGGTATACATTTCTATAGATAAACGGCTGTTACGCCTACTAAACAAGAAGATCCGTATTCATTCCCTTTCAAAGCTTACCGTCTCTTGAAATCTTCGTTAGTTGGGTTGCCTACGATACAGGCGTTTGGAAGTGAAGACAGATTGCTTTTGGATCAAGATTTACAATAAATAATACAAAATACTTATTTTTCGCAGCCCAATACTACAGTAAAAGCATTTGTTTCCATCAGGATCGTTTTATTTTCACTACAATGAAAGAATACTCTCGCATACGCCTACTTCTCGCTGAAGTTTTCAAATTGGCATGAGATTTTCGACACCATCAAAAAATAAAATTATTATTTCCAGCCCGTTAGCTGTTATTTCTTTGACGAATTTTTATATATAAAGTACAGGAGTTTATAATGTTTGGCATACCTGACGTAACAGCCTGGCTACGCCTATGAACATCTGTCGATTATGATTATATAATATGTAAATGTTGTCAATGGAAAATAATGTTCACGCTTGTAGCACTAGTTATTTCGACATAGTAGATGCTTAAAAGTCAAGTTTAGTTTTTTCTTGAAAGAGGTCAGTCCTACAAACTTTATTTAGTGTGCATGAAAAATCGAACTCTAGATTGGTTCGATTTGGGAATCGCAAACCTCTCCTCGCTTCCCGTTAACTTCTCAATATTCGGCAAAATTGCAGGATTCCTTTGTACATCTGTCGCATACTTTCACATCATAAGAAGAAATGGAGGAAATAAGATATGTCTTAAGGGTATGGTAATGTATATAGCAGTCCTACGTAGAGCTAAAGATGAAAGTAAATATGGAAGAAGAGAAGCAAGATGAAACGAAGAGAAAAGATATACCCTTCAGGTTTAAGAGAGTAAATCGAGATAAATATTACATCATAATGGAAGTAAAGTAACTGTATAAGAATTTCCTTTGTCAGGATAAGAACACCTTGAGGACTAAAAGAGATATGAGTGTCTTCAGTGCTATAGAACCCTTATACTGTACGAAAACAGTAAATACTGAATGATATGATATATATGAGTAGCAATCGAATAATATTATGTTACGCGAGTATTTTTTCACAAGGCACTAAATTGGGAACAACTTTCTGTCTATAGTGCAATAATTGTGGCATTGATTTTGTAGCTCTCAGCTTTGTATTTGAGATATAAACTTTTAGTTCTGACTTTTCAAGTACAGAACTAAAGTCAAAACGAGTGATTTCTTTACGATTGTACTGAATTTTTAGTTTTTAAATAGTTGAAGGTGTAGGGAGGTAAAGAAATAAGTACCAGATACGCAGATAGAGTAGGATTACCTCCACAAAATCTCTGGGTTTTTACGTATATATCTTAGGAGCGAGTCTCACCGTTCATAGAGTTCCTGCGTAGGGGAGGTAGCTGCACCCTGATTGGCTATCCCACTTCACGTGTTGTCTGTCTCTGTGTCTGCGGCATTATCCCTCCACTCAACTATTACAATCTTTTCTACCGCTGCCAACATGCAGCATGATCTTTACTCTCTGCCCAGCGGTAGCTTACTGATCTTACGCGCAGCGAATTCGCGCATCTTGGTAACGAGACGTAACGAGAAGCTCGCTGGCTGGGTTAGTCTTCAAGGCCAGAGACTTTGTGGGAGTAATCCAACTCTACAAAGTAAATTCAATTCCTTAATGAAGTTTATTAATAATTAATAATCTACAAAGTAAGTTATGCATTTGTGTACTTTAAAGTTCACATAAAGGAGTAAGACATTTTATGCTACAATCTTGGAACAGGGCATTGTCAGAATGACTATTTAACATGATATGGGCCTACTGTACTTGCTTTATATATCTATTAATGATTAAAACTCATTTCACGGCATTTTATTTTTTCACTCTAATGTTCCAGATTACTTTGAATTTTTATAATTTTTTTCAGACAAAACCTACACCGGACAATGCATGCGTTTTGTTAAAATATTGTTTAATAAATTATCTTAAGAAATTAATTGTAAAGTAATGTAATGTAATTTATTATTGTATCTTGAAATTAAAGAAATAAACATCCCTGGTATTACTAATAGTTTTTCACTGAGGGATGTATTTCATAGATAGAAGTTCCGATCAACACTATTACGTGTTTACCTTAGTGTTATTTATACTTCACTTAGTTTCCTTACTTTACTTGGTCCACAAAATTTTTTACGTCTATTGTTCTAACTAATCACTTTTGCTCTTGATCTTAAAAACGTTTAATTTGTATTTTAAATTTCAAATATTTTAAATTTAATGTTTTACGTTTTCTCTAGCAAGACATAATGGGCATCATTATTTCTCAGAAATTATTCTTATCTTCTATATTTCCATATCCCTAATCGCCACCCTACCAACACAGATTTCTATTTCTTCCAGCAATCCTCCACATAAATTTCCATCCCCTACATTGTTTTTATTTTAGTGTAGTACACTATCGACTTTTTTCCCTCATTATTGCAAAATAATTTTGCCTTTGAATATTATTACATATTTTGGAATCATATTAATGTTTTTTTTTCTCCTGATTCAATGTTGAATTTCATATCCAATTTAAACCTATATCATTTAATATTTTCCTAACATTATGTATTCTGAGTCAGTTAGTTTTTCCATTTAGTTGAAATTGAAAGCAAATCTTCACTATATCCTCATCATCTCTTTCCCAAATGTATGGGGAATACTTTAAAATTTTATTTAGGACAATGCCCATACTATTGTCATATCCTAATTCATATCGAGTAGCTTATTTAGACGAATATCTTAAGACATGCAATATTTGTTAGCAGAAACTGGCTCTTATCATATCAACATATTTCCATGACTGCCTTTCCCCTCATCTTTCAGTTCCTTAAGGCATTTTTTACTAAGAAATTACTTAAAAACTCCTTTTCGTAATCGACACATATATGTACAATAAATTTGAAAACCTTACTAGCACAAGTGGCAAAAATCAGGTTCTTTTGTTGGTAATCAGGTTATCTTATAAGGAACACTGCTATGAGAGCTACGAAATCCTCACATTTAGCTCTCTCGCTGCTGCTTAGAACGTGGCGCTAGAAGTTCGCCTTTGTTCCGGGATAATGAAAATAGTGTTGTGCTAGATAGCGAGAACATACCTGATAATGAAGCACGCCAAGTTAGTTAATTCATCCTGGGGGAACATCAAGTCCCAGTGCTTGCTTTCCTATGTAAATACACTTAACCTAGATAATTCAATGCTTCCACCTAATTGGGCACCGCTGTAAAAATTCCAGGAGCATGAAACTCTTAAATCTTTATTACTTTTATTCTTGTAAGTCGAATCGGGTAGGGTACACTTCATTTCATCACAAATATTTTTACAGGTATTTTATTATGATTTTTTCATACATTTCTTTATGCACGTCAGTTATGGGTACTCTCTTTATATTTTCTTATTCGATGCATTTAATTGTTTTTATTGAATTCATTATTACTTAAAGTGTGCACATCTCATGTTATGTATTCCATTATTTTATTTTATTTTCTCCACACACACCGTTTATTTCCCTTCAGTTATAGTCCTTCTTACTAAATGCGCAACACATATACAGTTATATTAAGAACTGAAGAAAATCAAATACCTAGAGAATTTGTGAATCTTCATTACAAGAAATAAATAACATATGAAATGAGTAGAATAAAAATAAAAGTATATTATTTATTTAATCGTTTAATATTTTGTAGAGAGTGAACTTTCGTTTTTAGTGTTTTTTAATGTTTGTTTTGTTTTATTTAGTGACGTGTCTTCAAAAGGGTTAATAACAGATTTTAACTCCTTATTTTCTTACGAAGCTTACATTCTCTTGTCATAGAATTTTTTATTAGTTATTTCCTAAATATTGTCCGATTAAAAAAAACTCCTTTAAAAGCTTCATGTTTGCCGGAAGACCACAGAAACTATATTAGCAAATGTTACACAAGTATCCATGCGAATTGTCATAAAGGTTTTACCAGTATTATTATTCCTTAATAATTATTAATTGATTAAAAATTATCCTGAAAATACCAGAAGGAGATTAAGTAGCACAGAACTGTTGATATAATATTCAAAAGAATTGTTCTTCATAACCGTCACATGTAATATGTTCTATTGGCCAAATAAAAATATGTTATCAATGAAGTTGTTTACCGAGAACGTACTGTGTAAACTAAACTAAACTAAACTGAAGTATATTTTCATTATGTTTACTGCTGTATATAAAATTAGATTTCCTCTTTTGGAGAAATACATTATCCCAATTGTGTCATTGAGTTCGTTAATACTACTGATAAACGTTGTACTTGAGTCATAGTGTATAATAATATTAGGCCTATATCGTAATGTGGATAGTAATGGTAATTTCTGAATGAATATTACAGGGTAATTTTATATCCTTACACTTAGTTCATTAATCGAATAATGACTTATACAATGCACTTCAGTTACTGTTTTGAGAAATTTAGTAACATACAAGTTCAAGAAAAATAATTTGAAAGGTCGTTTGTTAAATTTCTATGAATATAGATTACTATTCAACTGTCGGTTATTCCTGTAATTCGATACAATTTGATTTACTGACACAAGCAAAAGTAATATTCGTTTCATTTCGAGAGCAGCCGAAATGATGTTCCATAAGAATAATTATTAAAATGAATATGAAATTAAAGCAAATTGAAATAATAGAATTACTAACACATGTTTCTGTGAAGTCACTCATACAAAGAAAGCACACTTTTTTCAGTGAATTGGAAGACAAGACAGATAATGTAAAATGCTCATGTTCACATATAAAAAAGTAAAGTAAAGGGATCCCTATACAGGCCAAGAAGGCCCAGAGGGTACCAGGAGGTTGAGGCTCCCAGATTTTGGACATTCGGAACGTGAAGGTGGTAAGGTTAACCCCAGGATTGCTCCTGGTACTCATTTCTGTTATAGGCTGAGTCGACCCCAAGGCCATAGTGCCACCACAAGGATCAAGTTCATATATAGGCCTATATATAGGTATACGAATTTTGAAATCTTAACCTAATGGAACAGTTTTAGTTCAGCTTTACCAAAACATCAGCCATAATTAAGACGCTTTCAAGCGTTCATTCATCTAAAAATTATGAGTTAATTCTTCGGTTAGGAGAAGTTTCTGAGGAATATATTCTTACTCGTACTTCAAATCCCCTTACAGTTCTCAGTATTTAAAAAAAAGTACATATTTCTATTCCTAAAAAGAAGTTTCGCTGTTATATAAAAAACTAATTAATGAAGTTTTGATTGTGGACTATTTCAGAAGGCAAGTATTATGGAAATGCAGAAGAGAGCAAAAAAGCGTAGATTTTTAATTACTTGGTATAGAAGGCAGTGTTAATGAATCTATAGCTGATCTAGTAGAAGGGAGAGAGCTCAAGCAATTAGAAAATGTGACCGGTTTTTAGATACTCCATAAAACTTCATCTTTATATCTGAAAGAGGAAAAGGATGGTAAGAAAAAAGAGAAGGAAGTGTAACCGAGACGCTAAAGAGTATAGGCTACTTCTATGGAGGAGGAAGAAGAACTTGGAAGCTTCCTTCTGGAAGTAGATCTGACCTCTGACCCAGGCATTCCTTTAATTGAGTTGAAACGGGATAAGGGAAGAGTTGTAAGCTTTGGGGGAGTTGTAACAACGGAGGAGAAACCTAAGTTTGCACTTTGCTTCAATCATGCGCCTCACTCTGATAACGTGTGTAAAGTTCGGTTTTCAGAAGTGTGACTCAAACTAATTTGGCAACAAGAACGCTGTGAATTAATATAATTACTAACAGTGAGTTTGTGAGTGAGCTGAGGACCGGAGGACTCTGTAGACTTAGTGAAAGAAGCCGATAAATTCCCAAGGTTCCAATTAGTAACTTTTATTCAAGAAGTCCCAACTACGAAGAAGAGAAAAGGTTAGAGTGCTTGTTTCAATTATCTTTAAACCTGGATGGCATGACCTCCACACGAATTCTAAGATAATAGCGACGCAATGCTTCCTTTGACCTGTCAATGTTTGAAAGTCGCACGATAGCATCTAAGTATCGAATCTGATCTGTTGTCCATAGGCCAGAAAAAGTGATGACAAGTGATAAGTTCTCCTTAAGCAACAAAAACAGTTGCATCTCAGCTGAAAAGCACATATAAAACAGTACAAATGCGTGAAAATATTTTTTTTTTCAGAAATTATAAGCATAAATGGGATTATGCATAAAATTGAAACAGCAACAACGTAATGGTTCTTTGGGAATTGTGGCATTCCTTAAAAAATTCATTCCGTGGGAGATATGATGCTCACCAAATGCTCATAATCTTGCCATTTGCCGATGAATTCGTAATGAGCGGTAGGCCCTTCTCCTTCAGTGGACGTAGCACTAGAGAATTAGTTACTTTTTGTTTCTTGTTTTGTTGGTTAGTTGTTCCCAAACGTGAAGGTATAGTCAACAGATGAGATGAATGCAAGTTCGGGGTGAAGAGGAAGGGAGGTAGTGATGTCATAGCAACAGTCTAGAGCAGTGGTCTTCAACCTTTTATTAATTAAGGGCCAAATTATTGTCATGGAGGACTTGGAGGGCCGCATTGATTAAGCGTGTATATACATATACATATATACATATATATATGTATGTGTGTGAATTTTGTCTCAGGTTAAAATAATTTACATGAATTTGTTATAACATTTTATATTTGTTGATAACTGTATTAAACATCAATATTGAAAACAATATAGGTCTACTTGACATATATTTAAACATGTTATAAAACTAAAAATTAAACTGAAAACATCAAATTTGTGACTTTTGTAGTTTAGTGAGAAATTTGACATTGTTTATCTTTTACTAATCTGTCAACATTAGCTTTTATGTCAGATGTGGCAATTCGAAGAGAGTTCTCTAAATGAGTGTCAGAGATACGGTTTCTCAGTTTCGATTTCACGTTCTTCATTCTTGAAAATAGCTGCTCACAGATGTAAGTGCTGCCAAAAAGAGATGCTGTGGCCAGAGCATGAGATCTGATTGCTGGAAATCGATCACCTTCAACATACAATGAGTAAACTCCAGAAGTCCAAAGTTTTTAAATTTCTCCTGTAAATCGCTATTGCACTGAAAGTCAATAAGTTCCATTTGTATATTTCCGGAATAGTCTTCCACATTAACACTGAAAGGAGCACAAAAAAGCTTCATCATAGTTTTATTTTGCTTGAAGTCTAAAAACCTGTTGCTAAAATCTTGCTGTAACATGGAGAGTGCTTCGCTGTACTTTTCTTTGTTTTGAACTTCACATTGTGACAGTGTTGGAAAATGTGTGAAGTCGCCTTGTTGTACTTGATTCTTCCACAAACTAAGTTTCCTCTCAAACGCCTCAACTTGATCAAAGAGATTGTGTATCATAGCATTCTTCCCTTGTAGCCTAATATTCAAGTCATTGAGATGTATTGAAATATCAGTTAGGTACCCAAAATCAGCCATCCAACTGGGATCTTTGAAGTAGTGAACTGCCTTCCCTTTACTCTCCATGAACATGCAGATTTATTCTTTCAAATCAAAAACCCTTTTTAAAAACTTTCCTCGACTGAGCCAACGAATCTCTGTGTAATAAATTACATCACCATACTCTGCATTCATCACACTAAGGAAGGTTTGGAATTCCCTGTGGTTCAGTCCTTGTGATCTGATAAAATTCACGATTTTAGTCACATCTTTAATGACATCTTTGAAACAAACACTTTTTGCACACAAATTTTCTTGATGGATAATGCAATGATATTGTATGAACTTTTCATTTTCACTTGCATCTTTTCTAATCAGAGCTACAACACCTTCATTTTTTCCCGTCATTGCTGGGGCCCCATCAGTTACAACACCGCTCAAGTTATCCAGATTTAGGCCAAACCGGTTTAAAGTTGAAGTCAAAGCCTTGTAAATATCAGTGCCTTTAGTAGTGCCCTTCATTGGAAATAGTGCTGCCATTTCCTCGGTAATAGAGAAATTTTGATCGATTCCTCTAATAAAAATGGCTAACTGAGCTGTATCTGTAACATCAGTGCTTTCATCAAGTGCTACTGAATAAAAAACAAACTTTGAAGCACGGTCTTTAAGTGAGATTTCAATATCCTGAGATAGCTCCTCAATTCTTCTGGCAACTGTGACCCCAGATAAACTAACCTTTGAAAACAAATGTTTTTGTGTTGGGCATAGGATTTCAGCTGCCAATTCCATACACTGCTTTACAAACTCACCATCTGTGAATGGCTTTGATTGCTTAGCAATTTGTTCAGAAATGATATAGCTAACTTTAACACTTGATTCACTTTCGGCGTTTTGCCGAGTAAACGTAAATTGTTGATTCTCAAGTTTTTTCCTTAAATCTCGCACCTTATCCAATCTAAACTGACCTTGTACTGCGTCCATCTTGGAAGCGTGCTTTGTGTCATAATGCCGCTTTAAATTGTACTCTTTCATTACGGAGACAGACTCATTACAAACCAAACAAACTGGTTTGTTTTTTATATTTACAAAAAAGTATAGATCAATCCACTTTTCTTGAAACACTCGGCACTCATCGGTAATCTTCCGTTTCTTACTACACGAAGCCATTATTCACTAAACTTAAACTAACATTCACTTGCGGGCAGACAATAGAAATAGGTGAAACAGACTGAGACAATGACACTGGCGTGGGTTGCGATGCTACGAGTGACCTTGAGCATCAGGGTTGCCACTTAACGAATTCCCTACTACGGCCGAAGCAATTGGCCAACTTCAGTGCTGCAATGTTTTCCTATTTGTTTGGAAACAAAATCATTCGGCGGGCCAAAAAATATACACGGCGGGCCGCAAGCGGCCCGCGGGCCGCGGGTTGAAGACCACTGGTCTAGAGCGACACGTGTTTAGTAGTAGTTTGTTCTGGCGCGCTGTGATTGTCTTTGTGAATTGTTATTGTTACAGTATATAGTTAAAAATCTATTTAAGCTATATCGTTTTTAGTTATATCATTATAAATAGTACTGAAGCTATATTGTTTATCGATGATGACACCAATAAAGGGCAGGAATCTAATGACTCGGAACTGGCACGCCCGATCAGCGACTGAAATAGGTAAGATTAGGACAAGCCCGCGTGCAGGTAGAGAAATGGGGAGCTCGCTGCATTCCTGCTGCTTGCATTCATCTCATCTGCTAACAGTATAAGCCCCAGTTACATGTGTTCACATGTCGTATCCTTATATCAAACGTCAGCCAAATAGAGGTCGCCTGTTTAATGTTTGGTGCAAATGACCATACCAATTTATGAAATTTTGTTTTACTTTTGTCTCAGTTAAGGGGTTATATAAATCGGAATCTCTTTCCAATCTAAAAAAGTATATATGCTGTAAGATTATTTATACAAAAAATTATCATCTGTACCATTTTAATCATTGCTGTGTTTAAATATGTAATTTAAATTAATTGTTGTGAAGTGTCCCTTTATTTTGTAGGACGTCTCTTTTTGGACGAACAGTAAACATAATTAAAACACTTTAGAAATTTCTCAGGTCAAAAAACTCTCGCTCATAGAAAGTGCAATTTAATACTGATGGGTAGATTTTTATTTAGTGAGTGTTATTTAAATAAATGTTGACACCCAAAGTTATTTAGTATAAATTTTGATATATTTTTAGATATCTGGTTATTTTAAAATGTCTGCTTTTCAGTATCTAGTCAGCCTCACAAAGCCCCTTGTAGAACGTAGCAAAGTTCAGTTGCGAGAAAATAGTCAACATTGATTACTCATAATACGAGGGATCTTAGATCAATGCAGCAGCTGCAAGGATCAGTGTAGGAAGGTAGCAAACCCTGACAAGTTCGTCTGAAAACTTGAAACTACTCCTGTAACGTAATCAACTGACACACATCAATACCTCTCGTGTTGTATGTGCTATCATTACATAGAACATTAATGAAGAGGTATTCTGATGGATTAGTAGATTTTGCATCTTAAAGTTGCAGCCTTCTACAAACCTAAATTATGAAAGCATCTTAGTACTTACCTGCAACTTGTTTTGAACGTGAGAAGTGGCAATTACACTACGCGACTACTAGCTTCGAACAGAAGTAAGAAAAAAAAGAGGATGCCATAAATTCGTTATAGTGGAATGGTAATTCTTTCATACTGACCATGTGTATGCTAAGGTGGAAAGGTAGAGTTAGACTGTAAAATTCAATGCCATAGCCGGGATTTGAACCAGAATCTTTGGCTCTCCTTTATGCTGCTCTACCAATTGAGCTACCATGACAACGTGCCGGTACGACATTAAAATATGTTACTCAGTAGGAGTTGGAGATCAATGAGGGGAAAAAGAAGAAGAAATATAATTAAGGAAGAAGGAGAAGAGGTCAAGGAGAATGATATAAAAAGTTGCAAGAGAACATAATCTGAGAGTGTTCGAAAACAGGGTGCTTTGAAAAATATTTGGGCCTAAGAGAAAACTGGACTGGAGAAAACTGAATAACCACGAGCTTCATAATCTCTATTCTTCACCGAATATAATAAGTGTAATTAAATCGTGGAGCATGAAATGGGCTGGGCATGTTGCGCGCATGGAGGAGGGAAGATATATATCTAAAAAATATCGACTGGGAGACCCGAAGGGAAGAGACCACATGGAAGACTTAGACGTAGGTGTGTGGACAATATTAGGGTAGATTTAAGGGAAGTAGGACTTTCGAGGGGGAGTGGATACAATTTTCACTTAATAAGGTTGAATGGCGGGCTAATGTAAGCATGGCAATGAACCTCCGAGTTCCATAAAACACATAATATTCCTTTTTCGTTGTTGTTTATTGCCATTGAGTAAGTAAGTGAGATAATTTAAGTTTATAATATGTTTTTATTGTAGATAACAATTTTACTGTCTTACACTTGCACATGATCACACGAAGTAAAGAAAAAGGGGCAAGTAAATTCATTAGTGTAATTGCTTGATGAGTTTGATCAGTTTCTACTTGAGTGAAGTATGCAGCATGGTGTTGAAAACTATTTGAACAGGAAATAGATATCTCTCAGACAGAAAAGAGAGAATGGTCCTCATCTTTCTTTTTAGAGTTAATGAAGTGCATAGTGACAACGAGTGAAAATCAATGTTCTATGTTGATAGGGGAGCAAATGAAGGATACCAGTGGAAGTTAAGAAACGTTTTCACTATTTGTGTAAAATATTATTAATGTAGAAGTGCAATGAATAATAATTTTTGAAAGTAAATATTCTAACACTAATCAGAGGTGATGCTGTAATTAATTGGTTATTTCATTATTTAAAGATACTTGTAATGATTAATAGAGGTAAAAATTTAATTAAGGATTTTTCTTTTTAAATTTGACCGGTCAGTGATAAATTTTGCAGAAGCGTTTTCTGTAGTCTTCCGTTTTCCCGTCTGGCAACCTCCTCGCTACTACAAGAAAACTTAGGTTTTAATGGACTGCCACTTTGGAAATAACGTATTTTTCAACATTAGTATGTAGATTTTATCTTCAAATTCAGAGAACTAGTAGAAAATGTGTTCACGCATGTAATATCTTCATTCTTGCACTAGCTTAAAAGGACCGGTGTTGCCCGGGTTTTGTGTTTTGCATGTAATTTTAAATTAAATTATGGAGGACTTTTCAAGCTGTAAGTCCTGAAATATGTATGTAGAGCTTGAAGCGAAGAAGGACGACTTAACACTCTCAAACTATTCCCTCAGAAAACGCTAGTATGGATTTTGTCGCTCACATATTACTTAGAATTTTGGAGCCCATTGCTTTTACACACCATGCCTCGGAGGGGTCGAAATAGGAAGAAACAAAACATTTTACTGTCTTCACGAGATATTTTATTCCCCATGGCTAAAATAAAAAAAAATCAATATCACTTTCATAAATTCTTCTCCAAAAGTCCGAGACATAATAGCCTAAATTACTCGCACATAGGACAAAAAAATGTTCCACCCTAATTTTTTCTCTTTTTAAATGCTTCCAGAAAACATATCTTTTTATCAAGTAATACAAAGCCTGCAGTGATGAACAACGTAACAGTGGAGAGAATTGTTTTTACAGGCTTCTGATTAAGCCTAGCATACTCGCTGCCCATCGTTGGCATAAACGCAGGCTGAGACAACCGAAAACGTTCTCCCCACAATACCCTTTTATTCTAAATCAAAATGTGATGTGAGAAAATTATATTGTCCATGCAAAGTAAACTGAAACTGCCAAATGTCGATGTGAACACTGCAAACAATATTTTCATGAGAAATGAATTGCATTTTATGAAGTCAGCGTAATATGTAAATAAAACATTTAGGCTCCTAACTTTCTTTCTACTTATAACATCGATCGGGGATTTCAACAGCTTTAAGCCTTCTCAGGACAACGAGCATTTTGTGCAAATAAAAAAAAAATAACAAATAAAAAAGTGTTCTGAGCTTAAAATATGGTAACTTCGGCTAGTCAATATTAAATATTGTAAATGTTAAAAATAAAATATATTTCAACTTGTGATCGTCTTCATTGAAAATGTTCAGAGCCAACCAGCATAGCTGCATAACAATATAATATGTTGATTCAACATAGCTATTTTTTGTTAATATATACGATTTATATCATTATACAATATTTAATATTGACACAAGGCTGAGTTAGGGCATTTTAAACTCATAGAAATCAATGTGGTTCTATTCACCAACATTGTAAGTTGACCTGAGGTATAAAACGACAGTCAAGAATTAAAATGTATAATATGTGAACAAGAAGGTGTAGGAGAAAGATCAGCCTTGAAGAAAGATAGAAAAAGCATTGATCGATGATTATAGATAAGTGTGATTGCTTGTGAATATATTATTTCTGTGAAAATTATACTTCATTAAATAAATCTGCACTTATCTGTAGGCAAAAAAACAAACAAGCAAACGTTTCCTAAAGTTCATATTATGCTCACATCAGGTAGCTTCCTATTAGAATTTTCAAAAAGTGCATTCAAGATTCTTAGAAGTAAGCAATGGCAGTTCAAAGAAATCACACTAAAATTATTACATTATTCATCCAACAATTCAATAGAAACCGAAGATTGTTAGAAGGTATCACGGAAATTCTACCCTTATTATGGGTACGTAAACTACCGTTTTCTTTGGACATATACCGGTAGTACCACAGCTGTAATGTCTAATATATTCCGTTTCAAACTCAGAATTCATGCCTCTGGGACAGGTTAATGCAGTAATGTTTGCAACATACGTTACTGATTTATAACATAAGATATCACTCTGCTTCGCTTCTGTGCAAAATTTACGTTGATTTTATTATTGTATTTTGGTAAGAGAAGGGGAAAGGCATGCAAAACATAATCAATAAATGACACTATAAAGGAAATAAGAGAGAAAACCTTTTTACACCGGCGGAAACTTGGATAGCTAGAAAGAAAAATGGGGGAATATAACTGTTCTGTGTTACATTATTTAAATAAATTGATATACAACGGAATTTACATTGCTTTGCTTTATATATTTATGATTCCTGAAAAAAGAACCCTAGTGTTATATTGTACGAGCTGTGCTTTCTATTTCAGCTGCGATTTTATAGAATCATGAGCTTAAACGCAATAAACGGTGTAAAACTGACTATAAAACGTAATGTATTAGGGTAAAAGCGCTCGTAACATTAAACCTCTGCATTATAATGTAATGTGCGGCTTTTGTGACATAGGGTGTACAAACATCCGCTGGAAATTTAAAAGTGTGAATTTAAAGGAAGAGTGACTAAATTTTTCGGTGCGATGTTTAGACTAGCCTATATCAGAACTGAATGGAACAACTGACATTTATCTTAACTTGCAATTACATAGATATGTAAGCATTCATGAGCCACAGATTATTGTCTCTGTTGGACACTACATGAGAATATTATAGGAGAAAAATTCCTCCGGCACTGGGACTTGAACCCAGGACCTTTGGCTATTCGCGCCAATGCTCTACCAACTGAGCTAAGCCGGAGCTCAATTCACAGCGCCAGATGGAACTTCTCTCCTATGACTGATTGCCCTAATGGTCCACCTCACAGACAGACAAGTTATGTCATATGCAGTACTGTGAGGCACACTAAGTAGTGATTTTTGTGACCGGGCTCCCACTGTTATTGTACAGTTAACATTTAAGATAGATATGTAAGCATTCATGAGCCACAGATTATTGTCTCTGTTGGACACTACATGAGAATATTATAGGAGAAAAATTCCTCCGGCACTGGGACTTGAACCCAGGACCTTTGGCTATTCGCGCCAATGCTCTACCAACTGAGCTAAGCCGGAGCTCAATTCACAGCGCCAGATGGAACTTCTCTCCTATGACTGATTGCCCTAATGGTCCACCTCACAGACAGACAAGTTATGTCATATGCAGTACTGTGAGGCACACTAAGTAGTGATTTTTGTGACCGGGCTCCCACTGTCCTGGGTTCAAGTCCCAGTGCCGGAGGAATTTTTCTCCTATAATATTCTCATGTAGTGTCCAACAGAGACAATAATCTGTGGCTCATGAATGCTTACATATCTATCTTAAATGTTAACTGTACAATAACAGTGGGAGCCCGGTCACAAAAATCACTACTTAGTGTGCCTCACAGTACTGCATATGACATAACTTGTCTGTCTGTGAGGTGGACCATTAGGGCAATCAGTCATAGGAGAGAAGTTCCATCTGGCGCTGTGAATTGAGCTCCGGCTTAGCTCAGTTGGTAGAGCATTGGCGCGAATAGCCAAAGGTCCTGGGTTCAAGTCCCAGTGCCGGAGGAATTTTTCTCCTATAATATTCTCTTGCAATTACATATTATGATTTCACAAATATGGTATTGGATTATTGGTGCAGGTACAACACAGATTTGCCAGATTTAAACCAAAAAGAAAAAAGTCTCCAGTAAAGTTCAAATGGGTCTTGGCACAATCTGTGCTAACTTCATCCAACTATCCCTCGCAAATCCTACTTCTCTTAAATCTATTCTAATTTTGTCCTCCCACCTACGTCTAGGTCGTTCAAGTGGTTTTTTCCTAAGGGTCTCCCAGTCAACATTTTTTAGATATGTCTTTCTTCCCCATGCGCCCAATATGTCCAGGTCATAAAATCCTTCACGTTTTATTTACTCATATTATTTGGTGAAGAGTACAGGTTATGAAGCTCGTGGTTATTTCTCCAGTACCATTTTCATCTCTCTTAGGCCCAAATATTTTCCTTAGCACCCTGTTTTCGAACACTCTCAAAATATGTCTTCCCGAAGAGTAAGCGACCATGTCTCACATCCATACATTACCACCGGCACAATAATTGTTTTATAAATTTATATATTTAATACACTATTCCACCTTTACCACCTTTAAAGGTGGAATAGTGTATTAAATATTTAATATTAACCATTATCTGTTGAATATGAGTTATTTCAATAATTTATAAATTTATGTTTTTAGATTTATGGACAGAAGACGAGAAGTTAAAAGTTTCTGAACTGCATAAAAGCAAACATTTTCTGATTTCTGTCGACACTTAACTTCTACCTTAATATTATTTGTATCTGTAATTATTGCTCCCAGATTTAAACAAACACAAATATATAATTATATAGTTTTATAGTTATATTGTAATTGTAGTTTTGGAATTCCTGGTAGAATGGAATAGAAGACCTGATGGTCTTATCTCTACCAGGTTAAATAAATAAATTAAATTAAATTAAATATTTGAAGAAAGAATTGAGTTACTTAGCCTAAGATTTTTTAAGTATTAGACAATTACACTTGCTATATAATTATGAAAACATTATTACAGATAATTTAGACGATATTTACAATGAAAAAATTATAAACACAATATTAAATGATATTCAAAAACATACGTTACTATTTTAAAAAGTTAAAAAACACTATTGCCATATCAAACAAAAAATCTTATAAGAAGTGTGGTCTACCACCTTAATGAAAATTATTCATGAGAGTGTTCGAATCTTCTATAAGTGACCTCATGCGAACGCATACTTTTCAGAAAAAAAACTCTAAGGGCTTTAGGGTTTAATGGAACCTGTTTGCCGAAGATAGGCCTATAGCGTATAGGCTATTCTGAGAAATGCCTAACAGCCAGACCTTTTTTCGAGGTATTGTAGGGACTTTCAGGGAAAAAATATTTTCATGTTATGGGAGTCACTAAGTTTTAAAATTCCGTCGCTCATAAGACAGTTCAGTGACAGTGTTCTTATAAGATTTTATGAACTTTATCTTATTTTATAAATGTGACGAAATGCAGTTTTCATTTTAACTATTGGAACTCCAAGCCAGCAAAAGATGCCCTGAAGATGGTGTAAAGGCACCGAAAGACCTAGGCAGCAATCACAAAATTATATAATAACTGAGCACCAGGTATCATATTTATTTTATTTCATTGATCGAGCTCACCGGTATTAAACATGCATTTTAATAAATCTTAAAGTAAGATATATTTTGAGTAATTACCGCTTGACTTGAATGAGTAGGTTGTGATTTTAGGAACAAGAAATATAAGTCAGGGCTTATATCAGTTGTAGACAACGATGCAATGGACATCCGTCATTCTTAAGCCAACGCCGCTCTACATTTCTTGTAATTAGCATAAACTTAGGATTAAGTGAAACAGTCATTGCAAGAGCATTAGGTCCATTTCGTACAGCTTATTTTGATAGGGATGAATCTTATTCATTCTTGTTCATTATGTTGTTACATACGCTAGTTAGACCACTTACATTCGAAGTGAAGTACTAATATGAATGCTAAGTTGTTGTGAAGTTCAAAGACGAATTATTCGTAAATTTCTTTTATTCAGTGGGCCGGCTGATAGTAGCCTATATTGAAAGCCGCAGATAACAGACTTCTCAGAAGCATTGGTTTTCTTGCACTGTATAATGTCTGCATCATTCACGATCCCCTTCTGTCCAACTATGTAAATAAAATAAGATCTCTGCGTGTCGCAATGATATAAACAAATGACTCAAGTAGAGCGGGTTAACAAATTCGAAGCAATCGACAAATTTATGTTATATTTAAAAAAAATTGATTTTAGCGATGCTCTTTTTTTCCCTCCTTCCAGCAAGCCCACCTTCAATTAATTTCACAATTTTTAATACGATGTACACAGAAACACCAGCTCAAATGTTATAAGCCTATTAGATTAGAAAAATCCCTTGTCCATTTTGACATTGAGTTGTTACATACGATTATTGTTTTGTCTTTCCATTTTATTCCCCGAAGAAAAGTTATAGCATACGAGAGATAGTAGAGCTTGTAAACGTGTACATAACTCTCATTTAAGAACCACTTCTCCAATTGATAGTCCCTGTATTTTTATTCCCTCCCTAGGCAGACTTTCCTCACGGACTGTAAGAACTCTTGAGAACTTTTCACTCTTGGAGACCGTATGGCAGTCATTGAATGGAAGGTAATTCGTACAAGTGGGAATGCCACATTTTCATCGCCTCTTCTAGGCAACTAGTCGCCATGTCGCACTACTTGGAGTGGAAGCTATCCTATCGACGCCATCTCTAGCTATAAACTTTCCAACCCTATTACACAACTCACATCTACAGAATTCTAAAGTTTTGTTGTTACTTTTCAAGAAAGCATACTTACAAAATGTTTTTTGAAACATTGCCACCTCAAGCATCTCCACGGCTACCCCAGGAACTAGAATGACAATAATTATTTACAGCCAACGTAAAGAGATAAATTCATATTTTTAAATAGTTTATTACCATACACCTACATGGAAGGAAATTGTAACTTGCACTGCTGGAGTTAAGCACTGTTCAACTTTCGGCCCAAGACTATTGAATTCAAATATTATTATGAATTAACTAGATTAAACAACAAACAACTTAAGTCTAAAATTAGAAATTTTCTGCAATTACTTCTGTTTCTCTATTTTTGCTATTACTAAAACATTTCCGATATTAAACTTTTAAATATAGATATAATAATTGTTTTGTTTTATTTTTAAAATCTGTTTAACAAATAAATTATATATTATTATTGTATTTATTCCTACATTGCCATTGTTGTAAATATAACATGTTCTGTCCATACTGTAAATAACATTAACTCATACTTTTCTATGTTCTGTAATTCAATTTTTTTAACTACTGTAAATCATTATTTTAGTCTAAGTTACTTTGTTGTATTGAACTCCACCGACTCTGAGCACAAGCTTTGCATCATCGGGCGGCGTTCGAAATAAAATTTGTATAACTTAGTCTATACTTTATATTGTAATTTGTAGCAATAAAATTGAAATTGAAAAAGAAAACAAACAAAAACACAAAAAATATAAAAAGCTAATTGTTGAATTGTTCAGCAATAGGATTCCAAATAAACAAAAGACAGCAAACATATAATTTAACATACAAAGCGCAGACCAAATACCTGTATACAATGCAATGAATACGCAATTTCATCTGCAATCATCTCCAGCTGCACCATATTACTTCTGTAGCAAAAATGTGGGAGTGGAAGTTTACATTTGGCAATTTAAACTGTCCAGCACATAAAGTCATATCATAAATATTTTAAGCTTGATTAAATGATGAGTACACGGCTGACGTAAACTATTAACGGACATGCCCCATTCCAGTTTCATAACAGTTCACATTATAATCACAGTTGCAAAATTATTATTGACATTGCTTTATCAACAAAACAATGGCACGGAATGCACGTTATTGAAGTGTCGAAAATTTTATAACGATTGCTTTGCTATAAAGATAACAGAAGTAAATAAATATACAAAATAATATTAGCTGTCAGTTTTGAAATAATAATAGATTTATATTCAGGTTTAACGAATAATTATGAGCATGTGGCTATTCAAAGCGTTCATTATTTGTTCTCATACCATCTTAATTACCTAATATGTAACTCTAGTTATCGGTTATAAAATAATTAATAATTTTAAAGACTGAATAAGTGTTGATAGTGTTCAAAAAGTTCGCGATAGCAGTGACAACACTAGTTGTTTTTAGAGGGGTATGGGTAGTAATGTTTAATTATGCAAGTATTTGCGCTCATCCCAACGCCGTTTAATTAAATTGATTTTAACCAATTATTGTGTATAGACAAAACTAATTGTGTACATAATTCTAGGTAATTTTATATTTTTAGAATATTATAGGCCCCCACTACATCAGTTTTATAGAATCTGTCAAACTTAAATACAGTGCGATGTGTTTTGATTAGTTTTCAAGTTTCTAGAACAACTATATGTAACTTTTCACATATTATTTCATTGAATAACGAAACATCATTTAATAAACTGACTTAGTATATTCAAACTGTAATTAACATGTACATATATATATATATTTATTGTAATTTGCTGTTTCTCAACAACTCCGATAATAAATACCACTCAATATATTTATTGTAAATTCTTCTACGTACCTTATTTGGAATTGTATTTATAAACGTTTAGTGGTGATTAGGCGGAAAACATTTTACCATTTTTCACAAGAAAAACTATATTAACATTCTTAGTGAGCAATGTAAATCAAACGAAACTACAAATTGATAGTCAATAATGAATAATCTTTTGAAGCAGGAGTAAAGTAAGTAATAGAATAATAAAGAAGAAAATTGATGTAATCCAGGAAGTAGAAGATTTCAAATAATTAGACAGAAAAATTACAAAGGATGGAAGAGGCAGAAAATAAATAGTAAGTAAAATAAGCTAGGCAAATAACGCATTTAACAAGAAGAAATATCTTTTCACATCAAATAATTTAAGTCTTGATGTGAAAAAGAATTTGTTAAAAACCTGCTTTCGGAGTATTGCATTGTATGGAAGAGAATCGTGGACAATTGGAGACAGAAGAAAGAAGAGAATAGGAAAGCTTTTGAGACATGGTGTTATAGAAGAGTGTTAAAGATAAATTGGAGCAAGAGGGTAAAATGAAGTGTTCAGAAGAGCAAATGAGAAGAATCTCGCAGCGATTTAAAGAAGACGATCTCAACACAGCTTAGGTAGGATGGACTAGACAGTGACGACATTAATTAAAGGACTAGTTGAAGGAAAACACTGCAGGGGAAGACTTCGCTTGCAGTATATAAAAAAAAGAGTGCGTGGAACGCCACGCGACAGAAGTAAAACTTTATTTAATTTTTTTATGTTTTCAATTTTTTATTGGATTTTTTCAATTTTGCATTATTGGACTTTTTAATATTGGGTTTTTGGACTTTTTAAATTTTCGATTTTGTACTTTTTAATTTTGGATCTTTGAATTTATTATTTTGGATTTTTTAAATTTTCGATCTTTGAATTGTTTATTTTTTATTTTTTACAATTTTTTATTTTTGAATTTTTAAATTTTTCATTTTATTATTTATTAAATTTTGGATTTTTGGATGTTATAATTTTTAATTTTGTTTTTTTAAATTTTGGAAATTTGTATTTTTTAATTTTTAATTTTTTTAATTTTGTATTTTTGGACTTTTTAATTTTGGATCTTTGAATTTTTTAACTTTGATTCTTTGAATTTGTTATTTTTTGGATTTTTTAATTTTGTATTTTAGTTTTTTTAATTTAGGATTTTTAGATTTTTTCAATTTTGGTATTTTCGATTTTTTAATTTTTAATTTTTTTTATTTTTAAATTTTGGTATTTATTATTTATTAAATTTTGGATTTTTGGATATTTTATTTTTTAATTTTGTTTTTTAAATTTTGGAAATTTGTATTTTTTAATTTTGGATTTGCGCGGTAATGAACCTCCGGGTTCCATAAAATAGATAATATACCTTTAGATTGCTTAGGAATTGTCTATTGCCATTGAGGAAAAATTTCCTTTGATTGCTCCTAATCATTGAGTTGATTGTTTTCTGTGCAGTCCGCACCGAAACAAGTCGGTTTTGAGTGTGACTGATTTCGTGTGACTGATTGTGACTGATTTCGTGACGGTTTTAGTGTGACTGATTTTCCCGATTCACCCTCTACCGCCACTAAAGAAGTTTTACTTCAAAAATATATATTATTGACTATATACCGTAAATTGTGGTTCCGACTGTCAACTGAAGAGGAAAGCAGAAAGTTTAACAGCTGCTAAGCAGAAGAAACTAAAAGGTCAACTAATGTTATTCAGAGTACCTGTAGGCTCTTTGCATGAAAATCCCATTCACTGAATTTATTCCAGGATTGTTCCTTGTACTCTTGTGGTTAGTGGCCGAATCAGTACCATATAGCATTGTTGGATTTTAATTGTTACCTTTTACTTTTAGATGAATATCTCTAAATTATTTCAGTGGAATTGGAATGTAGTTCTATCGTTCTTCTGAGACAATAAACATTCTATTAACTAATGGATATGAAGATTAGTTCCATAAACTTAATGAACAAAAGCTACTAGTGAAAAGCAATACAAGTCGAATGCAGGATTACTTTTCGAATTAAGAATAATAAATACAGAACGAACAAGATTCTACATACAGTTATGTTTTTCTGCGCTGAAGAATTCTTTGTATAATTGGCTAAAGTAAGCATAAATTTAAAATATCGATTGCAATAGAAATTAAAATTTTTATAATACAAAATTTAATAACCTTCTTCAAAACTTATTTAAGTCCACAGTGTAGAATCTTTCAATAGTTCTTACTACTAAACTTGTTTATATTAATAATCATTCTTTCATGTATATTGAATTAATGTAGCCTGATTAGTATTCTGTGTCCCAATTGGCAGACGGATAGACCTATCAGATAATGATGATTTTATGATACAATAATAATTTTTTACTTTGAATAATCTACTCAGAATCTCTTCAAACACAAACACGAAACCTGCATTACATACTATCAGTTTTTTATTATTCACATTGTTTAAAGTGCAGTTTATGTTCTTCATAAAGCATCCAAAATGTTGTGATACCTGTATGTAACTTTTTGAACACTCCTCATAATATATGTAACTGTATTTTATAGTTTGTGCATAGTCCAAAATGGTTATGGTTCTATATAGAAACACTGGAAAAATTTCCAACGGATGGATTCTTAACAAACATTCGTTCACTTTAATAGCATTGAATGTGTTTGAAACAATTAACCGTCCTTTAAATAACAAAAAGGATTGTTTCATTCCATCCCATGTCCCCCTGTGATCGTTTCATATCGCACCTGTCCGTATTTCCCCTATGTACCTCTTCGTATTTTTCAATTGAAATTCATGTATTCAAAGTACATAAATAAATTCGATGGAGAGCTGTAATGCATTCTATTAAATACCCCCTTCCTGCTCCATACTCCATGTCCCCTTCCACCAATAAAAACTAAGCATGACACATCCAACTGTGTTCTCTTTTAAATTACATGTTTATTGGTTTTGCCAGTCTCTCTCCGCTATTACTAAACCTATAGATATAATTTCGGAGTAGAATTTTAAATTGAAATCCTTGTTTATCAATTTACATTTCTCACATGAGTTTTGAAAATGTAAATAGATAATGTGTAACCTTCATTAAAACGAATCGAGCCTCCTATTACTCCACTCCCTTGCCCCCAGCCAATTCCATAAACACAGTTTATTATATATCTTCATTTTACAACTCACAAATTACAATATGAAACGTATACAGTACATATCTCCGTAATAATAATAATAAAAAATAGGTTTAAAAAGCACAGACAACACTTACATTTTTATGGTAATTAACAAACTACATCATTTCCTGGATGCAGGCTGGGAAAAATGTCTATTATTCAAGAAAAGAGTCTTGAAATCCTAAGATGCATGATCTGAATGTAAAGGTAGATATTGGCCAATTTTACCACTTATTCATCATTAGATTATTTTCAATGATATAGGCTCACTTTTCATCAGCTTTTCTTCTTCAGCCGTATTATAGTGTGTGTATTTACTTCTACATTCCAATTACTTACCAACTAATGTAGATGCAAGGTCGTTAATTTTAAATTTAAAAATGGAAATAATAGTAGTTATACTCTCTTATTTGAATTTGTTGCGTAGACATTAGTAAAAATATAGAATATTCCACGTTCCCATCTTCAAATAGAATTATTAATGTTTAAAATCGTACACTTTTAAAATAATTCTTTTAAATGTTATATTTTTATTTAGAATTTCAGAAATTGTCCATAAAATACTGCTTAGTAGCTCTGTCATTACTAGTTCCCGGATTTTTAGCATTTTACACACCCTGTTTTACTTTTTTTAACATATTAAAACATTTTTAGTCCAGTTTTTTAAACCCTTTTTTAAGAACTTTAGTTAGTCTCACTTTAATACGTTCAATGAACTCATTGAAATATGTATTAATTCGTTTTATGTCATTTAAATTTTTTTGGCTCTGACCATGAAACTTTGCTTAATTTTAGGATTACCCCCGTAATTTCCAACTCCACCATATAGGCTAAACTCAACAAAAAAGTTTTTCAATTAACAAACTTTTAGAATACTTCCGTCCTCTTGATGGAGTAAACACTGTGAATAAACTGCAAGTGTTAGATTATTAAGAATGCCTTCAATTGGCTTCTAATTAAACCGGGCATTTCGGTTCACTATACGATTTCATTTACCGGGACCATGGGGCAAGTATCCTGGCCCTGGTCATTACTCTGCGTAAATCTAGCAACTTATTAGTTCTTATCTAACTGACCATAAATAAAGAGATTTCTTTAAGAAAGGAAAATAGTACACTTGCATGACATGCGCTATGACATGAAAACTTTTGAATATTTCATGAAACAAACTAATAATGTAGTGAAATATATCACTAATAGAAACTAATAATTAATATCCATACTTGAAGTTATTTTCACATAATAATATGATAATTAATTAATAATTTACTAGTATTATGAGCTGGACTTCATTTCTGTCTTGCTTTTTTCTAACTTTCGGGGGTACTCTCAGAATATTTCGTCTAATCTTTTGAAGATTGAAAATGCTGATAATTTACCCTATTAAATAGCTAGTATTTGTGAACATAATTTGCTATACATTTTTAGAAAAATTAAACATTCAGCAGATTAGCCCTTAAGTTGCATTAAGAAAACGTGCTGGTTAGGAATAGGCTTACAATTTTACGAGCCTTATTATTGAAATGAGAAATGATATAACGCTCTTTTCCCTCTAACTGAAAAAAAATAAGTCGTAGTTACAATTCATAATTACTTTCAGTTTTAGCAATTTACTTAATTTTCTTTTCATGAAGCTTTTGATAAAAATACATTTTCAGAATAATGCATGTTTAGAAACATTTGCATAATCATTATACATAAACACGTACACACAATAATAAGGTTAAAATTAATGCTACACTTGGAGTCCTGTCGAATTTTCAGAATAAAAGTGTATTTTCCTGTAATGAAATATAGTGAAGTATTATCCTCTAGAGAGTTCGATCAGTACATTTTATATAATCTCCTGTGAGCTTCACATGACAGTATATTAATGAAAGCTGCATTAAAATATGGTAAAATCACATTAGTTTATATGAAATTATAATCACTTGATAAAAGTAGAAAATTATTTTTCACGAGTATAAAAAGAAGTCTTATAAATGTTATAAAATGGTTTACTCTACATAATTAGTAAGCTAAAACAAAGTTGTTTTTTTCATTACTACGATTATCATGTCACATTCACTCCATTGTACTTTCATCTTGTATTAATTACAGTTAAAATTAACTTTTTGTACACTTCATAAGCACTCGTCTTCAGCTTGTAATATAAATATCTATGCAAAAATACTTGATAAATAAGATCTAAAGCACATCTGAAAACAATAAGATATTTTCAGCAAAAGTTTGTAGAGTTTTCTAATGTAACTATATCCTACAAATGAAATGTTAAATAATTCACTTTTGTAAGCGTATTTAAGTACTTTAATCCTCTTTCTGTGGCGGTCCATAAGCAGAAGCTGGAATTTCATCAATTTGTAAAGATGGCTTTAGGGGTGGTTTGAACCCATATTCAATACATAATGACCGAAAGTGGTCATGATATTTGGAACGTTGTCCTGTTTTCACTCTTCCACTTGGCTTCAGAGGTGGTGGTGGTGATAGATATTGCAAATCCGAACTTTTCCAAAGTTCTGGATTCCTCCAAGAATGATGTTGGTGATGTTTAACAGATACCGGCACACCATACCTGCCTCCATGATATTGAAGGGCTTTTAATATCACTGGTAAAGGCGTACCTTTAGGGAAATTTTGTACCTGGTAATGGTAGGTTACTTCCTCACCATACTTATGAGGTTTATCATGTAAATGGAATGAAGTCAGATCTTTATAAGGTACGGTGATTACATGTGGATATGGCACTATATGTGGTACTGGTACACCAACAGGTTGTGGAACAGCATATGGCACTGGTACAGGATGGGGCACGGCGTAAGGTTGTGGGTAAGGAACAGGTCTATCTACTGCTACTAACTTTGTGACTTCAACTGGAATTGCATGTGGTACTGGTATTGGCTTCTCAACTATTTTAGTATGATGAACAGGTACAGGTTTCTCAACTTGTACAAATTTTGTGTGTTCAATGGCTACTGGTCGTTTTTCCGGTGCATTAATTTTCAGTTCATGATTCGGAGAAGGAATATTTATGTAATGGTGAAGTTGTGGGTACTCATTCTCTATTGGCAGCGGGGTTGGTAGTACTGCTGGAGTTGGCCTTACTTCTGAATGTATTTGTTTCAGGGCTTCATTTATTTGAACACCAAGTTTAGCTTTTTCTTGTTCCTGTTCTTCTGCCAATTGATGTTTGTACTCTGATTGTAATTGCTTAAAAATTTCAATCGGATTCTTAGTATACGAAAGATTTTGCTTATTAGTTGACTGGGTACTCGGAGCATTACTATCAGAAGTCTGCACAGTTGATTGGCTGTTTTCCTGGCTAACTCCAGAAGATTGTATTATGTGCTGGCTAAACCCTGACTGCACAGCACCTCCGTATTCGCCACTTTCTTGGCTAATAATGACTGGAGCCTGTAAACCTACATGTTGGTTAATATGTTGTTGTAACTGATATTCTACAGGAAGCTGAAGTTGAACCTGATGGCTTGCATCTACAGGTTGAATTATGTGAACTTGCTGTACAGATGTTGGGGGCGGTGGTGGCGGTTTGTAGTCTAGAGTTTCGGTATGAATCAGTTGTTGATTGTAACCTGATTGTACATTCGTCGCTTGAGGCAATTCCTGCTGACTGAGAATCTGGTGTCCCCCGCTGGCAGACTGTTGGTTATATGTCGTTATCACCTGTTGCTGCACTGTTTGATCATTTTGCCCTGTAGTTAATTGCTGGTATTTTTCAACAGACTCTTCAGTTTCTGTCACTTGTTGCTGATGGTCTTGTTTCACCCCCTGTATCTGTATGTAATTCACAGCCTGTTGTTGACCATTTCCTATCTCTGCTGTGACTTTTTGTGCCTCATATATCTGTGGGGTGTATCCATAAACCAAGTGCCCTGTCTGCAATATTGGTTGGTTACTGTATCCTGCTTGCAGTTCAATAACAGGTTGGTTGTATGCATACTGGATAAGATTTCCGGTAAATAATTGATGTTGCGTGTTACTTGTATCTTCTTGCCCTGCCCCGACTATTTGCTGGTTATATGATATTGGTACCGCAGGAGTTGAGGCGACTTGTATTTTTTGTGTGCCTTGGTTAGCATTGGCTGACAAAACATTAAAATCAAGAGAAATTGCTTTTTGTACTTCCACTACTGTTTTAGGTTGTGGTATATCATCTATTTCTTCTTTCACTTGTGGTGGTTGTGGAGTTGATGATACAACTTGCTGATAGTGCGATACATCACCAGATGATGCTGAAGACTGTACAGACGCAGGAACGGGTAAGGGGTTGGAATGTATTAATATTGGAGTTGGTGTAGAACTTACAATATAACCTGTAGTAGTCGGTCTAGCGGTAGTTGAATAGACGGGATGGACTGTAGCACTGTTTTCAATGTGTCCGGAATTACCATTATTAGAAGTAACCACGGAGTCTGCAGTTTGAGAGTTGCTAATAAATGACGATGCCTGAGGGGAATGAGAAATATAAACGGAGTTTGGTGTTGAATGTTCACTCTCTATTACTTGACCACTGTTGCCATTGCTAACAGCCGACACCGACTGCTCATTCGAATGTTCTTCTGTCCCTGAAGACACGTAAGATGAAGACGATTCTTGCGATTGAGAGAGCAGAATAGGTGTCGGTGTTGAAGACACATAACCACCGCTTAAAACGCCGACAGGAGAAGAATAGTGAACAAGAGGATTTGGTGTCTGAGAATATATTAAGTATACCGGTGATGAGGTGTGTTGTACAGATACAAGTTGTCCTGAATTGCCATTATTGTTAGTAACAATAGACTGAGATGATCCACTTTCCGCAGAAGAATAAGTAGACCCTTGAGAATAAGGTACGAGGATTGGTGATGGAGTTGTGTGGACGAGTGGTTGTGCATATGGTACATTATCCTGTTCATTTGTATCAGCAGAACTTTGTTCCGAGCTAGAAGAAGAATAAGAAGTCTCTTTAGAGTAAGACAGTGAATTAGGTTTCGAAGTAGAATACTTCTTAGTGACCTGATATTGCGTTAACTTTCCTCCTTCCTCATTTTCAGAAGGCTTGGAAATCCCCTCGGTTGCATATCCCCCAACTGTACCATGATTGGAACTAGATTGTTCAGATTGTTCAACTGAACCTGTATAAGAATTAGATTCTTCAGAACTGCCAACTGAACCTGAGTAAGAATTTGACTCTCCAGAGTTACCCTCTGAACCAGAGTATGAAATGGATTGATCAGAGCTCGCGCTTGAACCAGACTCCTCGTGATTACCAGCAGATCCGGAAAAGAAACTACTATGTTCCACAGAACTAGAATACGAATTTGATCGTTCTGAATCATCAACAGAACCAGAATAAGAACTCGACTGTTCAGAACTTCCAACTGAATTAGAGAAAAAATTTGATTGTTCAGAATTATCAGCTAAACTAGAGTAAGAAGTCGATGAAGATTTTGGCGAGTGAGATATGTGAATGGTTGATGGAGTAGGGTAAGAGGATACGCTGATAGGTCTAGCAGTTTGTGTGTTTTGTCTCTCTTCTTCTTCCTCCTCCTTTGATACTATTTCCGCTACAATAATAGGTCTTAATGGTGAATATTTTTGCGGAGTTGGGGCTGGTGTTACCTTTACATGTTCTTCTTGTTCTTCTTCTTTATATATTTCATTTTGTTCTTGTTCTACATTAGATTGACTAGAATATGATCCACTTTGTGGAATGCGATCTCCAAACTGGAGTCCTGCGTTTTTGTTTGTGAGGTAGATGTTTATTCTCTGCTTTCCTCTTCTCCTGTAGCCAGTCGAAGATTTTCCACTTTCAGTATTTGTGGAATCTGATACTTGAGACAAAAACAAAGGAGCTTGTTCCTGCTGGTGTGACCCAGAAATTTCCCTCCCAGCGCCCGAAGATCCACTACCGATTTCGACTAACTGATAGCTAGAAGAACCAGTATTCTCATTCTGGTCGTAATTAGATGCATCTGCTTGTGCTAGACTTGGAGAACCAGTCACTGATATCAGCTGCGTTGCAGTGTATACAGGAGTTGCAGTTTCATACCTAGCATCGCCATTACCATTTATATTGGAGTCCACGAGATTGTTAACTGCTGAAATGTCCACCTGTTCTTCTTGTGGCTGTTGTGATACTTCTTGATATGATGAAGATGGCTTCCTTCCGTCCTCACTGAGAGACGACAATGTACCTGGTCGTATTTTAAGTATGTCACCTGCTTTAGGTATGCCGCTCGATCCAGTTGCTAATTTCAGAGCGGAGCTTGTTACTTCAGAGGCTGTTAGTCCGACAGGTGCAATCTGGAAAAGAAATTAATATAAATATTAATACATTTTTATTATTTAGAATGAATCTGTTTCTACAGCTGTAAAATTATTTTAATATTTATATACATAGTTGTTATAATGTGGATTTAATTATATTTTGCATAACCCTATTTGTAAGTTTGGCCTTTACGTAACATTAAGCTTCTTAAAAGTATTATTAATACTATCGCTATTATAAGTATTTATTATTAATACTACTATTGTTGTTGTACAATATATTATTGTCATCCTAGTTGGAGCAGTACGACACGTTCTGAGTTTTGATTCCGATTATAGACGGTGGCATTTACGGGTGCGTAAATGCGAAGTCCCTTGTCTATAGATTTACAGGCATGTAAAAAAATTCGGAACAAGGTTCAAGTATCACGGACGTCTGTTACAGGCTTAGGTAGGAGTACCGTAGTTATAAAGCCAAAACGAACAATACGCAAATTCCTTAACCATGCAAAAGTTGGGAAATTAACTATTGCACTTAGATGACTCTGTACGTAATGCACAAAATATAAATAAACGTAACATGCCTAACTAACTCAATTGGTATGGATTCTACAGTCATACTATAATACAAAATTATCAAATGTTCTATATCTTAACAATGAAGAATTTGTTCCCAATCCCATGACTTAAATAGGCCTACTCCAATGGGGCATGTATGGCGCATGAATGAAATATCATTGCTATTAGTGTTTATAGTCTATACAAATAAATAAAACTATATATATATATATATATATATATCTTAAACTTCATAATTTCCAACATCTATATATATATACATATATATATATATATATACATATTCATATTTTTTAACAATATGCCAAATATGTCTTATTGTTATTTGATACTGTAAATTTGTTAGTATACATAATAATCGGTACTTTGGCTATTGTACACATTAGCGATGGCTACGTTGCAAAAAAAAACTTCATTTACGCATGTCATCCAGATTTACCAAGTTAACAATAACAAACATATATACATATAGTACCGCCTACTAAGATAATATTTTACGTCACTAATGAAAATAGCCTATACCCTATTATCTAGTGGTCACGGGACCGCATAATTAATAATGAACATATTGTAGTAGCACCGTCAACTGTTTTTTGAAACTGGTCCAAAACGGTTACTTGCATTATTTCTGACAAAAAAATATCCGATAAATGTCGCTATGCTGCTTCACATTATTTTTACAATAACAGACTTTAAAGGCCAAGCGTCTTCCAGGACTTTTGATTTCTAAGTTCTAATTCCTTATACAGGTATCTAGAGTCTAAAATGAAGAAGAATCACCTATCACACTCAAACTATTCCCTCAGAAAACCCTAGATATAGCTTTTAACGCCCATAAAGAACTTATATTATTTGCAACAGATTGCTTCTACACCATACGTGGTAGGGTTTGAAATAAGAAGAAAGATGAATTCCGGTAAAATAAAATTGTACTGTCTTTACGGGATATTATATTTTCCACTCTTATGCTCCCTATAACCTTTTCGTGACTGAAATTAAAACAAAAAATCACGTTCACATTTTCCTCCCCCAAAACCACTGCGCACATAGGACTAAAAATGTTCCTTCCTGTTTTGTCTCCTTTTACATGCTTAGGACTTACAATAAAGTTCCCTATTTCTCAATTAAAACAAAAACTACAGTGATTAATAACGTATGAGTGGATAGGAAATTTACCGACTTCTGACTTAGCATACCATAGGCTACTCGCTACCCATCGGTGGCGTAAATTCAGGCTGAAATAACTGAATATGCGCTCTCTTCAATACGACCTCTTATTCTATATCAAAATGCGATGTGAGAAAATTGTATTATCCATGCCCAGGATAGAGAACATTATGCGATGCATCACATCCGATATTTATTTACGTTTATTTCATTTTCAATTATTGATTTACGGAAATTATTTCAATCGCTAGCCTCTCTAATTTGTCAAAGCATAGTATCATGGAACTTCCTCAGTGCTCAAGATTCTATGTGACCACTGCAAACAGTAGTGTTGTCGTTAGAATTGCTTTCAATTTTATATATTAGATACGTGCCACACTTTAAAGAGGGCATTGTGCAATACTCGAATGCATAGGCGTAACCAGGCCGACCATATGGTGGGGGGTTATAACATCCGCGGGGACTGGGGGGTATGGAATACCCCCCAAGGAGAGGAGGGTCAAACCCCCAAACCCCCCCCCCCCTCGGTACGCCTATGCTCGAATGTTATGAACTACATAAAAGCAGTTGAAATTTTAGAATCTACTTACAGACGATGGGAAATTTCTCCGAAACTACGTAGACAGAGGCTTTCCTATATAATCTTCTCGTTCACTTTCTCCGCTCAGTATGCAACTTATTTGACTCGTGTGCGAGATAGGTTGCCTACTTTCAAAGACCGGCTGAGATTTTTAAAATGCTGCCGCATTCTAGTGCCAGTGGAATGCGTTAAATAACATGAAACAACTCTATACTCTTGTTAATAGATAAATAGCACAAATAAATGGTCCTGGGTGGAAAGTCAATAAGTGGTTCTATATTTACCATGTCAATGGAATTTATGTGTGAATAAATGTGACAGGCCTAGTCTATTAGTACGTAAATTTATAAACGAAACTCTCAAAATTGAAACAAAATTCCAGTACACTAGCAGCATAGGCTACATCCATAAGTGGATGTAAGAAGACTAGTTGTTATAGGACCTACTTAACATTCTTTGCATTCTATTTATTATTAATTTTATTATTGTTGTTGTAGTTGTTATGAGATTTTGCTCTCACTGAACTAAAATTACATTATAAAACATTCAGAAATTAGAGCTTTATCATCAAAGCTCTATGGAATTCTGTTTCCAGGATTGTACCAATTTGCAAAGCTTCAGCAGGGGAAGCACTAATATCATTGAAGCTCTATTTGAAAAAACAATGCATTACCTATATTAACATCCTACAAAAGCAGACAGCGGAAGGTACAATACTAACGATCCTAGGACTGATATCCTCCCTATTCAGTTACAAATTAAACTATAGATCTTTCCAAGACCAGTGTCCGATCAGTGATTCGCATATTTTTTTTATGGTATCTTTCTTTGAAGATTGTCAATGCGAAAATATACGTAGTAATAGTAGCAATAATGATGATAACAATAATGATAATAAAGATAATAATAAAAGTAGTTGTATAGTAATATCCTATAATTTAAATTTATCCTTGAATTTCCTGAAACAATTCTTAACACAGATTTTAGGTGGTACCTTTGAATAATGAAAAATATTACACGTTGCATAGTACAATTCTAGAGTGATAGGAAAAAGTGAATAAGTAAAAAAACCAAAGTTCCAGGAAAGACAAGAAGCAATTTATTTCCACAACATTGTTACAATATCTATTTCAGCCCACCCAGATATTTTTACATACTATCTTATACTATGTAAAAATATCTGGATGGGCTGATCTAAATACTGTAACAATGTTGTGGAAATAAATTGTTTTTTGACTTATTTGGTTTTTCCCTATCACTCTATTGTATTCTTGCCAATGAGGAGTCCGATAAGTAGCAGCAGGGTTGCCAAAGTAATATGGATAATCAGGAAGTTTGGATACAGAGAGTAACTTCTCGTGTTTGCACGGGGTCAAAGGTATTTCACCGAAGTTTTCGGCAGTACATTGTCTTCTTCTCATTTTAGAGGAAGTGGTAGACACTCCATTGTCAGTGTAACCAAGACGCTTTGTAAAGCCGTATATCTCGCGTCCATAAGTATATTATGTATGTGTGTAGGCCCTCAAGTTAAGAATGTAATTCCTGGACAGACAGTGATATAGGCATACCAAGAAAGAAATAAGACGGTGGTAGACCTTCTGGAATTGACGAGCTGATCAGCTGTACATAATACTACAAACGTATTTATTTAGAATTTGTATTTTAACTCTTTCAGCGCTTAATTTTTGTGGGCTTATATGCAGTTATGAATTGAAACCATCTGTGGGCCTAAGTAAGAAATCAATGAAAATATTCAGTAATATACTGGCTTTCATAAATAATTAACTTCATGCTTGGATGAAAATCCTCATATTTTATATAAAGCATTAGTCTGATATATCTCCTTTAAACAACTGTTCGAAGTGACGCATTTATACGCCAGTAACAGTGACAGGGTTCAAGAAACTTTAATAGTTTGAGAGCCAGTTATATAAAAATCACTAACTGATGGTTATTTTTAACTAAAAGTTAAAAAATAACTAACTACTTATGCTATAAAAATGTAACCGTAAAACTCACAGTTAAAAGTAACTGGAGGAAATAATAAAATATCTGGCAACAGTGCAAAAGATTAGGGAAATTTGCAAAGAATATTATGTTATTTGATTTTAATGGACTTACCTTACGTGTTAGTGCAATAAAATGTGTCTAATGCATTTTATGTATAAAAATCGAAAATAAAATGGTAAGTGTTGTTAGGAATCGATTCAAAGCAGGGTGTTAGGAGAATAGGAGAATGATGATGCCTGAAAGAAAATGTTACTGATGACAACTGGGAAAAAATATATAACGCAATGAGTCAATGAGTCAATGAGTCTCCATGAGACGCACGCCAGGTGTTCCATGGTTAAAGGGGCGCAAGTTACATACATATATACGTATATATATATATATATATATATATATATATATGTGTGTGTGTGTATGTGTGTGTACGCATGCAGACATATGTATGTATGTACTCTAGGCTTGTGTCTATATTATAATGTGTTTTTATGCACGCGTTTTTTCTATGTAGATTTTTTCAGTTAAATAAAATTAAAATAATTAAAACTATCGGTACATTTTAATTATTATTTCTTCGTTATACTCAATGCAGGGGAGGAATAAATTCTGATAGTCACGATTTCCCATGTTGGTCTGTGATCAACTCAGATATACGTACAATGGATAAATAGGTATCGAGGCAGGTGTTAAATAAATTCCCATACGGCATTCATCTGTTAAGGGTTAATTTAAAATGGTTGGTCACTGTATTAATATTTCGGCTTATTGAGTCTGAGTCTGCGATGTTATGGCTCCCATAAACTCTTAATGTTTAATAATAACATACCATTGAAATGTACAATGTTGCAGGTTAAATATACAACCGCTGAGTTTTACTTTGGTCTGCCTAAATTGCAAGAAAATAGTTTCACCGCTTAAGCCAGGTATTATGATGATTATGAAGATCATAATGATATTAGTCGCAGTAGTAGTAGCAATTGTTGTAGTAAAGATGGTTTAGTGCATACATGGGCAACGCCCGGCCCGCGGGCCAGATGTGGCCCGCCCCGACTTTTGATCCGGCCCGCGGAAAATTTTAAAATCACGCTCGAAAAAGTAAATATTTTCTGTTCTCGCCAACAAGAGAGTGAGAGGGGGGAAACAAAAGCCTGAACTACGAGGGTGTTCCTTCCGGTCAGAGCTAGAAAAATGCTGAAATGGGCCTAAATCAAAGTATCGAACCAGACTTACAGATGAAAATTTGGAAAACACTCTGCGCTTGTGCATTAGTGGGATTGATGCCAACATTGATTATCTTCTTTCTCAAGTTCAAGCTCAAGCTTCTCATTAATTTCTGCTGATTGTAAGTAAATACCTAATCAGTTCGATATTGTTCTCATTCATGTAACTTTAGCATTATACTTTATAAATATAAAAAACCGTATCATGATTATTTTTTCTCAAATACCTATTATCTACGGCCTGCGACTTCATAAATTACGTAAAGTTTAGCCCGCATCTTTCCAAAGGTTGCCCATACCTGGTTTAGTGAATGGTTATGATTTGTACTTCAACATTCAATAACAAATGAAAATCCACTCTCATACATAAGGCAGAATGGATACCTTAGTTGAATCCTTAGTCTTGGATAATTCAGCCACCGCTTTTTCTCCGAGCGCAAAATGCGTTCTAGAACTTCCACTACTTGTAGAACTGCTGTAGGAAACTAGAGGGTGGTACCCCCAGTCATCGGCAAAGTATCGAACGCTTTGGCCACTTCCGTCTGGGAGATTCACGTAGTACATCCCTAAAGCGTGCACTCCGTCCCTAGTTTCCAGATGACCCTGTCTGCTGCCCTTGCCATCTCGCACGTCGTAACCGAACTCGTACTTCGGTGGATCCTGAAATATACAACACAGCATTCAGCAACTGACCATTCCAACGTATACACTGTCCAATGTACCTCTGTTAATATTTCTATCTGCAAATGCTTTTTCTGCCTGTCTTTAAGTTTCAGTTCTATTCGTCTTTCTGTCTGAAGTTGTCCGTCTTAGTCTATCTTTGCCTCCCTCTCTGTTATTCTGTAGGTCTTTGTTTCCCTGATGTGTCTCCGTTTTTCTCTTTCTTCGTCTCTTTATGTCTTTGTTTTTGTCTTTGGATCCTGAAATATACAACACAGCATTCAGCAACTGACCATTCCAACGTAGGCCTATACACTGTCCAATGTACCTCTGTTAATATTTCTATCTGCAAATGCTTTTTCTGCCTGTCTTTAAGTTTCAGTTCTATTCGTCTTTCTGTCTGAAGTTGTCCGTCTTAGTCTATCTTTGCCTCCCTCTCTGTTATTCTGTAGGTCTTTGTTTCCCTGATGTGTCTCCGTTTTTCTCTTTCTTCGTCTCTTTATGTCTTTGTTTTTGTCTTTGGATCCTGAAATATACAACACAGCATTCAGCAACTGACCATTCCAACGTATACACTGTCCAATGTACCTCTGTTAATATTTCTATCTGCAAATGCTTTTTCTGCCTGTCTTTAAGTTTCAGTTCTATTCGTCTTTCTGTCTGAAGTTGTCCGTCTTAGTCTATCTTTGCCTCCCTCTCTGTTATTCTGTAGGTCTTTGTTTCTCTGATGTGTCTCCGTTTTTCTCTTTCTTCGTCTCTTTATGTCTTTGTTTTTGTCTTTGGATCCTGAAATATACAACACAGCAACTGACCTTTCTGTCGTAAACACCGTTTAATGAACCTCAGGTTTTCCTTTTTACCTCTCGCACATTGTCTCTTTTTTGTATATTTTCTCTGTCAGTCTTTATTTCTCTACATCATAAGTACTTTTCAACACCTCTCTTTGCCTTTCAATCTGTCTTTTAATATTTTACCTGCAAGTGCTTTTTGTGCCTGTCTTTGTGTTTCTGTCCGTCTTTGTCCATCTCTCTGTCTTCCTCTCTGTTATTCTGTACGTCTTTGTTTCTCTGCTGTGTCTCCGATTCTCTATCTGTCTCTCTTCGTCTCTTTATGTCTTTGTCTTTGTCTTTAAGCCCCTGTCTGTCTCTTTATCTCTCTGTTCAAATTAATCTTTGTTCATGTCTACATTACTGTCTGTCTATATATCTCTCTCAGTCCGGCTCTGTCTTTGTCTCCTTTTTACCGATTCACCCATCCAGCAACCCACCTTTCCTTCTTTCCGTCGGTCCATGGTCCAGTCGGTAGTGCGATTTTCTGTACATCTGTTCGTATATTCAAATATGTGATACATATTAATTTAAATAGTTTTATATGTTATACCTTGGTAATATTATTTATGAAATATGTTATATGTTTGTGTGTATGTATGTATGCATGCAAACATGTAAGTTATGTATTATGTCTGTATGTACCTGTATTTATGGATTATGTAAGTATGTATGTATGTAATGTTTGTTCGGAGGCATGTCTGTTTGTCTATCATATTTTTAAAAAATTTTCACTGAAAATAAATTTGGGAAAAGCTATTAAATTGCTTTTTCAAGTGAAGTGAAATTTATAATTTTCTTTTTATAGTATGTAAGAGTTGTATTATGATCATATCTGTGAGAAAAATAGCATAACATGTTTGTCCTTTTAAATAATTACGAATTTTCCACAGTCTTTTTTCGTTAAAGATACCACCCGATAGAGCACATGCTCGTGGTCGGGGCAGTCCAGAAATAGACATAAATACACCAGACAATTACAAGTATTCTAAATAAAATAGATTCAATTACATCCACATGCATCAATAATAAGGAAGGAAATTTTAAAGTATAGAAACATGAAAAATAAATATTTATGTATTAACTCTAACAAACTTCATAAATTTGATTAAATAATTCAGGATTATTTTTAACGGTGTTTTAATAATCTTGGAAAAAAATAGAGCTATGTTTTATACCTGCAGATGTGTAACTTTAGGTTCAATTAAAGGATTTATTTGGTTTTGTCTTGTATCGAATGCAAGGGAATGTTGATGCGACCTAAAGCTTGAATTTCTATTAAGTTAATGCACGTCAGCCTAAGAGGCCTTTTGTGCTGCCCCTTTGGTGGAGAAGCTCTTGTTGGCTTCCTTTCCCAAAGTCTTCTCTGGATACTTTTTGCCGGGGTAACACAGTCAAGCAGGGTATTTGGATTACTCCTTTCTCCTGCTTGCTTAAGTCTCATTGTTTCCCAAAATCTGTTCCTTGAACAAGTTGCAGTATTTTGATTCCTATGACCTTTTCGTTCCCTGAACCCGGGAAAGAATTTTACACTTGAAAAATCCCCAACCCGGCCGGGAATCGAACCCGGACCGCCAGGGTGGAAGGTAGTCACGTACTATGAGCTTACTTAGGCATACAGTAAGAAAATAGTAATTTTATGCTTAGATGACCAAGTTCTTGTGGAAATTTATATGATAATGAATAACTCTGCTAAGAGCTTCGTAATGGTTTTAAAAGATCGTGTTTTATACCCAAGATAATGACTTGCATAGAAAACATTTTACTAAGCTAAATAATAACAGGATTACAAACCAACTCAGACATAATTAAATAATAAAGTGTCAGTATTCGCCCCTCCTTAAATGTCTACTAATCTCCTTTATATGTGATAATTTAAGACTTTCAGATTAGAGATCTTTATGCCCTCAAGCGTGCCACTATTCTCATATTCATGTCGTAAGTTATAACACAAGAAACATTCATCACTAAAGTTGAATGTTTTAGCAGCAATGTACTAATCTTTATGAGTAAGTAGTAAGTATAATCACTGGAAGATATACGCTGGTGATAGTAAAATATCAGTCTTTCTGTGTTAAAGAAGAAGGCATTTGTGTAATTTAAGACAGGCAGTATTCCTTTAAAAGCTCTTAAGTTAATGAAAAGCACTTGGGAGGAAACACAGATGCCGGTATATTCCATGTTAACGTCGTTAAACAGCGCTGTTCTACGCTACGTGGGACTGTTTGCGCTTCACTTAAGAGTCAAATTATTATCTTACTTGACGTTAGTGCAATGAGCCTACACGTGTCAGTGTTTGAATCTCTAAAGTGTTTTCTGTAAGATGAGACTATATCGTAACTCAACCGAAAATGCCTCAAGTAGTCAAGATATTACTTATTTTATGAGGATGAAAATTCATGTGTGTATATCCATAAATGCCGGGGTTTAGGCGCTGCGCTACAAACCAGAAGGTCGAGATTTCGATCCCCGATGAGGTCGTTTGAATTTTTCAATTGGCCTAATCCTTCTGGTGGCACTATGGCCCTGGGGTTGTCTCAGCCTCTAACAGAAATTAGTACCAGGAGCAATCCTGGAGCTAAAGGCGGCCGGTGCGTAAGGCTGACAACCTTAAAAAATCTAAAAATCTCTTGTCTAAAAATTGTCTAAAAATCTGGGAGCCTCAACCTCCTGGAAACCTTTACTTTATCCATAAGTGCCAGACAACAATAACTCAGGACGAGATACACCGGTCTCACACTCATTCCGTAGTCTACCAAGCGTGGATGGGAAGAAGGTATCATGACGGCCAGAAGATAACCAGATACCTCAAGGGCCTAAAATTACCAATTATTCGTCTCGCAGGTGAGGAAAACCCCGGAAAAAACCCCCATCTTGTTAACGTGTCCCGATCAGGGACTGGACGCGCTGCGTGAGGGAAGTGAACTCATCCCCTGCTCCAAAGCGGTGGACAAACGTAGTTTTATATTTATTTTAATACTTGCAACTGCCTCAATGTATTTGCACAATTATACTGTGTGTAGAGTCACTCTTGTGCAAATGTCTCATTACATACTTAAGGAAATATTGTCGCTTGACGTTAATTTAAAATGCCAAATTAAATCTTGTATTTTCTTGGTCGATCTTTATCGTGCTTTAACACAGTCCTCAAAATAGGGTTTGTGCTGATCACGTACTGGTGAATCTTTCAATGTGCTGTCTAACTTCAGTCGTCCATAAAATTAACGCCTCCTTTAAGGCAATAAGATCCGACAAATGGGGAGTTCAAAGTAGTGAACAGAAATGGTTGCGCACAGGAGGTTATTCAGACAATAATTAATAAAGTTCTTAGTTCATGTGGAAAATAATGGAAAATGAGAAATATAACTATTGGCCTACGCAATACTTCACACAGTAACTAACCAACTACCTTTCAATAAATAACACAGGAGTCCAATATTATACGAACAAGAATTCCCATTTTTTTCTGTCCTTAGTTTGTTCCTTCTAATCTTTTGTGATCATTCTAATCTCTTAAAAATGGCCTCAACTTGACTTTCGTATCTAGTGCTTGGTCTTCGACTGGTTTTTAAATACCGACGTATTTAGAAATATTGTCTCTAATCCTAGTCACATACAGTTTATGTAACCATAATATCCTACTTTGATTGGCATCGTAGAATGGACTTATTTTATTAGGAATTATTCATAAACGATTGGACTCATTACACACCATTTTGTAATCGTGTAGGCCTATGTTAGAAGAATAAAAAGAATATCAGAGGAGATAAAGAAAGAGAGTCAGTAATAATAGTGGAAGGATGTAAAATAATTAATACAATTTTCGTTCCGTTCTTGATAATGCAGCTGGACTTTCTAGTTAAGAGGAGATTAGGGTGGCATTCTTAACGTTTCAAATGAGAATGTAAATACGAACCGCGTCTAGCCAGGTCTTGATGAGCCCGGCTTAGCCAGTATATATGTCAGCTTGTCATATTAAGCGAAACCCTGAGCTCATTGCTTCTTATGAGCCACTTTCATGCCCCATGAAAGCTGACGGTAGCACTGTCGTCTAGCTGAACCTTGTCGCCCGGACTACGTCTGGATTATACCAGTTATCCCCTTACAGTCTCATATCCGTTACCGTCTTCGCAATACAGTGGAATGATATCTTCATTCCCCTAATTCTTTTCTTTCTGATATCTAGCACCCTAGTTATTAAAGTGTTGGTACTCTCGTATTTTCGTTTTTTCATTATGATTTACATTTTTGTTAAAATATTGTTTAACATTGCACAAAAAACTAAAAAAAACCATATTGTACACACATCATTATAAATATAAATATGTATGAATATGTGAGCTTTCTAAGGGTATATGATCAATTTCCAGGCTATATACCGACCTTGACCAGAGTACACCTTTATTAAGTGCCAGAATGGTACTTTCTGAGATTGTGTGGTGGACGGGACTGTCCGTGTGACTGTATGCGCGATAACTCAAATACGCTTTATCGGATTTTCATGAAACTTGGTATACATATTTATAACGTCCATGGGAAGAAGACTAATGATTTTGGACCAAATCGGTTGCCCGGTATGCCTAGTTTATGGTAAAATATTGGAAAGGATTTATCAAATACAAATCAGTTCTCATGACAACATATTGATTTACAGTGTTCATATACGGATTTGGAATTCGCAATACCGTTAGCTTTGACAAATAACACTATCCACATATTCCTTCACATATGCTTATCAAACTTTAGACCTTTGTCCCGAAAGTCCTGCTTAATGAATCGATCTGGAGCTTAACTCGGAAATCGATTACAATAATAACTTATTTTCTGCATATCATACTTGCAATTATCACTGATTAAGCAAAAGCATTCTGGCACTTTTTTACATCAGTTTTCCTGTTTATTGATTCGCCAATGAGCTTACATTTTGGGTACTGAAAGTATGTTTCTTCATAAAATACCTGCAATATTTTTATTTTATAACAAACTCTTTAAAATATTATTTTACCAAAAATCCTATTTAATTAACTTTGCAGTAAATATCATATAGCAGATATAATATATTTTATATAATAATGACGCTATGTGTTCAAATCGATTGAAAAGAAATTAAACGCGTTTTGAACTGTTCCAATTGTATCTGCAAGATTTTTATATGAAGGCAAAATATTAAACAAAATCCAAAATAGAATGCTCCTTCTTTAGGTGTCACATCCATCCACTTTACACAATGAAAAGGGAAATGTAATATATCTGCACGTATGTCCAAGTTATATTTTTGGGTATTGTGTGTTACCAGAGTATGTAAAACGATAAGATCAGTGGACTACAGTAATGAAGATACTTTTACCCTCTGCATACAAAAACCGATTAACTAGAAAAGATTAAAATTTGTGCATTGGAATATAAATGACGGAATTGCCCTTGTTTTATTATATTATGTAGGTATTATTAGTGCTTCCGGGCTATGTTGAAGAAAGAGAGAAGACAGCTTACACTGAATATTTACTCTCATGCTTCTTAAAAAAAATCATCGGAGAGATCTTATCGTAAAAGCTTTGAGGGCACGTTAGAACGAGAAAGCAGATTTAACACAGAAATTACGACCCGAGTACTTGACTACAGGTACTACTCCAACATAAACAGCCTCCATCACACAACTGCTACACAATGAGAGAGTTCTCGAAAATGAAAACTAAAAACGCATCTTGCATACAAATGACCAATTCATTTTTAAACAGAATCCTGATCTATAGAAAATGGAAAGTATTTAAACTAAATCCTTGAACTTGATTTACAAACGAAATAAAAACGCAACACGTTCTAAACCGGAATGACCAAGGTCGAGAAATTTCCTTCGTGAAAAAATATTCCCCTCGGGCGATGTTGATCATCATCAGAATCAGAAACACTTGTTCCTCAGCAACGTTATTGTGTCCTACATTGATTTCAGTTACTAGAACTATCACTATACCTTATACGGCAGGGAACTGGTTTTCAGAGAATCATTTTTTAGAGTAAAGGATAAAAAAAAATACATTATAAAGCCATATATAGGCCTACATAGGTGGCTAGGTTTACGAACCGTTCTTTTAAGTTGAAAATGGGATGAAATTTATTGATCCCTTTCGGCAGTATCATAACAAGGGAGTTTGAACTGTTTTCAGCTTCTCTCTACTTCATCATGTCATGGCGTTCTTTGCTTTTAAATGGCTCTATTAAAAGCGAGGTAGTCGACATCGCCCTACATTATTTGCAAGTAAAGAAGATGGTCGTGCAAACTGCGCACTCAATTCCCTTACAATGAACGGCCTTCAAGAGGGCTTCCCAACAACAAGAAACAAAGGGTCCTAGCTGCTTGGTTGCGGTATTTGCACATACAAATGGATGAATTTACATAATCCAACCCTTACGTTGTTATTGTTGTCAGCGAAGATAAAATCGGAAAGGCTGTGGAACTCGAGCTGTTATTCCTAAACCAAAGGCACTGTGTTATCTTGGAGTAATGATTATTTGAAGAGGTAATACAAATTGTAAGTATATCGGTCAGTTCAGAAAATGCTGTTTATTTAGTGTTCAGTACTAAGAATAATCCCGAATAATGGCCTTATAAAAATGGAGCAAACATGTCACATTTGTCTTGTTTGCACGTGTTGCTTACAATTTTATTCAAAACTTTGTGCAGTTAAAATATTTTGTCATTCAGAACCACATTAAATCCCAATAAAAGTAAATTCGGAATTATGCGGATCAAACGGATCACAAAGAACCGTAAATAAATCAATTTAATACAGAATTATTTGATATCTGGATGTTAGCTAGGTTACATGAAGCCTTATCGCTTAGTATAAATATTTGAATTATAGGAAGTAAGCCTATTTTGAAAAACGTTTCAGCCCTGGGCATAAGGAATACTTATGGATCCATTTTTGGTACTATTTGTCTGTCTATCTTCAGTTGTTCCATGCAAAATATATAAATATTTTATAATGAGTTTAGCAAATCTTAACTTATTATGATTATAATCATTAATTATAATTATAAATGCCTCAGTATATTTATAACAATCCGTCACCAAGACTGTTATTCAAAACAACGTAATTTGTTAATTTAAAAAATATGCAGCCTCTTCGAATTCAGCTGGGTTTCAAAACTATGTGCCTGGAAGCTATGAGAATAATAATGTATTTACCCTAATCATTTGAAATTGATATCCGAAATGGATTTTCAGTCGGTCATAATAAAATAGCCTATCATTCATATCACTTGTAAGTGGATTAACTTAAATCAAGAATTAGCTCACAGTTGCCTACACTTATCCTATTTGGATTATTGTCTTTATACCATTAATTATTCACGATAGTAAATTAATCCTTATTAATATAGATTACTGTATAATTAACCTAATAAATGAGAATCATTGTCTTTATAATTATGTTGAATTTGCCCCACCCGTAATAAAATTCCTAGCGGCGCCTCTGATTTCAGCTAAATTTTCACCTCATCGTTATAAACGCAAAATAAACTTGTTTTTAATTTTAGCGATAGTTATACAAATACACTTTGTAATTATAACACACACCACTTTTACCTCTTCAACAATTTAAGCCGATGACTGAGGTATACGTGGGCGAAAAATATCCGAGAAAGCTAAACATAACACCCTTTGAACTTCAAATAACATCAAATCCAGCATGTTTTCTGTCTGAAAAATAACAGTTTACCATAGATGATGCCCCCAGATGTTTATGGTAGACCTATACCAAGTGCATTTGTAACGTTTATTATAACTTATTCCGAAAAGGTTCAAAAACTGTCGGCTTCCTGAAACTCGGTAGTCGTTATTGATCAGATTCTAAATTGTTAAATAGGCTTTCATAGTCTTAAATTTTTCTATAATCTTTTTTTCTGAGGGATTTTTGCCCCACTAATACGAAGTTGAGGATCCTTGTTTCAGAACGAACGGCCTAGAAGCTGGCACATCTTTTCCTCCAGCCATAAGTCTTTTTAATTATCTCTCCTACTTCACTTTCCTTTCCTACTCTAGATCTGGTAACGCGGAAGACAAAGAATGTTTCTCGGGAAAACATTTAACAGGTGTTCCTCTACAAACGCTGAATGAAACTGCAGCTTTCCTTCACATAAGGCACTGGCGTGTAAAATTACAAAATACCACAGAAAACCTGTTCTTTTTTTGTTCTGATCCACAATTTCATTTGTTGGTGCTTTTTCTAAGATACTCCAAATTAACAACGAAAGGGTTTTCATCAAAATAAAATAGAATTATAGGTAAATTAGGAAACTTAAAGTGTGCCCTACTGGAAACATATTTTTGCATAACATTGTTTGAACAGTTTTATAGCTTAAAAATAATTTATTTTGTTAAATTATTCAAATGTTTTATTTTACCGCACTTCCTCTACTACACAACCAAGCTTTTTCACATTGCATAATTAAAAATCAATCTAATTAAATAAAAATATATATATATAATAGGCCTATAAGTAAATCTATTCACATATGAAATGACATACGTAATATATTGACTAAATATAAGAAGGGTAAATATGACATTACAATCATATTACTAATTAAAGCGCCTCACATGTTGTTAGATAGGCTACTAATATTTTCATAGTTAAGATCCAATAGTATACTGCGATATAAGGGTGGTAGGTTTGTTTATATACATCACCAAATTTAATGCATAGTTTTTTCTGCGTAAAGGAAAACACGACTACATGAAAATACGTGCATAAAAATAACTAAATACAATGGTTGTCAAATTCCAAGACAATTAACCTTAAATTATTTGTGACTATTTTAATCCTGACGGCGATCGATTCATCGATAACTTTATGCACATGCTATGAATTGGAACGTAGGTCAAAAAGTGAAGTAAATACTCTGCTAATTTTTAAATAGTAAAATTCGTCTAGTAAATATGCTATGGTTATATTTCGTGTCTGGAATAATAAATATATCAAAAGTTTTTGATGTAATGGCGCACGTATGTTCTGAATAGAATGAAAAGGAATTGTAAAATAATTACAACGATAATAATATTAATAATCATAACAACATCGATAGTAATAATCATCATCATAATAATAAAACCGCAGATATGCGACCTAACTTTTAGGGTCAGTTGGTAGCGTCCGAGAAATTCATAGTTTCGGTGAGGTATTGTCTTTTGCATAGACTCTCAGGCCTATGAAAGTGAAGTTAAAGAGATAAAGATTAAGATGAACAAGAATACTATTCTTGAATAAAAAATCGCTATACCGTTTAATTAGTTTGTTATGCAATAATATCAGGAAAAAATTGTAACTCTGCTTTGCCTTACGTTCTATTTCCCTTGGCTATTAAATGTGACTCTCGCCTGAATTCTCCATCGAGCTTACATCTAATGCGCCTAATCAGCACTGACAGTAGGATTTCAACTTGTTATTTTTAAATCCAGTTACCATTGTGTCAAGAAGATCTGTGTCAGCGATGATGAGTTATGGATTGACACCTATGAATAAAGATGCGAGAGGCTAGCTTACTTGTAAATTAGAGCCGCAGCTTTCACATCAACTCGCATTGACACAGGAATTGCTATTCAAATTAGATGCAATTTCCATCCGACTTAATCATCTTTTCATCCCCTCACAGAACGTGATAGTACATAAAAATAGTCATCAGTAAAAAAGAACGTTTATTAGAAAACGAGATCTGGCTGCCCGACTTGTTGAATATGTAAACAGAACTGAAGCAACGTATGTAAAACGTGTTTTCCCAGCAAAAGTTCCGAATTCTCGGTATCTCTGAACCGTGCTGATGGCAAAATAAAATCTCAATGTTATAAGTGGAGAGAGATAACTTATTATTCTGCATTAGTTGGCTATACAGGGTGTTAATGAATAACACCGAAATAGTTTACCTGTGTATAGAGGGGACATAGGCAAGCAACTCTTATTAGGAGATTTTTGCTGTATGGCGTAAAATGTGTATGCTACAGGGGATTAAAGTCATTAGAATTTAGGATTTGGTGTTTATAACTCAATAATGAAGCGAAGTACGGTTAGTGATCGATAAAAACCTGATTCTTAATCATTCATCAACAGCTATATCATAATTTAGTGTTTCCAAAATCTGCAAAAATTACAGACTAATCATACGACTGGCCGCCACTGAATTAGTTTTTTATTCATAGCTCCGGTATTAACAACGAAGTTCCTTTGTTTTCCAGATTTTAGAAGTCAGTGGTGGCCATGTCCTGGGAGATTTTATGCTGTAACAGGAAAAATTGAATCCATAGAACAAAAATCTCCTAATAAAAGTTGCTTGTCTATGTCCCCTCTATACACAGGTAAAATCTTTCGGTGTTATTTATTAACACCCTGTAATGGCTGTATATAAATAGATTTTATGCTCGCAATACACGAAAAGTGACATTTCCGAAGATAATTCCAATCGCAATAATAGTATACGTAAGATATATACATATTCATATTAACTGGAGAAATGAAAAAAAAAATCGTTACTTAAAAGGTTTAGTCTTAAAGGATCTTATTTCAGCGTATCCCAAACCATTAGCATTTCATGAGGCGTATGTAAGTGTTCGCGATGGTCTGAGTGATATTTTTGGCATTCCAAATGAAATTCCTTCTAGGCCTAATAGCGATGTCTACTTTTTATTATTAACTACCTGGTTACCTGTTGGGTGAAAAAATATTTTGAACGATTTGTAGCTTTACCCGAAAAACATAAGGAAGAAGTAACCATGCTTAATTTTTCTTCAAGAGCTTGACGTTCTTCCGGAGTTTAAGAACGACGCTTCTCATCACCAAACTCCACTCAAACCAGTTTATTTGTGCATAATTATTTCAATATTTGAGCTGAAAATTATGTGTCAAAATTCCACATAGCTTTTAATGAATGTATTTTGATAATTATTTCGTGTAAAGTGCTGTAATCAAATCACCAAGTTATTGTATCATGGCTAGTATTCACGATAACTGTTATTGAATTCTAATGATTGCCGTATTAAGTAAAATAGAAAGAACTAGTCAACGGCTATATTTATATTTCTAGTCCTATAATTTTCATAGGATGTGATAACTAAGTTCATACAGAATGTCAGTTCTATCAGGTCTTTGCGATAAATCGGAACAGATATGAATCATCAGATATTTGTATAAGTCATAGGTGAGCAACTGAGGGGAAACGTTTTAGTCCCCCATCTGTTCTGTGACGTAAGAAACCTGTTCTTCATGTTCAGTGTCACGTCGAAACTGCTTTATGCTGACGTCAAGGGCGACGGTAGTGGGAGAAATTCCCCTACCGCACAGTGACACGATGTGCACCAGTTGCGCACCCATGGTATAAGTATATGATAATTATAAAACTTGCATTTCGCCTGTCTGAACTGTTTAGATTAATTGCAAAACCTCGTTATGCATGGTATCTAAACAGTTCAGACAGGCGAAATGGAATTATATATATTTTCGCCTGTTTGCTATGTTTAGACTACCTGCAAAACCCTGTTATGCATGGTTGTCTCAACCTTGTTATGCACGGCAGTCTAACAGTGCAGAGAGGGGAAATGGAATTTTATATCTTACTAACTGGTTACCCAATGGCCACCCTTCGTACGGGTGCACGGTTTTTACCCTTACCCGATAAATATCAGCCAATCAAAGATCGAAATTTCGTTACCACCTCCTATATACAGGATAAAGACATAACCTTGACAGCATCGTTGAAATAGATGTACTTATAGTGCATAATATCTTTCGAGAAAGATATGCATAGCTAGGAACTAATACAATAAATAATTAAGTGATTCTGTTAAGATTTATCTTGTATTAATGTGAATTACCGATATGCAGAAATCAGCATTATGATTATATTTTACAGCAAACACCCTACATAAAAGGCCCACCGTCGGCCGGGTTTTGTATTTTGCTTGTGATTCGAAAATAACTTACTGAGGACTTTCGATTTTCAAGTCCTTATATGGGTATCTCTGGTTTGAGACGAAGTTAGGCATCTATCACACTCTAAGTATTCTCTAAGAAAACGTTTGATACAGCTTTTTATTGCTCATAGAGGACTTATAATTTTTCACTCCACTGCTTCTACACATCATCCCTGGTGGTGTTGAAATAAGAAGAAACAGAAATTCCGGTGACTTAAAATTTGGAAAATTTTGAACTTTTTGGAAGAGCAGCTTCAGCTCTGAGAGGCGTCTTAGTTGGAAGACGGAGTGACACACATATGCAATACCGGTCACATTGTTTTGTGGATAACTGTAATGTAACAGAAACCAGGGGTTTTTATTCATTGAGTCAGTGGCCAATGTGCTCTGTAAGAATGTTACATAAACCATAATAAGGTCTTCACGATATTTTTATTACTTATTGGAATAAATCTTCGCTCTTTGCATCTTTCAACAAAATGGCTTATTGAAACGATCTTTAACAGTCATTTACTCTAATAATGTAAGCAAGTTTCATAAAGGATTATTTAACTGAAAAGTATGAAGGAAATATTAATTAACCATTTCTCGTGCTCTTCTTCAGCACGAATAAAAAAATTAAAGTGTTCCCTATACAGGCCATGGGGGCCAAGATGTTCCAGGACGAGGAGGCTTCCAGATTTTTAGGCATTCGGTACCTTACGCACCGGCCGCCTTTACACCCAGGATTGCTCCTGGTACTCATTTCTACTAGAAGCAGAGTCGACCCCAGGGCCATAGTGCCACCAGAAGGATTTAGGCCAATTGAAAAACTCCAACGACCTCATCGGGGTTCGAACTCGCGACCTTCCGGTTTGTAGCGCAGCGCCTCAACTACTACGCTATGGTGTTCCCCTTCTGCGTGAATAACGTATTCTGATAAATATTGCCTGTATCAGCCTAGAAAATTAAAACGATTCCTACTGTAATAAAAAATACAATATAATGTTGTGCTGAAAATGGCGATTATTTCTAACGTATTTCTCATAATCAGTAGCAGATTGCAACACGTAGGTTCCTTGGATATCAATCGTTTATGTATTTTGTGGCAAATTCTGTAATCTCTGGTTTTGTGAAAATATAGTATTCCTCTCATGAGATGTTACAAGGAATGGTACGTTCGATGCCTATTATACAACTGCAATAAGTGATAACTGCAACATGAGTCTTTATTGACTTATGTAATCGACACGGCACTCGGGAACATTGGGCTTCGAATTTACCACCGCATATTTCACCGAATCACATTAGATACTCATGCCTGGAATATTTCTTAGAGCACGAAAACCATAATGATCAGACACAATTTCTGAGAGTGCATCTTATTTCCCAGAGAGGTACCGGTATCCTGTTTTACTTTAATGTACTTATCGTTTGTCATCACACTCATCACTGTTGCTGTGATTATTCTAAAAATTACTCAGATGGCAATGTGCTTTCTCTTGTAGGCTACGTCTAGGAGCAATGCATGTCACCAGACTTAAGCTCTGACACAAAATAACAGATAATCAATCTTGTTGACTGATGCTGATGACATCTGCTGCGAGAAAGTGAATGCAGAGAAAGGTACAATATTTTTTTTCTACCGTCAGTGTTTCACGCTAAGATTTGATGCAAGGTGACGTTGTAAAATTTTCCTTAATGGAAGGAGCGCAAGACATAAAAAATCGAGAGTAGGAAATAGAAAATTCGGGGAGGATGTGTTTATGTACATGGGAAGCGTCACAAACTTGAAACTGGCTCACAGTCATAAAGGATAACAGGAAATATTGTGAGATTTCACTCGCATGCGTTGAAGCGTTGCATTCCTACTGGACTAATTAGATTCGTATCGCTAACGTATTATTAACATCCGTTCTAATAATGGGGTATATAGGCATTGGCGTATTGTAATTGATCCAATAAGAGAGAACTAGCATGGCATAGCTTCTATACAGAAATGGATTATTATCTTTAATGGTGATCTTATTTTCATTACGGTTTAAACAGCGCTTTCAGATTTATTATTTAGTAGCAAAAGACTCCGTTTTTCATCTGGGCTCTAATAAACCTTAATCCGAGGAATTAGTACTGATTTTGTCAGCAGTCATAAAGAATGACAATGTATATTCTGTACACAGATGACGGTAAAATATGCAGAGGTTTCTTTACCATGTAGTAATTATTTTTAATTGAATTATTTGTGACTGTGGCGAAGAAATTAAATTTTAAGTAAATATAACAAATATTTGTTAGCATCCATCTATACATATAAAAACTCCAAATGCATATATTTTTTTACGTATTTGAACGAGCATTCTGTTCAGAACTATTTGTAAATTAAAATCTGACCCATGGTTTAAAAAATATGTAATAGTCTTTTGAATCCTGACATCTCAAGAAAGTACGACTTACGTACTGATAATTGGTAGCCTATTCTATAATGGTCAATTAAAAGTTTACTATCAAAATTCTATTAAGAAATGTATGAGCTATCTGTAGTAGTAATAATAATAATAATAATAATAATAATAATAATAATAATAATAATAATAATAATAATAAGATGATGATGATGAAGAAGAAGAATAGGCTAATAATAATAACAACCATATACCCGATGAGACTAGACATTAACCGCTGTCTACAATGTCCCAAAGAATTGAAACTCTTTCGTTTTTCGTTCCTGTTAACATGGTGGTACTCGTCGTATTTCTACACAACTAATATAATCATAATACCAGGTCTCCAGGGAGTTTGTATGAAAATAAACTTACAACAGTATAATCATCAGGCTAAGTCTATTCTAGACGTTTAGCAAACATCTAAACTAAACTCCCTGGCGTGAATCCTTTGCAGAATAGGGTTTAACATGCGATTGAGGGAAAGTGGTCAGCATGCCGACTCTCATGTATGTTACTGATCGTTTACTTGACTAGAGCCGCTACTTTCTTATCGCATAGTCCTCAAGGGGCTGAGGTCACCCCGTACCAAACCTCACTACCTCAAAAAAAATCCGAGGAGATACCGGAAGACCACAAGTTTAAACTTCTCCCAATTTTTTGAAGAAGTCCTTTTATGAATAGGCTAATATTAATTTATTTTTCTCTACTTGAAAAGCTCAAGAAATAGTAAAGAGGTCCTGATGACTTTGCAGTATGTTCACCGATTATATGAACTGAAATAAGAAAGATGGGTACGAGAAGTTAATAACAGGCGAGACATGAGAGGCGGGAATGCAGGTGACGAAAGGTATAACAATAGAATCCAGACACTCATATTGGACTTACCTTGTCATTGTCAGGCTTTATGATATGGCCGGGAGGGGGCGTGGCCCAACATAATGTCAGCACAGCGGTACTCAGCACCACGACCTGCAATAAGAGGATTGCTAATATAGTAATATAAGCATACTAGCTGATTATTCTGTTAATTAATATAATATAATTGTTATAATAATAATTATTTTATAAAAATATTCTTAGATGGTAAAAGGAGCACTTTTAACGCTTGATAATAATTGCGTAAGGATTGGACTGAAACGTTCAAAAAGGGTTGGACAAGTGTGAAGGAAGAGGAAATAACTTTTCAATCCATTCTTACAAGCTTCGCCGTGGTAAAATATTGCCCCCATATTGTGCGGAAAGTCTTCTTTGGATTTCTGCTCCTAGTACACCTTCAGCCAAAAAAAAAACAAAATCACTACATGTTGTTCTTCTTTGGTGCAAACGATGATCGGTGCAGACATGTCTAATGCGCAACGCTCATTGGAGTCATGACTAGGGCCCGGATTTTAGGCTTTTATGCAACGTATTTTAGCTTTTTATTTTCGTGGAATAGCCCTCTTTAGGTTTTAACCAGACGATTTTAGCCGTCTTAACAAAACACTAATATTAACATCGAAATTTTTATTATAATTTAGACGCAGTTATTCTAGTTTTTAAAGAAAATAAACAAATAACTTTTCCTTATATCGGCACGCATAAACAATCGAGATATTTACTCTGTAATAATACAATTATTCTTTCTTTTTATAGTATTTTAATGAAAAGTCTTTAATCCAACGAAGGAACACTAAGAAGATGGCAATAACTAAATAGTAATGTGTTCATGAAAAATGTCAACTTTATTTGAACGGCATATGCATGTTAATAAAAGTATTTTAAATTTCGATTTCAAACTCCAAAGGAAGAAGTCTGCTAGATAAATTGACAGATAACTATGTTTACTTGTTTTTAACAGTCCCTAGTTTTTCAGCAGAAGTCCTCTTTAGCCCCCAGGTTCTCAGCAAAAGTCGTCCTCTGCCCCTTTTAGGCCCTTTAGTCCGATTTATCCCTTTTTAGGTTCTATATGATTCATATATTCGGAAGCAAGGGGCATGAAACGGAAAAATACGTTTAAAATGTTCTAATTAGGAAGCTGGGGGGAAAATAGGTTAAAACCTTCAAATTCGGGCCTTAGCCATGACAATCAAACATTCCAAAAGCAGAGACAAGTGAACAATAAGTCGACGTGCTCGAACACAAAGCGGCCCAGCCAACCTACAAAACATTAACAAAAAGTGCGGATACCTATTGACTTACCCTCGTACATATGGATTTCATGCCATCTCGTAGTTCACTTACATACTTTAATAGTAGGTTAAGCTAACATTATTATTTTTATTATCACATTACATTCATTATAATTATCTAAATGTAAATAAAAACAGTTTCCCTCTTTCCTCTTCATAGCAAATAATATTAGCAGTATTTTCCATTAAAGTTTTCTGTATTCCAACATTTTAACTTTGATTTTACAGAACCCCCACTTTTCTGCCTTCACGTACATAATTACTAAGATTGATAGGATTTTCCAAAGAACTTACTTCACCGTTAATATAATTATAAATTTGTTTTTCCCCAGCTACCTCCGATTCTCTGCACCTTGTAGGCCTATAGATATTGTTATCTTGTAGGTTTCTCCTTATTGACCAAGTTAATTATGGCAGGATTATCATAATTGTCAGAATGTAAACTGTGCTAACGTAATGAAATCTTGTAAACTGTTAACTTTTATCCAAATCTAGTAAATATTGTCCTTCTAAACTAATGTTCCAAGTATAGTACACCAGGCAAGTTATGTAATTATTCAAATCAATAAAGAAATCATATTATAAATACAGAAACAGAATAATTAGATATAAAAGGATATGTATTATACATAAATTTCCTGGCGGATTTTACTAAACAAATTCTTGTATAGGCCTAATTCACGTGGGTGAGATATATGCACTTCAATAAGGGACACGCAAGTAGTATGTGTGTTTAGTGCCGTCGAAAGCCGAAAGCTTGTTCTCACCCTGGTAATTTCCCCATAGTTATTATTTATGATGTTAAAGGATATATATTTTGTTCCTTAGTTAATTTAATATTTATGACAAATATTTCACCTTCAATTTTAAATAAAGATATAATATTTTTATGAAATTACCTTTAGGTTAATTTCATCTTCCTACTGGATGGGTAAACTTCCTTAACAGTAAACCTATTCCGGATTTGAATCGTAGTACGAAGCCCAGAATTCTTCATCTCTTAAGGGGAAGGGGAATTAAGGGGAAGCGTATTCCAGCAAAATGACTAGCAAATGGTGCAAGATTTTAATTCTTTTATTGAAATTTATTACTCTTAACGGAATATTTGCTTTAATCCTAACATAATATTTAAAAGTTTAAATTAACATTATTAATGATATATGAAGAGGTAATTGTACTTAGACAATTTATCGTATTTCTTGTAGTGAAGAAGAGATTTATTGTGCAATTCCGTTACCTCATAATTTATTGCATACTTAACTGTTTCATTTTTTGCATCAAAATACAAACACATAATATGTCTTTCACACGTTTAGTGTCACATAGCTCTGCTAAAACATTCCAACTTGACGTGGAAATACGAGAAATTATCCAAGCAGTACGGTTAACTTTCAACTAGAGTGGGGATAATTTAATTCCCAGGTGAGAGGAATGCAGTAGAATTCTTCAGAGAATGGTACAGCTGTCCAGCATCCAATGTAACCTTGACCGAGAAGCGGTCTAGAAGTAGCAGCGCGACTCACCACAAACTTTGAGACTAGTCTTTCCGTCCAGTTCATTATTGAAACTGAGAGTGTATTCCACTTTCGAGACCATTTGCCTTTATTACCTATTCTCAGGTATTTTCAGAGAACAGTTTTTTTTTTTTTTTTTTTTACGATTATCTACTTTTTAATTGTTTGCGTTTTCTTAGTTTTGTACATACAAATACAAATACAAATACAAATTTATTACTCCAAAGTACACGAAAAATATATGCAAAAGTTGATACACCCCCCGAAGAAGCAGAGCTTGTGTTCGGGGGTGGTTCAGTTATATATTAGAAATACTTATACTAAACAATTACTTTAAAAAAATGCATAATTTGGAGAAGTATGACAAAATGTTATGTATGTTCTATTTACAATACAAAGGTACGAAGCAATACAACAATAATACATAACAATTTATTTGTTCAAATTTTAGTAAAAACAAAGAAATTAAGTTCTATCCAAATTTTAAAGTTTAATATGAAAAATGTTATAACAGTAATAGTCGATAACAGAAGTAATAATTATATAAATTTTCTAATTTTAGACCTAAATTGTTTGTTGTTTAAGCTATTTAGATCAGGATGGTTGGTAATAAATGAATTGAATAGTCTTGGGCCAAAACTTGAACAGTGCTTAGCTCCAGCAGTTGTAACATTTTTTGGTTCAAGTAATAAATTAAATTGATTCCTTCGCGTGTTATATACGTGAGATTCTGACTTGTAATTGTCACGATGTTTATGAAAATTGAACTGCATATCCCTTAAAGATTTCCTTAAAGAAAAATCTCTTCCAAGTATAGTCTCTGCGAAATTAAGTTTGTTACTTTATACTCTTAGAATGGTGTCTCAAATATTGTTTCTAAAAACTAGTAAAACAATTGAAGAGTGTTTAGCAAATACGCAACTTATTTTTTTCAGCAGAGTGAACAAAAATGTCCCACGGTATTTTATAATGTTATATCAGAATATGTACGTACATATTAGTAAACACGTTTAGCAGTAATCTGTATAATATTATTTCATTGACGTCAAACCTAGCTCAACATGAAGTCACCCCTAGTCACCCCTTCCCAACCCATTACTGTCTTACCTGAGCTTGTGACTGAATATTTTACTTCAGAGCTTCTTTTGAAGTGCTTGTCTTCTCCACAACCATCCACATCATTATTAAGAACAATGGGAATGTAAATATTTTTTTCTTACTTTCTTTCGGAGGTAATGTAAAATGTTTCCTTTGTTCTACTACAGTTGTCCACGGTTTTCAAATTTAAAGCCAAAAAAAAAACACTATTCAAAACAACACCCTGAGCATAATACAACCAAAAGCGCTTAAAAATTAGTTTTGATTTGAGTAAATGCTGTTTTGTTTGCATTTACAACATAACAATGATGATGATGATAATACTAATAATTTCCTATTCTTTTAAAATTTTAGCCGGAAATTGTCAATTTTTCGAAAACTTTCTTCTCATTTCCATACCATTACCGTCATTATCTTTCTTTCCGTTGTCGTTTTATTCATTACACAAACGCCCAAGGTGGGATCCGAAATCATACCCTATTTCCCCCAACTCCAAGGCAGTATGCCTAAACTACCACGGCTAAAGAGACGAGCATATTAATACCAGCTTATGGGTGTTCCAGTTTTCTTAATTTATCTTTTACCCTGGAAAAGGCAATAAGCCTCTCGGTGTCCTGACATGGACCAATCCTGACATAAAATTTGCGCTTTAGTGAATTAAAATGAGATATTTTCTTCCAACAGTAGCGGCATACTCATAATGGTAATAATATCTCAGTAAACATATTTTGACTTAAAACATATTTTTTTAATGCATTCTTGTAAACTGGGTAATGTTTGCAGATATTACTACCGGTAGTGAAACTTTTTTTGCATAAATTGCCAATTCTACAGCTGGCAGGGCCAGTTTCTCATTCAAGCGTTATTTCTGTAGACCTGTCATTTCCGAAAAAGTTTACAAGGACAATATGTTTGCAATACACTCTTGAACTAGCCTATTATCTTTACAGGGTTTAAAGAAACTAACCTAATAAAGTTACAAATTCGGCAATTTTTGCGACTTGTATCCTGGAATTCAGAAGTATAACTCAGAGATGTTTGCTAATGCCTTCCTTTGTGTAATTTGCAAAACTCCAAAAGATAAGCCATGGTACAGATCTTAGAAATGCTTTGCCTGAAAATACCATTAACTTACCTTTTAAATGTTTTAAAAACAGACTAAAAGTCTGGCTCATATCTAATCCAATGTACAAAACTGAGGAATTTTTAAATTGTAACCTGAACTTAATTTAACATGGTTTTTGATACTTGGAGATAAGTTTCATACTATAATGTTAATTCTTGGAACGGACTGTGATGGTTTATATTTGGTGTGTGTGTGTGTGTGTGTGTAATTTATATTTGAGTGTAATTTATGTTTGGTGTGTGTGTGTGTAATTTGTATTGTGGGTTGTGCTCTTGTGTATTACTATATGTCTCTTTTTTATCATTTTAATTGACGATTCCTATTGTTTGACACTTAAAGGCAGATAATAATAATAATAATAATAATAATAATAATAATAATAATAATAGGCCCCTTCGGCCTGAAACACATGCCACATTGTATCTGCCACTGGCTACTCGTACCATAATAGTCAAAATGAAAATAAATCTAAAACTGCTGATTTGATATAAAGAAACATACATATAGTCGTGATTTTATTATATGATCACATCTCATCTGTAGTATCCCAATATTATCTCTTACACCATAAGCGAACCACCTAAATAAATGTTTGAAATGCAAATTCTAACGTGCTTAAAGCTTTTTCTACCACCGTATGTTAAATTTTATCTTGTATGTAAATAGACTACTATATGCATGCCGATATAATTCACAACACACTTGTGCTACATCTTCTTATCATGTGTGCAAATTTGTAATGTATTACACCTTTCAACACTGTTTATGGATTTGTTACTGATGTATTTTCTTAATTATACTTCTCAACAGAGAAATCGTGATATCTGACTTACGAAATAATTGTAGTGTGCAGGTCACGATTCAGCTAGTGAATTTTCATGAGCAAAAAGTTTCTGATTCACTGCTCATTCCAATTTGTTTTCATGTTACAGGTATGGCATACAACATCCTGCTATGTTTTCTGACGTGAAGGCCACAAATTTCTAAACATTTACTGCACCTGCTAAAGCACGATTTCCAGCCAAGTTCAAGGTCAGTCTCTCACTTTCACAAACGGAATGTGTCACGGGTATGATTAATATTTCACACTTCTTATATCACTTTCAGAATTAAACAGTGCTTTTAATTAAAATCAAAACAACGGATAAAGTTCTCTAATGGATTAAGTTTATCTCCTCTTCTTTTGGAGAATCTGCATGTAGAAAGCTGAAAGCTAGTAATATATGCGGAAGCTTTTATCGGAGTAGAACAGTATTTTTTTTTTTGTAACAGCGATTAGCGCGAAATTTTATAAATCAGCTCTCCTTAGCTATTAAGCTTCAAAAATGTTTAAAATATCACTATTAAGTAAATTATATAAACGAAATATCACGAAATTTGTTGGATTTTACTAAATGTATAATTAACCGCGAAATGCACCCCGCCATACGATTATTGAGAAATGTTTAAGAAAATATTATTAGAATTGTAATTGTTAGTGTTAGCAATTTCTTTTCTTTCTTAGTAGCTTGTTCTCCTTTTATGCTGTTTCTGTGAGTGTCAAGAAGTTATTCTTATGTGGCTGAGTACAGCAATGATGGTATGCGTTATTGAACAGTTCCTTATTTCAAGGAAAGTGATTGAACCTCTGTTTTCAAATGGCTATTAATTAACAAAAACTTATATTAGTAGAGGAGATACAGTGATTCCAAAATTTAAAAATCCCTGCGTAAATAATACTGCAAAGAATTATGTTTTATCTTTCAACACTAAAAATAACATTTTGTTCATTGCCAAGTTATGTTTTATAGTAATTTTGATAATATTTCTCACTTCTATGTTTGAGTACTACAGTAATTTAGGCCTAAATTAAGAAGTAAACAATTAAATGTCCAATATGGTAGTCTATAAAATAACTTATTTTGCAAATATCCACCAAAATAAAAAGCACCGAAATCAGCCGTTTTATTTCACAAATAGATCAGGCTCCTATTAATACTGTTTGAAGCTAGTGGTATTGCCTAAAAATGGCTATGCAATGCATTTGTCTCTGTCTCACGGCGGGTTTATCTGTCTTCCTGTAATTAATATGGTTTAGACAGATTTATCATACTTTTTTGCAAAAGGTATATGGGCTTAAGAGTTGATTTCGCTAAACCTTCCCAGGCGACAATGGATAATGGATTGGAAAGAACTTGATAAACGGAACGTAGAACAGTGATGGGCATACGGTGACGTAAAATGACATATTGTGTAAATATGTTTTTAATGCTGTACTGGGGCCGAAGGAGTGGGTTATGTAATGTTTTGCCAGTGTTACCATATACGATAGCATAGGTACTATACAATGCGGTAGAACCCAGATAAAATTAGGCTTTAAAACATAAAGCAGTTTATTGATCTTTTAATATCAGTATCGCCCTAAACGGAAGAATGAAGTACATTAACTTGCTAACCTCTGCTTGGTAGGAGGTCCTATAGACCAAAGAAAGACACATGAAAATGTTCCCTTTATTATCGATAGCTGATAAAAACTAGAAATTGCATTTTTCCGGGTATGGTATAGTCTGTCCTTTGAAAATAATTTTTAACTTTCATATCTGATGAAATAAAAAGTCGAAATTGCATTATTACGGTCATGGTATCGCCAATTTTTTAAATAACGTTTTACTTTTATATATGATATAATAAAAAGTCGAAATTGTCCTATTATACCGGAGACATTCTTTTAATTTCTTTATCTGATACAATAAACAGTAAAAATTGCATTATTCCGGGTACAATATTGTCTATTCTTCGAAAAATATTCTGTAACTTTTATGGGAATAGCTTTTAAAAATCATGCCTTATTCGTTTGACTTGCCTATGATTTATGGTGTCGACAGTATTTATGTCTATGTCGTCTATAATTAAGCTCTCTGAATATCGCGTTATAATATCAAATTCTGAAAAATATTTGCAGAAATCAGTACATGAATTGAGTGAAGTAATAATAAAATTCAATATGACGATTTTTACCATCCTAAAATGTTGTGGCATTTGTTGACAAAGAAAGTATTAGATCGAAAATTGTTATAGGAAATAATAAAATAGAACAAACTAGACGAATATAAATTTTCGGGATGTCATTCCTCATATAAAAATAACACTGTTTAAGCTAAGAAAATATAAATATTCAACTATTTGAACGGTATTGTAAAGAATTCATTATACATTAAAGGTAGAAGAGACACACTAATAAAATTCTAAAAGGGCTGTCAGTGCCAAAGTTATTATTATGATAATGAAATTTGGATTATGATTAAATAAATAAAAATAGACTCCAAGTAAATTAAATTAAATTTTTAAGGACAACTGCAGGATATAGGAAAACCGATCTTAAAATAAATTATAAAATAAGAGAAGAATTAGGGATATGTAACGTGAAAGATAAAGCAAAAGAATACAAAACAAAGTGGATAACCCATGCATATATGAAAGATCACCAAATTACTTTTTAAAATTAAAAACCTAGAGGAAAGGGAAGTATAACACGACTTACTAAAAGATGGTAAGAACAAAATATGTAGAACACAATAGGCAGAAATATATAAAGCATGAAACAAGAAGAAGAATAAGAAAAAGTAGTGTCATACTAACTTTTTCTACCACAGTAATTCTGAAATATTGAGGATATCATTTAAAACGATTTTGAAGCACTTTAAATAGATATGCAAATAATTACAGGATTATATACTAGACCTACACAAATTTACATGACACAATATCCTTCGTTCATAAGTAAATTTAAGGCTCTAAACACGGCAGTTAATCTTGACAATTTCAAATATAATGATTTCCCACATTCAAATTTAATTTTACTTTGTTATTTTAACTTTTCTAAAGTCAAATTCTTTCATGATTTTCTCATTGTTATTGTTTCTGTTTAACATTACATGAGAACATTTTAGAATAGAAATTTCTGACACTGGGATTCGATCCCATGACCTTCGGCTTTCCGTGCCGATGATCTCTCCTATGATTAATTACCCATAATTACATTTATGTCATGTACCGTATTTGATGCACAGTAATTCAGTGATTTTGTGTGTAACAGGGGATACCCGGTCACAAAATCAGTAGAGCCCCTCACAATACTATGTAGGCCTATAAGGTAAATGTATTTTAGTGAGGGTAATTAATCATAGGAGAGAGATTCCACCTGGCGCTGTAAATCGAACTCTGGCTACCTCAGTTGGTAAAGCATCGGCACAGAAAGTCGTGAGTAATGGGTTAGAATCCCAGTGTCAGAGGAATTTTTCTCCTAAAACAATCTGAAGTTCTTTCATGTTCTTTCATCAAAGAAATACTGAACCAGGATATAACACCTGATACACGTACATAGCCTGATTTATTTGAGAAGGAATACTTTCCTCTCGCAAAGATTTCGTCGCTTTCGGCTAGAATTTAACTATTCGAGACTCGGTAGCTCATCACATACTGGAGGCGATGTTGTAATTTTAAAAGAGAGAGTGAAATGGAAATCTGTAGAAATACGTGTGAATTCGGCTAATATCTCCTATGATATAGCCTCAAGTACTCTGGCACTTGATTTCCAACATGAAAAGTCATATGTACAACACCTGTTCTGTCTGACCTTGGGCTAAGTTCAAGGCCAATCTGTCACTTTCGCGAATCTACTAACTCTTGTCGTTATTTCATACAACACGCCATGTGATACTATATCTTTTTTAATACAACTGTTAAAAATTTGGTGTTTGCTGTTTTTAGATAAAATAATATGCTTCACTGGCGTTAGTTCTGATATAGTTTGTTTGCAAAGTGTGGATCTAATGAAAGGAAAATGAAAATGAAAATCTAAGGGCTAAGTTTTACATTTAGTATTAATAAAATTAGACCTCTAGTGAGATGGTCACATGTATTTTCCATTTCCTATAAATGTTTGAAAGAACATACGGTTACAATGGCGGAAAATCGGCTGGTGAGAAGAACTAAAGAAGATATGCTTTTAGATGGGAAGAGAGAAACAGGAAGAGCTCCAAAGAGATGGACAGAGTGTGTAGGTGTTTCTTCAGATGAAGGTGCTTGAACGGGGAGACAAACAGAATACAATATACCCTACAGTCCAGGAAGAAGAAGTAGAAGAATACTAAAAGAATGAAGTGTTCATTTAGAAAATTTACATGTCGTTAGAAGAAAAAAACTATAACCTGGATTCCACAAAGTAAAGTTAGAAACATGTCAAACACGCGAATCACGTTTTCTGCTGACCAAATTGATTGGTCATACGTACTTTATATGTTCTATCCATGATAATACTGACCTACTTTTTCGTAGAAGTTTTATCAAAAGGAATAACGATTTGAAGCAGAAAGTTATAGTGCCATTAGGATTTCTCATCTTCAAAATACGGTACCATCAGTAAATACTGTTTACTTTGAGAGAGAGAGAGAGAGAGAGAGAGAGAGAGAGAGAGAGAGAGAGAGAGAAAAGTTTAGTATTCAAAAATCTACTTTTATTATGTTTTTTCTATAGGCCTAACTTAATACGTTATCGATAAGCAACTTGCTTGCTGGAGAAAATAGATTATAGAGCCCACTCTTTCTCATGACCTAGTTATTGCTTATATCACTTGTTTGGAGAACCGTCAATTATACAGACACGTGGATTAATGAATTTAATTTTAGATTTATGTCGGAATACTTTCATTGTATACGATATTCTGCTGATTCGTAAAAGAGACAGGAAAAAGCTTATACTACACTTGGTTCCCTAAAAGTGGTGTCCTTACGGTAATATATATCTTTTATTCCTTTCATTTCTTTTATTTCTAAGTGTAAGACCTAATCATGCTATAAATTACTAATACACCTAAGTGTAAAAATATGTGCATTATCTCATTCCTTAATCATATTCATTAAAATATAGGTAAAGAAAGAACTGATATTTCGTAGAATTTAGTAGTGTAGGCCATAGGCTATTATGTGAGTGTATAGAAAAAGTTAAAACCATGCATAGAAAATTAAAATGTAATTAAGTACGCCTACTTCCTATTTACAAGTCTTACAGATCCTTGAATCGAAGACGTGGAGCTCCCGGATTACATTAAGGTTGTAAGTTTGTCAGCCTTCTGAACTGGCCACCTTTGCCCCCAGGATTCCAGCCCTTGACTTATTTCGCTTAGTTGTTTAATAGACTCCAGGACAATAGTGTCATCATAAAGAATTAGGCTTCCTTAAGGTTTGACACAAATGACCATTACTGTACTGTTAATAGTCATAGCCATTTTAATATAGTCTGATTACTTTTGTTTTCCGCCGTACTGTGTTGCCTATGGGTCAGTTACCCAGGTCGCCGGGTTTCGTTCTTTAGCGGGAGGGTAATACAATAAAAAATACACAACTGCCTGCCTTCATTCTCCACACATTTTTAGCATTTTTTTTAAGGAAATTATTCTTCTCTCGCTGTAGTTCATTTGGATAAATTCGAACAATTTCCTCAAGAATGTTATCTTTGACTTCTTCTCTTACAGGTTCGTCTTGTACACAGCTTGCTTTAATTTACCCCACAGCTGTTGTACTCTGTCGAATTAATATAGGAAAAACATAACACACACCCGGAATCAGCTGCGCTACGACTATGACAGGTCAACGCCTTGCTACTCCCTCCAGTGCGTGGCAAACGAGTGGGGGCTTTCCCATAGGAAAAACTCGCGCCGCGGGGGAAAGCATATCTGATCGCACTGTACTATAAGAATACCATGTAGTGTACATACGTTCCAATACTATCTACTAGAGGATTTTCCATGGAATCATATATTCTGTTTTTTAACAGTTGCTATAAAAACAATGAGGTACGCCATGGTATAGTTAGTTGAGACACTGCAGTTTAGATCCCAAATGAGGTCGTACGGGTTTTTCAATTGGCCTAATCGTTCTGGTGCCAATATGAAGCTGGGGTAGGGTTCCCATAATGAATTTTTTTTAAAAACAGACACTTGCAATTTTCACTTAAAAACCCAGGGACATTTCATAGAAAATGCGGGACACCATGCATGTATCTGTATTATAAATCACAATCGCACTTACAACGATTAGAATAACAGATATAGATATATAAGCATTCATGAACCACAGATTATTGTCTCTGTTGGACATTACATGAGAATATTATAGGAGAAAAATTCCTCCGACACTGGGACTTGAATAGTGATGAGCAAATGCAAGACCAAGACCAAGACCAAGGCGGTCTTGGTCTTGGTCTTGGTATTGCACTCTCAGTCTTGGTCTTGGTCTTGCATAGGTAACCCTGGTCTTGGTCTTGGTCTCGGTCTTGCATCAGTGGTCTTGGTCTTGGTCTCGGTCTTGCATACTCGGTCTTGGTCTTGTTGCAAGAGTCTTGCAGTATTCTTTTACGCATCTTACTGTGATCGATGGTGTTTAGATGATTTAAAGTTACACCGATTACATATATTATTGCTTGCGAAAGTAACGAAAGCTAATTGCTTTTAGTTCCTTTGACCATGTAAACAGTAATGTGACGTCACACTGTTTGCCGAAACTTCCAGGGTGATATAAGCTAGAACAGTAAACTTTGAGTGTAAATTTAAATATTCTCTGTTATCCTATTGCAAAACTTTAAACCCAAAAACCACGAGATGCTATACACTATTTGAGAGTGTAAAATTATGAATATAATATTGTAAAGTTTCAAATTGAACGGCTATGGAGACAAGAAGTAATATTAATAGGATGTGTATGAAATGTTTAAATGATTTCCGCATAGGAGAGAGTTTCTATCTGACCTGTTTAAAACTGTATAATATAGTAACAAAACATAACGGCATTGAAGCAGATGCTTTAGAAATTGTGCAATCTATAGAAAATCACACAATATCCATTCGAAACCTAAACCCATAATATTTCTCTTTCCATGTACCCTAGTTCTAATTTATAACACATTGTGAACAGATCATTTCTGCACTTTAAAGATTTCCGCTACCCCCCATAAATTACTTTCTACTTGCTTTCAAGTTTCGGGCCTTCAACTAATTGGGTCATAAATAATCATAACTATTCTTCATGCAAGCAAATATTTCTAGACCAGGCATTTTTACTTTTAGTATCTTTTCCCATTCGATATGCATCGTTAATATGAATCAGCAGCAAGAACTTTAAAAACTTTTTCAGTGGATGTCCTACCTATCATTACCAAAATGTAGGCCTGTATAGCTACAGTACAATCAGATACGTAACTGTAAAGTAATAACTAGCAAATACCCATCAAATAAGTTCCTGTTTTAATTAATCTACGGTTTAATTGTGTTTTATTGAATAATTGTGAAGAATACCGGGAGTATAACTTGATTTTTTCATACTTCACTTTATTTTGAAATGTTCTGCAAGGAGAATGAGCTGAATATGCAAGCAAATATTTCTAGACCAGGCATTTTTACTTTTAGTATCTTTTCCCATTCGATATGCATCGTTAATATGAATCAGCAGCAAGAACTTAAACACCGCCACCGTTATGTGTCAATAACAAAATTGTAGTAGTAAAAAAAAGGTTTTCAGTGGATGTCCTACCTATCATTACCAAAATGTAGGCCTGTATAGCTACAGTACAATCGGATACGTAACTGTAAAGTAATAACTAGCAAATATCTATCAAATAAGTTCCTGTTTTAATTAATCTACGGTTTAATTGTGTTTTATTGAATAATTGTGAAGAATGCCGGGAGTATAACTTGATTTTTTCATACTTCACTTTATTTTGAAATGTTCTGCAAGGAGAATGAGCTGAATAGTTATGTTATATTTTGTCAAGTAGACAGAAAGATTCTATATGTGAGAGTAGGCTATGAATATTAATGATTGGTGTAAAAAAGGATATCATCGTTAATGAAATAGGCTACTGAGCATGTTACTATGCGTTTTAAGTTACGGGGGCTACTGTTTAAAGTTTCAAATCCTCAGTCATAGGTTAGACCGCTCGCCCTCCACCGCTGGGACCCGGGATCGTATCTCGATGGATCCATGTGGAATTTGTGGTGGACAAAGTGGGGTCGGGGCAGGCTTTCTCGGGGTGCTCCGGTTTCCCCTGCCATATATCATTCCATCGTTGCTCCATTCATCATAGTATGACCATTTGGTTGTAATAAAGAATTATTATAAATCCTCAGTCTTAGCTTTCTTTTAACCCAGTGAGTGGTTAGAGAAACTAGTTATTAAATAACTGTATGGCAGAATTTTTAAGTTTTATTGATAAATTATGTGGTCAGTATTTATATTGTACGCAAAATGAAATTTCATATATGGCTTAGGGCCTTTGTTACATCTGTTTGTCTTTCGTACTATAATACTAGAGAACTATTGCAATTAAACATTTCAAAAATGAATAAGGAGTGTTTATCGTGAATTTAACTCCTACCAATTGAAGAAACTAGCTGTATGGAATGCCATTCAGGGAAATCCGTCAGATTAATTGTAAGTTTTCATTGCAGTAATTTGTTTTAACGTAGTGGTAAGAGAGGTTGTATACGGATTTCACATGTATTATTTGAATGGTGCGCTCGTTTTTGGATACGGACAGCGCCACGCACAGTGTCAGCTCTCATTGGTTACCGCACGATGAGGAAACCTCTACAATATAGGCCTACTAGCCTTGAGACTACCCTGGCTAGCGACTCTGCGGCGCCTTTGAGTAGCGGTCGCTGGCTCGCTGCATACACAACGGGGCTTTATAAAATTATTTCAAGTAGCAAGACTGCAAGAGTCTTGCAGTTAGGTCTTGTTCTTGCCAGAGTCTTGCAGGGTTGGTCTTGGTCTTGGTCTCGGTCTTGCATGGTCGGTCTTGGTCTTGGTCTTGCTAACGCTGATGCGGTCTTGGTCTTGGTCTCGGTCTTGCATTTTCTGCAAGACCAAGACCAAGACTGCAAGACCAAGACTGGTCTCGCTCATCACTAGACTTGAACCCAGGACCTTTGGCTATTCGTGCCAATGCTCTACCAACTGAGCTAAGCCGGAGCTCAATTCACAGCACCAGATGGAACCTCTCTCCTATGACTGATTGCCCTAATGGTCTACCTCACAGACAGACAAGTTATGTCATATGCAGTACAGTGAGGCACACTAATTAGTGATTTTTGTGACCGGGCTTCCACTGTTATTGTACAGTTAACATTCAATATAGATATATAAGCATTCATGAACCACAGATTATTGTCTCTGTTGGACATTACATGAGAATATGGCGCTGTGAATTGAGCTCCGGCTTAGCTCAGTTGGTAGAGCATTGGCACGAATAGCCAAAGGTCCTGGGTTCAAGTCCCAGTGTCGGAGGAATTTTTCTCCTATAATATTCTCATGTAATGTCCAACAGAGACAATAATCTGTGGTTCATGAATGCTTATATATCTATATTGAATGTTAACTGTACAATAACAGTGGAAGCCCGGTCACAAAAATCCCTAATTAGTGTGCCTCACTGTACTGCATATGACATAACTTGTCTGTCTGTGAGGTAGACCATTAGGGCAATCAGTCATAGGAGAGAGGTTCCATCTGGCGCTGTGAATTGAGCTCCGGCTTAGCTCAGTTGGTAGAGCATTGGCACGAATAGCCAAAGGTCCTGGGTTCAAGTCCCAGTGTCGGAGGAATTTTTCTCCTATAATATTCTTAGAATAACAGAATTTTTTAAAATGCCTGAAAAGTTTATTTTCTTTAGATATTTGGCCATGCTAGCCAATACAACAAATTCTTAAAATTTACGTCACCAAAGTGTCATGAATTCGCCACCACTTATGCTGCATTTTTAAAATATAATAAGTTCCGTAAACCTAATGCACATACAGAAGAAAAAAGCGGAACATTCTATCAAGAGACTGGAAGAATGGGAACCATCCCCTGGGGTTGACTCAGCCCCAAATAGAAATGAGTACCAGGATCTGTTCTGGGGGTAAAGGTAACCAGTGCGTAAGGCTTATTGCAACCTTACAACCTTCATGCCGCCGATTGTCTAAAATCCTGGGAGCCTCAATATGTGGAACTCTAGAGGCCTTCAGGGCCTGTATAAGGTCGACTTTACTTTTACTTTCCTATAAAATAGTAATTGAAACCAGTTTTTTCAAAACCAGATAAGCAGAAAACGTAGGACTATGATTTTATAATAGATAACTAAACTTAACAGAATGCTGTAGACCTATTGATTATCCATAAATCGTGTTTGCAGTTTAATGCTCAAATCATTGTGAACATTTCATTACCTTATGTAGTGAATATTAATTTAAGCTACTTGCTAAATCAGTGTAAAACCTTAAGCCGATCAGCAAGCCGTATTGTATACCGTACAATAATATGCGAAGACGATATTTATAATAGACTTATGATACACACGTTTCACAAATATTCAAACATTATTGTGTTAGGATGTAGGTCAGTGCCGGATTTATGATAATCGCTTCAGAGGCTGCAGAATAACAAATTCATAATGACAAGGCATTTTGTAAAACATTACTCCTGATGAAAATATCTTACCGGTATATTGCGTATGAGGAGCAAGTTATAATACTTGTTTGTTTAAGCTATTACTACTTAAGGTATAATCTCTTAAGAAAGCTACCACACCCTCTGCTCGTAATTGACATCTTCGCTGATTAAGAGAAGCATTCTGTTCTATGATCTTATTAATTTCTCAACCTTCGCTTACGAAAGAGTAGTTACTGTGTTATATTATAAAATTAAGTTGTTGGCTTCTACTAGAAAAATACAGGACCCTTAAGGTAAAAGAAAATCGGTGTATAATTAATTCTGTGACTGCATGTGTCTGTCAACATGACTATAAAAACATAACGAGGTAAAGGAATAAAGTAAAAAATGAGGATGTATCCAAAAAGTGTTTTTTTAGAAACTTCGGGTGTTGTCCAGCAAAATATCCAGATACAAGAATAATCTTATTCTGTATTATTATCATTTTTGAAGATCGGTTCAGTAGCTGATAGGTCAAAGTTAATGATCTAAAATGGATATGTGCATTCATGAACCACAGATTATTGTCTCTGTTGGACATTACATGAGAATGTGGATATGGATATATATATATATTATTGTACAATAACGGTTGAAGCCCGGTCACGAAAATCACTCATTAGTGTGCCTCACAGTACTGCATATGACATAACTTGTCTGTCAATGAGGTAGGCCAATAAAGGTAATCAGTCATAAGAGAGAGGTTCCATCTGGCGCTATGATGCGAACTCTGGCTTAGCTCGGTTGGTATAGCATCGGCATGGAGAGCCGAAAGTCATGGGTACGGATCGCAGTGTCAGAGGATTTTTTTCTCCTGTAATATCCTTAAAAATATATATTTTTTATAATTTACTGAATGCTGGTGATCGAAATTACACCTGTTTGCGCTTCCAATAAACTGTAAACATAGACTAATTGAACATTTTATATTATAAATTATGCACATAAAATTATTACAGAAATTCTGTACCATGCAGTGAATCCGATGTGGATCTGTTTCAAACTAAGGCAGTCTTTTTTATAGGAATATTTATAAAATTTGCTGTTTCCCGTCATAAAGTAATCCAATTACCGATCTTTCACGATTTACCTTTTTTATTTGCCTGCAACTCACTTAAATGACGAACCTTTTTTTAAATATCTGCAATCTGTAAAGGGGTATGCTAGACAGTATATTAAGGTTTATACAATTTATTTATTTGTTTATTTATTTTTGCTGTTCAATATTTTTATGTACCGTACTAAAAATTCTACGGCTGCTACAATTATCTAAGTAGGAGGTAATTTCCTCTCTGCACTATAGACCATGGGCTACCAATAGCAAACCCTCCCCCCCCCCGTGGGATTTTCTGGCACACATATTTTTTTGTTGATATTATCGTCTAGTTTAAGATTTTAGTTGTTTGCCCCTTATCAATTACAGCATTTGCCCGGAAACCCCGGAAAACCACGGAAATCCGGAGAAAATGGGTTTGTTTTAATTTTTTATTGTTCTTTGCCCCTAATATTCCCAGAGAATTTCTGACTCACATATTTTTGTTCGTATTGCCATCTAGTTTAAGGTTTCAGTTGTTTGCCCCTTACAAATTACAACATATCCCCGGAAAACCCGGAAAGCCACGTATATACGGAGAAAATTACTATGTTTTGGTTTTTAAATCTTTGTTCTTTGCCCCTAATATTCAAAGGGAATTTCTGACTCATATGTTTTTTTGTTGCCATTACCATCTAGATTAAGATTTCAGTTGTTTGCCCCTTATCAATTACAGCATATCCCCGGAAAACTCCGAAAACCAAGGAATTCCGAAAAAATTGACTTCGTTTGAATTTTTGAAAATCTTTGTTCTTTGCTACTAGTATTCAAAGGGAATTGGTAAATCATATGTTTTTGTGTTGGTATTGCCATCTAGATTAAAGTTTCAGTTGTTTTCCCCTTACCAATTACAGCATATCCCCGGAAAACCCGGAAAACCACGTATATACGGAGAAAATTACTATGTTTTGGTTTTTAAATCTTTGTTCTTTGCCCCTAATATTCAAAGGGAATTTCTGACTCATATGTTTTTTTGTTGCCATTACCATCTAGATTAAGATTTCAGTTGTTTGCCCCTTATCAATTACAGCATATCCTCGGAAAACTCCGAAAACCAAGGAAATCCGAAAAAATTGACTTAGTTTGAATTTTTGAAAATCTTGGTTCTTTGCTACTAGTATTCAAAGGGAATTGGTAAATCATATGTTTTTGTGTTGGTATTGCCATCTAGATTAAGGTTTCAATTGGATGGGGGGTATACAGTAGCCCACGCTCTACTACTTTTGTTTTTAGTTGTAGATAGTTGTAGAAACTTAGAAAATTCGAGTATTCCACTAAGTAAGAAGAAAATTGATAATGATAGATATTAATAACATATATCTACTTAGGCTAATTCTATTAACAATAATAATACTCCTGGGCGCTACATCCCATAGAGGAACAGAGCCTACCGTCCGAACACTGCGTCATCTATCTCCCAATTTGGTTTCATCGCAGATGAAAAATGTGAGGGGAACATGTGGTCAGCATGGTCTACTCTCTCAGGGTAATTAAAAACAATTTTCTTGGTATGAGCCCCTTCATTTATTATAATTGCACTAATTTCAGCCCGCTGCAGAAATTCTTACTTCAGAAAATTTCAGAAACGCATTGACTAGGCTACACACGTAGGTAATAAATAATAATAATAATAATAATAATAACAATAATAATAATAACAACAAACATTGACAATCGGTACGACATATTCCATACGAACTAAACTAATAATTAAGAAACATAAGTAACTGTAAACATAAAAACAACAATAATAATTATTAAAATAATTTGGACAAAAGGCTACTTATGCTGGGATTAATTTTGTTGTGATACAATTACATAAGGCAATATTCTTTGTGAAATTACACAATCTTGTCGTTACAACAAATATAATAATTATAAATTAACCCTATTTATAGGAAAATTAGGGCACATTTTCAAATAGGCCTATAACAATACCTACAGTGATTCAAGAGATTATACTGCTAGCTTTTTAATAACCATGCAGAAATACCTTTGTTTTTCTTTTATGTTATATTTATATATCCTTAGTCAGATGGAGAAAATACCAAAAATAACAAAATTTGTTATTCTTACCTTATATGGAACCATTATGGAACCTATTCGATAATTCTGTTGAAAAGTACCATCCACACTGTATCATAAAAATATCGTCCACGTCTAACAACTATTTGCTATAAATAAAATAACTATTTATTTGCATTAGTCTTCGCACACACACATGGCTTCAAATTCACGGATCACTTTCCATATATTGAACTGGTTTGGTCGATAGAAGCAAACTAAGTAGTTGCCTATAGCATTCTCCTGGTTTTGTTTCAAACCAGCAATGCAAACCTTCCTTGTCCTTCTTCGGCTGATTTTTCTTCCTGCCACTAATGAAAACGAACAAGTTGATCACTCCCACCATCTTCACCCATTCACTTGTTGTCCCCCTTCTACTAAAATATAATCTGTCTCTTGGAGAGTGTTAAAGAATCTCTACTAGGTAGCACCGTAATATTGAGATGGGCGTTGTCTTCAAGACCACCTGTATATAAGATTGTTGTCCTCAGGAGGGGAGATTTCACTCGTAACGAGTATAACTACCTCTCACTTGAGATGGAAGGATAGAAAGAGAAAGATTAAAAGAAAAAGTTTTCCTTCCTATCAAAACCTCACTCTCCTCTTCATGTTTGTGTCCTAATTTAGAAGTGATCGATTTGTTATGGCTGATAAACGTCGAAGGAATGTTGTTTGATTGCCTGTTGAGTGTCGTTATTGCATCTTTTATACATGCAAAACCTAATTGGTGTGACAGTTGTGTCTTTACTGCAAAATATGTTCCAAGGCGTTGGTCTTTTGTCTTCCGCGATTCTTAAAAACGATTAGTTTAATATGAAACCCAACATGCTAAGATGACCTAGTTATGCGATGAAAGTAAAAATCACAAATTGCGTTCTATTCCAATATTGATTTAATATATAACTTACATTTTAGATGGCGTCTTCAATTTTCCTTCTTAAAGCTAAATTTCGAATACGAGGGACGGAGTCTATCCACGGTAACTCCTCAATTTTTTCTGAGTTATGAATGAACGAGGTGCACGCAATCTCGTGAAGGTAACGGAGGAGATATTTTAATTTGCTTAAAAACTGCCAACTTTATTGAAAAATCGCAAAGGGTAATATTTACCAAGTAAACCACGGTAAAATTTTAGGGCCTACTCACGTCTGGCAGAAGTGGTATTTTAAATTTTTGTTTTTACTGACCGTCTACGTGGTCTCCTGGTTAGCGTTGCTGGCTAAGGATCCGCAGGCCCTGGTTCGATTACACTGTTCTACAAGGGTCATTTTTCTTATATGAAAATATGTGTTTCTAAAGGATTTCCATATGGTACATTCAAATCTGAAAACAGAAATTCGCTATCAGGCACAGTTTTTAAATTATACGAGAATATATGTCTCATTTAACTGACATTTTAAGTTTGTAATCAAGTTGGTGAACTTTGCTTAACAACAGCTGGCAATAGTTAATTTTGTCCTCATTTATTTTCATTTTCAGATTGTGGCATTCCTGTTGCTAGTAAAATTTTATGTTAATTAGCAAGTCATTGTTACAGGATTTAAAATTGAGTTTTATAGCGTTAAACTGGCATTATTTGGATGGTGGAGACATTCTTTATCATGTTAGTAAATATTCATTTTTGACCATAACATTCAGACATCTGTGGTAAATAAAATATGTAAAACTTATAATTATAATTATAATGATGACATTCTGCAATGATGTTTGTGGACTAATGAATACTTTGAACTTCAAATACGAGCCACAGGAGTGGAGACTTTTTATAGATGCCTCAAAATACAGTCTAAAGGGAGTTCTCCTCCACAATGGGAACATAATACCTTCTGTCCCAGTTGCCTATGCAAGTATGACTAAAGAATCATATGATATTTTTAAAAATATGCTGAGATTAATAAAATATAATGAGCACAAGTGGAAAATATGTGGTGATTTGAAAATAGTTGCCATGATATTAGGTATGCAACAAGGCTACACCAAATATGGATGTTTTCTGTGCGAGTGGGATAGTCGCGATAGAAATTCCCATTATAAAAGAAAGATTTGGCCTGAACGTAAGTGGAAAGTTGGAAAAAAAAAATTACTGAATGAGAAATTGGTAGCCAGTGAAGACGTTCTGCTGCCCCCTCTTCACATCAAGCTAGGCCTTATTAAACAATTTGTTAAGGCCATGGACACATCTGGAAGAGGATTCATGTGCCTCTCAAAAAAGTTTCCTCGTCTTTCTGCAGCAAAAATAAAAGAGGGCGTGTTTGTGCGTCCCCAAATTAGAGAACTTCAAAAGGACTCAGATTTTGAACAATAACTTGCTCCAAAAGAAAGAAGAGCGTGGTCTTGTTTCAAGAATGTAACGCAACATTTTCTGGGAAGAAAAAGAGCTAACAACTTCGAACAACTGGTTCAACAAATGGTAAATGCATATAGGGATCTAGGATGTCACATGTCTTTAAAAGTGCATTTCCCAGATTCACATCTACATTATTTTCCTGAGAGCTGCAGTGATGTCTCCGACGAACATGGTGAAAGATTTCATAAAGATATAATGTCCATGGAAACGCGGTATGAAGGGAAATGGATACCTGCGATGCTTGCTGACTACTGCTGGAACATTATCAGAGACTGCAAAATTGAACACAAGAGAAAAAAATAAGACTTATAAATTCTTAGAGAAAAGTGTATTTTTTCATATTTTCTAAACTTAAATAAGTCTTTCCACATAATATCATTATTATATTAAGGCTTGTGTACATTTATTTCGTTTTATAGTGCATAACATGTTTGTAAATAATTTTGCAAGTGACTAAAATATTTATAGTTACATGTTTTGCCTACATAAATACGTAGCGTGGAAACGAAAATTATTTAAAACATGAAATTGCATATAACTTGAAAACTATGCGTGACACAGAGAAACTAATTACAGATTTGATTTCAGGAGGTGAATTTCCATGTTAATCAAGAATGTTATACCCAGAAAAATGAATTTCATTTTTATTTGTAGAACAGTGTTATTTAAGATTTTTCTGAGGAAGGGACGTCTTTTCCGGAAACAGATCCGCTGAGAATATGCCCTTAAGGGATCACCAGGGGTCGCTCGCGACACGATGGAACTAGCTTTGCATTGCAGGTAGATCTTAAATAGGTTTCACTCACCCTGACCACATCCTCCCAATCCTGCCAGGGGTCATATGGTAGGCCTATTCCCTCCAGGGGATGTAGCGCCATGGAGTTCTGTTTAGTTTTTAATTTGTTGCTATAGATGGAATACGTTGTTAAAATCAGCACACTTATGCTACTTTCGCTCTGTATTATTTCATTTCATGATACACAGGCCTATATCGTATGGAACAAGTCTCATTTTGCCCTTGTCCCTTCACACAGTCCTGTGGTTCTATGTGTGATGGTGATTTTTTCTTTTAAAATTCTCATATAGGAACACTTAGTTCGAAAAGAGTAAATGAAAAAAAAAGGAAAAAAATTAAAATTAAATAACCTATTTAGCATGTTTTCAGTACTTATAATCAAAATTGTATTCATTTATTATAATTTAATTTATTATTCAGTTATTTTAATTTTATATTACATGTCTAGTGTACTCTATATTTTAATTAAGTTGTTTCATTCTTGAATTTCATGCATTTCTCCCTGGCTGAATGATATTGAAGGCCTTATGACCTTAACTGCTCCAGGTTAAATGACACAATAAATAAATCCTATGTGTACACTCGTAGATTCCACTCCAGATTATAATTTCATAATTTCATAAATGCATGCGCCGTAGCGTAGTGGTTGAGGTACTACGCTACAAACCGGAAGATCTCGGGTTCGATTCACGAAGAAGTCAATGGGAGTTTTCCATTGACCTAATTCTTCTGGTGGCACTATACACCTGGGGCCGACTCAGCTTCTAACGGAAATAAGTACTAGGAGTATTTCTGGGGGCAAAAGCGGTTGGTGCATAGGGCTAGCAACCTTACCATCTTCATGTGCCGAATATCTCAATTTGGGTTCCCAATTTCCCGGAACCCTACGGGTCTCCACGGCCCATAGGATATTTTACCTTTACCTATCGTTCAATTACTTGTCTATGCAGATTTGTGCTTTCATTGTTGTTTAGGAATCAGAGTTCATCCTCCTTTATACAATGCTACAGTGTCTGGTCTCTAGGGCTCTAAGCGCTTGGCGGTATGTTGCTTTAGGCGCGACACTGATCTCATTTTATTCTGAGGAAAATATTGTACACAATTGGATAAAATGCTGTATTTTGTATTTATTGTGTGTAATAATTATTTCCTAATGTGATTTTTATTCGAGATTGTTTTTAAGTATATGAGATGGGAGACAAAAGTCTTTATGAACTTTTGGATTGTTACACACAGACGTGTCAGAAAGAAGAACGGACGTAAGATATAGAAACCATTACTGTATGCACAGCTGGATATCATGTATAAGTAAATGATCCATGAAAGCATTCACTTGCGTTTTCATTGTGAGTTGTATCTTTCTGACTGACACAAACTTAAAACGAAAATGAATGCGAAACATGGAGAGGCGAATCCGGAAATGATAGGTGGTTTCGCATCATGCGCTATTATTTTGTCCTCTGGGCAAACCCTCGGGTGTTGTCAATCTCACGAATACAGGATGATAGGAATTCACTTCATTGCCAGAAAATACATATAGTGGTGTGGAAAGCGCCACATCTTCTAACGTAAATGATCCAGCTGTTAAGAGTTGCAAGAACCTTATAGAGTAGATAATTTTTACTTCCTCAGCCTTCATTAATATCATTCTTATATTCACTTTTCAATTAGTTTTTTAAATATAGGAAGCTATAGTTATTACGCAAATTTTAAGATTTGGTTGAGTTACTTGTAAGACTTAAAGAGGCGTCAAAATTAGCAATTGTAACAACTGAGTGCTGCATCGCGTTCGACCGGGTTGCACCATTAAACATCCTCGCGATATATGCGTACGTTAAATGTGGTCACTTTATTTCCCATTTTGTATTCTTCAGTTGTTAAACGCCTCAATTTATCCACTTTCAGACAAGTTAGATTACTTAAATTCTTCATGACGTAATTTTTATGTTTAATAATGATTTATTAGGCTTACATATTCAGGTTTCGGATGTTTATGACATGTCATATTTTTAACCTGAACTCTTCTACAAAAATAAGTTTTCTTAATTGGGCAGTTTTTATTTTGCATGTAAAGTCATATTTTGGTCTTTTTGTGGTTTTGGCCATATTTTACCAATATTTGTAATTTAACATCATACAGTATTTATGTTATAAATTTTGTAAAGGAGCACAATTATACAGTGTATGCACTACATGGTGGAGTTAAATTTGAAATTTATTTCGTTAATTTAATGTTTATACGAATAATAGGTAACATAATTTTAAAATTAATGCAATTGTTCATATTTTATAGGGACACGCATGGTCTAAAAAATATTATTTGGAGCTGACGAAGCAAGCAAATAGGAGTAAATTCTTTAAAATTATAAGTTCAGTAGTAGTAAAACTGTAAATCACCTTAAATTGTAAAAAAATTTGTTAGTATCTTTAAACGCTTTAAATTAAACATTTATTTTTAGAAAATACTATCTTTTATGAGGTCATATTTAGGATCTTTAGACATGTTTGGTCATTTTTAAGAGCATTTGCAGTCATATTTTCCACTTTTTTAGGTCATAAACATCCGAACACTACTCATTACGTATAATGTGGGTAAGCATAACTATATAGGATAACTAGTGAACTAATGTTTCACTTCTGCATTACTGTCTTATTTTTCACCACTTTTGATGCGGGAGAGTTCAACCCCAATTCATCTAAAGAGGCGTTCCATTATCCACCATCTATGAATCCACCGTGTCCCAGAATGGTAAATGAGGCAGAGAGCATTCATTTAGTTTTCAGTTGCCAGTTTCTGACTGAAACACAACTGAATATGAAAATGAAATGAAACATAAAGAGTATTTAATCCGGAAATGAGAGGTGGCTAGTCAACATGCACCGTTGGCCCCTGGGCGAAACCCTCGGGTGTTGTCAATCACACGTATACAAGGAGAAAGGAATGCATTTCATTGTTAAAAAAAAAAGAGAGCTATGGGCGTAACTTCAACGATCAGTTTGCATCAATGATTCGGCAATTAAGAGCTGCAGCGATCTTACTTCCGCCGCTGTAATCTCCTGTAACAATACCTGTTTTATGGGTAATGAACCTAATGCCAGCAGGTGTGCAACTTATTAATTTAAGATTAGACCGTAAAACATGGATCAGACTTGTATTTAAAAGTCCCTTACGATTAATGAGATATTTTACTGCCAAGAAAAGCAGTGGATGTTATTATGTTTTGACGTATGTATAGTGTACGGTGAAAAACAGAAAAAAGTACCTCGGTTCGTAAATTGTTTCCCTGGCAGAAGAAAGTAACATTTTCCTTGCCATGGAAATTTCCCCCCTCTGTTTCCCTAATTTCCCTTATACTATTGTTTTATCTTTTGTTATCTTTGTTTTTTAAAACAATATATTTTGTTTCTCTTAAATAAGTTAAATTGTTCATCTAATGAAATTGCTGTCTTAAATGTTTCTGAAGACATTTTGTTTACTTTTTAGCTCTCGGCGTGTGAGGTGACATTGGTAAAAGGTTCTCTCTGACAAGGAGCTTCATTCATAAACTTGTTCCTACATTTTTTCTCCATCTTTCACGTAGGCTATTGTAGGCCTCAATATTGTTCACGACCATTTTATTATATTTTAATAGAATTTTAAGGAGTCATAGAAATCATTAGGTCTAGTGTAAAAATATGCTTGCTTCATTAATACATATTTTTTTTATGAAATATGTTTTTATTCTCGGGTATTTCAGTCGATAATTTTTAGTTAAGATGAAAAATATTGATTTGTCGATTCGATAATTGGAACTTGAAATGCACTCGTGTTATCTCTTCTTCAGTCTGGACGTTCTTTGCTAATTTTTCATAACTTAAAATTTTTTAAACGGGTTTTCTGACAACTTGATCAATTTTTAGGTAAACGAATTGAATTTTTAAGGCTACTGTATCTAATACCAAAAGACATATATAGCTATTATCATTTGCTTTGGGTGTCCACATTCTGGAAAGTCGGTGAAAGTCAGGAAAATTGAAATTGGTGAGAGAACGTCAGGAAATTTTGTAAAATATAGGGAAAAGTCAGGGAAATTCGTAAAAAATGAGGGATACACAGGGAAAATAACTAGCTCCAATTATTGAAATGTGAGGGACGTGTGTTTTTTCTGTAACCGAGACTGTTTAAGCAATTATCTTTGCAGTACTTGAGCTGATCATTTCTTATATTTGTTATGGGGAGAGAGGAGGCTGCATTTTTTTTTCAAAGAACCTTGAAGACATTGATTCTTGTGGTCAGAGAAATGTAAGATTATGGTCATAGAAAGCCAGGGAAAAGCAGGGGAATTTATTTTGAAATTTCTGTGGACACCCTGTTGTTAATTTTCCACTTTTTAAGAAAAATATAAATTTGAACAGTCACAGTTGTTCATGAAAAGATCTTAATAAAACATTTCTCATTTTCATTACTTTGTGAAACATAAGAGTCACTTTTGCTAATATGATTCTTGTGGCTAATATATAAAAGATATCGTTTTAAAATACTGAAAATTGCATGAGCTATACACAATTTTGATTTCGCATAGAATTGCATCTGCTATTATTAAAGTGTATACAATAGATCTACATAATTAAAGATAAAATAATTTTATATTTAAAAACCATATTAGTGATGAAGAATATTGTGCAATCGTCAGGAATACTTAAAGAGCGAAAGATTTAGATGGAATGACGAAATTAAATTTATATTTTCACATTATTTATAGAAATTAAATAAGTGCATTCCTCTATAGAAGTCCGAAAAATATGAAAATTCTGTTACGTACTTACTACGTGATGCCATGCCAGTCACAAGGTCTTATATCTGAATCTCGACGAGGACAGTGGGTTCATATTTATAGCTATAAAATAGAGTGTTTAAAAGCCTAATACCAAACGGTAGTAATATATAGGCTATTAAAAAATATGTATATGAAATTAGAGACGGAAGTAATTAATAAAGCTCTCCTTTAAATTCATTCTGGTTTATGAATATTATAGAATATGGATTATTTCAATGCAGTTTACAGTATAGCAGTGCTTATATGAACTAACATAATTAAATTCAAAAGAAGTACCCATGAATTAGATAACACGGGATGCGGAAACCAAAATTTTTTGCTTGAAACAAACAAGTTATAAAAATAAGAAAACGAATTAACTGAAAACGAATTAACTGAAAATCAGAAAGAAATGGCGAAACATTAGTATCATTAACACAAAATCAGAATACAAAATCAAAATTAAATGTGAATGTCATATAATAGTTACGCCCACTTCAAATTACGAATACTTGTTTTGTCTTCTAGAAGAAAACGAACCCGGTTCCTGTAATACTAAATCCATGAGTGCAGAGTTCCGTATGAGCCTTATCATAATTGTAGACAATTAAAATTGAATGCTTTGGGTATACAAACTAACACTAAAATAACACAGAACCATATTGATAATTTGGGAACATTTATTACTCTTAATAGCCTATAGAGCACTGGCCGGAATTACAAATATAAATTACTCGCACCAAAACCTAGTTTTGTAAAATCAGAAGCCCTTTTAGCCAGAATTTTCCTCTGTAATTCATTCATTTATCTTTCCTTTTGTCCTCGTCCGTTGAACGAAATCCCAATTTCTCGCATGGCATAAAGCAAATACAATACAACAATATTATCACAGTGGTGAATGGCACAGAGCATACAGTGACCCCAACCCTGGTTACATGTCCCCCTCCCTTCCAAGCGTACTGTATGTCGGATCACATTGAGTGATACATAAACTAGCAAAGCAGACATTTATTATCCACACCTTTCTGGTTCGTAATCCATGATTACCATTGCATTATGTTAATGGGACTTTCAGAAACACCATCATTGCTATTCTGGAAATGGTATTGTGTTTTAGAAGAGTGCTCTGATCCCTGCACAGTTAAAATAGTTCCGGACGCAGAGAACTGTAACTCTTGTATTCATGAGCTGGTTGGGGAAGCAATTCAATTTTCACATACGTCTATTTGCATTTCACAACATAAAACAGTAATGAACTCCTGTGTTTATGGTACATAAAGGAAGTCACTAGAAAATTAGGTACGGTGATAGTGGTGGTCATCAGAAATGCTTTACGATATTTTGATAAGGCTATACTGTGGGTGATGTCGGCCGCGTCATTTACGATAATCATCTTGAATTATGACCACCATACAAAGTAGCAAGTTGAGGGATTTTTTTTTCGAACACTTCCTATTATCCCGATGAATAATTGGTATCCATTTAGTCCTCAACATAAGTAAGTACGCATATAATAATACGAATTTTTTTATTGATCTCTGAATCGTCTCCCCTCACATTTCGTCTCAAAACGTTTTGTTAAAATGTAATTTATTTTCCAACAGAAGTTCGGTTAAGTTGAACTCACTCATCCTGTTTTCATATTCACTATTTTGTACGAAGTGTAAAATACATTAAATTTTGCTGAGCGAGAAGGATTAAGGTAATTAAAACGCACAGTAATCCTTTCCCTTGAAAAGGGAAGTAAGGTAATTGTTCAATGTTTAATTATGGAGTGTTAAGGTAAACTTTTCTGAAAAAGAGTGTCCCTATGGATTGTTCTATGTTAAACATGTTTTCTCGCATCTGAAATATTCTTGTAGGCAAGGGGCTGCTCTTCATTATCACGGGCGTGTTACGGGTCTAACTGTATTTGCCCCTTGTCACTAAGATAATCTTAATATTAAGAAAGTGTGGCATTCCTGAAAACTTTTAGCTTCAGATTCATAGAGTTTTGAAAACATTCTAAGCTATTCTTTATTCTTTCGCCTTCACTTTCCATATGAAGACCGCACTACAAACCGGATGTGATCGTGGGCCTAAGTTAACTAATTCTTCTTGTTGCACTGTGGGTGTGGGGACTATGGGGCTTAGCAACAAAATTGAGTACCAAGGACAACACTAGGGGTAATGGCGTTAAGTGCATACCACCTTCATGTACCAAATGTAAAAAGTATAATGCCTAAACTTCCTGTAACCCTCAGGGTCTTCATTGCTTGTAATGGAAACTTTACTTTGGGCCTATTTTACTAATTTACTACTAGGCCTAATATTATTTTTAATTTTTGTATAATGGCTGTCAAAATGATACATTGTTTATATAGTTATTTGGGTTATTTTAACGAAAATATTATATAGTAGTTTTTTTAATAATAATAATAATAATAATAATAATAATAATAATCTATAATACATTAAGAAGATAAGGAGAGGGATGGGAATATCCAATGAAGGCGAGAGAGTTCAAGTTGAAAAAGCGGCAAATTGGGAAACGATGATGGAGGGGGAGACGAGTAACAAAACAAATCAATTGGATTAGGGAGTTTATTACTAAAGTAGACTAATATTTGTTCTGCATGTAAAGGGATAGGTTTAGTGTTTTTTCTTTTAGTTTTCCTTTCTTCGTATATTGTGTATTGAGAAAGCACAAACGGTCCATGCGAACCCGCGCGAACTTATAAATTGTATTCTAAACAGTAATTAATATGCTAAATATAAGCTACCTACCTCACCTTATTAACATCTTATGTCATGTGTTTTGAGGCATAATAAAAAATGTTTGAACGTTGTTGGATATGTCAAGCGGTGTTACTTTCTGTACATTTCTGTTATTGTTTGTTATTAATATTACAATCATTATTACTAATCTTCTATTAATTTGTTTGTCAGAGAAAGCACATCCTAAGGAAATAAATTAAATATTAATGTGTGTTTTTTTTTTACCGTATGTTTGAATGACTAAAAACTAATAGATGGAGATGTACAGAGAAGCGTGAATAAATAATAAATAATGTGTCTCCTTCTTCCCAGCTTGAGCGTGTTCGAAAGTGAACGCTTTGAGGCCACACCATTAGTCCGCTGGTCACCCAGGCTAATGCATGGCCATTCTACAGTTTCAAGATCGTAATGAGATTATTTGTTATTCTACAGGGGAAAGCATTTTCTGTAGAATGCCCGGTATGGTTGACACAATGACATATATTGCTCTTTATAAAAACAGTTTTGCGTGTTTTGCTACCATTAACTTCTCTAGCTCTTCAGTATTAATACTCCTCTTAACAGACGACGACTTTCATGTGGTTAACTGCGTGAATTTGTTCTACCATGAAAGTTGAGCTACTGTAGGCCTATGAAAGGAAGCCTTCATCAGGACTGGCTTGACAATGCATTAATAAGTCCATCGGTTCGATCCAAGCCCAGGTCGATGGAACTTACTTGTGATTAAGGCAGGTAGTGAGTGAAACTACTGTTTCCGGCATTATCAAAGTTACATCCTTGATTTTTTGTACACATATTCATGGTGTAATAGATAATGTTGTGAATAAGTTTCATTTGTGTCACTTATTCGTTTTGAGATATTCAATAATTAATATTGAAAAATTTGCATACTTTGAGATCAACTTTTCACACAGTGAAAATGTCTGAATTTCTTAAAATAGGACCAATAATATAGATAAAAATGTCACAAATTAGTTATCTCAGTATTTTTACTACAATTGGAAAAAAATAATATTCAATGCATATCCCAATTTTAAGAAAAACATTATGGTAATTACATAATTATATTTTATTTTTATTTTAAAAACTAATTACGTATTCACAAAACCCACGGGCTGTTTTCGTTAATCCTACTCTTTAGACCTTACAGGAATAATTTCAGACACCTTTCACTAAATCTGTAGAAAACATTTCGTTCTGAATATATACAAATACAGTAAAAATAAAAGAAGGAAAAAATTATTTTAAATCTTTCCATGATATTAAAAGGAATAATGTATATATGCGGCCTCACTAGAAGTATCAAGCCTTACATCTAATGATTTTTCTTCATTAAGCCAACGTGAATATTATTTTTTATTTTCTTACGGATAAACTCCTGAAGGCAATTTAACTTTGTTAAATATTATTTATTTTTTTATCAGTAAGATTTCAACATTTAACGAGTGTAGCCTTTTTAATATTGCGTAATAAGGGAGAATTAAATGTGGCTAAGGAAACTTAGCCAACATATACATTAAAGTACATAATATTTTTAAATTAAAAAACAAATAATACTAATTTCGATCGAAAATATTGAATATTTCACCCATTACTCCCCTTAAATGTGGTATTCCAATTTCTGGAGATAGAGAAGTATAAAGGAACACAACTTATTCCTAAACGTTAACCGTGCTTTACTCGATTTGTATTAGCCGTACTGTTCTATTCTTTTCACATCAGTAGAGTAAAAAGTTAGTGTACGGGCAACAGAGCTCTTGCAGACTGTAGCAAATATCCGTAGGGTGATTACACACTTCTTACAAAACGAAGACTTAACCTGGAAGACAGATAAATTACAGTTGCCTAATACATTTTTAAAAATTGATAGAGATGGCACATAACATTTTATTACCACAATTGACAATACATAATTCATAATCAAATTATGCAGAACCGGATCACTTGGTCGAGATGAATGCTATTTAGAAGCACTATTAAATATGAACGTCACAGTTCTTGAAACAATAATTCCCTTAATTATTAAGGGTAATGTATTATCCTCGAGATGGCTAATTCAAAGTTAGTAACCACACGAAAACTTTATAAATGATGAGTTTATGTCTGAGTGATTCTCAGATCGTGTTGAATAATAAATAGACATACCTTTGTCTTGAGATATTATAATTACCAATCCTGAATGTTAAAGCTTCTGGCTTGGAGATCCTTGCGACGTCAAAAACCAGATGAGAAGATTCATTGAACCACAAGACGTCCGTTGGAAATGTTGAGACTATTTTCAGTCATCAAAATATCAAGCATTTGAAGCCTAAACTTGTCTTGAAGAGTTGCCTTCTTTATAAATTGATAGTTGAAGCCATCAAACTTGGTCGATGGATAAATAGGCATTTGCAAGCCTAGGACTCATGTCTTTATGAGTATTTAATGATAAAAAATTCCAATAGAATTGTAGAATGTAGAAGACATTTTTAAGAAGAATGAAGATAGGCATTTGCAAGCTTAGAACTCATGTCTTTATGAGTATAAAATGATAGACAATTCCAACAGAATTGTAGAATGTCGAAGATAATTTAAGAGTAATGAAGAATAAGCCTTAATGGCTGTTAAAACAATGATAAAAGATTATTCAGTCTCTGATTGGACGAAATTACAATTAGCATGGTTAGAGAATACAATAGGAATAAACAAATTAAAATGATATTCAAATGTTTTATAAATAACACATAATAACAACCAAAGACTAAAATTGAATTGAATGCATGACCTTCTAAGACATAATACATAACGGAACAGTTAGAAATAAGTTCTTTTCCTTTTTTCATTAAATTTGACGGTTTTTGTGTAAATTAAATACAAAGTGTAGCCTATTATCTGGAACATATAAATCCACGACAGGCAACATCGGAGCTACAGTGTCTCTCGTTTTGTTTTTTTACCCTTGATAGGGGTCATTGCCACGCGAAACAAGCCACCTGGTAGTGCTATGTTACAATTCTGCGAAACTTTTTTTTAAAACTATTTCTTAGTTTAATCTTTCCCATGGTAGCGCCGTTTATGCGGCCCACGCGGCCCTTGCCTTACACGACCTGTCGGGAGGGGAATTGCCTTTGGATCACGTAACAGTTATTTATGATACAAGGGCTGAAAGAAGGGTTTTATTTAAAATTATTTACTAAAATTTGAACAAATAAATAGTTATGTATTATTGTTGTATTGCTTCGTACCTTTGTATTGTAAATAGAACATGTTCTAACCTTTCATACATAACATTTTGTCATACTTCTCCAAATTATGCATTTTTTTAAAGTAATTGTTTAGTATAAGTATTTCTAATATATAACTGAACCACCCCCGAACACAAGCTCTGCTTCTTCGGGGGGTGTATCAACTTTTGTATATATTTTTCGTGTACTCTGGAGTAATAAATTGTAATTGTAATTGTAATTGTAATTTTGAGAGAAGGTATCTTTGCGACACTCGTCTCAGAAGTTATGAAAAACCCTGGAAAAACCCCACCTGGGAAACCTGTCCCGAAAAGAACCATAAACGTAATCACAAAACGCAAAATATATTTTATATATTTCATTGTGATGTTAACAATTATTCGTTTAGATCTGCCCAGTTATACTTCTTCTAACAAACACAGAGGCAGTACACAAGTTATTGGCGTATGTCATCTGAAATATATAAACTGAATGTTCTATCAATAAACCTTTCCTTATTTTAATTAACGTTGCATAGAAGTAAAAAGGTATACGATAGAGGTTTAAATAATAACAAACTGATATTTTATTTCCGCTGAATATCAGATGAGTGCCCACGACAGCAGGAAATATGTACAGGTATACTCTCCACACGAAACCAGGATGGTCATTTGGTGTATCATGCCAACGCTAATTAGTATTCCCATGTCTTCCGCAATGTTTGCCAGCGATTTAATTTGTTGTATAAACTTTCTATCAAACTAAAATTATGATTTTTAATCTGTATAGGCGTAATTACATCCGAAGCTAATGCTATTTTAATTATTGGAGTGTGCATTTTTATTATTCTAAAATTGTGGACCTTATTTAACGTTTATTGCTTTAAAATTAGTGCGTGAATCGTTTCATCTACAATTGCTACCCTAAAGTCTTAGTTCTCAATGCGAAACCCTCATTTAAAATTCATTCAGTGTAAGCGAAGATGAATAATTCTTTATTGCAACAAAGGGGTCATATTATGACGAATGGAACAACTTGGAATGATTTTTGATATATGGCAGGGGAAATGGGAGCACCCCGAGGAAAGTTCCCCTACTCCATTTTGTTTACTTCAAATTCCACATGGATCCACCGAGATTCGATCCCGGGTCCCACCGGTGAAAAGCGAACGGTCTAACTGCCTAGTCATGGGGCGGTCTTAGCAAAACATTATTATTCTTGTATAAATTTATAATCTTATGTCGCCATTTTTACAAGGAAAAGCGCGTGGAGAGTTATATTACTAGTTTCTGGAAACTCTAACTGAAATAAAACCTGTTTTACATTTTACACCAAGATTTAAAAAAATGACTGAGTTAGTATATTAGGGTCTACAAGGGTGGCCAGCTACCAGAGTGTTGGGAGCCACATGTAGAGAAGGGTTTGCAAAGATCCGCACACATATTTTAAGGTTAAATGTGAATTTTTGAATGACAGTTATAGAGATATAATAAAAAAAATAGCAGCAGAAATTATGTCTATACAGAAACTTACATTTCATTACTATTAAAATACCACACTAATATACATTTGTATAAGTTCCACAAATTACAAGATTTTTTGTCAATATGAACATTTACTACTGTCCACTTTGCTTGCTAATTGCTTGAAATACGGTAGGTAGCCAGTTAAGGTGGTTCTCACAAGATCATTTAAATGTATTTTTGTACGCTGTTTTATATTTGGATGCTTTTGTTCTGATGCTGATATCTAGCGACAAGCAGCGAAAATGTTTTGAGAAATCTTAGAAGTACCGCGGAAATTTTGTTCGCTTTAAAGCGGTTTTTGAGAAATGAATTAAATCGCCATGTCAGAAAAATGAAAAAATCAACAGTTTATCCTCAGGAGTTTTTAAGAGCCACACGAGAATGTTATAAGAGCCGCATGCGACTCGCGAGCCAGGGTTATGCCACCGTGGGTATATTACATTATCCAACGGAATTCTAGTTCCTCAAATACGGCAAAACCTTTAAAAATGTAGCCGGAAGTCCAGTAGAAGTCGAGCTAACTACCTTGACCTTGTACTTATCTTGAGGCACATTCATCGCGTCATTACTCTAATTTGTATTGTATGTACTGAAGTCGAAAGCCAAAGAAAGTGACTGTCAATGATGGATCTACTCGAGTTTTTGTTCCATTAAGACCTCTAATACAACACTCATTGAGTTCGTCTATGTTTATGTGAAAGTACAAAATGTCTTCGTAAATGGATGACTTGTAAGATATGTTAAGTGCCTTTACTATTAATCGGGGTTTAACATGACAGAATTTTCATCGCAGGCCTAATGTTTGCTTCTAATGTCGACTTATAAACGAACTATTTACTATCTAAGAATATGAGAACAGAGTTCTAACACTAATGACGATTTTTCAGTTGCATCTCACGAGATGTACACAAATCCTGAGAGGAAAAATCAGTCAATTTTCTGAGTTCATTCCAGTGACTTGACCAATAGCATTCTAAGTAATAAGAACTGAGTTCTACTCCCGGCTCAGGATAAATATTCTCATAAATATAGGTAATATTATTTTACCTTTCCTTTCTGAAGAGGTATAATTAATTACTTCTACATAGATAATAAAGTGTTTAATTTCTATACAAACATTCTGGGTTTTAGATGAATATCAGTTCAAATCAGGTTCTTTCACCTCTCATATAGGTCTATTCAAGTTAAACGCGTGATTTGGATTTCACATGACAATTGGATAGGTTATTGGCTTTTGAAAGACTACATTGATAATCACTTGATGGCAGTAATAAATTACATATTCTTCAATCTCTAGGCCAAGTGATTATCACAAAATGAACAGGGCCTTGTTCTATAGTAACAAAAATAAATACATTTATTGCTCCTAAACTATCCTTTTAATTAAAAAGTTAAAAACAATTAATATCCCTTCGTCTATTCCCACAAATCGACAGTTTATTTTCAGAAAATTTGGCGATATCTTCTGTACACCGGAGGACAACTACATTATTTTTTTAATACACTCTGATCTTATCAGATAAAGAGAACAAACGATAAGCGGTTAGCATTATGCCATTTGAACTAATGTTTCTTTCTTTCTTTCTTTCTCGTAGTTTAACCTCTCCCTTTTAGGATTTAAGCGACCCAAGCCGCCCGGGCCTTACAGGGCCGCGATCTGTCGGGAGAGGGATTATCTTTGGATCACATACATACTTTTTTGACCAGACAAGGACATGGAGGGCCTCCTCGGATGAGTGATCAGCCCAATGCCGGGGCCACCTCCGAGACAACACGAACACATAGGACGAGACACACCATTCACACACACACTCACTCCAAACAAGGCGAGGATGGGATGAAGATGATAATGACGGCCAGATGATATCTGGGGACCACAAGGGCCTAAAGTTACCCGACATTTGTCTCAAAGGTGAGGTGAGGTGAGGGAAAACCCCAGAAAAAACCCCACCTAGGTAACTTGTCCCGACCAGGAATCGAACCCGGGCCCGCTGCGTGAGAGGATTGAACGCATCCCCTGAGCCACAGCGGTGGACTGAACTAATGTTTATGGGATTAAAACTGACCTAGGACGTAAATCTACCCGATATCAAAATCCGCAATATCTTTTACTTTACAAGAGAAGTAAAACCGCTATCTCTCATAATCTTATGGTCTTCTGAAGTATTGCCAAATAATTCTTGTGAAAAATTACTGGACGCTTTGCCCTTCATCTTCTAGGTCCTTCTAGGGTCTGATGAATAATTGTAAAACCATTCTTGCTAATAGGTTTTTGGCATGGTGAGAAAACTTATACAAGCTATGAATTAACTTTCAGTTTCTAGCATGATTCAATAAAATGTTCCTCCTTTATTCGTATAGTGTAGGATTGCTAGGCCTGTATGAGAGTTCAACTCGAGAAGAATAAGATGCTTGATCTAAATGTCTCAGTTCGAGAAGTGGAGAATTGTGGTTAAAGGTATATAAAATTGTACCCATTACATGTATTTGCCTCCTAGAATTACAAACTGCCAGTTAAAAACTTGCAGTGTGAAATTATTACACCTTCTAAAATGCAATTACCCAGCAATATTACATGATTTATATTACACACACACATAAAAGGAGTGCGAAAATTAGTAGCATTTTTACACGCGCTAATTTTTGCCGCTGCAGATTTTCTAGTGATAAAGAGCTACGTGGAAAAAACAAAGTTGGGATGCATTATTTATAGTATCTCAATTCAGTTCGGAGAAATTCATTTTAGAAAGTGTAACTATTGTGTTACAGATTTGAACGTAGTAATGATAGCCTTCTGAATACACAGCTGCTCCTTTGCAAAGTATGTCCAAACATAAAGGATGTAATCTAGCAAGAAATCATATCCGCCGATCATTAAATGCAATTCCATTCTCATAGTGGAGAGTCTTCGTTGGTAAGTGCACTTAAAGTGTTCTCGTTAAGCTCCTAAGAGCAGGAATTACGATTATTGGTGATTAATAATATAGAAACGGCCGAACCTATTAAAATATGTCTTGCTGAAGTCTTATTCGAAAATTTTGTTAAAATGACTAAATTTAATTGTACGAACGTCCTCATTACTGTAATTCACTGTTGTAGCCATAATTACATGAAATAAAGTTTATTTGCTTCTAAATTTATATAACTTATAGTGACATCATGTGTGAAAACTTACAAACCACGTATGATCAACGAGAAATTCAGTCAGTTTCACAGTTCCTGAAGACTTTGCCAGATTTGCATTATGTCGGATCAACAATACGATCTATGATCTACGATCTGTTTTCAGGAGCATCTGTAATGAAATGCTGCAATATGTTCATAATATAATGCTTTTGGCATGTTTCACTTAAAACTAACCATAATACTTAAATAAAGTCCCAAACCTTGTCCAAAAGTTTATTCGGAAAATAATAAAGTAAATGTCAGAAAGACGCATAGAATCTTACACAGCAAAACTCTTCACTGCGTGAGAATTATGTCATTTATACGATTTTTTCTTATAGGAAATATAGACATTTTCTAAGAATATTTATACATATATACGACCTCCAAAAAATGCTTAAATGAAAGACATAAAACATATTTTTACCATTACCCAAAGCAATTAGAATTGAATTTATCTTTCTCTGGTTTCTCTGAAGCCTTTTCATTTGGGATTTTATAGTCGTCTTATAGAAATGTAAATTTAGTCACATTTATTTCAAACCATCAGTGACTAGTGAGCAGACCTTTAGTTTTGCGAAACACTTAGTATTGAACTTAGATATCACTGTATTTATGACAATTTTTGCTCAGAGGCTCTAATTTAGATCTCGGATCATTAGGGAAAACACAATTAGGGAAAATTAATTTGCCCTGAAAACTGTGTCCAACTGAACCCAGGACGATAGATGAGATTTACGATATACTGTGAATGTTAATTAATTCAACCACTCAATTGGGTAAAGGAGTTAAAAATGATTGAATAACTATTCTTGTCTACCCCTGATGGATGGCGACCAACCGGTACTACGACGCCGCGAGGGTTAACCTATATTTTATCGCGTATCCTGACCCAACAAACGGGTCTCTTAACACGCCCACCTACACTCCCTGGATGGGAGTATCAGTATGGATAAGAATCGATTATCGAAGGGATGTGGTGTCGATAATATACCCGTCTTTTGTTACGTAAACGAAAGGTGAAACCACCTTTTATTAGACTACGATCTCAAAAGCTTGCACTTATAAAACCTTTCATTAAATCCTCCCTCATAATTACGTCGAGTAAAGGTAAATATTTGTGTATAATTAATCACCTTGACTCTACTTGGACTTTGTGATGAACTAAAGTCCAATAACTTGATATTAAGTCATCTTTACTTCATATTACTGTAAGGATTATTGTTTGTTATTAGGAATTGCTTGTATTGAAGTGGATTACACATTATGTATTGGAAAATTTACAGGTCTGCATCTTATGGTATACAGGCCATGAAGGCCAAGAGGGTTCCAGGAGGTTGAGGCTCCCAGATTTTAGACATTCGGGATTTGTAGCTGGTAAGGTTGTCAGCCTTACCCACCGACCGCTTTTAGCCTCAGAATTGCTCCTGGTATTCATTTCTGTTAGAGGCTGAGTTGACCCCAGGGCCATAGTGCCACCAGAAGGATTAGGCCAATTGAAAAACTCCGAAGACTTCATCGGGGATTGAACCCGCGACCTTCCGGTTTGTAGCGCAGTGTCTCAGCCACTAGGCTACGGCGTACCCCGCATCTTATGGTATAGATCTATTAATAAATAAACCTACATTGTCTTATACTCTTTTTAATATTATAAGGCAATTAAAATGTTTGAAAATTTCGCTAAAACATTAGCACTGATTCATGTAACAAGTTTCCTTCTTCTTCTTCTTCTTCTTCTTCGCAAGTTCTAGTGTTGTAGTGAAACTTTGAAACATTTTAATTTGTTTATCATATTGACAAGAGTATAAGAAATTGCAGTTTCAAATTTTTTAACATAGGGCCGATATTATAATCATGGTTTATCATTCAGTTCTAGTTTAAACTTTAGTTTTTCAGATATTTGCATATTTTAAACGATAACTACAAATTAATCTTAAGTTTAATTCATGAAATAACTTCCCCCATGCTGCTCCTCTCCCTTTCCAGGTTGTAGCATCCGTCTTTTTTGCATGCTACGATCTCACTATACTTTCCAACTAAATTGACTAACAGTTCTATTTCTTTGGATGAAAAAGTTTGCCATCGTTTTGAAATATTTATATCAGTCATTTTCATCGCAATATACAAACAAATAGGCCTATAAGCAAAGTAGCGGATTAATTGTTTTCTTTTATTTCCAAGACCACTTCGTCTCCTTTTCTCAACCAACAGGTCTGCCAGCACGGCTTAACTTAACCAGCACATGTACTCTTAGATAATCTCTAGATTTGGTTTACCCTAACCTACAGGTTAAACTACATATATAATACCGAGCCTAATACATCTACACCAACCTAGAGATGATACAAGAATATAAAAAGGCCTAGGCATATAATAAAGTATTGAGTTGCTGGTATCAACTATCCATTTTATTTATTTTATATAACAAGAAGACGAAGTTTAAGAACACTACTGGATGTCATATGACTTCTGGTAGGTTATACACTGCAATGTTGAAGGTCATGAATAATGTTTGGAATAAATTTAAAAACGCAGACGGGCATCCTGCAGTGCGGCAAGTATATTCTTTCAAGTGAAAGTACAGAGCGTTGCATTCACTGCAGTGGCGTGCGGGGCTTAACTACGATTTATGTGTGCCTGGCCAGTACTTTCACATGTTAGACTGTGCTACACTTATCAAGCAGATATAGAATAGAGATAGTGAAACTGTAGGGAATAGACACACATACACACATACATGGTCGTGGATTTATTACCAGTTTCAATAAACTGCACCTCATTCACTGCACCTTAAGTGTCAAGGGAGTTCCTCCTTAATAGGAGCTGCAAAACTACTTCAAATTCTTAAAGTCGACTAGGTTATAATTAGACTTCGGATTTTAGGTAAAAACCTATTTTAATCCTTAAGTGATATATGGACGAAAACTTGTATATTCATGTTTCATAAGGGACTATGCCCAAAACTGATACTTTTATAGGACCTAAAACAGCCTATTTTTACGTTAGAGCCTAATATTGCCTTTTTGCTCTTTTTCCTCTAAAGTTCAAAATAAGTTATTTTTTGCTATAAATTCTAGCATTTATTTTCAGTTCGTACTAAATTCTTAGCTCGGAATGTGCAGTATATGACATATTTGTGACTTGGTTAAATAGTAAGGAATGTTTCGTCTTCAGTAGAAAAATTCCTTGAATTTCCCAAGAAAATGTACTGTTTTTCTCCCGACTCCCACATCCAGTAACAAAAAAAAAGTAGGCCTATCACTGAGGGTTACAAGGGGTTGAATATGCTAGCGTGCGTAACTTCTGGGCACAGGGATTAGGTTTTGACTGTTATGGTACTAATACAGGCGCTAGTAATAGGTCTAAATAATTCTGTGTACCATAGGCCTATATCTGTGTTTTATCTTGATTATTGATTAATGGTGACTTCAATAAATATAATATTCTTCATTGCAATTGAGATATTTCAGATAATTGGCAACTTAACGATTTTATAAGAGACTATTTTGCGATTTTTGGAACCTATTTTCCAATTTTTAGAGCCTATTTTAGGTACCTAAAACAGAAATTTAGCGACCTAAAATTCCGAAGTCTAGTTATAATATTCTTTATTTTTCATGAGGAAGAGATAAAAATGGATATTTTTAAATGCATTTTTTTTCACCTTGTACTGATCCTAGGATAATCGAGAATTGTCAAATTCTTTCCATATATATCTAATCCTTCATTATAGACATTAACACAAATAACTTGACTAGGAAGCATATGACTACTATTTATTGATGTAAAGGACTTCCTTTTAGTTTCCCTGCGGTTATGGGGGTACACGTCATTATTAATTTCAGTATATTTTTAGTTTCATCGAACTGGCACAGTTTACATTTTTAGATTTATTCGAAAACATGTTATTTTTTAATTATTTGTGTTATTTGTTTTTCGAATTTAGATAGGGATAAAATCATGTATATTTATAAATATGTTCAATACAAAATATTAATTTTTGGAATTTAGAGAACATTAATTTGAGCCTTTTTGTACTAAACTTCCTTAAAAACTGAAGAGCAAAGTAGTCTGATAATAAATGGAGGTTCAATAAAAAATCGATAAATGAGACAGAGAAAATGAGTTATGATATATGATATTTATTGCACTCAGAAAAATTACCTGCCAGTTCTGATACTGTCATTTTCCCAGTAGACATCCCAAAACACAATAACACATAATTAGTGGATGTGTGTAGGTCTAAGGGAGGGGCTGGAAAGGGATGTTTTGTTCTTACTGCAGTTCATATTCGTAAAACAGATAATACTATTAATTATTATTATAAGAAAAGATAAAATAAATAAGTTATATTTAATAACAGATTGATTTCATATGTACATAAAAAATGAAAATGTAAAATATTCACTAGTATTAATAAAGTAGCCTATAATGTTTTAAAATCTAGCTTCTTTAAAGTAGAAGACGTTTCAATTGTGACTATTCCACTCATACACCGTGAGTTTGATACTGACCAATAACTTTTAGCAATCCCTCGGAAATATACCATTCACGATCGTTGATCTTATAAAATGCTGACTATTATTACGAGGCTGCTATTTTATCATGTAAAACCGTCTGCTAGTCACTGGGAACGTAAGCATCAGTGTGCAATGATTACTGCCATTAAGCAACACTAAAACAGATTATTTTATATAACATAACTTGTTTGGAAATTGAAATAATAGAAATGTACATTGATTAAAAAAACGATTTCGATTCGGTGCAAGCCAGTTGGTGTACTTTTATTCTGTTCTGCTGTTAGCTCACCTGAATTAAATTAACAGTGTCTTATATGCACCATTAGTAGCACTGATCAGGACATGGTAACTCGAATCGATTCATGGATGGTTGTTTCATAGTATGCCGTGATCTTGCAGCTGTTGGTTTTGTTTTTATACAAAAAAGCACAAAAGTAATTATTATTTGTATAATCCGTTATATTTTTATTCATGGAATAGTCTCAATAAATCCAACTCGAGTTGACGAGTTTCATCAGATAAATTCGTCAACTCTCGTGGGATTACCTATGATAATAATATTATATATTGCATATTTCATATTTAAAGAGTAATTTAATAAACATAGTTGTATTAAATATTTAAGAAATGTTTGATAATTAAATGTAACATATTTTATTGAATCATGAAAAACACTGTACTGTGTAATGCAAATGTCAAGCTAACATCGCGACCAGGAGAAATTCGGAAAACCTCCATACTCGTGGTTTGTTCCCGAATTTGAATGCGTAACGTTACCTCACTCTATATGTAGATAAAGTATCGTCTGGAAAATAGCAATTACTAAGATTTATGAGGTGAAAGAAATTGACCAACTGTATCTAAATCTAAATCTGTATCTGGTACCCTATGATCCCCAGATGGGGCGAAGGGGCCTCCAAGTGGAGGTTTCATTACCTACACTAATTTTGATATGCTTATTTTCCGAGAGAAGGTAGAGGGACAGGTGGTAAGCCCATCGCCTCGCAACCCCCCTCTGGAAACTAAGTATTTCTTGGACGTGGAAGGGCCGAGAAATTTTGTCCAGAGGCTCTAATTTAGGCTTGGAGTTCTTTTACGTGCCGTAAATCTACGACACGGGTCCACCAGCTTAAAGTCTCTCCCGGAGGACTCCGTGCCCAGGATTTTTACGTCCTGAAAAATCCATCGACCGCGGCCGGGTTTGATCCCGCGCGGGCACGCTACCTCTAGACCACCGCGGCCGACAACTGTATCTAAATACCATTACTTATTTCATTTTATTATTCAGAACATCATTAAGGTATTGATTTATCTATTTGCATAATTTGTGTTGCTGTTAATTCCAATTATAATAATTCATTTGTACTTATCCAGTTTGGATAGGTGTTTACATAAGTAGTGTGTTTTGTTTAATAAAATCTATAATGATACGAACTAGATTGGGTGATACTTCGAAACGGTTTCGGTTAGGTTTTAGAATCACTGTTAAGAAAGTTGAATCTAGCAGGAAAATCACTCCATAAAAATCCAATTTTCTTTATAGCGGAGTTTTAATAGACGTACATATCATAGGCCTAATATGGAATAAGCTAAGCATCAATAAAGAACAGCTAAGTACTCAACACTGACTGGGTAGTTTAGTTACACTTCCGCCATTGTCAATAATGTTTCGCCAAACCTGCGAAACGCATTTCTTAGGATTGCCTTTCGTAAACGCCACAGGGTGTAATATTTGCATGTTCATCAGTTTCCTCACACTAAAGATTAAATCAAACCAGATTATAGGTCTAATTAACTTCATAGATAACAGTTTCGTAGAATTACACTCTTTATATGATTACTAAGAAAACTGTTATGTAATACATAAATTATCGACATGTTACCGTCTTAGATGTAATAAGATTGCATGTTTTACAGCCACTCAAGAGACTATAAACCTTTCACTGTCTTTTAACATAATTTCATATCGGGGATTTCCTATAGAAGATAAGAAGGAAGGATATTTAACAGGAGAAAGATATAAGTGACAGCCTGAGGGCAGTTTGTTGGTATGAAGATAGAGAGAGTGAGAGCAACGATACATATGCAAATTTAGTGGGTTAGTTAGAGCCGGGCTCTTGTTTCAAGTATAAGGAAACGCCCCGACTTGTTCTTGTCGTTGTCGTCCTGCACTGACATGAATAAGTGACCCTCCGAACAACGTACATTGTGCATCATCATTGATAGCCGAACGCGTTGCAGATTACCTCCTCCGCTGTTATGTTCTCTTGAGTCTTACAGGTCCTAGTATACCTAAAAAGTGAAACAAAGCCGAGATCAAAGTCATCATATTTAGATGCTAACTTTAAAGGTTCTTATAATGCAGCGTTTCTCAACCTGAAGATGGTGCAGATGGTCCGCAGACATAATTAAAAAACACCATAAAGCAAGTGGAAAGTAAAGAAGTAAAATTTTTCCACATATTTCGTCATAATGACCTATAATTAATACCCCAAATATTAAGAATATAGGTTTTCTTTTAAAAATGGGATGTAAAATTGGAGGTCCGTAAATTTTTTTTAGACATTTTAGAGATCCTCGGGTTCAAAAAGGTTGAGAAACGCTGTTATAATGAAATGGATTCTTACGCTTGTATCTTGGAATTATGGAAATATACCCCTGGTGTTACAAATAGCTTTTTTTTCACTTTGGGGTGTACTTCATACATACAAACTCCAGTCAACATTTATACGTGTTTCACTTTGTGGTGTAACTCTTCAAACATTTTAATTTGTTTTTCCCATTTCATTTTGGCTATATAAACAAAAATCCCATTTCCTTCAATATTACCTGTATATTTTTTGTCACCTTGTTGCTTCCTGAATGCCAGTTCTATATTTATCTTCAAAAATGTTTTTCAAAATATTTTCTTAATGTTTATATTTCAGGAAATTCAAATTTATAAGTTCTGGTCTTCTCTATTAAAACTTAATGAGTATCGTCCTTTCTCAGAATTTCTTCTACCTGTAAGATTCCATACCTCTAATTGCCACTATGCCAGCCTAGTTTTCTGATTTTTCGAGCAGTCCTTCACAAAATTTTCTTTCCCACATTTCTTAAATTTGATTGAATTACAGTAATGATCTTCTTTCCTTCATTATTGCAAAATGATTCTGCATTAAAATATCATTGCATATTTCAATAACTACCTCTGAATTCACATTAATATTTTTCTCCTGATTCAATATTAAATTCCATATCTACTCCAATCCTATCTCGCCAGTATTTTTTTAATATTATGACTCTGTTTCGATTACCATTTTCATTTAATTGAATTTGAAATCAAATTTTCATTACATCTTCGTTATCTCTTTCCAAAATGAATCTAATATACTTTTTAAACAAAATTTTATTCAAAACAATACCCATACTATTCTCATATCTTAAGGCTATTGTGTAGTAGCCACCAGCCACATTAAGAAAAAAATTTCTGTAATCATATGTAGGCCTATTTGTCGGCCTCTGTGGTGTAGAGGTAGCGTGCCTGCCTATAGATCCCAAGATCTCGAGTTCAGATTTTCGCATGCGTTTACTGATCAATATTAATAACTATAAATTGTGTATAAACTGAGGAGTATTATATTCTTGCACATATACTTATACTTATACGAGGCGTGTTTTTAAAGTAAGTACCGACAATTTAAAAAGTAACAGAACATTATTTTCCAAATACTTTATTATCATTCATTACTTTACACCTTACACTACTTCTCCACATAGTCACCGCCGTTATTCAGGCACTTGTAACGGGAACCAGTTTATGCATTTCTTCAGATGAAGAAACATATGCAAATCGCTTGGTGCCAAATCCGGACTGTAGGGAGGGTGGTCGAATTGATCCCAACCAAATGATGCGATCAGACCTTGAGTTCGTTAGGTGTGGAATGCTTTCGCGTGGAGTTCTTTCCGTTCATGAAAATGCCCGGCCACACATAGCCAAGTGATTTTCATCTGTTTCTTCATCTGAAGAAATTCCTTGCTGGAAAACCTTTCGACGTCGATGTTGGTGAAACAAGAAGTGTAGACCTGGCTTTCATCACAGGCGGCATAATTTTTTTTACGAAAACATACAAAAACTGCCTTCCTTTAACAAATATCTGAATAATGGCGGTGACTATTTGGAGAAGTAGTGTAAGATTTAAGGTAATGAATGATAATAAAGTATTTGGAAAATAATGTACTGTTATTTTATAAAACAAATTCTTGGTAATTACTTTAAAAACCGGCCTCTTATATGATATGAATAATTTAGTAATATTCACTATAACTGTGTGGACTGACCAGTCGTATGCTTTGACTTACTTTGTCAGTAATTAAATTATCTTTCTTTCTTTCTTTCTTTCTTTATCGTAGTTTCACCTCTCCCTTTTTTTAGGATTTAAGCTACCCAAGTCGCCCGGGCCTTACAGGGCCGCGACCTGTCGGGAGAGGGATTATCTTTGGATCACATACATACTTTTTTGACCAGACAAGGACATGGAGGGCCTCCCCGGATGAGTGATCAGCCCAATGCCGGGGCCACCTCCGAGACAACACGAACACATAGGACGAGACACAACATTCACACTCACACTCATTCCAAACAAGGCGAGGATGGGATGAAGTTGAGAATGACGGCCAGATGATATCTGGGGACCACAAGGGCCTAAAGTTACCCGACATTTGTCTCAAAGGTGAGGAAAAACCCCAGAAAAAACCCCACCTAGGTAACTTGTCCCGACCAGGAATCGAACCCGGGCCCGCTGCGTGAGAGGATTGAACGCATCCCCTGAGCCACATCGGTGGACGTAATTAAATTATATGGAGGTATATTTCTAAACTGCGCATAATCTTACATTAAATCCCCTGCTGTGACGTAGATTACTTTGTTTAAGGATTTCAGGAATGGTATATCTTCAGCTCTCCATGAAGTGAAGGAATTTCAGCACCACAGACACCTGCCAGTTGCGGTTACGGACTGACAGTCTGACACGATCTGGTAGTGCATATAAAATCCTTCTCTGCCTAAGGGCACTTTGCGAGTTGTAAAACCCATAATCATTGAAGCGTATGAACGGAAGGTAGTTACTTCTAAATATCTAGGCTATTATAATTAATTCAAGTCATTTCATATTTCTCTTTTCCTTCTCTCGCTTTCTTTGTGTTTTTTTCCACTCTTTTTCTTTAATTCAATTTCTTTCTATCTTAATTTAATAATCCTTTTTCACATTTATCTCTGTTTTCTTCTTTCTTTAAAAGTCTTTTCTTATAGGCCCCGTCTATTGTATTGTTGCTGCATTTTCATACCACACATCTTAGTACAGTATAATTCTTACTCTTTATATTAATTTGTTTGTATTTCAGTTTTTAATCTGGCTTTCAAATTTACCTCTTGCCTTTATTTATTTCACGTCTACGTATTCTTAAGTATCAATCTCATTTCTTTGTGTCAAGGACTCTTAACTTATTTCATCTATTGCCTATTTGTATTTTATTTTTTTCTTGCTTTGTTTCTACTATGCGCTAGGCCTATATATTATTCTGTTCATTCTCTTTTAGGTTGTTTGTATGTCTCTGTAGCTCTCAATTCCTCTCTCGTTTCTTTCCTGCCTCCATCTTTAATTACATGTCAACAATGCCTCCTTTTTCCCTTTTATGATTGGCATTTCCATAATAAGCCTCCTCATTCTATTAAGTTATTTTTAATGAATTTTTATTTTTACGTATTTTCTATCATTAACCTTGTACCTAAGCTTAATATAAAATAACTCTGTATTTTACATTAAATTGGCATTTTTGTTGCGGATGGAATCCCGTGAAACTTTCATTTATTCTCATTTATCTTTTTATTGTTTTATTGTTCTTCTTTGGATGAATATAGTCCGCCGCCGTGTGTGCATTGGTAGCACGCCGTCTTCCAAATCAGTGGTCCGGGTTCGATTTCCATTAAGTAAAAGATCCTTGTCCCGGATTTACGACTAGGTTTTTGTATCATCTGGAGGTATAACTATCAGGTAACGGACTGGCGCACCCCGGAAAATACGCTGCAACCCGGGGGACTATAAAAGGAAAATATTAATATAGATTTTGTTAATATAGGTTTTATTAATATGAACTATCAACGAGTAACAGTATCATTGGCTCTTAGTTTGAGATCGTTGAGGAAAATTTCAATAGAATATCTGGTTTCCACACCCGAGTAAAAATCTTCATATTTTTACCTAAATCACTACTTTTTAATTTTATATTTCAGCTAAATATAGATTGTGTTTACATTGTATACTTTAATAGCAATGGTAAGGTTAAGTTTACTTCTTTTTTGTTTATCGGGTTCCGTCTCCAAATTACGTTTTGTCAAATTTAATCCTATTATCATTAGTTTTGTGAAAATAGCCGTTCGTAATAAGATCATAGACGGAAAGTTTGATTCCACTGGTTCGTAACTTGTTCCTAAACTTACGGCATTATGCCGCTAGGAAGAAACTGTGTGAAGATGCTAAATAGCAAGGCACAGAGAGGTAGATCTTCTGAAACTAATCAACTCATTCTGATTTCATCTCACAAACTATGTGTAACCCTTCCAGCTTCAACATGTACCATATCTCCGTTTTACGTAGTTGAAGGATGCGAAGGAAAACTGGCATGTTATAACAGTAACTGCGGCAACTCAAAATTTTTAAATATTTCCGGGAACGTTTTTCGGGATTCTTATTCTTATCATGGGCTCATTATCTTTTTATTGTAATGAAATGAACATTTTATATAACTATTCATAGAACTACACGTTTGTGTAAATAAAATCGTAAAGTCTGATCCTTGACCTGTTTTGAAAATATATTTACACAATCATGATCACTATTCCTCGGGTTTTCAGATTTCTAGTACGGTACTCTGTCTGTCTCTCTCTTGACATGACTCCCATCACGCCAAAAAGACTGCTCTCCTGGAATTTTTAGCATAATTTCTCTGTTTAAGTTAGTAGAGAGTTATAGTGCATTTATAAAAGGCACAAATTGTTTTAAAAAATGTACGCAAAATTAATCGCCAGCGCCTTGAATAACAATCAAACCACCGAATATCAGAACATGTTATTATACTGACTGTTCCAGCCAAGTTGACAATTTGAAAAGTAAACATGTAACTTGAAACAAATTGAGTTTACTAAAAACTTAAAGGTGTATTCATGGTAAAAAAAATCCTTGGAATAATATTTCCGACAAGTTTTTTTCCCCCAAAAAATTGATAGAATTAGGTCGGACGTCTATACGATACAGTAATTGTTGCTAACAATTTCATGGTGGAAAAGATGCATCTAACATCATCTGAATGGACAGCCATGCTGAAACTGAATGTTAATTATGCGAACCTACGAGGAGTCCCTGGTAATAATTGTGCTATTAATGCAGAAGGTGTGCAAAGGAGTTAGAAACACCGAGTCACGTACTCGGATCATGTCCATTTAATTCACTGATTATTAATAAGAGACATCATCGGGTAAAACACTCATTGTCCGGCCTCCTGACAAATAAAGGATATGAATGCTTTGAAGAAGTGCATGCTGTAGATGGATTAGGATCTAATCGCTTCATAGATATTATAGCATTCAAAAAAGGGGCTAAAACAGCTTATATCCTAGATCCAACTATTCGTTATGAATCTAACGACGATGATCAAGCCGAAAATGTTGACATGGAGAAAAAGAGCATCTATGAGAGCTGCATTCCATTTCTTAAAGAAAAATATCACGCAAGATTTGGTGGCTGTCATTTTTCAGTACATGGTCTTTTGTTTGGTTCCAGAGGTACGATCTATCGCTCTGTTGCACAACAACTGCAAAAACTAGGGATAACCAAAGAAGAAACAAAACACCTTACTGAAAGCATAATTGTTGATTCAATATCAATCTTGAATCACCATATTTACTCCCAAAAGTAAAAGTGAGCTTCTGCTTAGAAGAATAATGTAAAACTGCATATATATAAATATATATATATATATATATATGCAGTTTGCATGGTTTCGATTGTGTAACATATATATATATATATCTTTCTAGCATGTGCCCGCGGCTTCGCCCGCGATAATTATTTCAAAAATTAAAAATTAAGAGCATAATAGTTAAATCATTATATTTATTAACACCTAAATCACGTGGACTACATACCACGATTAGATAGCGTCGCCTGGTAAAAGCGACCTCAGATTCGAGTTCCTTGGCCCAGAAAACCCCTGTACAGTGAGTTTCGTCCAAATCGAACAATGTTTGACCATATTTAGGCCTATATTGATTATCCCTCTTCCGTGTAGGTTGAAAATTTCATATGTCTTCGGGCCTTGATATTCTAAACAAATGAATCGTCCAGGATGGACTTACAAAATCAAGCGATCGCCCGCGATAATTATTTCAAGAATTAAAAATTAAGAGCATAATAGTTAAATCATTATTTTATTAACACCTAAATCACGTGAATTACATACCACGATTAGATATCGTTGCCTGGTAAAAGCTATCTCAGATTCGAGTTCCTTGGCCCAGAAAATCCGTGTATAGTGAGTTTCGTCCAAATCGAACGATGTTTAACCATATTTAGGTCTATGTTGATTATCCCTCTTCCGTGTAGGTTGAAAATTTCATATGTCTACGGGCCTTGACATTCTAAACAAATGAATCGACCAGCGTGGGCTTACAACATTCAAGCGATCGCGATGCTTTTATTTCCACGGTATGACAAAAATAGCCAAAGCCAACTGCAATTGATTTGACATTGAAATGTATTACTGAAATCTGATGCTTCGACAGCGCTAAAATCACGTTTTCTGCCAGTTTTTTACTCATAACTCGCGAACGAAAGCTAAAATTAAAAATTCGGCTTCGAGGTGCATTCACCCACCTTTCAGTCCATCTATCTTTAAATTTTCAGATCTTTGCGTTCAGTAGATTTCGATGGGCATCGTGGACAGACAGACAAACAGCATGTGCCCGCATGTGCCCGCGGCTTCCCCAGCGATAATTATTTCAAATTATAATTATTAACACCTAAATCACGTGGAGTGCATTCCACGCTTAGGTAGCGTCCCCTGGTAAAAGCGACCTCAGATTCGAGTTCCTTGGCCCAGAAAACCCCTGTATAGTGAGTTTCGTTCAAATCGAACAATGTTTGACCATATTTAGGGTTGATTATCCTTCTTCCGTGTAGGTTGAAAATGTCATATGTCTGTGGGCCTTGACACTCTAAACAAATGAATCGTCTAGGATGGACTTACAAAATCAAGCGATCGCGTTGCTTTTATTTTCAAGGTAGGCTATGAGGTATGTTGACAAAAATAGCCAAAGCCATCTGTAAGTTATTTGATATTGAAATTTATTACTGAAACTGATGCTTCTAAAACGCAAAAAAATGCACGTTTTCTGCCAGTTTTTCACTCATAACTCACGAACGGAGGCGAAAATTAAAATTCCGGCTTCGAGGTGCACATTCCGACCCTTTAGTCCGCCTACTTATAAAATTTCAGATCTCTGCGTTGAGTAGATTTCGCTGGGCATCGCGGACAGACAGAAGGACAGACGGAGGACAGACAGACAGACAGACGGAGGACAGACACTTCCTTTTATTAATATAGATGTACGCCATGTACTTAATAATTGTCTTGTCAGATGGAATAGTTAAGCTGTGTCTTAATGGCAACTTGCGTAGAGGCAAGCAGCTTCATTTATGTTTATAATAAATGATTTTCTTCTTCTCTTATCATAGAACGCTGTTGCTTTTTGTTATATTTATCAGGTTGTGATGAAACCGCCATACTTCAAACAAACCTTATAATGATATAATGATCCTTTCGAAGTATAGATAAAATGTTCCATAATCGTTCCAATCACCGACATAACCTACTGATTATGGTAGACTGTAGCTTGAAACATCACTAGCACATGCAACAAGCACTAATATTTTGTTACTATACCGATAATTTCAGGTAAAATATATTTTTTTTACATTTTCTGCCTGCAGCCATAGCAAAGACAGAATTCAATCCTGAAATTAGACATTTGTTAAGAGTACACTAGAAGCACATTTTATGGGGTACGAATTTAGAGAAAAATGCTTGTGTGTCTATAGTTCGGTCCACAGTGAATTGCATAATGAATATAAAAATGTATCAGGTCCTATTCGAATATAATATCGCTGGTCCACAGTTTAATAAAAATAGCATACTAGCTGCAATTGGTTTCGATTGTGTAACATATTCACCATACCGAAGTAATATTATGACCTTCCCGGTAACTTTTTACCACAATAGCTGGTCATATATCAACGTTGGGTTCACGCTAAGAACAACCCTAATACGGAAAGCTCGTTGCACTGTTACTACAGATTCCGTCTTTGCATACTGTAAAACAGAAAAAAACTTTCTGCTTAATAGTAGCCATCTTTGCTACTAGCGCTTTCTAATGGCATACGGAGGAAACAGTGATTGCGCACAGGAGTACCAACAAAACTGTTTGAGTTGCTCTTTCATTTGATGTATTATTTATAATTGTATGATAAATGTACTAAATTCTACAAAGCCTTAAAACCCCGATATTCAGTTTGAAACACGGTGTATAATCTTTTGAGATATTCAGTTTTTTTTAAATTTGTCATTTTTGGTCTAAATTATCATTATTTAAGATAGATATATATAAGGATTCATGAACCACAGATTATTGTCTCTGTTGCTATTCTCATTAGCATTATTTAAATTAGAAATACTATTTACATTAATGTTGACGTTGGCTAAGTTTGAGTAGGCTACACTGAGACATTTATAAGTATATCTAATTATGCGAGATTTAAAAGACTTGTTAAAAAAATACTTCATATGCCAGGAAAATTTAATAGTACATTATGCGAAGAGCCTACAGTGACATTTATTAAGACAGGAGTATGTTGTTTATGAAACATTACCATTAATTATGTCTTAATTACCGTTATAAGCAAGTAGCATAAGACTGTTTTTGTTCGACCCTAATTAAATATCTAAGTTTGAGTCCTTATAATACCTTGTAGTACACCAAACAAACGAATTGACTGATCTCGGCGATCAGCTGTTAGTTCTCGTCTTTTGTGATAGCTGGCAGGGATGGCGTGCAGGGAACTGAAAGATTCTCTAGACATTAAAACACGCGAAATGAATGCAATTGAATATAAAATTAAAGTTAACACGAATATAATTGACTTTATTTCGATTATATGTGTGTGTGGGTGCATAGGATGTTTATTATGAAATGTGAATTGCTATTTTCAATGCTTGAAAATTTTTTTCGTTTTCGATATTAATCGGTACCACCAGTGTTAAAATGAAATTCCGTATCGTAATGTATATATACTGTTACGTCACATGTAATTATAGTATGGTTGAATGAAAACTCACTTATCTAAGCGTAAATTTTTATAATTTTTCGCCATAATAAAAACCTATCTTCTCCTATAAATGTTATGATAGAAACTTACATTTTTTAATTTGTATTCTACAGAGTGTAGTAACAAATGTTATACTTTATGAAAATGATTGCACATACTATTTTTTCTATTTTTGTACGAAAAACTTTCAAAATCTTAATTGAACGTGTTTTCTACACATGTTCTCCAAAAAATCTGATGTTTTTTTCCCAATGTAAGAGGAGATAATTTTTTTAAACTGTTATTTTTATTTTAAAAATCAATAACACAAAAAGTGTTTACTCAGTACCAATGAAACTCTGGTCTATTGCTCTATGTACTACAGTAAACGATTAAGCCTTTTCCAAAATTCAATGCTACAGCTAAACAAATACAGAATTCATAAATTTCGTCCATATTCCCAACCACTAATAATTACTTACATAAAACATTTATTTGACATACGTGTTGTTACACAAGAGTGGTCACTTTTTCACAATGAATTTAACTACTGTCATATAAAATACCTTGAAATTCATAAATGACGTCACATCCTAAATCTTGGCGTGAACTAAGATAAAATACACTAGGCTATATCATTTACAAGTGTGTTTTCCTATTTCTGGAGCATGTTGTATTGATTAATGCAGGAAAGTGTAATTTCTGGGAGAATACACTAACCTGATGCAGGTCGGATATTAGAGAAGATACTGCATCACAACCCAGCATTGTGTATTCCAGCGGCGCGTAATATCCTATAAAGCATTGTAACTGTTGCTGCAATCCTTTGAGCTCGTCTCACTACCATCACGACCGGCCGCTTGGACTTCACAATTAGCTTTGCAACTGCGTTGAATCAACAACCGCAATTTCAGGTGTTATTATCATATGCGATCACAAACATGATGCAATTTAACATGAGCGAACGTGAATATCTGCTACTAATGCTAGATTCACTGGCTCCCGAAAGCAGTCTTTTGTCGTTGTTGTTGATAGTGGACATGAAATTACATTCAAATATTTGTTGTTTCCGTACACCGTAAGATTTTCAGAACGTCGAGAGAACATTAGTCAGATTCCTATTGCTGCTAAAAAATTAAATTCTCATTTGTGCCAATTTTCAAAGATAGCCAAGAAAGAAATACACGTAAGTTATATAAGTTGAGTTATTTATTTATTTATTGTACTAAGAATATTACAGGCTAATGCCCAATACAATATTCTCGCTTACATTAATACACCAGATTCTAAAATTAAATATTTTAATTGATATTCAAAATAATTAAGCTAATGCTATAACAATAAGGGAAAAACACACAGAAAAGAAAACCAGAAACACAAACAATATGACAATTACACAAGGGAACATAATATGAAAAAACAAATAATAATATAAATAATAATATAATAGTTTTGGAGGAAAATATACATATCAGAAAGATTCAAGTAAAGAAAATGACATGGAGCAAAATTTAATAATTATTATTTTAAAATTTTAAATTTTTTTTCACATATATTTTTAAACAGCTTATTGTTAGTATTAAAAATATCTTTATTGTCCATTTTGTGCAACTGATTGTATAGTCGGAGTACATTATAAAGAGGAGAATTATTATGAGAGTAATGGTTATATAACGTGTAACTTACGTGTATGTATTTACAGGCCTAAGTAGAGTTTAGGCCTGCCTTAAGTTGATAGTCATCGTTACCTACCCAAGAGTACCAGGCTGATTCCTCCGAAAGAAAAAAACTTTCGATCGAAAATCATGTGAATCGGCCTAGCATCAGAGGATTCGGAGTAAATACTGGGATCTCATCATTCCCTGTGCTTATTATAATTACGTCCTTGCCATAGTACCATAATAAATCTTAATTTAATCCCCAAAACAGGTGTCATTTCAGGAAAATTCCAAAGACTCAAGCAATGGTAAGACCGAAAAATTCTTATGGGCATGGTATTCCTTTAACGTCGAGGACACAGTATGAGCTGAAAAGTAAAACTGTCTTTCATTTTTACTTACTCTGCCCGTACCATAGGTAGTCTAGTCGCCCGTGGTGTACACATCGTTCTCGCTTGCTCCTGACCTACGCTCATGGGCAAAGACAAAGATAGCGGTAGTACTGGAAGCAATGGTGGCGTCGCATGCAAACGATGTAAATCTCGTGTTGTAAATGGAGTTAAATGTGTGGATTGTCAAAGTGTTTTTCATATAAGTTGTGCAAAGACTCTTAATATTCAAATATTGGAAAATAACACCATAAAATGTTGTGATATTGGTATTACTGTCAATGATACTCATAATGACTTTGAATCTGTCAGTTACGATTTCCTGAGTGATCTAGCTGATGAAAACGGTAAATTGAATATTAGTGTAGTTAAGTACATTTTACAACAAAAGGACAACGTTGTTAGTGTTCTGAAGGGTAAAGTGAAACTATTGATTGATCAAGTCGAATTTTTACAAAAGAACTACAAAAACAACACGTCCTCATTAGGAAATACGATTGAATTACCGTTATCCGTACATGATGTAATTGCTACAAATAAACAACCTACGATAAGTGTTTTAGGCAAACAGAAGGCTTCTGTAAAAATTAATGGAATGGTAAATTCAACTACAGTAGAAAGTGAACATGGAAGTACTTCGGAGAAAGTAAACGTAGAAAATTCTGGAGTTGAAATCTTGGACAACGTAAACAAACCTAAACCTATAAATGGCACTGAACTCTGGACTTCAGTAGTAAGCAGAAAGCAAAAACGTCAAGTTGTGGTTGGTAATCGCAGTGAAACAGATTCGAGTGAGTGTACCCTTAAAGGAGTCCCAAAACTTGCATCTTTGCATGTTTTTAGGCTAGACCCAGAAACTGAAGTTGTAGACTTAGAAACTTATCTAAAGCCGAAATTTCCAGAAGTTGTATGCCAAAAACTTAACTCTAAATATCCTGATATCTATTCCTCATTTCGGTTTGATGTGTATGAAGAAAACTTTGAAAAAGCCCTGGATGCGCAAAATTGGCCAAAAAGTGCAAGAATAAGACGTTTTTTATTCCCTATGAACGACCGTCGTCAACATCAACAGCAAAACCAAGTCCCAGTGAGCGGTGTAAATCAGACGCAGTGATAACCTCTGATACTATGAGTAATAACAAAAAGTCAACAAATATGATTTTAAGCAACTTGTTTAAGGTACTGTTTATGTTTTTAAACATACAGGGACTAAGTGGAAAGTCAATTGTCTTGAATGACTTCATAAGCAACAACTCTTTTAACTTCTTATGTCTAAGTGAACACTGGTTAACTAAAACAGAAATTGAATGTTTCAACATCACAGGTTATAAGTGTGTATCCTACTACTCAAGATCGTGTTCCAGGAGAGGAGGTACAGCAATATATGCTAGTGACGACATTATCTGTAGAAAATTAGACATACATGATTTTACTTGTGAGAAGCATTTTGAGGCATGTGCTGCCATTGTAGACAGTTCAAAATTGATTATTGTGACTGTCTATCGTACTCCACTTGGGGATACCAATGTATTTCTACGAAATCTAAATAATCTTTTATCTCATTTGAAACAGTGGACAAAACATAAAATTGTCATTGGAGGTGATTTAAATTCAGATTTTGACATTAATAAAAGAAAGAGAACAGTAATAGACTTTGAGAATTTACTCATGGAATTTGGATTAATATGCCACAATTTTGAACCTACACGTGAATCGTCTTGCCTAGACAATGTTTTCTCCAACATCTCTGTCAATAACTGTGCTGTTAAGATATCCGAGTTCCTATATTCTGACCACTCCGCTATTGTTTTCTCGACCGACTTAACTAAAATAAGTCAATCAGAGAGTAACACAATATCCTACAGAAGTTTTACTGATTATGAGGTAGAACAGTTTAAGTTTAAGATGAACTCAGTAAACTGGAATATATTCCTAAATGACTTTAATATAACTTCTGAGGAACTATTTAATAAATTCTTTAATGTTCTAATACTTAATTTTAACGAATGTTTTAAGCTCAGAATGAATAATAATAGTGTCTGTAAAAAACATAATCACTCTTGGTATACCAATGAGTTAAAAGTTTTGAAGAAGAATTTGATGCTACTGTATGATGCCTACAAGAAATTTGGGTCTAACTATAAACAAGGTTATCTAAAACTTAAAAATGTATACAGAGATAAACTTAAGGAGGCCAAATTACAATATAATATAAGCTTGATTAACAACTCTGACAATAAATCTAAGACTGCATGGGCAATCATAAACAAATTTAAAGTAAGTAGTTCCAATAAGGCAAGCATTCCACTTTCTGCAGACTCCCTAAGCAATTATTTTATAAATTGTGTTGATGAAATCAGATCACAAGTTACTGAATCTAACGTATCGTATAAGGATTTATTGACAAATCTTAATCCGAGCAATGCAAATTTATATTGGAGTGAAGTCACTGTTGAGGAGGTATTGAAGATTGTATTTAATCTCAAGAATTCAAACAGCATTGATATATATGGCATGACGAACAATCTTCTGAAGAAAATAATTGACACCATAGCATTTCCTTTATCCGTTTGTATAAATCGGTGTATGTCTCAAGGCTCTTTTCCAAAGTTACTTAAAGTTGCTAGGGTAGTTCCAGTGTTTAAAAAAGGATCTCCTTTGGATGTTTCAAGTTACCGCCCCATATCTTTAATTCCCGTATTATCAAAAGTTTTTGAATATGTAATTCATAACCAAATCTATAGTTATTTTGAAAATTTTGAAATGTTCTATAATCAGCAATATGGTTTTCGCAAGGGTAGGAGTACAATTGATGCTATTGTAACATTGGTCAATGACGTTTTGGAGTCTTTTGAGAACGGTAGTTATCTCTGTGGTATTTTTTGCGATTTGAGCAAGGCTTTCGATTGTATTGAACACGAAATCCTAATTAACAAATTAAACTTTTATGGTATTAAAGATATTCAGCTGGAACTCTTAATTTCATATTTGAAAGAACGCAAACAGATTGTTAGTGTCAACAATGAAATTTCTGCAACCCAGAATATAAAACGTGGGGTTCCTCAGGGCTCCATTTTGGGTCCCTTGTTGTTTCTTATTGCAGTCAATGACTTGCCATGCAATGTGCCTTGTACCTCTGTTGTATATGCTGACGATACAACCTTTATTTCCACTGAGAAGAACTTCGAAAATCTGTTGGTGAATATGGAAAATATCATGGAAAATGCAGGTGTATGGTTTAAATCGAATAGCTTATTACTAAATGATGAAAAAACAGTTCACATGGTTTTCAGTTTAAAACACATAGTGGAATTGACACCTAACATTAACTGTACAAATGTGAAATTTTTGGGCATGTACATTGACAGCAAATTGACCTGGCACAATCATATTGAGTTCATAAAGTTAAGACTATCGAAAGCAATATTCCTCCTCAGGAATTTAAGAGACCAAATACCTCTAAGCTATTTAAGAAGTATGTATTTTGCTTTTTGTGAATCTATCATCAGATATGGTATCATTCTGTATGGAGGTAGTAGTGGTACTAAGGATATTCTAATACTTCAGAAAAAGATTGTTAGAATAATAAGAAAATGTGATAGCAGAACGCCATGTAGGCCAATCTTCAAAGACCTAGGTATTTTAACTATTTTTAATTTGTATATTTATAGCAATTTAGTTCTTTTGCATACAAATGCTAACAATTTTGGTCTAAGAAGTGACATACACACTCATCATACTAGATCTAAAAATATGATCAATTTACCACTCTGCAGACTATCCAAAACTCAAAATAGTCATGTTTATATTGGACCTAAGCTATATAACAAGCTACCCTACAACTTTAAATGTCTTCATTTGAATGCTTTTAAAAGCAAACTGCATAGATGGTTAGTCTTAAACCCTTTTTATTCTGTGGACGAATTTATGTTAAGTGAAATAATTTTATCATAATTGTTGGGTTATAAGCATAGTAAATAAGCAATGTATTTATTTTATTTGACACTGTCTATTGCCTGTATTTGTGCTTAACGACAATAAATCTATCTATCTATCTATCTATAGGTAGAGGAAGTACCGGTATTGTTTTCGACCCCAAAATTCGAAGTTGAGTTTTTAGCATATATACACGTTTCAAGGCCCCCTGAATCCAAAAATACTATTTTTGGAAACATGTCTGTGTGTCAGTGTGTGTGTGTGTGTGTGTCTGTCCGTGTGGAAGTTTGTGAACAGGCTAGCTCCGAAACGGAGAATCGTATGAAAACAAAATTTCGTATTTGGGTCAGGTACCTTCTGAAGATGTGATTCGTAGATTGGCGACAAATTTCCCTTATTTTTAAGGGTACTTTACATGAAGAAATTTTCGTTTTTCGCGATTTTCTCGAAAACGGCTCTAACGATTTTCTTTAAATTTTGCACATGGGTTGCTTATACTAAGAGCTAAAACTTTTATTTGAAACATTTTTTTCGAGAAAATTCTCTGAGGGTAGTTACAAGCCACCCACTGTTCACCCACTGTTTGTAGAAAGTTTGTCTTACGTGATGAACAACTGAATTCGCGCTCTTTCACGGCCTCTTATTCTATATAAGAATGTGAAGTGAGAAAGATGTGTTGTTGGCCATGCATAGAGTAAAGATGTATCTGAGGGAAATATTCGATAAATTTCGGAAATTATATTTTACGGCAGAAAGTTCAATAAACGTCTGCAGTCATTTGTTATTTTTTTTTAAGTTTGTTATATAGACTGCGCTTTTAGTCGCATCATTGAAAGAAGAGGTATTTATAGGATAATCAGCGTAAAATTGTGTCTTGCGATTCTGTACAAGGATATGTGAATACTGCTAACTTTTATTTGGGCAGAGGAAGTTATGTGACTTTCACATCAGATTTTTTGGAATAAAGTTAATTAGAGGAAGAAAACTGGAAAAACCAAGACTTGGATTAAGTTGTAGTAGCATAGGTTATTGTAGATGATGATTACGATGACGATGATGATGATGGTAATCGTGGTGATTTTTTAATGACTACGTTCTAGATGAAATATAATTATCTCTGACTGAATAGATGAAAATACTATTCAGTCAGAGATAATTATATTTTTCGAACTATTGGTAAGATATTTGGATCCCTCATTCGGTTAGCCTGGCGGTTTCGAATCCGAGCTGTCAAACATATTATAGTTCAGTCAGTTTCTTGTCTATGTAATCCACTCAGTAGGATTACTGGATGATTGGATGATTAGTCAAATAAGACTTTAACAGAATTAGCAATGAAACACGCAGACAGACGTTCGGTCAGTAAATCCGTCAGTCATGCTGATAAATTCTCCACAAAATATTAACTCATTTAAGTATTTATTGAACCTCTCTTCTAATTATAATTGAGTCATAAGCATATACAGTTAGTCACATAATGACATAAACATTCAGTTATTCGATCGGACAACAAATCCATAATTAAAATAAATGCTATCTGGATAGTGAGTTTCTCTCATTCCGTAAAAATTTGGACCTTCTCGCAACATCGAAAACGTCTTACAAAATTAATATCTGATGGTTTTATTAGGCTGAACAATATCTACTCGCAAAATGTCAGGTATCAAAATGTATAAATGTTTAAAATGTCTATATTGAAATGCTTTAGGCCTAATAATTTTCAATTGCTAACGTCTTCATTTTCGATTTCTTCGGACTGCAACTTTAACTAGGCTATAACTTCAGCTCTTAAGTAATTTGTAATTTCTCCCAGTTTTATGTTGCTGATGGTTTGAAAGCATAACTAAGTTACAGTCTGGCGTAAATTTGTCATGTATATTTTATATATTAGATACCGAATTCTACGATGTTCTCCCAAAAGTTAATAGCTGAGGACAGTATTATTTGCCTAGTCTTTCCTTAGAATTTCAAATATTTTCCAAATATTTTCTTGATGAGTATAATAATTATCCTCTGGAATTTTCAGTAGTTCCAAGTAGTTGGAGAATCACGCGAAGAATTGCTCTCCTTCTCCTGGCAACTTCTACCACATTCAATGTTCAACAGAACACCGATGTTTCTTGTAATGTGGTTAATATATCTTACATGTCATCAAGTTGTATAAATGACAGTGCAATTAACTGTCGGAAATCATTTTATTAAATATTTCTGCCTTAGACCTTTTGTTCTTTATAAATTATTTCTGTAAACATATTTGCCTTAAATATTTTGTTGTTGGACGAACCACTTCTTTATTAATTATTTTTGTTAAAGTTACTTGCCTTAAATATTTTGTTGTTCGACGAACCACTTCTTTAGACGTTATTTTTTATTACACATTCTGCCTTAGACATTTGTTGTTGGACATACCACATCTTTGGATATTTATGCCATAAGCCATTTTTATTAGACATTTTTACAAATTAGACGTTTCTGATTTAGACCTGTAATTCAGGTACAAAATTATTTTTAAAATGCAATAATATCAGCCAGAGAAGGTATATATCAAAGTCATAAAAAGTTTTAAAAATTAACTGCATTCCAATGTACAGTACATATAGTACACAATTAAGTACACAAAATAGTTTGAAGCCTCCTCATTTCCTGTTAATTAGTTTCAGATTTCATACTGTGATGTTTAATATATGAACGTTTTCATTTAACCCCAGTGCATACCATATCCGCAATATGTAAAACCAACTAATTAGAGATGTGGGACAAAATATGAACGTACATTTAATTCACAACTCTGACCTCAATTTTGCCAATCAAACTACGCGTACATTAAGGATACCCAAAGAACTAACTTCCACGTTATTTGGATATGACATTTATGTTCTGTATTCTTCTGTGTTTATTCAGCATTTTTTCTCCCTTCATATTAATGTAACATTAATGTAATTGCTTTAAAAACCATTACCAAATTTAACTTGAAAGAAGACTGCCTAGTATTTACTAATTGAACTTTCTCTTGGTTTTGTATATCTTTTTCTGTGAGGGAAGCAATTACAGAGATTTGCTTTATAGTGTAGGTACGAGTACATATGAGGGGTCTATTAGCAAACCTGGCAATCTCCACTATAAAAGATAGAAATGCTAAAATTAAACTTTCCTTAGAAGTTATCATTTCTATCTCTTACCAAAATGGAGATTGCCTGGTTTGCTAATAGACCCTCATATAGCCTGTTACAATTTTCTGAAGATAGCAGAACATAGATAATCTTATTTTGTTCCTATTTGTCAGTTGTGTAATAGCATTGTTTTCGCATTAAGCCTTTGACAAGTACTTTCCGGTGCGTATTGCTAGGAAAAGAAGAACATTTTATGAAATAAATAGATAAATGGAATAAATAAACCACCGTAATATTATAAAACTCAGTTTTTATTGCTACTAAATCAGCCTGCAGTGGAACATTATCTGCAATCGGCGAGGCGCAACCATAGAGACCCATTGTATATATTGTGCTTTATGTTTTAAATTTAAATTAAATGAAATTATTCAAGCATTGTTAGAGAAGGTGTTATGGACTTGCCAAGGTTAAAAAATACCTACATTTTAAAAAGTTCATATTGAACTCATTCGTTAGTTGTCAGATCAGAAGGTTTATTCAGTAAGTAGTATTAGCTTCATATTAAGTCAGTAGTGAATATTATAATATAAAGTAAAGTGAAGTGATCCCTATACAGGCATTGGAGTCCCAGAGGGTTCCAGGAGGTTGAAGCTCCCAGATTTTGGGCATTCGGCACGAGAAGGTGGTAAGGTTGTCAGCCTTACGCACCGGCCGCCTTTACCCCAGGATTGCTCCTGGTACTCATTTCTGTTAGAGGCTGAGTCGACCCCAGGGCCATAGTGCCACCAGAAGGATTAGACCAATTGAAAAACTCCAACGACCTCATCGGGAATCGTACCCGCGACCTTCCGGTTTGTAGCGCAGCGCCTCAACCACTGGGCTACGGCGTACCATATTATAATATATTTTATGTTAAAATATTTTTACCTTCAGTTTTCTGATTCCCTAAAAATTAATTTGCTGGTCATCTAAGATATTTGTGCGGGGGCTAAGTTGCTAGTGCCGCCACTGTTTTCGGGCAAAGTAATTATAGGCTAGCGGTGAGAATATTTTTGTATATGTAGAGTTTACGATTGACTGATTTCACAGTTGGCCATTATCTATTAGAACGGCCTATTTCATTATACCTTCCATCTCATCAACAAATTCTACGAGACAATAGCCATATTGAATAGAATAACTACGCATTCTATTGGCTGTGCAAATAATGACGTTAATTGGAGAGTCAAAAGGGTCTCAATAGCGCTCATATTGCGGTGCAAAGTTTGCATCCATCACGGGGAGCGTACATCAACTTTCCAGCGTATGTGTCCTCCTTCATGCCCGGAGAATACCTATTGTTTCTCGTACCGTGATAAATTATGCAGAGACAATGCATTTGTATCTCTAGTTTCGCCTAATTAAATCAATGATAAACTGATTATTACCTCAACGGAATTAATCGCCTGCCATATTATGCAGGCTGTCTTTTGTTCAACAGACAAATGGTTGTATTTTTAGACAACCACTGTTACCTACATATGCTGATAACATTTGTGTTTGCCTACTTTATTTTTGCAACGTAGCTCTCATAGGCACATATTTATTTTTGTTTATTCTACCGCAGATGTATTGTTAAGCGTTTGAAAGTTCTTGATTTTTTTTCGGGTAATGATATGTGATTAGTAAGAACGTCGACAGAAAAATTACATTTTCATTTATCGTATTATTAAAATTAAATTATAATTATTAGTTAAAGACCACGTCATAATAGGTCTCTGGACAGCTGATTGGCCATAAGTTTAAAATATCCGTGATTTTCCTCCTTTTTTCGCAATGGGAAATTTTTTTACCATTTTTCAGTATCCAATGAGAAAAAAAACTTAAGCGTTATTCAATATAGTTGCATGAAATCTACAGGGCGCCTTTAAGATACTGTGAATTATAAATATTCGAGATTCCGAAAAAATCTACAAAACACAAGATTTTAAGTATCTGGTGTACTATATTCATATTTAAACGTTAGAGAAGGATATAACTTAATAAAATCAAGGCATGAAAATTTCTTCTGATAGATTTTATTGCAGTTTAAATAAGCTTTTATTGAAGTCCAAGTGCAATTCTCTGTGTAAAAATATTGATATTGTCACAAAGCCCAGAAAAGCCTAGAGACTGATAAAAGAAAGACTCGGCCGAAAGCGCTAGATTTAGAGACATCTAGAAAGGGACGGTCCTCTTATTGCTGATTGGAGCCGCGCGCCGACGGGTGCGGCCTACTCCCTGGCACGGCGCGGTGAGTGACGGTGCGCGCTCGTGGGAGGGGCCAGAGGTGGAACCACGCGCTAAGGGCTGTGACGGCGCACCGCGCGGACATTCTAGACCACGCGCGGGCGGAGAGCTTTCCAGACCTCGACTCTGGATTATTCGTCGAGACTATATAAGGAGTGCGAGCCGAGCAGAGGCAGTCAGTGAATGAATGAGAGTTCAGTTCAGTTCAGTACAGTGAAGAGTCCGTGAAGAGTCAGAGTCAGCGAGAGGCAGTCCGTGAGTAGCGTCGAGCGTCAGCGTCAGAGGGTGAGCTGGACGGAGAGGACTGATCAGCGCGGCCTCAAGTGAGTGTGACTTGGGGAGCTGAAGAGCCGGTGACCGTAGAGACTAGTGTGACCGGAGGGACCCGCGAGCGGAAGACCTAGTCAACGGGGAACTAGTGACCGGAGAGAAGGGTGAACGGAGGAACTAGTGAACGGAAGAGCTGGTGAGCTGATCTGGGCTGAGGCAGTGCCGTCCCGGGAAACTCTGCGCGACGGGTGGATCGGACAGCGGCAGCGAGGACTGTGGAGTTGACCGACGCGACGTGGGATCATCTCGACCGGGAGTCCGCACAGTGTGTGTGCGAGCGGAACAGTGCTGTAATTAGGACTGAGCACAGTGAGAGTGAGCACTGAACAGGACAGTGAACTGGCGAATAGTCTGGAGTTTTCTGGCTGTATTGACAATTGTTGTAGGAAATAAAGAAACCTCCATCCTTCAATTATAAACTCGGTGTTCTGATTTTGAACCCCGACGAGCCCTTGTTACAATATTATTTCACTCTATATCTGTAAGTATTTTTCTATTGTTTTCTTAATATGGGCAACGAAATGGGTGACGCAAAACAGAAATTAAATTAATAATCGTAATAATAATAATGAACTTTATGCTATATAAACATTATCTTGTATTAAAATTATATTTTATAGGCAGAAAATAATAATAATAGTAAAAAGGATTTTCATAGGTCTCCCAAAATTTTTAAAATAATCGTTACAAAAGTCTTTAGGCTTACCTACTTTTTAAAATAGTCTTAGTACATATTTCCAACGTCAGCACACAAACTTCACAACAAACTATTATTAGAAAACGTATAATTATGTTCCGATACCAGGACTCTTTAGATAGATGCATGATCCAGTAACTAACATTATTATATAAATATTATTTTAAATGTCATAGAAATCGCATAGGTCTATTTACGCCCTTTTCATATTTTCTGTTTTAACCCTTTCAGATCAGAATTTATGTAACTTATACTCATTTGCTATCATCAAGCGAAACAATCAGTGGATTAAAAGGTTAAGTCAGTACGAAAAATTTCAATAGAATATGTAATTTCCACGAGTGACTACAATAATATTTTAATAAAACTCCTCATATCTAAGATAAATTGTTACACAATTTTTTCTAATAATTCTGCTTCAATGCATTATTTGTTATGACGAATTTATTCGCATGTTATTTAATGCACGATGATTATTTATATCAATTTAATTATATTAATTGTAATATTACCTGAAAATATTATGTATATACATTCTTGAAGATAGATGTTTATTTCAGAAAGTGATTCGCATGTGTTTGTTGTTATGCGAACCGAATATTTGTCCTGGGGGGCCTTGTCCATAAAGGCTTGTATTATGATGTGCTGTAAGGAAATTCATAACCGCACGGAAACACTTACCGCACATAGCAACAAGATTGCGTGTGGGAATGTCAACTTACGATCCACGGCAACAATATTCGTAAGTACCACTAATTAGTTAAGTCGTGCAAAAACCATTTGTCTGTTGAACAAAAGACAGCCTGCATAATATGGCAGGCGATTAATTTCGTTATATTTTATTCATGAAATATTCTTAATAAATCTCACACGAGAATGCGAGTTTCGTCAGAAATTTGCCGATAAACTTGTAATCTTTCGTGGGGTTACCTATGATATTTTTGTCCATTAACCTGTTTTTTTCATAATACAGTAAGCAATTTGAAGATCATTGCAATAACAATTAGAGAGAATGCATTAATAAAGTAAACTATCTATATAATAGAATTATGTGGTTTTGGATTAAATTACACTGCAAACTAAAACACTTCATACAGTTTATTGAAACAGTTGTTAGTAGGTGTAGTTATAAAGTATATAATGTAACTGGGGAAATTTTGGCAACATCTGGCACCTATAAGCTGATCCTATAGTAAGCAAATCGGAGGGTTGAACGCCATCTGCAAGCATTCCATTCTCCTGTAGTATCCCGCCCAATACCCACCCATGCTAAACGTGATGTATAAGCTCTTTAAAACTCTTTATTACTGATGTTTATTAGAGTCGCACTTCCCCCAATATGGGCGTACTCTTCTGCCATTTTGCAGGCTTTTTATTATCTGATCTCCCTGTCACAAGGATAAGCCACCTCTTTGATATGAAGTTTTCTTTATGTAGCAGAATACAAGGATATCCTTTGGATAATGAGTTCAATTCCTGGATATGTTTTGGTATCAACCATAGGTTGGCAGCGTGAAGGAATTGTGTATTCGTATTTGGAAGCATCTAAGCAACTGTGGGCCATTCTTCACGTCTATTCTTAGTTCAAGGTTAATCAAGTTAAGCCTATATTAATTAATCTGGTAATTAGCCTCTTTCGACTGGAGAATACCTCTAAAGCCCAAACTCAGATTGAACCTATTTGATAAGATTTAAACCCATGAACTCCGTTCAATCAAATTTGCAGAAAGAAGTGAACTTTTAAGCTTATTTTCAGTAGACATGTGGTAGTTGTTCGCTGTTTCTTCATAATTCATTATAGCAGGGGATCGCTGCGAAGAAAATGATACTCTAGGTTAGAGGAAGTATTGTATCCCCAAAATTAAAAGTCGAGTTTTAACATTAATACATTTTTGGGGTAGTCAATTCTAAAATATTATTTTCAGAAACATGTTTGTTGTGTGTGTGAAATTACTAATCCAGAACGAAAAGACGTACGAAAACAAAATGTTGGATATTTTGGGTCAGGTTATTGTTGGAAATGTGGCAGGAAGATTTGCGGCCAATTTATCTTACTTTTTGTTTTTTTACTTTTATCTTACTTTTGGAAAATTTCGCTTTCCGCGATTTTATAACCATTTTGTTTAAATTTTGCATATGAGGTGCTTGTAAGAGCCAAAACTTTTATTTGAAACATCTTTCGCAAAAAAGATACACCAGTTATAAGCCACCCACTGTTTGTAGAAATTCAGTCATGCCGGATGAACAATAAAGCTTTGCGTTAGGATAACACAACTGAATACACGTTCTTTGCAATACGGCCTCTTATTCTATAACAGATTGTGAAGTGAGAGATATGTATTGGCCATTCTTGGCATAAAGGAAGTTACTGTGATGCATTAATCACATTTTATGTGGATTGTATATCCTTCGGGGATGCCATGCGATGTTGCAACGATATACTTTTCTTTTTTACAACAAATTTACATTTCCAATTTGCAATTTCCTTGTATGAGTATATTTTCTTTATTCGAATTTTTAAGTGATAGTATCTTCCGATTTCCATAAATTAGGATGTTTGCGAAAAACATCAATCAAACCAACACCTACTCCATTCTTTACATTTTCCTTCATTCGGCCATTTTTGCTGCGCTAAAGTCTGCCTCAATAAACTTATTTCAAGCTGTGCTAACTCTTGATACACAAATGTAAAAACAGTTTACTTTTCCCGAGGCAATGGGGACTCACAAAACAAAACCACAACAGTCCCCTATAATTCGAATAGAAGGGCACCTCCTGAAGATAAAACGCGTTCAAAACTGAGCAGCAAGAATGATGAATAGGGCCCGGATTCTTAGGTTTTAAACTATTTTGTCCCTTGCTAGCTAACTGTGATATTCTCACATAATTAGCCGTTTCATTGTCAAGGCAGTCACATAGTCCAATCTTATAAAACCTAAAAGTGGCTAAATAAGACGTTAAAAGCTATAAATGGCTAATCCTGCTTTTCAAGTAAACTACGACAAAATAAAAATAATAACTATAATAATTAATTTAATTGAGGGCCTGAGAAGCAAAGTGATACAAGTGACATTTAGTTTCACGATAAAGTACTTTGAAGTTCAAATAGCACTAAAAAAATAAATTGCAGGGCTATGGTGTTTTAACTTTACAGTGACGTACACTAGAACCTACACTTGTATTACTTTTTCTCTGAACAGAAGTGATGTTATGTATTTGAAATATGCACTTATATATATTTTTTTTTTTTTCAAATTTGTCACTTATATCACTTTGCTTCTGAGTGCCTCATTTATTATTATTCTAAAAATTACTTATTAAATAATTATCTGACTATATTTTGCATCTTACTCATTGTTGCCAGTATATTATTTTGTAAGATAAAATACATCATTTCGTTTTGTAATTTTGTAATTTTATACCCCCAATGCCCAGGTAAAGGAAAACTTAAGTGAACCGAAATCCCCGGGTTCTTTAGGAGCAAATTAAAGGCATTCTTAGGAAACTTATACTTGCAGTTTATTCACAGTGTTTGCTCCAGAAATACGCCGAAAGTGAAGTTTTCTAAAAGTTGATTGATTATTTGAGAACGTTCTTGTTGAGTTTGTGGTGGAGTGGGAAATGACACGTAAAAGGTAAAGCGATCCCTGTATGGGCATGGACACCCGTAGGGTTTCATGAAGGGGGCAAGGTGGAAATGACAGGGGTAGTTCTAAATTTAAGCAAAAAGTATTTATAAAGTTTTGTAGCTCAGAGTCATTGAAATTTAAGTGAAAATAAAATGAATCAATTGTTTATTAGACTTATTAAAGTGAAATTTGAAAAAAAATCGTCTGTAATTGCTAAAGAGCTAAAAAATATTTTAATATGTTTAAAAAACCAAAGCGGTGTTTATAAAAATCTAACAATCCGGGCCCTCGTTATAATTTTACATTAGGCTATTAACTTATTACATTAAATCCGATACAAATTTATTTCTTTAGAATGTTATAAAGATACAACCAGATACGTCATATTTCGTAGTGCAGAAATAAAATTCAGGGCCACTTCAGGCCAATTACATGGTCCAAATGATGGGATAAAACTTTATAATACTCTTATTGCTGAGCATCCTGTTTTTGCTCTACAGTGTCCACCAATTTAAGATAAAAATTAAACTGGTATTTAATATTAATCATTAAATATTATAGTTGTCTTGTCTTTTATTTGTTTCATCTTAATAATTCCAACTATTTCTAGTTCGAAATGTAAACATATTCGTAGAATTGAGTTCTGTCCTTGTAATTTTGAATTTCATAATTTAACATTTTTGTAAAAACTGTTTTAAGACTCTATTTACTTTGTGTGTATATTTGTAAATTTCTCTACTCTCTTATATATTATATGTATAATATGATAATTTCAGCCCATAGACACGGGCTTTGATGAACTGGTACTTTCAAGGACATATTATATATGATTTTTATGCATCTTGTTTGCATGTTTGTTTGAAAGTTAGATTTCAATTTTAAAAAAGCCCGAGCCCATTTGGGGTTTTCGTGGTTTCCTCATTCACAAAAGAAAACGCAGGACTTCTACTGTTTATAATAAAAGGTTATTTAATTAAAACAATATTCGATATAAGGGAGGTAGGCTTAATTGATGGTATATTGCCTTTAACAATTGTGTACGCTCCCCCACATTTTGTCTTATTTCAGCGAATCCCATCAACGAGATTTCTAATATAATATATTTATAGATAATTTCTCGTGCAAATATTTGAAAAATGGTAATATTTTTCTAATATAATATAATAATTAAGACCAAATAACACTAATAACATGTTAATATGTTAACAAATCTCTCTGTAACTGCATTATGGCAATTCTAGGTAGTTCTTCGCCAGCTTTAAAAAAATGTATTAGTGTTACTACTTGTAATCCATTCCAATAACAAAAATCCCTTTAGGCAGGCCTACAGGCGGAGGTAGATTTCGAAGTGCTTTTGGTTTAATTTATTGTCGCTGCATAGCACTCTTTTTCTTTAGCCTTGGCATGGTAAACCTGCAGTAATAAGAACTGAATTCGGTAAAGAGGAAGAGCCTACAATCATTTGTTTTGACAACAAGAATAGGATATAATATTCTGGGAGGCCGTGCGCAAGATCAGCAATGAATAAAATTAGCAAAGCCGCTAAACAAGACAAAATTATGATATTATAATAATTCTTTTAAGTGTTATTATTTTCAAACATTAAAATCTCGCGTCATATGAGAGCTATCAAGAAACTATTTATTGATTTGTAGAGTACTCATCAAGAGCTTTTCAACGATACCCCACAAGACGTGGTTTCAAAAGTTTCGAATTTTCATCCCCCACCCCCACCCCCACCCTCACTCGAACCCCCGAATTGTTGGTGTCACTGTGAACTCCATAGGGAGTACTCTAATTTATTCAAACAAAGTTTCCCTCTATACTTCATAGGGGCCGAGATATAAATGTTTTAAAATTTCAACCCCCTCCCCCGACCACCCCCTTGGGCCAATTTTGCCCATTAACGAACTTGTCCGAACTATTGGGCCTAGAAATAACATAATAAAATTTGGTTCAAATATCTTCAAAATTACGGCCGCTATCGTGTAAAGATATATATATATATATAAATATATATATATATATATATATATATATATATATATATATAAATATCACAAATTTTTTTTTTTGAACGGGCGGTGGTTTCGTACTTAGGGGAGCATGAAACGTAAAGATATGAAAGAATTTTTCGAAAATCATAAAGTGGTATCCATTGCAATAGGTAGATTTTTCTTCGAAAATCTACCTAAAAAACCAGTAGGCCTAATATAAAAATATAATAATAATAAGGGCACCGATTCTTAGGTTTTAAATTATTTTGTTCCTTGTTAGCTGACTGTGATATTTTAACATAATTATCCCTTTCGATGTCAAAGCAGTCACATAGTCCAATCTTCTGAAACGTAACAAATGGTAAATAAGACGTTATAAACTTAAAATTTCTAAAACTATGTTTTAATTAAAATACGATAAAATACTTAACAAACTAGTAATATGTAATTAATCGCATTGTTATTCTTATACTAATAATTGCTTCTTAAATATCTGCCGACATTTTGCATATCTCATAGTTATCAGTTCATTAATACGAGAAAATATAGCCTTGCAGTTTCCAATTTTGTTTTTTTGTACCTCATCTTCCTGGTAAAGGAAATCAGTAGTGAACCAAAATCCCCGGTTTCTTTAGCAGAAAATTAACGGCAGTCTTAAGAAGCTTACACTTGCAGTTTGTTCATAGTGTTTGCTCCAGTAAGACGCCGAAAGTAAAGTATTCTAAAAGTTGATTATTTGAAAAACGTTCTTGCTGTATTTATGTGGTGGAATTAGAAATGACGGGGGTAATTCTGAAATTAAGCAAAAGAGTATTCCTGTAGTTTTGTGGTTCAGAGCCGTAGCAATTCAAGTAAAAATAAAGTGAATTAATGCATTTTTTCAATATGCCTATTGTACTTGTGAATTTAAAAAAAAAAACTGAAAATGGTAAAAAAGAACTGAAATAAACTATTTTAATATGTTTAAAGAACTGCCAATCAGAGAAAGAACTACACAAAACAGTCACCAACATCTCGAGTTTACAATATTTATTTATTAATTTAATCAAGAATGAAAATTACTGGTATGCAAGTTGCATTTGTGTTGCGAAAGTCATGAGTTTCTGTTTTGTTCGTTTGGTGAAAAATCGCCTTTAATATCAATATGGATGCAAAATCGTATATTACGAGAATCCTCTGTTGTGACTTAAGTCAGTTATTTATAAACTAGTTTGAAATAAATAATTAATGAATTTCATGTCCGTTTGTGGTGAATACTTAAATTTATACTTCAAATGTACCACCTTGTACCACAAATTATTAATGCAGAGAGTTTACATCCTGATACAAATTTGCTAATTAGTACCAGTTTAGTACTCGATGTGGTTGGATGTTTAAGTACATCTGTCTATACTGCCCAGGACTGAAGATGGCATAATTATGTGCCGAAATGCGCATGTCCATTAAGAGAACTATGTCCAGATTGTTGACTGATATACAGGTGCTAAGTGATAACATAATTCACCCTTAAAAGGACTGAAAATTTAAGAAACATCCAGTGCATATAAAACAGGATAGACGCTGTATTCGTTTAATTTAATGTTAACACAGTTTTAAAATGAAGATTGACATTCATTGGAGTATATTAGAACTACGAGGGAAATATTTATGTATTTACTTCAATTGTAATGGTATACTGCAGCCTATGTTATCTTGTATACGTCATATGTTGTGTAAAATTTTAATTGTTTTTAAGGGTTTTAATAGCTTTATATACATTGTGTAAAAATTGACAATTATATTAAGGATTTAATTTATAACCAGTGTCAAATCGACATTATCTAGTTTATAAGTATTAACTATGAATGTTAAATTAATTTATAAATATGCACATTGAATATTCCCCATAAATCTTAATATGGCAGTTAAATAAAAACAATATAATTAGCAACCTTGTATGAGGATATAAACTCTCTGCATTATAATTTGTGGTAGCCTATAAGGTGGTACATTTTAAGTATAAATTTTAAATAAAAAAGCCTATATTGTATTTCATTATAAAATTCATCACCATAATGGCAGACTCTCCCTCTCCGTCTAGAATATAGAACGGACGGTGTGTCTATGTATGTAATTTTGCTCATTGTACTGGCAGGAAGTTATTTTAGAAAGTTTTGATGAACTCGAACAGCTGATGATAATGGTTTCAACAATGTTTTAGGGTATTTTGTGAAGCTGCAGAGGATCGAACAGGTTTTGTGATATTCGTTTAATGTAGAACGAGCACCTCATGCAGTTTGCACTTGTTCCAGAATATAAACTTGTCTGCCTCAGAGCTGTGTCGGTCATTAATCAGCTGATTAATTGATCGAGAAAACAACACAACATATAATCAACAAATGTGTGTGCACATAAAAATTAGCTAAAATACATGCTGACCATTAATTATACACATCCAAACGTATGTTCATTTGCTACGACAAAATTAAAAGTTTGAGAAATGGAAGAATGAGAGAAAAACAGTGCAATGGAAGATAGGAAAGAAACTATTTTCTTTGATCTATAATGAATATTGTTTTGTTCTTTATTTATTCATTTTATGAAAATAAGTAACACATTAATAACTCCTAGAGGATATAGGGTTCTCGTTATAGACCTACAATATCGGTAGTTATTATTTTCTGATTTCGATTGACTTCGTTCACCTACTTATTTACTTACTTACTTACTTATTTACTCAATTGCAATAGACAATAACTCCTATGCAAGCTAAAGGAATGTTATCCATTTTATGGAACCCGGAGGTTCATTGATGCGCTTATATCAGCCCGCCATTCAATCCTATTCTGTGCCATCTCCATCCAACCATCCCTCGCAAATCCTACTTACCAAAATTTACTCTAATATTGTACTCCCACCTACCTCTGGGTCACCCAAGTGGTCCTTTCCCTTCGAATCTCCCAGTCAATATTTTTTGGATATGTCTTTCCTCTCTCATGGCGCAACATGTCCAGCCTATTTCATCCTCCGTGATTTAATTACTCTTAGTATAGGCCTATTCGGTGAAGAATACAAGATATGAAGCTAGTCATTAGGCAGTTTTCTCCAATCCCGTTTTTTCGTTCACAAAGATTGGAAACCTCAAATGTCGGAAACAAGAGAAATTTATAACGAAGAACGGACTATCTTATATTATTATTATTATTATTATGGTGTTAGCTGAGATCTGTTCGTTGTCTTCTCACTGCTCAAGCCTATAGGCCTATTCCCTGCCGGACGACCCCATGGTCACCTTCCTCCGATCTCTTCACTTTCTTCTAGCTTGTCGGCATTATCCCGTTGCATTTCTTCTGTATTAGGTGTGACTAACCTCTCATTCCTTGTCACGTGGGATCTGAGAATTTCAGGCTAATGCCTATGAAATTTTATTATTGTTATTTTATTATATTTTTAATAATTGGTTCTAGATTGTAAAATCGTATAATTTCCGACAAGCTAAACAAAATTATATATTTAAAAGCTTGATTTCCTGTTAAATGATATCCCGTTTTATCATGCTCAACGATAACAGTTTCTAAAGACACAGACCTATTTTATTAGAACGACAAACTTATGTCTCATCAGTGTTCATCTACGAAAGAAATAAACGCATGTTGCAGTTAAACAATATAAATTTTGATACAATAAAAAATTGCATGTCATTTGTTGGAAAATATATTAAGAGGCATAATAGGACAATAGAAGACTCTTGTTTATATTCAAACCCAATTTTCATTTGTTAGATTATTTAAATGTTTTACCCTTTAGGAAGAGTTACATACAATTTTAATGGGCAGAACAGTGTAATAATATATTTATAGAAAAAGCCCAATTCAAATGAGATAATAATGTAATGGTAGCAGGCCTAAATAGAAAAAAAATATACAGCGACTTGCGTCAGCCTGGATTCTTAAATATGGTACATTAAGTTGCTTCTTCACGTGTATCCTTTTCAATGCAACTGACGTAAAAAGCGTAAAAATTGCATTGAAGCAGAGATATAAAAATAATGGAGTAATATTTTATGTAAAATGTGAGAAATTGTTATTCAAGAATTTTACTGAAATTCTCTTTCATTGATTTTAAACTTAGTGCCCACTGACGATTTTACTTGATGACTGCTTATATTATTACATAAATTTAGCTCTGAAAGGGATAATCCTGCTCAACTTTTGTCGTGTAAGTCTTTATAAATAATAAAATTAAGCCATTTGTGTCTTTGGGAGTTAAACTTAACAGAGTTTCAGTTGGTACTTTCTCTTTAATCAAAGTACAGTCTGACATCATTTTCGGAATACCAGAAAGCGTACCATAAATCAATCACAGATTAATAATTGAATATGCTTCCGACTGGTGGCATTGACAGTAATGAACAACCCTGCGATCTAGACAAAATAAATGGTGCAAAAATACGTTGCACAAACTTTCTCGCATATACGTGTTAAAGGCTAGCACAGAAAAAATTAAATTAAAGAGACAATTAAATTTTACTTATTACATTTTCATAAAACTAACAAGTATCTAGAACGGAAAGCATCAGGGTTGATCTTTATGTTCAATGCTTTTACCGTGAAATAATAATAAGAATAATAACAATAATAATAATCAATGACAGTAGAACTGCATATTATTAGTACTACTACTACTACGGGAAAATTCAAATGTAAGTCGCACCTTGGGATAAATCGGTCCCACCCAACCTATTTTCATCGATGCAGTTTCTTTTATACCACGATCTAGCAAATTCTTCTGTCCTAGTATTGTGAAGAAACTCGTGATTGGACGTTGGAGGTGTGACGTCTTACCGCTAGACGAGAGGTGGCAGGCTGACAAACCTTGCGGGAGGTGTGACGTCTTACCGCTAGAACGAGAGGTGGCAGGATGACAAACCTTGCGGGAGATATAATATGCCACATTTTCGAAACCTACAAACAGTGTATCGTACATTATTCGAAAATGCAAGGGCGCTTCGCTACGGCTGCCGCCTCCGCTTCGCGCACTTAACTATGTGGTTAGTGTTATGCATTATTTAGCTATATGCAACAGTATACAACGGCAGTTGGTCACTCTGCTTCGCTCGCAAACAAAATACATCACACAGTCCGTGCAAATGTGAATATCGAATGGGGAAGATTAAGGGGCGACTTATATTTGAATTTCGCCACCACTACTACTACTACTTAGGTTATATTGCGCGCTTTAACTGCATGTAGGTCATACCACGTGTTTAGTATGTTTGCGTGAAACATTAGTCTATATCAGCGTTTCTTAACCTTTTTGAACCCGAGGACCTCTAAAATGAGTAAAAAACTTTACGGGCCCCAAATTTTACATCCAATTTTTAAAAGTAGGCTATATGTAGGCCTATATTCTTAATATTTGGGGTATTAAATTATAGGTCGTTATAACGAAATACATTTTTTTTTAATCCGACGGAAACACAGTTATTGAATTGGAATGAAACTATTGACAGTAAAATTATATTTTGAACACACTTTAATATGTATTACCAATTTGATAATATAATTAGGAATTATGTTATTACTCACTTTTAATGAGACGGTTGAGCTTGACCCCTCTTGCAGAGTTCCTGTTTTTTTTGCTCAATATTAGTCAAATTTAGTCGATATGACCTGTATTTTCGAAGATTTTAAACCTTTGACATCTAGTGTCCATTTTATGTGAAAAATGTCTACTTCTTTACTTCCCACTTGCTTTATGATATTTTTTAATTAATTATGTCTGCGGCCCATCTGCACCCTGTTCGCGGACCACCGGTAGTCCGCGGGACCATAGGTTGAGAAACGCTGGTCTATATTAACAACTCATTCGCGTCATGTTTCTATTGTTTAGTGATGTCTTATGTGATATTCAGTTTAAACGATTATAATATCCAGTGACATAGCGGCGATGAGTTATGGAAAATAAGCAAGTCCTACAAACCCGGCGTTTGCCTTTGCGAACGACGGAACCATGAAAAACCCAAGTCAATTTGGGCGGCAACGAGGTTTGATTTGAACTCAGGACCTCTTCCCTGTTAGCCCATAGGCCTACCACCTCGCTGTAATTGGTTTTAGTGTGTTCATTGCGACTGAGCTAAACTGATTGCATTTCACAACAATAAGTACATTAGGCCTATAGTTTTCTTGTTGCTAGGGGCAACAAAATGTCATTCATATTTTAATTTACATTTATGTTCTGAAATTCGCATTCAAGCTGTCCTTATTTCGTTTTTATCTTGATATCTGTTAAGTGTACAAAGAAATGTGTTAAACAAAAAATGTTCATTTTAAATTTTTCTACAACTTTATTGTGAAAGGTTTTCATGTATCGCCTACTGTAATGGATATAATCTAGAAAAATTGAAAATGGATACGAGTAAAGTGCCCCTTAAGTCATTTTTGCGGAAATACGGATATAGCCATTTTATTAGTCACAGATAAGACTTTACAATTTTAAATTTTTATTAAAATCGTTAGAGCCATTTTTTCAAAAAACAAATTTTTTAAAAAAGTTTTCATGAAAAGTCCCCTTAATATTTCAGTTGTAAAACTAAATTTCTGGGCGGTTCGACAAAATTTCGAAAAAGTTCTTAATTCAAAAAATGAAGTAAATACAATGAACCGTTTACCCGCTGTGCTTGTCCACGGACAGACGGACAGACGGACAGACGGACAGACGGACAGACGGACAGACGGACAGACGGACAAACGTCATTCCAAAAATATTTTTTTCGGTTTCTAGGCTTCATGAAACGTGCTCTCCCGGTGTTATCTCGACTTCGATTTTTTGTCACGATCACAATACTTTCTCTATACTACGTATATGCGAGAAAGTAAAAAGTCATTATTTATTTCTTATAATCCTTAACGATTTGAACTTTAAGTAATGTAGTAATAATAGAAACGAACAGTTCTTCTTCCGCTTCTTTTCTCGTTAATCCTCCCGAAGAACTTCAAGTATTTCCAAAGGACAGGATCAATAGGATTTAAGGATATTGATAAGATATACATCATATATTGATACAAATACAGGAAGTTTCAATCTAAGGTATCAGTAGGACTAAAATATTATTTTTAAAACGTCGAGTGCAATCAGCTACATTAGGAGTAATTGGAAAATAATTAACCCAACATTGTCATGAATGTAGTGGAGAACCTTAGATCACGATTAAGAGCCATTGGCAATACCGTTTCGTAACCCACACGGTTATACATTTTCACATTATTAAAAAGTACAGAATCCTTTTAATCGGGAGGTCACAGGTTCAAATCCCGTTGCGACCAATTTGACATGGGGATTTTCATGGTTTTCCCAGTCGTAAAAGCAAATGTTGAATTGGATAATTATTTACCATGACTCATCCTCGCTATTTCATCTTGTAAAATATTCATTTCAATTAATATCAGTTGAAATTTACTAACATAAAATACACCAACAATAGAAAACAGTTGGCAGTCAATAGTTGCATGGTCTACCATATAGACGAAGATTCTGAACTCCTGATATGACTTCGAAGCTAAAAGGAGTATAAATACAGCTGAATTTACAAAACATCCTTTTAAATGAGAATAATATAGGAGAAAATAAATAATTCATAATATTTCCCTATACAGAAATTATTAACGAAAGCCGATGTGTTTAATTTTGTGAACTGGTATACATGCTGCTGCAAATATTAAAATAATTGCTACTGTAGACGTACAATCTTAGTTAAATACGTAAGACTAGTGTATACAGATTAAAGCCACGCGATTTGATTTTTGCTTTGGAAGAAACACCAGTTGGAAGTAGCGCGTTGCACTTAAGTTATCCTTATCTTATCCTTAAGTTATCCAACGAAATTTCTGAATTATTTCGGAAACTGATCCTATATCATATTTAGAGAAGACGACAATTATTTTTTCAGTTGTCGATTGATTTTGTTAATCGCAGTTTTCAAGGCGTGTTATCTAAATGCTTTTTGACATACTTAAGGGTAGCTATAATTATAGCATTTGGTAGGAATATTGCCACATCCAACTCTCATAATCTGGCAAAATTTAGTGCATGTATCTGCACTAGAAGTATGATAAACTGGCTTTATAGCTGTGATGTCATTCACATCTACGACAGTCTAGACCAGCGGCCACCAACTCGTTGCACATTGAGCAAAGCAGTCAGTGCAAGCTTACTCATTGCTCGCTAGAATCATTTACTGTGCACGCACCGCGTGGTATACTCCCTCTCTTGAGTTCAGTGGCGGCATGCTCGTAGGCTTTTGAAATGCGGATTTCAGAAATCATATTGGAATATCAAAAGATAATTGTTGTTGAGAATTTTTTTTTTACATTATTATTTCATTGTCATTTACTTATGTTTTCTACACGGAACATTCGTGAAGTCTTGATGTTTGTAACAATGCAAATAATGTAAAATATATTCTTAGGAAAATAATACACACAAATTAATTCAGTAGTTAGCCTACGAACATAGTTGAAAAGTTCCTGACTTTATTCAATTCTATAATAATTAAATTGTAATGCCACAAGTTCTGTGAAATGAAAACAAAATCTAGACTCATTCCTTTAAATGACACTCTTCCACATCTACATTATTGAACATAAATATTAATACTAAAGTTTTATTTGAAACAAAATTCAGAGAAACTATAATCCCAACGTAATACAGCAGTATTTAAGAAAAACTCAAATAAAGCATTTCACACTACAAAATCACTCAGTAGTGGAATCTAGTCTTCTTGATTTTTGTTGTCTCTTTTGACGCACTAGTTTTTCAACATCTGGAACCAATGTTTGTGCAGCGGCCAGTCTAAGTTCACATTTCAAGTTTTCATCTGACAATTGACTTCTGTTGCGGGTTTTGTTTACTTTCATCAGTGAAAAAAACTGTTCACATATGTATGTAGATTCGAACATAGACAAAATCCTAGCAGCATGTCGATGCAGGCGCGGGAATTTAGTTCGGGGAAAATCCGAATAAAAGCCATTCAAACTTCTTCTATATTGGTATTTATTTCCAAGCTCACGATTGCATTGCAGGTCGATAAGCTCAAGCTGCAGTTCAGATGGAACACTATCAACATCTGTAGAATAAGGCTCGGCAAATAGGCCTATCTGGAAACTTGACTCTAACAGTGCCACATCTTGAAACCTTTTCTCGAATTCTTGATTCAATTCCCTTAGTATTGTAGCATACTCTTGTAAGTCCTCGACCTGAACATATTGCTGGATTGTTGAGAGCTTTGGGAAATGTGCCAGGTTTTTACAATTAAACTGCTTTTCCCATAATGACAGTTTCATTTCAAATGCTCGTACACTGTCATATAAATCTGTGACGATTTGATTTTTTCCTTTTAGCGATGCATTCAGTACATTAAGGTGTCCTGTCAAATCTGCCAGGAATGCCAAATCAGAAATCCAGTTCTCATCATTTAATTCCTGGACTGGTCATCCCTTTTTCTCCATAAATGATATTTCACTGCGAAGTTCGAAGAATCGATCGAGTAACTTCCCACGACTTAGCCATCGCACTTCACAATAATATGGCAAAGTACCATACTCGCTGTTGCACTCTTCGAGGAAGCTTTGAAACTGACGATGACTGAGTCCTTTCGATCTAATGGCATTTGTTGTTTTGATTACAACATCCATCACGTTTTTCATTTTAATGCTTTTGGCACACAGGCTCTGCTGATGAAAAATACAATGAATAGGTGTAATTTCGTTATCTATGTTCAACTCCTTCAATTTTTCTTTCAAAAGTCCTACTACACCAGATTTAGTCCCTACCATATTTGGAGCACCGTCAGTAGACAGAGCAAAGGAAGAGCAAAATTTTCTACAGTCTCTTCAAGACACGCAAAAATATCTACTCCTCTTGTAGTATCCTTAATTGCAACAAGATCTAACAGTTCTTCCTTAATCTGAAGATCGGAATCTACACCCCGTATAAATACTGCTAATTGGGCTGTGTCCGAAATATCTGTATTTTCATCAATAGCCAAGGAATAATATATGAATGTTTTAGTTAAATTGAGAAGTTGCAGTTGAACATCGTCTGCTAGATCTTGCACTCGTCGAACCACGGTGGAAGGTGACAAACTTATGGCTACAAATTCCTGCACTAGTTGTGGACACAGTTCCTCACCTGCTAGGGTCATACACTCTTTTATAAATTCACCATCCGTAAAAGATCTTAGTTTTCTTGCTTTTGGAAGCAGATTTTAAAACTGAGGCGAACAGCCGACTCACTCATCCTATGGTCTTCATTGTTTTCCATTAGCTTTTCCTTAAGTCTCTGTATTAACAACACACGTCCCTCTCCCTGGTAACTGTCATATTCACTCGCATGGTATGAGTAATGTCGCTGCAAGTTAAACTTTCTTTTTGCATGCAGAACTTTGGCACAAACTAAACACTTCGCCATTCCCCCACTTTCTATAAATAAGAAACTCTCTTCCCATGCAGACATAAATGTAGGGGTCGATGGCCTACGTATTGGATTACGTTCTACACCCGATATAATGCTTGGAAGCAGCGAAAGAGACGATCCACCTCTGCCGACGGAACCCTGTCTCAGACTGACGTAACGTGGTGCTCAGGAGTCGCACGGTGCAAGCCAGCTTGCTCGCGCTCAAAATACAGCGAGATGGAGACCACTGGTCTAGACTCTAGACTTGGTTATCAACTTGTTAATAAGTAATATTGATGTTTCTACACTTCCGAATGAACGAGGACCTTCAAATGTAGTTTTTACCCTATAACCGATGGTAAAATACCAAAAAGTTCTAATTTTAAATTTTTTTACCCTCCAAAAGAAAATGAATTTAAAAGTTTTGACTGCTATTTGTATGCCTTCAGATGTTTTGAAAAAAAAAAAAATACTGTTGACGTGAGGAATTTGTTGTGAATTCGTTCTGTTATTTCTAGTTATCCCACTTATTCCTTCATATTTGCTGACCAACTTTCTCAAGAAATTAGAGTAGAGTAAAGTAAAGTGTTCCCTATAAAAGCCATGGAGGCCCTGAGGGTACCAGGTAGTTGAAGTTCCCACATTTTTTATATTCGGTACATGATGGTGGTAAGGTTGTCAGTCTTATGCACCGACCACCTTTACCTCCAGAATTGCTCCTGGTGCTCATTTCTGTTAGGGGCTGAATCGACACCAGAATCATAGTGCGACTACTGTAGAAGGATTAGGCCAATTGAAAAATTCAACCTACCTCATCGGGGAGCAAACCCTCGACCTTCCGGTTTCTAGCTCAACGCCTCAACCACTGCGCCACAGTGTATCATTTTCTGAAGAAACCGTTGTCTAAAACTCAATAGTTCCTGAAATATAGCTATCAAGTCCTATCTGGCACCAGTTTACGAGATTTTATTGTATTATAATTTTTGCTTTGAAACTAATACTCAAAATTGATTTTTTTTCCTTGTGTAGTATAGTTAGGCTACCTAGCTGAATTACTAGATAAGCTGAGGATTCTGTGAATAAGAGGTAAAATTACCACTTCGTTAAATTAGTTGAGCTTAATGAATGTTTCTTCTCATAATAACTATTTCGATATCTAGGAATGTTCCTTATTAACATGTAAGACAAAGGTGATATAATACAATGAAATTCACATTGAGGAATAGACATCTTACTGGTATATTCATATCGTTATTGTATTATATTCTTTTTTATATATAAAATCTCAAAATTGTCTTCTTTTTTCTTTGCGTTGAATTATTTAGCTTTTGGTCTCAAAATAATTATCCTGACAAACATTATTATGATCAACTTAATTTCCAGTAAAATTATCAACTCTCGTGTATTCCTGTAGAAAGTAACATGATGAATCGGCTATGGTACTGTTATGTCGAGCTAGCTGCAAAAAGCTATTAACCTGGAGCTATACAATAGATAACAGAGTAATTAAGAGTAAAAATATAAACCCATACTTCTAACCAACTCCGAGACTAATACAGGAAAAGTTAATTGCATATAAAATTACAATCTGAACAGTGTGTACGCCCAATGCGGGATAAATACACACCTGTTAATTCTGTGCAATAAATCCTGTGATATTATAGATTTACGATTGCTATGGTGAACGTCGTAAAATATTAACTACTAGTCAACTACCAATTTGTAAAGGTTAGGTATTTATTTCCCTAAAGGTTTGAACGCACTTCCTCTATGAACTGAAAGCAAAATTAATTACACAATGCATGAATTAGTGATATTATTATTTCCATCTTAGTACTTATCCTTTTTCTAATTTTGGTCGCTGTTATGCCAACTTTCCTACTATTTTGGACAGGCTATAAGCATTTCCACGAAGTGTATTTTAGAGTGTAAAGAATACCCCCACTACTTTGTAACTGCAACAGCCTGGTCCGTAACTTACTATAGGCTATAGTTAAAACGCCTATAGACAACTATATCCTTCACTTGGCTACACATAATACAGAGCATTTACCGGAGAAACCGGAACTGCCACTTCTTAATCAAGTAGCTCCTCAGCATGAATAACGAGACTGAATGCACTCCATTTCAGACCTCCCTATCTTAGAAAAACCAGAGAAGGTACCGCGGTATGAACCCGGGCCTGAGGTTCCGTAGAGTAGTTCAACATTGGCTTTTAAAACTTGACCGGTAAACATTACTAATTAAACTCCTCTTAAAATTATAGTCGTTAATAAATGTCCAATTATATATTAGGCTATAAGTTATTACATTTTATACAGGTAAATGTATTTTGAGCTCAAATAGTATCATAGCTGACGCCGAGACACACTTTCTGTCGGAACGCATCTAGACTGAACCCGAATTTTCTTCCCTGCAGAACTCACTACAGACGCTACAACATAATTTATATTATAACGTGGAAAGGTATCATCTACCTTTTGATAATTTGGTATTTGCATAGGCCTATTGTGTTTTAGGTTAGGTGTTAATAGTATTTATAATATTATAGAGGACGGAATATTAAAAGGGCAGTAAATAACATTGAAATAAATGTAAAATATATTTTTGGATTTGTGATTATGCCCGCGGTTAACGAGATGATTAGGTTAATAGCATCCGCAGAATAGAACAGCGCACATGCAGATCGCTCATTCGGTGGCAATATCACTAGTGTGAAAACAAACCCACTGTCAGACGATTACACCTGTCTTGACGTTTCCAAGCAGTGTGGACTATGTCGTCCTTGCAGTGATATTTTGTATTTCATTTGCTCGAAAGCTGCTAACATTATTTAAAAACTGAAAAGGGAAAATGTATTCCATATTCTTTCCTCTGCTCATGAAAAAAAACTATTTTGATAATATGTATTCACTTGAAACAAAGATTTTTAATTTTTATTAATTCTAGCGAAAAAAGCTGGTAAGTAGGCCTACACCCTATGCACATATTGATATTATTTTTTCATAAATCACCTAATCTAAATACTACATACAGCGTTTGGAAAAATTAATATCCTAATAGACCATCTCAGTTAATATTAAAGCTGATACATCCTCTGGGCCTCCATGGCCTGTAATAGGGAACACTTTACTTTTTTACATCCTAGATTTACTATAAGTCGCAGTGGCGTAACTGAAGCATTCCTGAAATCCTATGGGGCCTAAATGAAATCCTAAAATGTTAATGTAAATAGGTTGTCATATCGGAGGAAAATATGCAGAGCAGTAAAAGTAAAAAGAGGTCACAACTTTCGGTGAACACGTCGGTAAATGGCAACTAACAGAAAACTCAGTATTATTAAATTCATTTCAAAATATAACACCAGCCTATCGTATGTTGCTGCACAGCGGTCCGCCGACAATGCATGGTAACCTAAGTTACCGTTACATTCGTGAACGTATTGGTTTATTTTTACGTTAAGAAATCGGTATTTTCTTTTCTAATTTTCTACCTACTACCACATTTACACAATTATTATCATTACCTCCACTGCTGCTCCTAATAATAATAATAATAATAATAATAATAATAATAATAATAATAATAATAATAATAATAATATCTGAGAATATTAATAGCATTTTCATGCCACCTGTCAGGTCCTGTCAGCCATAAAAATTAATATATCCCGTGGCGGAAGACTTGAACATTACCGTTTTGTTAAGGGGCCCAAATAAAAAATTGCAGAGGGCCCAACCTTTCTCCGTTACGCCACTGTGTAAATATGTGTCTGTAGTAATAACATTCGGAAGGAGCGTGGATTCGTTCCAGAGAGTCTAGTAGTGTTGATGTATAAAACTGAAAACTCGGGTAGATCCCCGTCCAGGAAGAAAAAAACTACTCAGAAAATCGTGGTGGTCCTATTGGTAATTTCAATATTCTGGTCATACACAGGAGATTGAAGGAAGGAAGATTTCCTGCTTCTTCAGGAAAAACTCAAATGATACTGAAGATGATAACAATAAATATTTCCGAAAGTTTGGAACATGTCAATTATATCCTTGCAATGCCTTGAGAATGTTAATTCAGTCATATTCTGTGACAAGGTAAGAAATTAAATGGAAAATAACAATACGATGCAGAAAATAGAAAAAAATATTATCTATGTAAAAGATCTATTTCGGCTGTGAGACCGAATTGAGATACGCCTGCCTGGGTGGGCGCTTGGTGTTGCAAATTACAAGGTTTGTAACGTAAAATTGAATGAATCAATTATCACACATCCCACTTATCTCTGCTCAGTTTGGAATGCTGTAGGAGGCGGATTTTGGGTGGTGGCCCCTAATGTTGTGTCCGACAGGTCCATACATTCATCACTGGAGCGAGAAAGCACGTACAATTTCTCTTCGCTAATAAGCATAGCAACAGATTCCTCTGTGGGTTATCAGTGCATCGGTAATTGGAATTCTCCCAACCGTATAGGACACGTTGTGCCGATACGCATATTGAGACCGATATGCATTACCTGTAGCTCCTTTGAGTTTAGTGTTAAGAACACCTGCATGCTTATGCTCAAAGAATCGAAGCTTTTTTTCCCCGTTATACTGTACATAACGTATATGGAGTGTCCAGAGTTAAAACGAACCTATCCTATTAAATTTATCAGAAAATTACTAGAAATGTGAATATTTTGGTATTTACTACTACACACTAGTTTTATTTAAATCAAATTAAATTATCATATAGACCAGTGGTTCCCAAACTATGGGTCGCGACCCACTGGTGGGTCGCGGGAGCAATTTCGGTGGGTCGCGAAAAGGCGAGAAAAATTAAACTTGTTTTCAATATAAGGAATATAAGGCATTTGAACACTATAAAACTATTGAAAGGCATATGAAAAATATGTGCACTATTTTATAGAGCCTACATTGGTTATAGTTGTGTAGTAGTGGGTCGCGAACATTTTTTATATTGGTTATATTGGTTATCGTTATGTAGTAGTGGGTCGCGAAAAAAATTTTTAGGTGAAGGTGAGTCCCAGGACAAAAAAGTTTTGGAACCGCTGATATAGACAAATAAACAAAATTATCGTTTACTGAGCAATATGGCTGAGATAACGTCTTTGACTCGCATTTGGGAGGTCCCAGGTTCAAATCCTGTGGCCGGTCAATTTTACATGTGTTTTTTCGTGATTTCCCCAATCGTGAAAGCAAATGCCGTATTGGATAATTACTTACCATGAGTCATTTTCGCTATTTCATCCTGTTACCATATTCATTTAAATTAATATAAGTTGAAATTTACTGGCATAAAATACAACAACAATATAAAATAGTTGTCAGTCAATTGTTGCATAGCCTACTGTATTGACACAAATCCTGAACTCCTGATAAGGCCTCAAAGCTGACAGGAGTATAAATACAGCTGAATTATAAATATATATATATTTTTTTTTCAGTTTTTGTAATTTTGATATATATATATATGTATATGTATGTATATATATATATATACATACATATACATATACACACACACACACACACATATATATATATATATATATATATCAAAATTACAAAAACTGAAATTAATTTTAAAAATATTTTTATTTTAGAATGGAAATAGTTGAATGACATTAAAATGAAACCAAATAAATGACAAATATTACAATATTTGATTATTAATATTAAATAGTTTTTTATTTATTTTTATCTTAATTTGGTTGACACTATTTTATGATAACAGGTTTCTGAACAATAAAATTATCAAAAAGTTTCAAACCATAATTCAGACCATGTAATTTCCCTGAAATGGTTGAACTTCTGGCTGAAGCGATAATCATGAAGGATCCTATAAAGAAGCCATCATAAGAAATATGCAATTTATTTTTCTTTCCCTTCTTATTGCATTTTGAAGCTTGCAATTTAGCTATATTTGTACAGTTATATTCATGGTCTATAGCAAAAGTCCTTAAATGGTCCTATTGGATATAATTGAATATCCGTTTGTAGAGAATTTATTACCTTTATCGTATACCCTATCAGTTTTATGAGAAGGGATACTTCACGTAGCAATTACCAATATATTTACTTATTTTCCTTCCAGGTAGGCGCATATGCTGTTTACATAGTGGTACATCAAACTTTTCTTCGCATGGTACTTATTATAAAATATCACCTCAAAATGACGGTTGTAATATGTAAAATTTAAATATTATTGTTTATTAGAGCAACTCTCGATATTGATAAAAACGTAATGATGTGGACCTATAGAGACTATTTCTCTCCCTTATGCTAGAATTCCTCACGCATTACATGAAAGCAGATGTGTCAATTCGACAGAGAGTTTTTCCGCCAACTGTAAACATCACATCACAGATTCCATTTGTAGCTCTTATCGGAAGATCAGAAGGAATATAGCGAGTAGTTGACAAGCTCATTCATCTTTTGTTGGCGACACACAAACAAAGAACACAGTATACAAATGTTCATTCGTTAACCTATTTCAAAGGTCAAATAAACACTGTGTATTATGATTATGCTAAATAGTATTGCTCTTGGATTAAGTTGCTATTGTGACATGTCCAATATCTGACAAAGGTCAGAGGCTTCACACCATTTCACACCTAGTTGCACCTATCATTGCAAAATTGTTTTTAAACAATCGTCCTTTGTTAACACTGCATTCTTTTATGTCTGCCTTTTATACTCAGAGAAGGGTAACCTAGTATTGTTGTTTGTTTTATTTAATGGGTGGTATTTTTTGATTTATTTAAATACTTGGCCAAGTATTTAAATAAATCCAAAAATACCACCCATTAAATAAAACAGACAACAATACTAGGTTACCCTTCTCTGAGTATAAAAGGCAGACATAAAAGAATGCAGTGTCAGGATCACTGCTTTAAATGTTTCTTTATACCGTCTCTTTTATTTAAAAATTATATGTTGAGTACGTTGGTTCATGAAAACCTAAACCGGTATTTAAAATTATTAGTTTGTGTTTCCTAGATATAAATTATTTGCTCTCTATAAAGCATAATATTATATATTTTTGTCATACTCATAAATAGCGTATAGAACCTTGCAGAGTTCCTGGTGAAAACTCAGAATACCATATTCCGTACAGCTCTGAAGTTATGCTTCTTGATTTTATCAAAACACATAAAAATTCATTTCTTTCAGAAATGAGAGTCACTAGCTGCATTTTTTTGGCTGACACTAATCCACTACATGCCTGGGAAAGTCAGCGTCCATAAACTTCCATACGTTTATATCCAAGAAACCCAAGATAAGATTTGGCTATTCAAGTGAATAGCAACATTACAATTAAATGAAGTCAGATTAACACCATATTCATTAAAATTAGAAATTAGCAGCAGGAATGGGAAATAATTATATGATAGTAATAAGAATTATGAAAGCTGTATTTCACTGTGATACAGTCACATGTTGAATCGAGATGGGATTGTCATTGGTCGATCCAGTGCATAGCCAACCCTCGGTACTAGCTAACTTGATAAAAGCCAAGTTCGCGTGAAACTAAATTATGTACATATTACTGAAGCGTTAGAAAGCTTTCTAGCAAAATGACATTTTTTCATGCTCCATGAAAATTGTCTGGATAATGTCTTTGAACTAAGGAAGAAGCACAACACAATTATTATGAAACCTTCCCGGGAAATTCTCGTCTGATTGATTCTAACGTTAGAAGGTTTCCGAACCAACGTGGAGCTACCGTTGCCTCCTACTCTTCTTCAGAGCTTTGTTAGTGATGAATAAGTGAAACAGATTACGTGATTCCATGGAACTAGAAGTCTGATGACTGACATTTTTGGGTGGTGTCCATAACAGTCATAAGATTCATCATCTTTAAGATTTGACGCATTCATCAGGGCAGGCGAATTATCGCATGTTTTTCACCCCACAGACGGCGCGTTTAGGACATCACACTAAATATATAAATATTACTCACTGTCAAGTCGACAGAGATAAATGTTGTTACGTGATACCGTGGAGAAATGCACGACTAGAAGAATTTCATTTTCAGCTATCTTAGTCGTGTTTCTTCTTTTAATCCACGTATTACTTTCAAGATATGGCGGTATTTATCTAGCACATACCGCAAAGCCATATTTATAATATTCCATACATATATGTCATGGCCTCTGCACGCCCTTATTTTACATTAAATTATAGATAAGTAGGATATTTGCATATAAGCATGCATTTTTTCATAATGTCTGGACACTGTGGTCCTTATCTTACGTATTGGGGATAGTGACCTGATTTATACGAGGTACTTATATTTGCGATAAGTGATAACTAGGGCCTGGATTTTTATGTTTATATAATCCCTTGTAATAGTTTCTTAAACTTATTACAATAGATTTGTTTTAAGGTTTTATAATTTAAAGTCAAGTTTTTTTTTTTTTTTTTTTTTTTTTTTTTTTTAGTTTCACTTTAATAAATACAATAAACAAATTGACAAAATATAATAATTAATTTTAATTTTACTTATGATTCCATGGCTCTGAACCACAAAACTAAAGGAACACCTTTTGCTTAATTTTCAACAGTTTATACAGTACAATTAATTTTAGAATGTTAGGCTGTCATTTCCAACTCCACCACATAAACTCAAGAAGAACGTTTATCAATTAAACATCCAACTTTTAGAATACTTCACTTTCGACATCTTTCTGGTACACACACTGTGAATAAACTGCAAGTTTAAGCTTCTTAAGAATGCCTTGAATTTGTTTTTAAAGAAACTGGCGATTTCGGTTTACTAACGATTTCCTTTACCGGGGCAATGGTACAAAATGAGCTAATTACAAAATGCAATGTTATATTTTCTCTTAGAAATGCAGGCTACGGGTAACAGAGAGCAAGGCAAAATTGAGACAGATATTTAAAAAGTGATCTATTTTTAAGAGAACAATAATGAATAGATTAATTACACTTATTAGTTTAGTTATTTTGTCGTATTTTAATTGAAAATAGTTTTAGCCATACTAAATTTGTTAACATTTATTTAGCCATTTTTACGTTTTATAAGATTGGACTATGTGACTGCCGTGACAATGAAACGGACAATTATGTTAAAATATCCCGGATGGCTAATAAGGACCAAAATAGTTTAAAATCTAAGAATCTGGGCCCTAGATATAACATATAATTTTCTCAGGACATCTGTTTCCTTGATCTCTATAAAGATATGCCTTACAATTTCGGCTTCGCTGCACAGTGGAGATATTCCTGTATGTGTATTCCCTTTTAGCTTTCTCAATTTCCAAATGCCAAGCCTCCACCATGCCATTCCTGCTCTTTCCATACCGTTACGGTGTAACAGATACATTTCCATACCCCATATTGTCTTTATTTTCCATTTAATATTCTAAAGTTTTTTTTAAATTTCTTAGGTCGCAGAGCAATTTTTTTATTAGTTATATCATTAGGACTTTTAATTAATTTACACACGATATTTATTTTTCATTAGCACATTTTATTCCATATACAGTTTAAATCTATTTTATTAATAATTTCTACTAGTTCTTTCCACCAGTTGTTTGTAAAATTATTTTGGTAAAAATTCGAGTAATTTCATTTTTCAAAATATGATGAATTGGTTTGATCTTCCATATTAGAAACATTCCCACATTGCTTTCTATTCGTAATTCATAACATCCTTATATAAAATTACTTTAATAATGCTGTGTGGGAACATAAATTATACAGTTTTATTTCCTTTAGCCTTGCAGATATTTGGGAAGACGTAAAAATCAGTAATTTATTTGAAAACGTGCATTATAGTTTGTGTTTCACTTTCAATGAATGAAGCTACGTCACTTATAGTTGAACAATAGAGCTCGCGGAAAAGATTGCTGGTAGAATGTATGCATGATTGATTCCAAACAATCGGATGGATGATTCGTCTCGATGAAAACAATGCTTCTCGTATCGCGAGGTTAATGAAGAGAAATCTGCTTGTACAGTAACAACTAATCTTACAATCGGATTCATGAGTGCCTATTGTTTATTAAGGGTGCGGTACTGATAAGCAGATATTCCATTCAAAACAACTTAGGATATTCCGTACAAGACAGAAAGCGAACAAATATTACATTTTTTATGCAAACATTCATAAATGGTGCGTTCATGAAATATTTTTGTACGAATATAATTTAAGTTAACACCGAATCTGACAACAATCTTAACAGGTCACGGGAAAATAAGAAAATATTATCATCGTTTTAGAATCAGTGAAAATCCTAATTGTAAGTGCAACCAAACAGAACAAACGGTGGAACATTTAATTCTTGAATGTCACCTATTAAATAACGAAAGACAGGAAATTAAGAACGCAGTGTTAGCAGCAAAGTGTGTTTGACAACCTGAAAAAACAGATCTATTAAGTAAATATAAAATTCAATTTACAAACTCTGTAAATCAAATGAATTTTGATAATTTATAAACGTCAATATAAACTAGGTGAGGACAAGAATTTCGTGCATCAGAAAGTACATATTTATAGAGTATTATATGATATGTACATTACACAGCAGAACATAAGACATGTAGTATTGCACTAGTGTAATGAAACATGTTGTATTACTATGGTCAATAAAAAAAGCCAATTACACGACTTTTCGTTCGGTAAAAATAGGCCTAGTACATTACTGCAACTTCTCAGAGCTGAATTTATAATAAGATAAAGGTGCGCACAAATGTACATTGTTCATTCGTTTGTACAATTTACCGTCGATTTTGTCCTTTTGGCACAGACAAATATAAGATAGCATTATTCGCACTATTCATTACATAGAATACATTCACATTCATTATATAAGCAACCATAAAGCAAATTCAACAGTGGGCTCTACGTTTGAAATGGTTGAGGAAAATTTCAGTAGAATAACTAGCCTCTATAAATTTCAGTTATGACACGCGGGTAAAAATCCTCACTCTTTCCAAAAGCAGATACTCAGTTAATCTTATATCCTTGCTTTTAAATTATTTTTGAGGTGACGAATTTATGCATCCATATCAATGAAAAGTTTAATACATCCATCTAGAAGCCAAATGGGAAATACTGCAATTTACCTTCTTTTGTCAATATTAAAGGCCTAAACCGCAGCACACCTGCTAAAATTTCGGCTCTTGCTTTACAAAATTTCAGTTCTAAGAGGACCACAATATCATTTGTAGAAAAATATTGATTATGCGCCCAAGAAAAATATTGCGTAAAAACAACTCCGTAATGAAAATGAAATTTTATATTCATTGAGTTAGGTGTCTCCGATTGTGGCGACACAAAGTATTTATTATATAAGATTTTATCTTACTCTTACCACTATTTTAAAGCACAGGTACAGTAAGAAATTCTTTTTTCAGACTTCCTCTAGTACTGTTCCACCGGTTTTGTTTAACATTCGTCCAATAACCGCTTCGCCTGATATGTCAAACTTTTATTATAAATTTATTTCTATAAACTGTCTAAAAATGCTCATACTCATACTCTTTCATAACCTCAGGTTTTCACTTGAGGATGGGATAAAACAATTTTTTATGAAGTTGATGCAGTGTAATGTGCACTCCTGCAATCCAGTCTACATCTGAATTGAAGAGAAAACGAAAGATAGGTTCAGTAGAGAGTATTGTAATGTTTCGCTCACGCTTTTTACCATATATAAGTTACTTTTTACCACAAGTAGAGGAAGGATTATGTTCGAACCCGAAATTCGATGCCGAGTTATCAGCATGAATACTGGTTTCGTGGATCCCTTGAATCCAAAAATTATATTTTCAGAAACATGTCTGTGTGTGTCTGAGTACCTGAATAGCTTGTTCCCATAACTATAAAGATAATCTATGTAGAAAGTACTCAATGCCCATCAACGTAATTTTATGTTCATTGTCATGGACTGTACTTCACCTATTCCTATTTGTTATTATATCTTGATCAGCTTATTATTATCTTTTTTTTAATGCTAACAATAGCCACACTGCCCATCACTATGCATTTTGTATGTCCCTCACAGTGCTAATCACTATGTGTTTCTAAATTTAAATATTATTTAAAGGATTATGATTGGCTGTATTAATTTTATATGAAAGGGATGTTTTCAGTCTTTCTGGTGAAAAAATCCAATTCAATATTTGAATAAATGTCTGATTTTTTAAGAATAGTAAGGTTGAGTGTATTTTGAAGTGTCCACGACTGTACTGTTTACCCTATTTACGTAATCAATGATTCATGAATCTTTTCTTGGTTTTGTTAGAGTCTTCCAATAACCGAGTACCGGTATTTTAGTTTATAACTTTAGTATAGTGATCCTCTGTTTGTGCGGAAATAAATCCTTGATGATGTAAGAACGTGTGACGAGATTACTGGAAACAGATGTCTTGAACTCTTCAGGTATTCTGTTATAATTAATTACATTTCCCTTGTCTACACGTACATGGGAACTGTTTCGGTCACCGTGTCAATTATATACTACTCCTGTATCCGTAGTCATCTTAATTATTAAGGTGTCTAATTCTGTTTTGATCAACCTTGCTTCTCAGGAAGCTATCTCTAGATACCATTTGACACATGTCCATACGTTATATGAAATCTCATACTGATATCTGTGGCGTGGTAGGATATAATAAATGTAATCGCTAATCATTAGAATATGAATAGGTCTTCTCCCAAATAATCGATATTTTTCTTCACTTAACATGAATGTAGCGTCTCTCAAAATTACCAAAGTTATACTTATAAGAAATGCTTATTACTTTTATTTTAATTCCTTTCCCAAACAGATGTTATATAAACATAGGTCATGTTGCATTATAGATCTTAAATAGTTTGAACATATCAAAATTTCGAAATAATTAATTTTTTTAGTCCAAAGAAACCTCAAATTTAGTATCTTATGTTGAAAGATTTAACCTTCTTTCTTAAGAAAAAAAAATATTTGATTTGTATAATTAATATTTATAACATTTATTTTATTTATTTCTGCACCAGCCGGTAGACGTTGTTTAAAGTAAATTTTTACTTAATTTAATTCGAACTTCAACTATGTAGTACAAGTAAAATAGAAGTGATGCAAACGTAAATCCATGCACTTGTGTTCATTGTAGGTTATAGGCTAAATAATTGTTTGAAATTGATCATTTTATTACAATGACCTTTTGATCTGATTATAAATATTATTGCTACAAAGTGACGCAACATTTTAACAGGAGAGTGATTGTGTTGGTAAATATATATATTTTTAAATTTTAGACTTAATATAAAAATATTTATTTACCATATAATCCAAATGTTACAATTCTAAACATAATATAGGTCTAGGTCTACTTACATTTAAACCAATTAGTTATCCTTAATTGTTAAGGTTTTACTAATATTGATTTTTTTAAACAAAATTGTATAGAATGAAATGATGAATAACTTAATGTGGATCAATTAAATGTTATCATAGGATACCATTGATATTAAGTTCATAACCCAACGACACTGTTGCCGGTCTTATATTCTTGAAATTCCGTAAGACGTAGGATATATTTTAAAATGTCCATAATTTACAGTAGAAGACAATTTTGGAGGCAGAGTTAAGTAACAAAAATATTGAGGATTTAAATACCACGACTTTTACCACATCGTCATTCAGCCGTCATGGTATGCTACTTAAATCGTATAAACAAAAATGGTATATGGGATTTAAATGCATTTTCAACATAATGAATAGCAGTAAAAATGTAACATCTGAAAATATTTCATCAAATTGTCTCCTAACATTACCTAAAAGATGTATTACCTTCTCACTTGTGTAAGGTGCGCCAGTCCCATGATATCATTTACTAATAACAACACAAACTTACAGTCCACATATGCAATTTAGTAATATCTCACAAAATAAATATTCTACGACAGAGCCAATCAGACATTATTATAATCGAATAATATTATAGAAATATAACGTATGAGAAAGCAAATAAAAGGGCAGGGAGATTGAGAGACCAAAGGAGTTATAAGTCTAAAGAAATAGAACCACGGACATGGAGGAGTGCTAGGAAAGGGCTGAAATATAATTACTGTAGGCCAATGTAGGTAGAGAACGATAGTAGAAAGAAACTGAAGAAAAGAAAACAAAGTCAACTCAATTACGTAAAACAAGTTTGCTTTGCCGGTGTATTCGCATGCAGGAAGGTCGGTTTTATTGCGTAAGATAGGAGATTAAATTCGATCTGGGCGAGACAGCAAGCGGCGTTGACCTGTCCTCAAGTGACCCGGTCCATCAATTTCAATTGTAGCCACTTCGGGTGAAAGTCTGGAGAACTTAGCGACATTTAGAAAGTCCCGCTCCTTCTGGTTTCAAATGCGAGACTGTGTTTATTTTAATTTACATTTGAGTTGACAGTCGTTTTATACTTATATTATATCCTTTGTACTGCCAAATGAACCAATATTTATCACATAGGCCTGTATATAATTATATATAAATAACGAAATATTGAAGTATATGGTTCCTAGATTGATAAATTTCATTTTGTTCCTCATAATTAAAAACATATGGTTCCTAGCTTGTATTTACATCTAGCTTTTTTGTAAGCAATATATTAAGCTATCTGTACAATGCTATTCTAAATAGGAAGTCACCTACAACGGTGAGTATAGTAGATCTAAATGTATTCTGGCGATCCACACAAGATTATTGTGTCGTAAGGTAAATTTATTTTAAACTAATGCCTGAATACACCATAAAAGATGTTTTATTAATCTTTAACGATGAATAATGTATTTCTTATTCACAAAAATATTTTTTTATTAGTATCAGGATGTTTTAAACTTATCATTGACACATATAAGTTACTTATATATAATTATAAGTATGAGCTAGCCTGATTCGGCTGGTGCCTTAATGTAAAAATAATTGTTTTTGTTTAACATTAGTTTATATGTGACCGCCGGCGTAGTCTTACGGTTAGCGTCGCTGACTACGGATCCGTCGGCCAGGGTTCGATTCCCGGTACCTCCTCAGATTTTTCTGAGGTAGGTAGGTCTGGTATGGGTGCACTCAGCCTCGTGATTCAAATTGAGGAGCTACTTGATAGAGAAGTAGCGGCTCCGGTCATGGAAACCACCACATGCCCCCCAATCCTGCCATCTGCCTATAGGTAGATGACGCAGCGGTCGGGTGGTAGGCTTTGTCCCTTCGGGGATGACGCGCCACGGAGTTTAGTTTATAGGTAATTGAATTATAATAAATTATTTATTTATTGAATATCTAAATTGTGTTAAACCCCATGTATTAAAAAACTCAAATAAATTTAGAGTTTAATTTAATGTTCCAAGTGGTTACCAGAAACTACTTCCTTTCGTGTCATTACTCTTAGGAAATAGTTTCCTAATTACTTCTTAGTTTTAATGAATAAGGCCAGCAATCGCATGTAATTACTCCAAGGCTTCACCGTAGGGAAAATAAAAAGTGAGTCCTGAGGAAAACTAATGGAAAGCGGGAACTCATGCGTGCTACCACTCAGTTTCTTCGAAGCATCAGTGGTATTTTCCAGTGAACATTAAAAAACATTGCAATAGAATGTTCTAACTAAAATTTTAAATATATGCTAGACGCTCCCATGGCTCGCCTTCCATCGCTGGGACCCGGGATCGAATCTCGGTGGATTCATGTGGAATTTGTAGCGGACAGGTTTTTCTCGGGTTACTCCTGTTTCCCCTGCCGTGTGTATTTTCACCAGAGCTCCATTCATCAAACCATGACCATTGGTTGCAATAAAGGAATTAAACGTACGGCAAAAATTCATTATAACATAATTTTTATTTTAACTTTTTATTAAGCTGAGTTTAGTCCGTTAATTTATGTAAAAATTATGCATCCATAAGTTAATATAAAAGTTTTCATGTATCCTTTAAACCTCCCATGGTGACTGACTTCATCCTTCCGTATTTAGCAAAGTTCTATGATCTGACACCAGCAGTGCTGTATGACATCCCGTGAACGACATTGACTATGACGTTGCAACCTCCCATTATTGTTTTATCATTATCACTTCCCCAAACAGCTACATGAGCGCCTGATCTACTGAGGTCTACTGAGAAAATTTATCCGACGTCAATAGCGGGTAGCGGGTAGCGTAAATCAGGGAGTCTGTGTTAAAGTTAGAGTAAATTTAGTTCGAAATTGCATTTCTGTTTAGTATACATTTTAAAATTGCAGTCAATTCCGTAAGTAACTCTTTCACTGCTTCTGACGTATAAATTAGTCATCAAAAATATTTTACGAAAGTTGAGGTATAGGATTAAAAGATTACTATCTTAAGTAAAATGTGAAGAATTTTTTCTTCTTGTTTTGATTGTCATTTATGGATACCAGCTAATCTACTAAAATTGTCCTTATCACATCTAAGATTTGAGGCCACTGATGATTTCACTTGAAGATTGCTTAGTATAAATATAAAAAATTCAGCTTTGAAAGAGTTTCTTTGCTCATGGGATTACGCCATATAGGCCTAATTTGACTTGTACCTTCTCCACTAACCCCAAATATATTATTGTACGTGGGGAAAGCATATTGTTCGACTTAAATTTTATGTCAAGGATTTTAGATTATGTATAGGTGGAGGTAATGAAATTCCATGTGTCAATTCCAGTATTAATAAAGTATTTGCACTAAAACTTTTTTTTATATTTTCTGTAGAAATCGGTTCATGTCTTCCACAAACTCAGTTTTCTTGTATTAAATGCCAAAAATATGACATAGATCGAGCTTGAGACAACTAAATGAACATTCACGAAATGCGGTCACTGACTGTATGTAAAAATTAGACAGGGAAAACTGCAAAATCCATGTCATTAGTATTTTAAGAATTCGTTGAAAATCTTTTATATATTTAGTAATCCTAAGATTAGCTTAAAACGATACAATAATTAAAAGCAATTTACAAAATAACTTATATAGGCCTATATATAGTGTATATTTGTGAATATATAGGTACCATAATATAATATTCAATATATTAACACCTTGTATAATTTTATAAAAATAACATTAATAATAATAATAATAATAATAAAGTGTCTTTAGATTCCGGTTCAGGTATTTTAACATATGACCGCATAATGGTGTAGTATTGTACTATTCAGTTTCATAAAGCTGAAATTATCAAAGAGGTATCAATAAAACTCAAACCACCATGGAGAATGTTATTATTTTCTCCTGGGTCTTTTAAAAACAGATCAAATTAACTAGACTCATACCAAACTTGATTGTACATTTAAAAAACAAACCTTTTTAATGGAATGAATCTACTGTAATTAAATGAAGTGAGTGCACTGCATTGTGCGATTTGGACGGCATCTTATCTACTCTTTCCACTATTTCACTCCCAATATTGCATTGTTCTGCTTTTATATAGCTCTTTATGTACTAATTTCTGTAAAAATTCTGCAGTTTGTGGCCATAAAATTTATCAATGTTTGCCTGTAGGAAGCTTGTTTCAATTTCTTTTTGCAGACTCTGAGTTAAAACTTTACTCTCCAGCAAGCAGATTCATTCTTAAAGCAGTTTACAATTTAGCCCATTGATATCTTTACATTAGTATTCATTAATTGTCCTATTTTAACAACGTAAATACAAATAAATACTCTTGTGCTTATCAGAAAAACCTAATTAACATAATGATGTTTTTGCACATTCTCGATAGAACGCAATGATTAAAAATGTTCAGTCTGATATTTATTTCACAAAAGTTGCGTCATCCTGATCGGATAACTAGAGCATCACACATGTAAATAATTAAACGGGCTTAATTTAAGAAGTTTAGAAAAACATATTATGGTGAAAATAAAATTCAATTTCTTTACAGAAATTCTATCTATTATTGCATGGATCAAATGTTAGTACTAAATAAAAAAGCATAAATATGCGAATACATTAAATCATTTAAAGCAAAGTCGCTGGCGACCCTGGTTGTTAAAAAGCGATCTTAAATAAATCAATTTAAATAATCCCAGCAAAAATACTAATCTAACAAGAAAGGTTTCTTCTGTAGCTATTTTTAGTTGCAAACCGTGCTGCTGGAAAACGGCCATGATTACTTTATGGTTTATATGGTTTTGACAGGAATACCGTATTTAAGATAATGTCTATTTATATGGTTCTGCTAATTTATGTTTTTTTGCAACACAGTGTGTGGTAATCCTCATGTTTTTAAACAAATAATTATCCCTTCAATTAGTATATTAATTTGAATTTTAAACTTATCCTATATGTAAGGCTATGACTTATTTGAATTGTGAACATCAGAAAGAACAAATCAGGTAAACAATATTTCTCATCTTTTCTTGCCATTCGCATACAAGGGAAAGGAGTCAATGAGTTTTCGGTGACGTAATATTTCTTCCAATTAAGCCGTTTCGTTCATTATGCAATGTTTATTGTGGGAAAATAAAGAAAGAGGTTAAATATTTTGTCATAACATGGAATTAGTCATAACACTCATAAGCGAAAGTGTACTGAAATTAATTCGTAGAAATTACGATTCGTGTTTCACATTTTTTTGAAATAAACATTCCGGGTCATTAGATCGGATATGGCTTGGGGCCATAGGAACGATTTGTTATTCACATAACTTACTGGATTTAACAGCAGCCCATGTAGAGCTTAAATTCTATTTTGGTGGGAGATGATGAATGCGGAAAGATAATAAAGAAATTGAAACTGAGAATACAGGGGATTACAGTTCCCTTCATTGACATTTGGAAATGCACTGAAGTTTAAAATGGTATCATTTTGCCCTTTCCATGAGTCCAAACGGCATACAATTTTGCACAGTTATACTTTAGGGTTTGCACGATGTTTTTACAACGAAATACAAAAACAGGTTTTGGTCATCATGGCTACATCGACATTCAGTCATCTCGTAACTAAAAGGAAGAAAAATGTCGATATGCTCGTGAAGTATTGAATAATTTAAAATTATATGGAGTTGGCGGGCTATTCATATATGTGTTGACTGCCCAAAAGCCAAATTCAATATTGCCTGTAAAAACATGCTTGCGATATAAGTTTTGTATGAAATGTTTCTCTGAACGATTTGTTTACACGCTTACGTAACATCTAGTGTGGGAAAATGTTCACCGTGTTTTGGAAAGTGCTAACGATATGTAGTGCAATATATTCTAATACTAATGGTTCGTTATCTGAACGGTGAAGTGAAAGACGACGCCAACCGGATCTGGAAACAGTGTCACTAGTAATAACATTGTGTGGCTTGGTGAGCTTGCAGCCGTGGGTGCGGTTAATATTATATAATTCTCAGTTTTGTGTATGTGGCACATCGCACAAAACACTATCCCGTTTGTGTAAATTCCGCTTGTCTACTCTGTAATGTTGCACAATATTAATGTACTTTGCAATTTTGTTCTTTAAATCATGTTATTTTTGTGACTAAATTTTATTTATGTAGCGTGAAATCAGTAATTCCTCATATTCCACAAAAAGTGATTTATTTCCGCTGTGACGTAGGGGAATCGAACCTCTTGCAGTGGGCCAGATTAGATTCCAGGTCGGGAGAAGTTTTATGGGTGGGGTTTTTTTCAGGTTTTTCCCGCACCTGTAAGACGAATGTTGGGAAACTTTAGTCCCTTGTGGTCTTCGGATATCATCTGGCCCTCATTATCACCATGTCATCCACTCTTTGTTGAGCGTGATTGTTGTGCGACTATTTTGACTCGTTTAATATGTATATATTGCCACGGAGGTGGCCCCGGTATTGGGCTGATCACTCATCCGGAGAGATTCTTCATGTCCTTATGTGGCCAAGAAAGTACGTGTTTGATCCTTAGGAAATTCATCTACTAACTGTTCACGTCCTGTAAGGCCCGGGATGCGTGAACCGCATAAACGTCCCTACAACTTGAGAAATAAAACTAAGAGAAAGAATACGTGATTTATTTCGCATTAAACAATCTGATCTGAAGGGTGTTTTTTTTTTTTTTTTTTTTTTTTTTTTTTTTTTTTTTTTAAAGAAAGACATATACTTCTTCCGATTTGCGAATGAGATAATTTCCACTTTATATTGTGTTTCGAAAGATATAGAGAATTGTATATGGAACACAAAAAAGAAAAAGAAAACTATACCTTATCATTCTAATGAAAGAAATTCATCCTTAGTATAGGCCTAGCTATCCTAATATTGAATTATTTTTCTTTAAATTTGAATTTTTATTTTATATTTTCAGTAAATACTCTTTCAGATTTGGCTGAACCTTCAGAGTTTCCATAATAATTAGGTCAGCTGTCCCGTGTATATTTTCTCTATATTTTTAATGCTACTTGTATTTTCGAATAATCCTTCATAAATCTACATAAGAATCAAAAGTAGCCAATGTAAGAATGACATTTGAACAATGACTAATCTATAAGACATCATAAGTGTTACTTGGTTGTGGGTGTGGTTACTATTATATGATTTGCAGAGGTACATGATTGCACATGGACAACACCTTCCTGTATACACAGACAGTGATTCATATCCATGAGTAGCACTGACCACAACCGACTCGACCTATGTTTGCCGTCTTTGCTGAGTTGTACCTCCTCTGGCATGAGGACCACACCTTGTACATCATTAGCAATTAGCAGTCATTTGCATAAAGTCTTTATCATTTATAATCTCATTGTATTTCCGTATTGTTTCTTTTTGAACATTAACGATTAGTTAATTCATTCAATAGGCCTACTGGTACTAGCTTTACCTTATTCCCTTTTACACTTATTTTTTCTTTCTATCTACTCTATCTTTCTCTCTGATGTTTGGTTTTTTTCTTTTCTTTTCTTCCTTCTTCCTTCTTTTTGTTTCCTTTCCATCTTTAAACCTTTCTTCTTGTTTTTTATCCTTTCCATTTTCTTTCTTTTCTCTTTTTTCTTTCCTCCTATCTTTTCTTGTTATTTTCTTTCTTAATTTCCCATATTTATTTATTTTATTTCTTTGTTTCTTCGATATCTCTTACTAGGACTTGATTGCTTCAATAGGCTAAATTAATGAAATAAAAATTTAAAGAAGGCGTCATAATACAAAATAAAATAAATAAGAACAAATTAAAAAATGATACAAAAGCAACGTTAAAATGATTGTGAACTCATTATCGTGCCTAAGGGATTATCCAAATAATAATAGTCTGTTTTAGTCTACAGGTATATTATTTTGCAGATCCATTATTTTCAGCAGTGTTTATTATGTCCTGTACGTTTATACTCTGTATATTTGTATGTGACCCTCCCAGGGAAACCCAACCATAAGTCAGAAAAATAAATCTTCTTATTTGAATGGATTCAATTTCAGCACAGAATTCTGTGTATTAAAAAATAAAAATTCTCTACCTCAAAAATTATGAGTTTAAAACCTTTCAATTTTGTTTTTTAAAAAGTGTAATTTATGACAATTGATCTACAAAAGTAAGGAACTTTTCCATGCTCTAACTTCAGCTTAACAATACTGTAAAACAATGCTCAAAATTCGTCATAGAAACTGTTTCTGTCGCTCGTATTTCGTGATTATGTTACGAAAAGTAACAAAGATAATCTAAGGGAACATGTTAAGTTACCATTCCAAATTATAATGGGTTTCAAAAGTGTATACCTTTTTCAAACTGAAAATTCAGTACTTAGTAATGCTATCTGTATGCATGTTGTGATCAGAGAAAGTTGTTCAAGAAGGATATCAATAAATGGCCTCAAAATCTAACAAATCTAAACTTTGACAGCTACTTTCTACAATTTTTTTTATACCAACTTAGGATCTGTTACGCTGGCAGGGTCAAATGTTATATATCCTATATGTTTTAGATTATAACAGAAACGTTTTTTCTTGTTACTAGGGATGGGTCCTCGATACTTTCGATACCTCGATACTCTCGATACTTGCATGGTATCTGCATCGAACGATACTTCAGAAAACTGGCTCGATACTTTTTCGATACTTTTGTAATTCTGCAATTCTACAATTAAGTGAGAATGCTAGTATTTTTTAACAAAAACTTGTAAGTGGACTGTTTTAAAAACTAATTTTAGTTTTAATGTAGAGTTTAAAAATAATTATAGGCTACTGATGATATTAAATTTTGTCTCATTAAATATGCAGACAATTAATTTAGTTGATATTACACAGTTCTCTCAAATTTTAATTTTTAATGTACCTATTTATTGAAACTGGAAATGTTGAAGGTATCTAGTATCGAAGTATCGAGTATCGAGAAAAAAATCATGTATTGGTATCGATTATCGAGTATCGAGAAAATCTGGTATCGACCCATCCCTACTTGTTACTAATCAACGTGCATTTAGGTGTTAACTATTCAGTTATACACATGATTGAGATGTTTACCTATTCCCACGGAAGTCAAAGTAACTATCGCGGGCTGCGGGAGTAGCTTATACAAAGAGAACGTGATCGTATCTGTGAGCCTCAAGTGAGCAAATCGATCACATAGCTCTGGGTCATGTCAAACGAGATTTGCATGGGAATTATTAAACAACTCGGAATATATTATTTCGCTGTGCACAGAGCAGTACGTGCCTTTCGCCGAGACAACGCGTTATTCTAACGGTAACCTCTCTTCTGTTTATTTAATGGAGATTAATTTTGCAAATGGTCTCCAACCATTCTCTTTTGTATCTTGAAAATTTAGTGCAATGGTAAACGTTTTCCTCTGAAATTCAGTATTCTCTGTTATCTATTATATTTCAATAATAATTATAATTATAATTAATAATAATTATAATTAATATTATTATTGTTGGTATTAATATTATTATTGTTATTATTTTTGTTTGCGGTATGCGGCTAAGGAATAATCTGAGTTATCACACTTCACCCGTTTGACAGACGGCCAAGAAAACTGGACATTCAGCATGAATACTGTAAAAGGAGAGACAAAATTTCAGCACACCGATTACGGTTACAGACGCATTAACAGTTCATAACCGTCATTAGTTAATAATAACAAGCAAACAAACGTTACTTTATTATTTTCCTTCTTCATTCAGTTACTATACAAAAATGGTTTAGGATTCTTTCTAATCGACTGTAGTATTATTAATTTCTTTCTCGTAATGTATTATCAGTGTAATATCTTTCTTTATTTTATTTTGTCGCGAAAGAAATGAAGCAAATTCAATTGCAAAAGAAAGGCATGCAATTAATTACTCATTGGAAATAAGAATCTGCCGTGACAAAAGCAGAAATTTTCTGTATACAAGCAGTACTGCAACATTAACGACAGCTTTGTCCTGTTTCATTTTAAATAGTGTACGTAAACGTTTGGCAGGAAATAGAGCTAAGTTTCGTAGTTTATTTAAAATACTAAGCAAGCTTACAGTCATAAAACGGGATTAGCTCGAAGCGACAAGCATACGAAACTTGCTTTCACGTTTTTTAAAAATTATTTGGAATGGAACGGAAACGCATTAAATAGCTGAAATGTCTACTGAATCATACTGTTCCCTTCACTTGAAAATGGATTCTGAGAATGGGTGTGGAAGGTTTATTTCGATTGCGTATAAATGAGTTCTAAAGCCTGGAATAGCGATCTGCTAGTGACTGTCAAATATTTCCTACTGCGTAGGGGCACATTTCGTTTTCATTGCCTCATACTTCCGTAACATAAATTCCTTTTAAATATTTGTCTATAGGTATCAGCATCAGAAATGTACTAATTATAAACATTGTCGTGCTGAAATAAGTTACTGTAGGCATAGACATTAGTTTTTGCAAAACCCTCATGGATTTCCACATTTCCTAGAATGAGCAAATTCACCGCTTACTTTGGGGATAAAAGTGGTCATCCAGTTTCTTCTTACATTTCTATGCTTCTTCAGTTTCTTGCTATTCTGCGTTGTCTTTATTTTTTTTCCTTCCATTTCTTTTTTAATTTTTTTTGTCCATTCATTCAACCTTCTTTCATTAATCAATTAATTAGTTATTTAGTTCCTTATTTCATTGACTCATTCATTTATTTTTTATTCATTCACCCATTTTTTTGTTTTCTAATTTATTTATTTATCTATTTATATATTTAATATAGGTACTTATTTATTTTTCTGATTGCTTTCACATTCTCTCTTTTTTTCTTTCTAGTTACCCATTCTTTCTATATTTAATTTAGTATTACTTTATGATTCTTTGCGCCTTTCAATTTGCTTTTGCAAATTTCTGCCTATCTACCTACCATGCTTTCTTTCTGTTTTTTATATCTTTCTTTCAGTCTAATCCTCATATACTTAACTGTTCCTATTTACTTCTTACTCTATATTCTATATTCCTGTTGTTATTATATGCTCCGTTTGTCTGCTTATGTATGCTTTGATTTGCTTGCTTTCATTACCTGCTTATACTGGAGCTAATTATTCACATTATTTTCTCTAGTTTACATGATATCTATCCTCTAAAGCTCTTTCTTTTTCCTTGTACCATTCTATCTTCATTTTTCTCTCAGATAACAACATTAGAACCACTTGTTTGAGGTGCACCTCCTACCAGCACCAGAACACTTGTCCGGAAATTTATTTCCGGGGTAAAGTAGTTGCTGTAGCCATTTGTAGGATAGAAGGGCGCATATTGACCCCGATGTATATCCCACACACACACTTGTCTGGCGGAGTCTGCTGCACTGCTTGTTGAACAATGGTCAGCTAGTGATACACTTTCACTTCCTAGAGAAAGAGGGACGCACTTGCCTCCTGGCTATTGTACACGGCTCTAATTATCACTCCAACAAAATGCAAGTGCAATATTACGTGCAGATTTTATCGCACACGTGCAGATAATGTGCTTTCATAAACACGCGATAATATTTATCTGAGGGTGTTTGTTTTAATAATATATAGTGCAGCTTTGCGTACCGTATAATCCTGCAAACTATCCCTGGTTAACCTGCTATCAGAATCTGTATTTTCCTGTCATCTGTAAACAGTTATCCTGATGGTGAATTAATGCTCTATTATTATGAAGTGTATTATATTTCGTTCCTTTCCCTGCTGGGGTTTGGAGACAACTCTTCCTAGTCCGTTGTCATGCAAACCAAATTAGAGTAGCTACGATTTATTTATTTTATATACATCATGAATGAATTTACTAGGAATTTATTCCAGGTCTCTTTTTTCTAAAGTTTCTTTTTTGTGCAAACAGTTTCATTTTAGTATTTCCTCCACGGTTCATCCCAAAGCTCCTTACTCATAAAATACATACACGAACTTATGCTAAATGTCACACCGGGAACTCTTCTCTGGACACTACTAACCTTTATAGTACAAATGTGTTCTCTCAAATAAATCAGTTTCAGAAAAACAATTCCTTAAATTATATGTAAGAAATAATGTAAATAGTGAGCCGATAAATGAGTTTATTAGGCAAAACAAACACGTTTTAACCTATTATGAAAATGGTCCAATATGTTAGGTGAAACGATTCGTTAATTTTATTTTTCTTAAAGATTATTAGTGTGTCATTTTCACTAATTTAACCAACTGTTAAAATTGAAATCGAAGAAAGTTGAACTAAATATACAGTGAATAATCTTCAGTCCTCCAAAGCTTAGACTTTTAAATAGTTTTTTTTTTCATGAAAATAGACAGTGGTTAATTTGTTTCATTGCTGTCCTACATGAAAAGTGTTAATACTAGATTACGTTTAAACATTGATTTCATGAATAGAAAATTATTTCATGGTCTTTATAAAACTGTGAGCACAAATGAATGATTTCAGTGTACTTATCCTAAAACTATTAATTGGCATTTAATATTACTTTGTTGTAATAACTTTATGAAAACTGTAACTCAGGCTTGGGAAGTTAGGAAAAATAAATACCGCTTAACTTGCGAAGGAAACCTACCAGCCCTATCCGTCCACTAGTGTCGAATCATCTTTTATGGATGACATCAGTCTCCGTATTCTTGACGATCTGAATCATTAGTGGGGCTAGAAGTTCTTTACCAAGCTAATCCACGTAAGAGCTCTGAACAAGAAATTTGCAAAGAAAAACATTGGAATCGACTGAATACCTGAGGCATACTTTGTAAGCGGATAACGATCATTATTGCTTGCCTGAACAAGGGATTACGAATGTTACATGGAAATTCTCCACTCCTATTATAGGCTATACATAACTTATTTAATTGAAAATCACAAATTCAAAATGTATCCAATAATTCCAAACTAGGCTGCTTTTTTAGTAAAACAAAAGCCATAATACAGAATTTTATCATAACGGTTATTATCGAACACTTAACAATCTTGAAGCCTTGAGAGCAGCAAATTAAACAGCATAATAAATAGTCTGTAGGCTACTTAAAATAAAATCAATTATGTTCGTGTTAATTTTAATATTATACTGAATTGAGTCAATTTCGTGGTTTAAATTCCCATGGATTAAGGTTAAAACGCCAAAAAAACTTCGACTTTCCCGCACGCCATCAGCTGCCATCTATCGAAAAAGACAAGAACAACAAGAACTTACTAAAAGCTGATAGCCGAGGTCAGCTATCTCATTTCATAATGAACCTAAAACATAATGTCTATTATAGGATAAGTACAGCAGGTTAAGATAACCCTGTGAATATGAGCTGAATGATCTAGTAGTTCTGTCAGTGGAGGCTAAAGTAAAACAAACCATAAGCTAAAATATGTATATGTCATTCTGCTGTTCCATAATAACAGCAAACTAAAAGCTTCTTTTTTAATTTCAGTGTAACTACCTATTTAATAAATTATAAGGTTTTTCTGTGTGCATTGTAAAAGTGAATTTTCAAACCCAGTTTTCTAGTTATTATTTTTGTGTTATACCGTGTTTATCTAATGAATACATTTGGTCGTGTGTAAACTAGGAGGAAATTACAACATTCAATATTGAATATTCAGAATTCAGAGAAAATTACTTTGATATCAGTGTCATATCCACAACCTCAAACCTCGAATGTTTTGTTATTAGAATATAGTTTTGTGTTATGCACCCATATTTGTTTCGTAGCATTGGATTAATGAAATTGAACTTGTAAACGTAGTAAATTTATGCACTTAGCACCTCATTATTTTAAATTAGGCCTAAACTATTGATTTCAACAATGATTTACATCATATTTATTGTTAAAAATGTTTTCTCTGTACATTTCTACAGGTGTGTGTGAATAAGTATATATATATATATATATATATAATTGTACATACATAGGTGAATAAAAAATACTGGGCGAACCCTCACACTAAAACTAAAACACACGTATTATTTATAAACACATATGCGCAAATGCCTGGTTTATGAGTTACTTTCATATACAATGTCTGTTTTAATGCATTTGAAATAACACATTAATAATGTTCATGTATATTTTTACTTCCTCTGCTAGTAATAAAATAATTTAGGTATAGGTGTTCGACCCCGAAACTCGATGTCATGTTTTCAATATAAATACACGTTTTGAGGTTCCCTGAAACCAACAGATCTGTCAGATTACAATGGAACAGAACAAGTCATTGCTGAGAAAAAAATTAATATCACTTAAGCGTATTTCTCGGCAACCTACCTTTATATCCCCCTTTAAGTTAAAACAGTGAGTTATTTGAGAACAAAGCTGTTTATTATTATGTAAATGAATAAAGTTTTTATGAAGGGAAACTTCTTTAGCCGCGCTAGGAGTAAATCGAGAGATAACCCAAAGTTGCGTTACTCTCTATCGGAATCGGAATCGAATTGAGAATATCTGCAACGTACTTTTGATACGTGGCTCCTTCCTCTTTTATACCCACTACTATGTAGTAGGCAGTGGATACCTAGGCAAAGCCCATTTGCCCCATAATTTTGAGTATTATTTGGAGGTGGTGTCATAGCTGTAAGGTAGGGGTGGTTAGCAATGTTCCATTCTATTGTTGTTGCCGAGAAGACAGTCTATTGTAATTAATCGTCACTGCAAATGACGGACTGCACAGAAAACAATCAACTCAGTGATTAGGCTTATCCAAAATTTAAAAATCCAAAAATCCAAATTAAAAAATTAAAAAATCCAAAATTAAAAAATTAAAAATAAATTACAGGAGCGCGCGGGGAAAGGTATCAGGCATTGAGTGGGGGGGGCATTATTAAAAATCCAAAATTTAAAAAATCCAAACATTAAAAATTAAAAAATTAAAAATTCAAAGATCCAAAATTGAAAAAAAACCCAAAATTAAAAAATTGAAAAATCCAAAATTCCAATATTAAAAGAGTCCAAAAAACCAAAATTAAAATAGTCCAACAATCCAAAATTTAAAAATCCAATAATCCAAAATTGAAAAAATCCAAAAATAATCTATACATTACATACATGTTGTTAACATGTTGTTACAATGCTAAGCAATCACGTTTATATTATGTATAATAATAATAATAATAATAATAATAATAATAATAATAATAATAATATCCCGAATTTATTATTTTCCAGACTGTGTTAAATGAACTTGTCTATTGTTTATCTGTACATACTTTTGCGATACTAAAATCTTTGTCCCTTTGTCGCAGTTAAACTGAGACCACTATTGTCTTCTTGATATTTGTTTATATTATTAACATAATCACTTGTTTTTGTGTGTATCCGTTTTGGCTAAAATTTGACATCAGTGAACCGAGCACAGATTCAGAGACATAATTCATTCATTCATACTTCAGTTTATTGTAGCTAACATTTTAATATAATTTACCTACCATATTAATTTATATTTGAAAAAATAGATGGATTTTATTATTTTCGTTTGTCTATTTGGATGTGTCATTTAAATGTGCAGATGTACATATCTGGCTCGACCACATTATAAATTGAACAAAAAAACAAGGCAAACAGAATTCGTCTCATTATAGCTGGAAGCTATAAACAGGCCAATTAGCCACTCAGTAACAATTTGTGTTGTGCAACAGATTCTGTAAGTTTAAACAACAAATAAATTAACAGAATATGTTCCAGACTCATAAATGTGGAAAACATAGTAATACAAGAAGATTACTAGCAAATGCATCATGACCCTAACTATTGTTCCAACTTAATGGCCATTGTAAATAACCATATTATAGGAATTTTAATACAGAACTGTAATAGAACTTCAAACTTTTATTAAGATTAGCTATATTTAATTTCCACCTGTAACAAACTACAGTGTGGTCCAAAGAAGATAATAAAAAAAAGTAATGGAAAATCTATACCAGTTATTTTGTTACTTGAATTTTATTTGGATATTTTATTTTGTTGTAGTAGCGTGCAACTGAGTCGACTGTGCCGTTGTGCATCATAGCAGAGCGTTCCTGGACTGTGGAACATAATTTTCTCAGCTATGATGGTGAAAGGAATGAGGACCGTCGTGGAAAATTGTGTACATCCATTGGAGAATCTGTTTTCCATGGAGGTGTTTTTGAAACCCCTCTTCAAAACCCTAAATCACAATTTTGAACGACGGTCCAGCATTCCTTCTATCACCTTCTGGCCTTCTTCAAAAATATTTCACAGCACGCACGCTCGGCTAAGACGCACTGCTGCAAAGTTGACTCATTTACCTGATAATATTGAAAAAAGATTCAGTCAATAAAATAACTCTCATACATTTTCGGTTACCTTTTCTTGGGACAACCTATATTATTTTATACTCTGTTAAGTTGATGACTAAACAATGGATAGTAATCACATCATAGACAAATTAATTATGCATTGCCAACGTTAATTGCTGATTAACAATTTCATGATAGACATGGTAGTTTAATTATTAAACATTATTCTGTTGATTTATTTGTGTGGTTAGCGACTCTATTACCACTACTGTACCATTAAATTAACACATCTGGTTTGACAACTTTGGTAATTACATTAAATTAAAGTAAACGTGCTGAATAATATTATTTATTTATAGCATATATCATAATATAGACGTGTTTCGATGACTGCACTATGTTTATTGTTATTTTAATAATAAAAGTGTGTTTAACATTTGCTGATTTTTTATAAGTATATTAAATTATGGAGAAAAAAAAAGATTAAATGTTTTAATGAAGTAACTGTTATATGGTTTTTATAAACTTCTACGACAACGAAATAAGACATTACGAGAATATGCATAATGTTCAAACACAGTTGAAACTTCAGGTTACTCAATTTATTAAAAAGATAAAGAAATTATGTAATTATTACACTTTAACTTTCAAGATAAACATCATTGTCAAGTATTGGAAATCAAGAAGCTGTACTAGTAATAACGAGAAGTAAGCCTAAATATTTTCAATACCTTTATTATGTAATAGCAATATGGAATATATCTTTTCTATGTATGTTTTTTTATGGATGTTGTTGTACCCTTCAGTTGTGTACTGGCCAGCAACAGTCACCAGTATCCCCGAATTTTGTCAGATTTATGCATACATAACATTATGTCTTTCGTATTTTAGTAATTCATTACATATGACCTAAGTCCTCGTCTGAATTTTTTAGGTAGCATGTTCATAATTAAATATTCAAACTAAATGGAATGTTTAGAATTTTTTAGGAAAAAATCAAAGCAGGCAATGCAAACTATGTCATCTGATATCAATATTTTATATATGAATTGACTCAGGTGATTGCATTCTTGTTTCGAAAAAGTATTCGTATCTTAAGCGCTCTATCGATTATAACTTATTCGTGAAATAAGCATTACGATTAAGATTTCTTTACAGATAATTTTTAAAATAGTGATTATAGGATAAAATATTTAGGGGCGTCATAGAAATACCGTTGCATTCGGATAAGGGACCTTTAGTAAATAATCGTGCAGTTACATATACCTTCACTTTGCTGGCAATATCTGCTACAAAACATGTAATATGTCCATAGCTGTTGTGAGACTAAAATAATCATGTCAAAGATCATAAATTAATTAATAAGTTGTGATATAAAAGAGAAAGTTAGGCAAACACTGACTTTATTGATATCTTCAATATAAGCGTTTTACCTTCATTGCTATGCTTTTTAATATACATACTGGACTCATATGTTTTGTTTCAGCAAGTGATATTTATCTTTTCCACGTACATAATAAAATCTTAAACCGTGACGTACAACCCAGGCCCACTTCTTCATACATCTAAACAACAGACATTCCTTTTTAAGCGAAAGTAGAGCCTCACATCAACCTTTCTTGCTGGACATTCTTTCTTAGGTTCAATGTCTCAGCTGGGCTCATTTATTAATAATGCTGTATACTGAACTTCGGTTCCTCTCATGTTACTTGATTTTTGGAGGGAATATTCGATCCTGATTTTCATTTGGTAAGCAATATAAAATATCTATCTACAGCTTTTAAAGATATAAACGGGTAGGTTGGTCCTTAAAATTTGATTTCTGTTATAAGTTATATGTGAACATCGTCCAGTATAATTTTTATATGCAGCATCTATACTTTTAACAATTTAAGCAAAGAGATATATAATTTTCTAAACTAATTAATTCAACACCTTTAAATTGGAGACTTCAATAACTTTGAAGACTTACGTTATATTACTTTTCTACTCCTCAGGTAAAATAATATTTCAGAAACTATTTAGTGCATGAACTGTGGTCAATGTTAATGATATGTATACAACTTTACTTACTTTATATTTTGAAAACACTTTTTGAATATCTTGAGACCCTATCACGGAATGTGTCTTCAAAATTTGGAGACAATAAGTGCAAAAATTATTGTACAAACAGCAATAAATTAATATGAAAAAAATGAATGTAAAAGGTTTTGGAATTGATCCTCCTTTACAATATCAAAGTAAGTAAGTGTAAGTGTAAAATACAATAATTTACAAGTAGGACTACACTTATATCGTATTTTAATTATTATTGTGAACAAGGATGACTAAATTTTTTCAATGTAAAAGATAACTTTACCCCATGAAAGGTAAATGTCAGGAAATCCGTAATTCAGAATGAAATAATTATCTTATTTTTTTATCATACTACCCCATTTTCACCAGACTATCTTCTTAATTACTAATTAGCTACTTAGGAAAAATTTCAACATATAAAGTTTCAATGCTGTGCTTAGATTAATTTTGCTATCGTTAGTGCTGTCAGAAGCCCGATGGATGATATGAAATCAGAATCTCCTGATAATTGAAATATGAGTTTTTAAACATATTAAAATTCTAACTGTGATTTTTTAACTGTTAAAATATATGAAATTACGAGTATGTTTTCAACATAATTTATGTACGGAGATAGTCCTAGGCCAATAGCTCTCTGTACTAGAGGGCTACGGTGATCATGCAAAAAGCAGTTAGTTATAAGAGAAAAAAGTTGATCATAAAATAAGTTCGCTAGACCTATGAAGAACATTTCATTTGAGCAAGAGATATTAGCTTGCTCGGACTACTTGTTGGCAACCGGATTTAAGCGTCGGACGGAATGCTTCTGTGTAGACCAGCCCAGCATGAATCAAACGCACTGACATTCTTTCTATCAAAGTATCCAGCAAGCGAAAGTAGATCCACCCTGATCGTCAACCTTTGTTGCTGGACACACAGTTAATTTTTATTACTCTCTTCCTTTGTCTTAATATTAAACCCACCTTCACCCGTTCACCGAGTTTCGCTTTCATTTCAGAACAACGTCATGAGCAGCTTACAGTGGCGTATCAGCGTTACACGTCAATTTTGTAAGCAATCGCCAATAGCTCTCAATTATATAGGCGTACTTATTTCGTATCTCATTTTTTCGAAGATTTTTGCCTCAAACTAATAAGCTATCTGTATAAAACAGTCCTAGATTAGTTTGTTTTCGTGTTACGTTAAACTAACTAGGTTTTTTTTATTCCGCACTTAAACTGACACATGGTTCCAGTTAAACACAGATATTACAAATTTAATAGGACTACTGCAATTATTAGCCTATTCGCATGTTGTCTTATGCTTCTATTTAAACTATGAGCATTTTAGGTTAGGGCAATATTACATTCCGGTCTGAAATATTCAATATCGAGCTTTCACCAGAAACGCGTCTATCATAGCCCTTTAGCCCTTCCCCTAAATAAAGGAATTTATGTATCTGTGTCACTGTGGACAGTATAGCTCAAAAACTAAGAATTATATCAATGTGTTGTACTATTACATATGCAATGTACACCCAGCTCTAGAAAGGATGAGCTGCCTAAAGTTCTGGATTTAGAGTACTGCGCATGCTAGACACAGAGTACTGCGCATGATAGACTCAGAGCACTGCGCATGCTAGACACAGAGTACCGCGCAGCTACTCTCGTCATCGCCTACCTACGCAGGATAACACATAACTAAACCATTGAAACTGTGGGTATTTTTGGGTATAGTCTTGGGCAAAATAATACACGTAAATGTGCTCTATTAATTTTACTCTAGACTATATCCAAAAAATATGTGAATGAATATAATAGTTGTATTTCAACAATCTTCCCGAACATCTATAGCCTGCCAATTTGGCAAAGAATACCAGTTTACAATATTAGCATAGCACAAATATAATGGTGTTATTTTTTATCACTGAATAAGAAGAGTTCTATCACTATGTGTATTAATACTGTATATTAAGTTCTTTTATATTTATTATTATTTATTCATTTATTTTCCAAATAGTGTAACCCTATTTTACCTTTGTATATTAGGGTTATAGTTATATACATAATGAATTATGTTTTGTACTAACATTTGGAACTGTAGATGTGAATTACAAAATGCTAAGGGAGCAAGTAAAGTATACTACACAATTACATTAACTTTTAACGTAATAACTTACTAAATGAATTAGCTTAATAGACTATAAGATGGCACGAAAAATATACTACATAATATACATTAACATTTAATTTAACAACTCACTTCCTAAATTAATTAACTTAATAAAGTAATCACTTAACTGCTAAATTGTTTATGTTTTAAGATAATTGTAAATACTTGCAAAATATAGAGGTTATAAGGTAGCTAAAATAAATAAGCATAAACTAATAATTATGAATTGGTAGCTTATTGAAGCCCCATGTTTAGGTCTGCTTAACGTCACTGATCCTACTATTATCAGACTCTACTTGACGTACAATAGAGGGTGAATAGTAGTTTAAATGGAACTAGTAATTAATTATAATAACAAGCCTTATTGGGATACAAAATTTCTAGGTTCTCTGCGTGATGGTTCAGCACTTCACTCTTTAGTATTCCTTTTAAGGTATTTCCTTTTCTACTCGCTGTTCATTGTTAATACAGCGCCACACCAACTGTGCCACAGTGTTCCACAAAGCGATTAAAGATTAGCGTTCTCAATTAATGAAGATGTAAGTGATGTACACTTTTTTCTTCTGTAAATCTGTCTTGCATTATTAATTAAATATCATAAATTGAATAAAACATTTTTTTCTTCATTTTACAACAAATATAATTCAATTTATTCTTAGCTTCTGTCCAAATCCTTCAATCAATCTCATTTATTTTTAAAACAATTTAAATTCTGTATTATTCGTATCCGTTTTTAAGTGAAGCTTTCTTTTTTTCCCAGTTCAGGACTTCACGAAACTTGGTATTCGCCACTGTCACTGATTTTCGTGGTAAAAGTAGGAAAGGTCATTATCTCCTCAAGTTTTATAGTCTACCACTCTAAATCCATATTCGTGGGAAGATTTGGCAGTTAAGTATAAAGAATTACATTTAACGCTTTTTGAAGATAAAATAAAAGATTAAAAAAATTCCTTCACCACGATGTTCTACGGTTTTTATAGTCACGGAATCTAATTTGTTTGTTTTGTCATGCTACATTGTAATTTAGCCTATCACAAATATCAGAAATAGCATCCAATGGGCAAGGGTATTTAATTTAGCCTATATGTACATAGATAATATTTATACTTCCAATGCATGGTAAATATTTTATTGATGTGTGTGTGTGTTATAGATTTTATCGATGAATAAATTCACCTCTTTCAACACCTAAATCTTCTTCTTGAAATGTGACACAGGACGTTATAGAAAAAAAACATAGTTTTAGAAAAAAATACAACAAATGGACTGCGTTATGCAAGTTGCTTTGATACACCGAGTACACAATCTTTCTTGAACAACTCTTGAACAATTCTTCCATGAAAGGAGTGAAACTTCCGCGCATTGTGTTTAATCAATGAATTATTTCATATTTAACTAATAGTATAATACAAAGCAATGAAGTATGATTTATAAATGTTTTGATATCTGCAATAGGTTTTCTTTGAAAAAAAGTCTGAGACTTGAAATGAGGTCATAATTTTTTCTACTAAGAGTTAAAGCATCTCGATTTTTAATCATTCTATAAAATTGAGATTTATAATGCTCATAAAAATTAGACCACAATTTATGTGTTTTACTTGCCCCCCAAATATCAAATTAGAGTTTTTATCCACTCATATTCAGCAGTGTAGAGACATAGTATTACATTAAAAGACTACCTTCTCATTTACCCGCAGTTATAGTACTAGGTAGAAAAAGGTTGAATAACAATCCTTACTGTTCCTTATTTCAGAAAAATATTTCCGAATCACATGTCCAATACGAATTTTGAAAAATTTCAAAGATTCTAAAATCAATGGGTCTAAAAGAAAATCGTGCAATAGGCAAAATAAAACTTGATTTCTTTGTAAGAGGGAGCAACCTCAGAATAAAGTGTCAGAATAATGCTGAATTAATTAATCTGAACTATTACAATGTAAGAAATAGTAAGTTTCTTATATAAACATCTAGGTTTCATGTTTCTTTCTTCTTAAAAAAATTCTATTATTACTGTAAACGAATGTAATTCATTGTAATTATTTAAAATTATTCCTATTTTTATTTAATGAATTCGTATCCATTTTTTGTATTGCCCCCACCATAATTATGCATGTGCTCACTCGGGTGGCAAAAGGCAATATGAAAATGTGGAAATTTTTAAAAACAAATCTTTAATGTGTGACATTTTATTGAAGACAATAAACCACCTTTCAACTTTCAGTCTATTGTACCTCCCTGCACATCCTTTGTAATTAGGATGTACCTTACAGTGTCATGTGAAGGTGCCATAGAAATCCACAAATCTTCCCCCACTTCTCCTAGTCTTGTAGGTTCTTTGAAAGTGATTCTCTATTAGACTCGCAGCCGTCCACCTTTTGCGATATGGCTGACAAAGCTATATGAGTCTAAGTAAGATGAGCAGGCTTCTGCGTTTGAAGGTGGTCAAAAGAAGTTATGCCTGAATTTGCCATGTAGATTATTGATTCTTAAATTGCAATCTTTAATAGATGACAAGGGGCAGGATTTAAGAGAGTGGATTTCATGATATAATAAATTAACTCTGGGAAAATGGGAAACCCCGCTTCATGTAAAAGTTCGTCTGTAGTCCACTGTCAGAAGATACCGACTGTTTCCTAAAAAATTGCCTTCATGGTCGCTAAAGAATTTTAATTAGAAACAACCGGTCATGCCAGTTTACAGGGAGCTTCTATATTTTAGGTAATCCAGGATAATACTAGAGGTAATGCAAATTAATTGCAAGCAGTACTGCGTTGCTGTTTCGTTCATACAGGTGGGTAAATAACCTTGGAGGGTGTGGGTTAATTAATTGGCTGCTAGTTTCAGAGTATATTACATTCCCTGACCCGCATCAATTCATGGCGAAAGAAGCTCTGCGCCAGTGGCGTCCTTTTAACAAGAGAAGCCAGGAATAGAGTGGATTTTGTACTTTATTTTACGCTCTCATAGAATACATAATTTAGAATTACGCTTTTGAGGATTAATTACACCTCTTCAGGTTATCTCAGTAAAAAAGAATAGTTTAATTATTATATATGTATATATGTATATATATATAAATTAGTATCCTTCTGCTGTAAACACCAATAACAGTAATAATTCTCTGTATGCAGATGATTTGGCATATGCCGAATGTCTAAAAATCTGGGAACGTCTACCTTCTATTAGCCCTAAGTCTTCACAGCTTCTATGATACCTCTGTATGAAACAACTTAAATATTATTTATGTAGAAGGATGGGTTTAATCGTGGAAGTGATAACTTTCAAACGTCAATACTGTAAGCAAAAAATGAAATCCACATGCACTAAAAGATTGTGAATACAAGACAGTACAGGTAACCTATATGATTATCTGCTGTCTAAAACAGTATTTACCACGAAATGATAACACAACGAAATAGTATGAGATCGGAAACCATAATTATATCTATACTTCCTTTGGGATTTGTGTATTTCCAACATGGTCAGTAAATTATGAGGAATTTTGTAATAAATCATTGCATCATGGGAACTGGACTGCGGGGCATTTGATTAGAAATCGCACAGTTATCTTTCTTCCGTGGATGAAGTCATTGTTCCGGAGGCCAAACACTGTGTCACGTAAAGCGACTTCTACTTTAATTAGAGCTAGGTCCCATCTCTTTCCTTTGCTTTAATTCACTTTCTCTCGAAACGCATTTTTTAGTCCCCTTCTATACTTTTTGTTTTATCTCATAGGTCCACAAGAGACTGTAAATGAATAGTGAGTCTCACAGGATAAGACATGTTTAATATGCATTCAAAAGATTTCAGTTTTACAGGCACTTTCAAACTTTTATACACCATCGCAAACTTTAAAATACAGTTGGGAGATGTACACCTTTAGAAGTTCTTGAAGAGAACACATTCAACTAAAAACTCCTATTTCTTGTAATGAGTAATTTCGTGAAAAAGGGTGAAACGGAAGAGAAAATATAATTTGCTCCAGTCAACAATCTTACTTAGTTTTCTTCTTGACATTATAGGACTTAATTTATTCCAAACATCCTAAAAAAACACATTATCCTGTATTAATTAAGCTGTGTAGGCTTGACAGCAATGAATAGCCTAATGTTCGAATTAACATCCGTGGAGAAAAATAGATTGGTAATTATGAAGCTGCATGGACAAGGGATTCTATTTAACTGAGATCGTGCAGAACAAAGGCAGTGTTGTAGTTTGGCGTCATACGTATATGTACATTGCGGCGCTCAATTTATTAACTGCATGATATGGGACCCATATATTGATGACAGTGCGAGTTAAATGCAGACAGTTTCCTACAGGAGGTTAAAATTTACAACAGAAATAAAATTTGGTATTAATAATAAATATCTATATATAGGCTATTATATATTCTGTATTGTATATTTAACTTATTTATAATTTCTGGAAAGGAATTAATATAACATTTTGGCACGTATATCGCCTGTTTTCTTAGAAATATAAAACTTTCTCTGATTAGCCGAGAGTTCACATCATTAAATAAAGAATCATTTGCGACTGCGATCACTCTTGAAGAGTTCCATATAAAAAAAATATATATATTTACTGCGATATCTGATCTATTTTATTTTTAATTAGTACCTTAGTAGTTTTTCTAGTTTATTAAAACATGGAGAAAACAATTTTGCATTTTACTAATTACTAGCTTAAAAGGCCTGGCGACCCCCAGGTTTTGTATTTTGCTTGAAATTCCAAATTAACTCATAAAGGACTTTCGAATTTCAAACTCTAGGTCATTATATATATATATATATATATATATATAGAGAGAGAGAGTACAAAAGGAGAAAGAAAGATTTATCGCATGAAAACTATTCCTTTAAATAACTCTGGTTATAGCGTTTTATTGCTCATTGGCGATTTATTATTTTGAAAACCTTTGCTTTCATGCATCAAGCCTGTTAGGGATTAAAATAAGAAGAAACAGAAATTCCTGTCACATAACATTTTACTGTCTTTACGGGATATTTTATTTCCTAATCTCATATTCCCATACAACCGGTTCGGGGATGAAGTTAAAAAGAAAATATCATTTTCACACTTTCCTTAAAACTTCAGGGACACAATAATCTATTGCGCACATGGCAATAAAATATTTCATTCTATTTTATCTCTTTTTACATGCTTAGCGCATAAGATAGACATCTCTATTTCACAATTAATCCAAAGCCTACTCTGATGAGTAAAACATCATTTGGAGAGGATTATTTACCGACTTCTGGCATGGCATATTCGTTGGCACAAAGTTTGGCTGAGACAGCTGAATACGGTCTCTTATTCCTTGTCAAAATGTGAAGTGAGAAGACTATGTTGTCCAAGCCCAGAATACAGAAAATTGTGTGATGCATCACGTCAGATTTTTATTTACGAGAATTTATTTCACTTTTATCGATTTACAGGAATGAGTTTTATCTATATCCTCTCTAATTTGATTGATTACATCAAATCCAAGTACCTTGCCAACTTCCCAAGTCACCTAAGTAGACATCAAAACAATAATGTTGTTATAGGGACTCCACAAGCAGTGTGAATTCCATGTGGCGAATTCAATGTAAGATTTTTTTAAATTATATAACTATACAAGGGAAGGGGTGGTTTGTTTGAACGTTAATGCTGCTTTTTTTCCTGGTATGTGTTCACAGTTACGTAAAAATTGGTAAAAGCGTGGAGATTCGCATAGAGAAAAAAGAAACAAAAATACACACATATTACATACATTCATTCACACATAGGCCTACATACATACCCACACTTTCATCTTTTAGTATTAGAAACAAAAGTTATATTTTTAAATTATGTATCTCTACGCATCCTAAAACAACATATACTTTCCAAATCTGCGTTCTACTTATTACTAATGACCTTCGACACTTCAGTCTTGTAGGCCTATGTGTGAATGAATGTATGTAATATGTGTGTATTTTTGTTTGTTTTTTTCTCTATGCGAATCTCCACGCTTTTACCGATTTTTACGTATTTTTAAAATCTCAATGCCTGAAAAAGAAATCTACAGATTGCAGGAAAACTATGTAGAATTGTCATTGTATTATGAATCATCAACTCGTGCAGTCTTTGACATACGTGTGGATACCTTTTGCATGTAATAAGAAATGTATTTTTGTAATAGCTTTTAAAATCGGCTTTCTTATTCCAGCTACTACAAAATATAATTCATTTTGATAAAATAGGCTATAATTCGTTTAATTTTGCAAAGCTTAAAGTTGTACATTAAACACTTTGGTGGATTTCAATTGAATAAAATAGCTGAAATAGGACAAAATACATAACAAAACATAACAAAATATCTAACACAATGACCCCCTACGAAAATTGTCCATACAAGCACAAGAACGTAGAGCTACTCAATAGTAGTTTTCATGATCATATAAATTCTTCAGAATTCCTAATATTTTTCTACTTACTTTCGTCTTATATGAGTTCGTTGGTAATAACAGATGCTTCTTTCTACAAAGATTGCGTCAAAACAGAGCACCAGCGTCCGCCACAACAGGATCAGTGGAAGTGCTATGAAATGAATTCTATACAACATGCTGATATTCAAACTAGTATTTATGTAACAGAGAAATGAATGTGATTATTTGCTGAAATATGTATTATGCGTTATTACGCGAATATATAAGGAGAAATATACTATACCCATGAAACTTCAAAAAGCAAAATTATTTATGTATACAGGCTAATTACACAAATCGAGGAAGAAATATCTATTTATTGATTTACTTGGTACCTTAGCGCAATCTCTGATTGACTGCAACATAATGCTAAATATATGGTTCAGTTTATTATTAATTCGGTGGATAGCTGTCGCCTAATTATAATTTTCAGCAAATTCATTAAACATGACAGACTGTGGTTACTGATCTTTGCAAATTAAAAAAATGTCATCAACCAGTCAACCTACTTGTGTTCATGCATTTTACGAGAATGAGTACCATTTGTAATAATCACAGGAACAGAATTTTCTTAAAATAACTGTCAAAGTGACATGCATCATCCACTAATCACTATATTACTTACTAGCGTCCCTTCTATATTATGTAAACCGGCAGCCCAAATTACGGAATTATCGTATGTTGTGACTGTGCACAGTTATTGGCAGTTATAAGAACAGACATGAACAGAAATGGCGTTGAAATGAGTATTGGATCGGTAGCAACAGATGCTTTGAATTCTTTGTACATAAAATTTAAACAGGTGTGAGACATCGAACATACATGGACCATTGGACTAGTTAGCTGGCAAATAGAATTAAACAATTAATAGCAGAGCCACTATTTGTGGAACAATGTGTAAACTGCGAAGTCATTGAGTGGCGGAAACTCTTATGAAAGACCGCATCACTGAACAGTTAACCTATCAGTGGAGAGAAAGAGATGGTAAAAATCGATATGTATCGCATTAGAACGATTCATTCAGCAACGCGTTTCATTACGGTTGACAGGGTTTATCTGTTACCATGGGACCTTGTGCAACGTCCATCGAATGTTTCATATCTACATTGTAGTAGGCCTGTATGAGTTCGTAGAAATTCGTTAAAAAATTAATGTGCTGATTCAGCAAATTTATTGTGATCTTACTGACATATGCAAACCCGGTGGATGTCTGTTTTGGTAGACAACGTTGAAAATGTTTCAATAGAAAACTGTAAAAAGGGACTATATATAGTTAAATGAGTATTGGAGAGAACTAAACCATTTATTACAAAGAAGACAATAATAAGTATTTCGAACTCATACTTGTGAAAACTTCGAAACCAATAAGTTTCCACCTCTGAATACCGAGTTAAGTTAAATTTGTCTCCTCAGTATTGGAAGCGTCTTCCTTTTTTTCTCAAATCTTACCTTGGTGGACATGGGACTTTACAATTATACACGTGTGACGATTAATTCCAGCGATTGCACAAAATGTTTATTTTAAAATAATTTAATTCATAAAGCGGCATTTCATAATTGCATAGGCCTACAGCGGGAAAGTTTATATTATTTAAGAATATGAACTGTCTTATTGGAGTGGCTTCTATATTTGTATATTTATTTTGTAGGCTATATTAGACCAAGACCTAGAGAGTGAAATAGAAATGTTTTAAATCTTGCTAATGGGCAGTTTCAGTTGGTAGCCTGTAATAAGGAAATCAATTTACTTATTATCCTCACAGTAAGCCGGATGATGAAACAATACAGGACTAAATGGTTACAGCAAAATTATATTAAATAAATATAATTTATGTTAATGAAAAGTACATTAATTATAACTATGGATTAGGCTTACTGTGAAGAAGGAACAGACAAAGATGTCTAAACCATGGAGTGAAGATGAAGATGATGGTGATGATGATGATTCTAATGGTTGAAAGTATTTTATTTTGAATTATTGTTGGCCTTTACCTTAAATAATATATTTTGTTTTATTAATTAATTAATTAATTAATTGTATTTGCTACTAATTAGGATGATGAATAGTAAAGAGAGAGAGGAATATAATGACCATCGGCTGTCGATAACTGTTTAATTAAGTTCACCATTAAGGATTATCTTTATAATTTACCACTCTTTGATAGAATGTTGTTGCACAAGTAAGTTCATTAACTGAACTGATAAAAACAATAATCGTTATAACTATTTTCCCATTAATGAATTACTAATTTAAATTGATATAACCTGACATTACACGTTGGCTATCATCATGTACACTGTATAGGAACATGAGTGGCAATATTATTTCAAACTTATATGCTTCATTAGCCCTGGGGGTATCACAGATCAATTATAAAATGTTGTACAGTAGCTACTAGCAATTAAGCACAAGGGTAGAGTACTCAATAATGAATTCGCCTACGCCACGTTGTTGGAAAATTAAAATTGCAGTAATACTGATGACATTTTGTACATCGATAATACTTTTTCTGAAGAGGGCGAGTCATATTTCGTCAACCGCAATTCCCACTTGATTTCGCATATGCAATTCTAATTTCGTGACTATTAATGTCATATTCTATGATGAAAGATTGTCATGAAGGCAGCGACGATGTTGGAAGTCAGTAGGAGTAGACACATAATCTTCCAAGATATTTTCTAAACCCCCTGGTGTTTTATGACGTCTTCGCGACGACATTGTCTCACGCTGGGCAAAGTGTCGAGTTACAGTGACATTAATGTTATGTTCAAAGTGTATTGCAATAACGAATTCAAAACTGCAAAGCGAAGTACATATTGGGTGTTGGAACTAAAATCTAAACACTGAAGTGGTTTTTGCTAAAGGAGGACGGTGTACGGATATTTAGGCCTAAACGAAAGTATGTTACCTTGTCAACTTGTTATGTAATGGAAAATATATATTATTGCTGTTATTAAATGACAGAATGGTTGTTTATCAGATTGTATGGTGGACATGTCTGTCCGTCCGTGTGTTTGTACGCGCGATAACTCGAATACGCTTTATCGGATGTTCATGAACCTTGGTTTACCCATTTATAACGTCCATGGGAAGAAGCCTATTGATTTTGGAACAAATTGGTTCACCGGTACCGAAGTAACGACTAATTATCGGCCATATGCTTTATAAATGGAAGATAATCACTGTACTACAACAAAGCCGCGTTGCTAACCATAACCACGGCATCCCAGCTCAGTTAAGACGTCATATACACATCATTCATAGCTGGCCGAATGCATGAGTCAGCCATGATATTATGCTGCATGAAAATTGTAGTTTTATACAGAATATATAAATGCGTAATTCGTGTTGAGTTCCTGGCTGTACTATAGTAATATACTAATAACAATGCTAAAGGAGTAGAACTAGAACTAGAGTGAAATAGAATCAGAAGTTACACTTTTGCTACGTTTTAAGCCAGCAGATGTGGAACATTTGGGTTCATTTAGTAATAAAGGCTAAAGGATAGTAGTTATTGTATTTGGTTTGATGATAGTTGCGGTATTATATCAATAGCATAGGCTACGTTTTGAAGTAAAACTTCTTTAGTGGCGGTAGAGGGTAAATCTGGAAAATCAGTCACACTAAAACCGTCACGAAATCAGTCACGAATCGAATCGAATTGAGAATATCTGCAACGTACTTTTGATACGTGGCTCCTTCCTCTTTTATGCCCACTACTATGTAGTAGGCAATGGGTACCTAGGCAAAGCCCATTTGCCCCATGATTTTGAGTATGATTTGGAAGTGGTGTCATAGCTGTAAAGTAGGGGTGGTTAGGAATGTTCGATTCTATTGTTGTAGCCGAAAAGACAGTCTATTGTAATTTTGTATATCCAATTTCTTGCTCTGAAATTTTGTTTTACGCGGTCAGAGGGTCCTTTTATTTAAAAATTTTGAAGTTTGCGGGGGGGGGGTGTTATTGTGCGGGTTGCGGCCCGTCTTTTGCAAGGGAACTATTCCAACATTCGTTGCGAGGCCTTGGAAAACCGCAAAAAACCTTGGCAGAATAGCTTGACTTTAGTGATTTAGCAATAGGACCAGATTTTATTTAGTGTAGGCTTAATGCATGGTGACTTCTAGTCTGGAGATCCATTTCCTGAAATCACACAAAATGCTTATTAATTTCTACTCGGGGAACCAAATTAAAAATTTTCCCCTGCTATTTGGCTCGTGTTCAGAGTATGAAATCAGTCACACTCTTACTTGTTTCGGTGCGGACTGCACAGAAAACAATCAACTCAATGATTAGGAGTACCGGTAATCAAAGGAAATTTTTCAGACCTTACTTCCTCAATGGCAATTGACAATTCCTTAGCAATCTAAAGGTATATTATCTATTTTATGGATCCCGGAGGTTCATTACCGCGCAAATCCAAAATTAAAAAATACAAATTTCCAAAATTTAAAAAAACAAAATTAAAAATTATAACATCCAAAAATCCAAAATTTAATACATAATAAAATAAAAAAATTAAAGTAAAAAATAAAACAAATAAAAAATAAACAATTCAAAGATCGAAAATTGAAAAAATCCAAAATTAAAAATTCAAAGATCCAAAATTAAAAAGTCAAAAATCCAAAATTAAAAAAGTCCAAAAACCCAATATTAAAAGTCCAATAATGCAAAATTGAAAAAATCCAATAATCAAAAATTGAAAAAATAAAAAAATAAAATAAAGTTTTACTTCTGTCGCGTAGCGTTCCACGCACTCTTTTTTTTTTTTTTTTTTTTTTGTAATTTGTTCTGATTTTAAAACATTAAATTCTGAATAAATGTTGAGTAATCTATCGGTCTACATAGGAAAATATTTACCATACGCTGTTGCAGTGTCCCCAGTTAGCCGATGCTTTATCAACTAAGCTAACGAGTTCGAGACCCAGCGCCAGAGGGAATCAAATATCGCAATATGTTATTGATCGATTAGAATAATTGCGATGAGAATATTTTGTATCTGGATTTATTAGTCCAATAGGGACTTCTTCTTATAGGTGCATTTGTAAACCTGTACAATGAACCGGAATGCTGTTACCTGTACGTGTAGTATTTACAATGCGGGAAGCTGCAGATGCTGGATGTAGCTGCAGTGTCACCACATGTTGATAGTAGTAACCGCTCCTCTGCACAACCTGTTTGCTTAGAATCTGTTCCATTTCAGTTGAAACATGACCTAGAAATCTCGCGCAGAATGGGGAGGGATGATTTACTTTGCTATCTGCTGTCCTCGTCACTCCTCAGCCCCCTACACCAATAAAAGCACATGAAAAGCACGTGGTTTAGAAAAATCAATATTCCCTCCCCCAACAGTGAAGCATTTTTCTCCACTGCGCATCCTAACCCGAGTTTCAAGAACGATGGAACGGCTTCTACCTTGTAATATGCTTCATCGATATCCACAACTTCATCCCAAACTATATTAAGCTCTAAGGTCATAAATACTTTTTTAGTACAAGCTCTCTAAAACTGCTGCTTGTCGGACCGGTGACACACCGAAAAATTGCATTTTAGCAGCCTAGGCCGCTATAAACGCAATAATATATTATCATAATCTACTGCTGCCGAGATTTTACTGGCAGCAACTCCAATTCAATGTTTTTTGTCTTGGATTGAAATTTCCTCGGGATTATCATTCATATTTTCACAAACTTTTCATAAATATTAGTTCGTATGCATTATTGTTTACAGAAATCGATTATATAATGCACCTATACCGCATTTCGTACTGCTTCATTGTTGTTCTGCGATTCAGGTGACTGTGGGAATATGACGGTAACAAGTGGCTGACTGCCTTTCATTATAATTAATTATACGGTAATTTTGTTTCATTTCTGATAATTTAAAGAGCTTTTACTAAAACACCAACATCTATTTCTTTACCTGTCATATTCGACTTGAAGTAAATTGCTGCATTCAGTTTTCAAATTCTCATTCAGAACCATATTATTTCCTATAAAAAGTATGTCTATTGATACTTGGGTAGATTATAATTACCCTTTAGGGAAAGTGTACAAAAACATTTTCAAATAAAAGTGTTAGCTGTTAACATATTCAGTTTTTTCACATTATATTTGTTGTAGTCAAGTATTATTGTAGAACTGGTTATAAAACAATAGGCTAAATTGGTAATTCAAGGGACTGATTGGTGAAGCAGAAATGTAACCATATTTCCCTGATTGTAATGAAGATAAAATAAACCTACTTAATAATAATATTAAGTTTTTGTTCAACAGTTACACAAAATACTTACGTAATTTTTTAGGTAATCTGGAAGGATGAAACTTTCTTCATGCAATTTGGTAGTAAAAGTATCACATCCGCTAAAAACACTTAGGCCTAACCAAAAGGACAAAATGTGGTTTTTATACGAGTTTTCGTTTCTGGGGTATGCTGTTCACAAACACATACAATGTTTCTATTTGTATTTTTGGATGCAGGGGATTTCAAAACATGTATTAGGCCTAATGCTGCAAACTATATTTCTAATATCAGGATCAAATATAGTACTTTTTATAATTATAGAACCTTTGGTATCATCTATGAGATAGGACTGAGTAAATAAAAATTACCCGTTTCTCATAAAAACTCTACCTTCTCTTTATTATATCTTTTGAATTTCTTTGCATGGGTCAGGCTATCAGAAGAAGAAAAGCAAAATAAAATAGTGGGGCAAGCATTGTAAATGTTCTTTTCAAAGTTTGGTGACTTATGAGTAATATACTTTTTAAAATATGCTGCCTCTCTCTCTCTCTTGTTATTATTATCAGGACATAGCTCAACATCCTGCTTGCTTAGAGCATTTATGCAGATTGTTGTAGTTGGAATTAAACTCCTCCCTGTATAATAAAGTTACATCAGGCAGGGTCCGCATTTTTTGCTATCTGCAGTGCCAATTCAGCAGAAAGGCAGCGGGGAACACACTCCGATACATAGCATTATGGTTATGAATGGTATATCAATTCCATTATCTCCACAGCTCTAGTTTTCATTTTTGACCAACCGCAGATAATAGATATACACAAAAAATCGTGTTATTGAACATTGGACGCTTGAATCCGAAACCAGAAGTTAATTGGAAACGGTGTGAAAAGGGCTCCGTGTATACGCAGGGGGATTTAATGCATTTATATGTGATTGAGGAGGATATTTTTGGCGAGAAAATAGCCGACTCGGTAATTGCTTTGCTGTGAACTCAAATTTTATTTATAATTTACCCATTTGACAACTAAAATTAATTTTTATTTTTAATCATGACATACCATGTTAATCTCCTATTCTATTAGGCTGCAAACAATTATTAACTTACTAGACAGAAGAACAGACTGTAGGCTAGAAATTTAATTGTATGATAATATTCTAAGGCCAGTTATTGTTCGTTTTAACAGAGGCCTAGTTGATAATGACTTAATTTATTAATTTACAATTGCGATGTGAATTTTGTTTGAACATTCTACATGAAACAACAAATCTAATATCTTTTTTGTTAAATTTGATAATCAGAATTTTCTCTAATGCTTAATTCCAATTTCAAGTTCAAGTCCTGTAATACTTAACAGCTTGATTTTGAGGCAGGTTGAATATTTCACAATAATCAGCATAGTCATAACTTTTGTTATTCGTTTAAGAAATGTTAAAAATTGTCCACCTACGTAAACAAGGTTAAAAATATATATATACAAATAATAGCAAAAACTGGCTTAATATCGAAGTGTAAGCGCGAAACGATATTGCGCGTCAAACTTCCAGTGCATAAAAACTTGAATGGCCTGTTCTGTAATTTTCAATTTCCATGTTATTTTGCACATTCAAAATCTGTCTTTTCCCACAAAAATGAATTCTTTCACATAGGATTACTAATTACTAACTGGATTTTCTGTAGACTAGACGCTTGGTTCATTTCTAAAGAATTGTTTTGGATAATAATATGTAAGTCTTTTTTAACTTTTAATGCTCTGGGTAAAACTTTTTAAAACAAGATATATTAACAACATATTATCTTAAAATCTAACAATAAATTCGTAAGTCAAGCATTAAAGAACATCACTTAAAAACCTGTTCCTCTCTATAGGAGAAGATAGATGTCAATAATGATTGAAGTAATTAATATTTTAAAACAAATTGAGATATTAAAATCAATTTTTAAATTTTTAATTTTGGTTTATATTTTATTTAAGTGTGCTAAATTTCAAGTTTCTAGACACGTAATTAAGAGAATCCTTCTCAACTCTTCGGTCTTCCCTTAAGGGTGAATTGTGGTAATATTCGTAATAAATATGTCTCTTAACATTTTCTGAATTTTTAAAAATACTCAAACATTGCGGACAAGGATGAAGAGTAAGGTAAAATAACATGGTGGTCACTGGATTTAGCAATCCCGAACAAAACATCCCTAGTGTGATCTTATTGTAAACAGTCGATAGGTACAATACATATGATCTCCATCTCAACGAAGAATGGAATTAGTAACGATTTTTTCCTTCAGATTTAACTCGCTTAATCATTTGTAACTCACTTAATAACTTAATAAAATAATTTGTAATTTCTCCTAAAGTTTATGAACTATAACTTACAATTTTTTTCCAATTCTAATGTAAATGTAGATTTTCCAGTTCCTTTCATATAGTAGCAATAAAATTAATTCTAGGATCGAAAACACGAAGTTCCTTGCCGGAGTTACATTTTTGACTGGATCGACCACCGATACTACACGGGTGCCAAACTACATAAATTTTGTCAGAAATTTTCTATTTATCAGTGATTGCTTTCATTGTGTAAAGGCATGTTCGCTTTTTACATTTGTCTGTATTTTCACAATTACAGTATTGTTTGTTCTATCCTTCTTAGGCTAGGAAAACTTTCAATAGACTTTAATTATTGTAACCTGGAATGGTTTACATGCAAGCAAAACTTTTACTGAGAAATCTGAAAAGTTTGATTGAGCGTGGAAACGTAGCTATTCATTGAAAACGAAACAGTACTAAGAGAAGATGAGGTGGACGGCCCATTTGGTTAGCTCCTGGGAAATTCCAGCTACCTGGAATGATATAGTAGAAACCGAGAAACTATTGAAGTCGCAGATTACATGTCGATCGAAGCATCTCATTTTGCGGGTTTGCCACAACGGACCAGCTATACCGTACAATTGTTTGGAGTTGGAGTACGGATGTCTGGAATTAGAAGAACACTACTGAATGCTTGCTTCAACTGCAATGATGTTCCTTGAGTTTCAAGTATTCATTTCCAAGCACCGTAGTTTTGGAATTCCAGTTATATGTATATATTTACTTCATAAACAAAGAATCAAAGTAATATAGACAATATAGTACAGAATATCCAACAGACACTTTTCATTGTTGAATGTTAAATTTATTAAAAACATCTAAAATAAAATAAAAAATATTATTGCCTTTTTGATGCTATTAAATTATGAGCTAAAACTGTTCATTTATTTTTAAAATTATGATGCCCTACATTCAGTATACAGTCTTTCATAAGTAGCCGATCGCTAAAAAAAACTCACCATTTTTTACGACTTTTGGATGTGTTCTACGGGTCGGAAGTGATTGTGGCTGTTGCAGTTGCGGCTAGTGTAGTTTTCGCTGCCGAAATCCAACTAACATGTATAGCGTCAATTTTTTTAAATGTTCAAGTCACTGTTGCTATGATATTGACCGTAAATTTCAAGAAACCTGTACCGTCGAAGAGAAGTATAATGTCTCTCCGTTCTTCAATATCTAGGGAAATATTTTAAATAGTTTTAATTTCTTGGCCGCAACGATCGCCTGACTCAGATCACCTTGATTTCTTAAGGACCGTGTGGAGTTAAGCCTCGCGTCATCCAAGAATTGATGTACGCGTTACAGATGGTTACTTCTGAAATTCTTTAAGGAGTGCATGAAGAGATGAATGCACGAAGTTTCATTTGTGCAGCCTTCATATCGGCAAACGCTTAACGAAATCTTGTACGCGGTACCGGGAAAGCTTCTTATGGCACAGCCAATAATCGTTAAATTTGGCAATTTTTGTATATTTACTTATGAAACACCTTGTATTGTTACTTTTGTTAGTTGAAGTATGTTCTTAGTGCACGAGTTAATTCATGCTGCCTTCTGAACCCTAGCATCGCATTCAAACTTGGCTGTGAACGTCACAATAAAATCATCAGTATTTGTCCTTCGGGAGGGACATTAAGGAGTGAGTCCCAAGATTAAGATTTCAAGTCAAAATAAAGCCTTTTTCTCCAGTAACAACTTCCTTTACTGTTTAACTCACTTAAATACAGGCTTGTCTCTTAGCTCACGGATCTTATTGTGCGAAATAAGTGCACGGTAACTAAATTCTTAATGATAAACTAGTTCAGAAAGTTTTAAAAGTTACGTTGCTTCGGGTGTACTGTAGCTACGTCGCCAAGGGCGTGAGCAGTGTTCCGCAACCTTTTTCTATTCGCGGCATGAAACTAATATTTCGTTTATTTTATGGTTTCTAATTATGTTTGCTATGTATTTATATATAATTATGGTTTTTACAGTGTGTTATCTTATGTATGATCAGATGGATGCTATACATGCATATCTGATCCTCATTGGCGGATTAAAAAATTAAGCTATTCTATTCCCCAAAAGAAGATCAATAATGCTAATAAACTAGTGGCAACAAAAATAACAAGAATAATATAATGCGGTACTTTCTAGAAATGACAACAAAAAATAAAATTTTGAGTATTGTTTTATTCTGGAAATAACATATTTTCAGGAGCAATAATATTTTAACAAGATTAACATGACGTTTATTCTCTTTCATCGCTACATAAGTGAATATTCCATCATAATTGCTGGTTGGGTTTTAAAATACTGGGCTTAAATTAACTTTAACCGACGAAAGAGGGAATCAGTGAAGAATGTCTTTGTATTTTTTCAGATTCTTTTGTTAACACTGCAACATATATTATTTTGTGGGCGAAGAAATTTGTTATTTAGTATCGATTGGCTGTAGTACGGAAATTATCATTCTATCGGATCCAGCTTCATCAAATAATAGGCAATCACACAACCCCGCTATGGAATTTTGCGTGGGTTGTGGTCAGGTTCCAATTTCACCATTCATCCACAGAAAATACAGGATGATTGTAAATAGCCCTACCCCAAATATCGATGTTTTTGCTGGATGCAAACACTTGACAACTTCAGAGCTCGTTTGTTTGTAAGTACGTAATTGTATTTACAATATTGAATTTCATTTCGATAGTGGGATATATGAATTAATGTATGAAGTAAAAAAACCGTATATAAACCACTATCAAAAGTGATAGTGGCATATAAGCGGATTTTCAATTCATACATTATTTTACGTAATTATGATTCGTCCACCGCCGTGGCGTAGGGGATGCAGTCGCTCCCCTCACCCAACGGGCCCGCGTTCGATTTCTGGTCAGGACAAGTTTCTTAAAGGTGGACGTTTCAATATTTTTCGTGTCTTGTAAGATGAATGTCGGGAAATCATTTGGCCATCATTATTATCTTCATCTCATAAGCGTCTTGTTCGGTATAGGCTTACATGCGACTGCTGTGTCTCGTTCTATGTGGGAAGAAGAATTTTTTTCTCATTATCTAATTACTTCCTAATATTCAGTAATTTATTGTGTTACCTGCTTGATATAGGAATGACATATAGTCCTGCATATACATAGTAATATTCCCTGTGTGTATTAAGCTGGGTCTCCACTGATTAACATGTTACACCAACATGTTGCAATCTACAAATTTTTATTATCAACAAGTTGAAGTACACATGTAAATGGTTTGCCAACTAACAGGCTATCTCCACTCTAATGTTATACATGTTATATAGTATTCCTTACCTGGGGATATAAAAGCCTGTAGAACACTCAGGATGTTTAAGACCAAGTTAGTTGACCACATGGCCACCAGCCGCTAATATTCATGTCTTATATTGATTTCATGTTCAAAATTATTTATCTTCTTGTATTTTTTTCAGTTATTTCTCGTTCTCATTTCTCATTCCTCTTACCTATCATATTGAATTTCGTTATTATAGTTTAATTTAGTTTTACTTATGGTTTCAGTGAATACACTTTCATTAATCTAATTTATATTTATATACAATCATTTGTTTCGATAATTATTCTTAAATTAAATTAAATTTATCCCCTTCTGGTTAGTGGAAGAGAAGGTCTTAAGGCTTTAACTACACCAGAGGGAAATATAAAAATATTTAGTTTAAAAAAAATTAATATTCTATTTAGCCCTTTAGAAAAAAAGTATTAAGCTTCCTAATTTTCAAAACTCACTCTTCAGTGAAGCAGACCAGTTTTGATTTATTTGTATTTATTATTTTTAAATTTCTTTCAAGTTGAGTTCGTTTGTTTCTTCCCCAGGAAATCAAAACTTCAGTAAAAAAATAACAACAAATTCTAACCTTTAGAACTATTTTGTATGAATGCCAGGTCAATCAGTGCAAACGAGAACAAAGCATAATACTGATGAAACGAAATTAAACATTATAAAAAAATAACAGGGTAGAAAGCTCATTTATTGCATTCTTTCTATAACGGGATTAATGCAAGCAGTCTGAAATACGCAACATTGATTTTCTTTGCTATAGCGCTGGTAAGCAATTCGAAGTAACTGAGGCAGATAATTGTTATTGCCTTTTCCACATAGGCTAGTAAATTCAGCGAATTGCTTCCGTGACGATAATAGGCAACTGAATTCAATTAGTGTAATACTGTTCTCGTTCAATTAGAGAGCTTGAAAGTATGACTAGGTAAGCGAACACTGATATTGTCTGTGTTGTATATGCTTTAGCAGAGTATGCGTTGAAATTGTATTTCACAGTCTGAAGCTCAAAGTCAATGAAGAACCACGAAGACGAATAAAGGCATATCGCTTTGTCATAAAAAGAGTGGCATTAATATAGGATGTAAAGTAAAGTAAAGTCCCTATATAGGCCATGGAGGCCCAGAGGGTTTCAGGAGGTTGAGGCTCCCAAATTTTAGACATTCGGACGTGAAGGTGGTAAGGTTGTCAGTCCTACGCATCGGCCGCCTTTACCCCCGGGATTGCTCCTAGTACTCATTTCTATTGACCCCAGGGCCATAGAGCCTCCAGAAGGATTAGGCCAATTGAACAATTCCAACGACCTCATCGGAGATCGAACCCGCGACCTTCCGGTTTGTTGCGCAACGCCTCAACCATTACGCTACAGAGAATATAGGATGTAGGATAATTTTTATAACCAAATCTACTTTTCATTTCTTAATATTTGTAAATATTTTATTTCGATTTGTTTTTAATGTGATGTAAAGAGGATTCATTAAACTTAGCCCTACACTACTGAACTGTATTAATGATTAAAAGACAAAGGAAATTAACATAATCGTACATTATGAGAGTGAACTGACTTTATTTTACAAATCTGAATTCCGTAATAATAACAACTGCCTGATGGAAAGCCACGAGGAATGTTTCCTGTAAACATTGACGACCAAGTAGATCTTCACAATTTTAACGCATAATACAACATAACATTGCTTTAAGCAGCAAACAAAAAAGCTGCCTTTAAAATTCTTAGAATAGTCTAGAAATTAAGTAGGCCTACACATGGGACCATTAAATTTAATTTATTATGACTATTATTTAGGACAATCTCAGAATTATGTACTTTGTATAATTATTTTTTATTCATTCTTGTGTCCGACTTTAGAGCTGTGTAACAAATAGTTGAATAAAAACACTTTCTTCAATGCACTTTATTTACCTTAGTAAACTTCTGGACGGCCGTTTCGCAGGTGGTGTTCCTGCATCATCAGCAGAGTGTCAGTTGGCACTCTGCATCATCAGCAGAGTGCCAGAGTTGCCAGAGTCACTCTCTGCTGATGATGCAGGAACACCACCTGCGAAACGGCCGTCCAGAAGTTTACTAAGGTAAATAAAGTGCGTTGAAGAAAGTGTTTTTATTCAACTATTATTTTTTAATTGTTACAATTAAGAATGTTTTGCATTAGTGCGTAAAATCTGGTATTGAACGTAGAAGTATAATAAAATACGGAAAATATCTTAAAACAGTTCAGACATCACAACTTCCAAGGATATCACAAAATTTTAACGGTAAATTGGGGAACAATAAATAGGTTTAGGATATCGTGCATTGAGCCTAATTAAGGTTTCTCTCAATCTCCAGGATTAATTTCAGTAAGCTTATCTCTTGAACATTTTTAAAAACTCAAACCTCTTTTCTGACAATTCGAGTTATTTTTCTTTACAAAAACAGAAAATGTTACATTCGCACGATTTTCACAGTTAAATGTATCGTGAGGGGAAATATCATCCGTTAGAATGGATTTATTATACAGCTTGTTTTATTTACGAGATACTGTGAGATGGTTTAATTTCATTAGCTAGGTGTTGGAACTTTCTGCATTTTGCTCTTGGGGCCGATTAAGAAGTTTTGCTACATGTAAATATCAGAATTCCTGCAGTTTGCCTCAGTTTATGGGAAATTCTATTTTGTGATGTACCTAGTTATAGGCCTACATTATTAATTTTATTATTACTATTGTGATTTAAGTTCTGAAATAAACCGACTGAAAGAATTAATGTTTCTCCAGTCTTCAACGGGAATCCATTGTCTTTTAATCCTTTCAGAGCTGAATTTTGTTACATATATAAGCAATCATCCAATAAAACAATTAGTGAGCTCTCAGTTTGAAATCAATGGAGAAAATTTCAGTAGAATAAGTAGCCTTCATAAATAATATAGTAATACGTGGATAGCAATTCTCACATTTTACAGAAAGCATTCCTCTATTAGTCTTATTTCTTAGCTTTAAACAATTGTTCAAAGTGACGCATTTATACGTCAGTAGCATTGAAAAAATTAACCCTACGAACTAAAATGGTAATAATAATAATAATAATAATAATTATAATGTTGATAATAATAACATAATAATATTAGCATAATAATAATAATTATAATTACTTTCTTACTTATTCAAAGGCAATAAACAATTCCTAAACAAGCTAAAGGAATATTATCTATTTTATGGAATCTGGAGGTTCATTGCCGCGCTTAAGTGATTTCGCTACTCAATCCCATTCTCTGCTGACTCCACCTGACCAGCCGTCGCAAATCCTACTTCCCTTAAATCTATTCTAATGTTGTCCATCCACTACTTTGGGTCTTCCAAGTGGTCTTTTTCCTTCGAAAATGCCAGCCACTATTTTTAAATATGTCTTTCCACCCCAATGCGCGCAACGTGTCCAGCTCATTTCATCCTCCGTGATTGAATGACCCTTGTTATATTCAGTAGTGTTTGTTTCTTTGCAATTCAGAAACTTTTATCTTCTTGTCTTCTGTTCAGGAATATAAAAATAAAAATGTATTGTATTATATGGGTGAAGTGAAGAACATAATCTGAGAGTGTTCAAAAAAAGGGTGCCGAGGGAAATATTAGAATCTAAGAGAGATTAAAATGGTGACTGGAGAAAACTGCATAATGATGAGCTTCATAAAACCTGTAATAACCGAATATAATAAGAGTAATTAAATCTTGGAGGATGAAAGGGCCTGGACATGCTGCGGTCGTGCGGGAGGAAAGACATATCTAAAAAATATTGACAGGGAGAGCCGAAGGGAAAATACCACTTAGAAGACCTAGACGTAGGTGGGAGGACAATATTAGGATAGATTTAAGAGAGGACAATATTAGGATAGATTTAAGAGAGGACAATAAGATATTATAATATTTAAAAGGAGTAGGATATCCAAGTGGTGGTTGGATGAAGTTAGCACAGAATATGGTTGAATGGCGGGCTCATGTATGATTGGCAATGAACCTTCGGGTTCCGTAAAATAGAAAATATTCCTTTAGCTTGCTTGAGAATTGTCTACCGGCATTGAGTAACTACATAAGTACTATATTCGTTGAAACATCTTATGAAGCTTGATATTATGCAGTTTTCTGCAGTCCCGTTTTCTTATCTCTTAGGCTACGTCAGAATATTTTCCTAAGGTCCCTGTTTTTGATCACTCTCAGAGTGTGTTTTTCCCGAAGTGTAAGGGACTAATCTCACTTTCATAATATCAACAGAATAATAATAATAATAATAATAATAATAAAAATTATAATAATAATAATAATAATAATAATAATAATAATAATAATAATAATAATTATGATGATGATAATAATAATAATAATAATAATAATAATAATAATAATAATAATAATAATAATAATAATAATAATAATAAAGTTGCTTTCTAAGGTTCAAATATAGTACCACCATTCATGGGGAGTAGATGTTCCTAAACATATATACTGAAAATAGTTGTGAGCTTAGATTCCACCATGTATGGAAAAGATCAGCTTACTGTAATGTAAAATAGTTTTTGTTTATATACAAGTAGTAACGTTAGTTTTCTTTCAATCTCGATACGTATTTCATGCTTCCACACACGACTGCTTCTATTTTTATATGCTAATCTTTTTAATTTTTAACACATATTTTCAGTAAAAGGGGATCGGGAAAATAGAATAAGAAAATACGATCAAATTACGAAAGCAGCAATATAGTATCACTGTTTTGAAATTAAATGAAAATAATACAGTACACTTACCTTTGAAAAACTCAATAATTATACACTTAAACGAAAATACGATCGCGATTTGCGATCTTCAGCGAATCCTTAATTTTATGTTTTTTTCTTAGATTAAGCTCGGATAATACGGAACCTCGGTTAATCGAAGCTCGTTAATCGAGACTCTACGGTATGTAAAAAGAAAACCTTTATCTATAATTAGTCATTGTCGTTGGTACTTATATATGGTATAAATAATATGAAATATATAATATAAATATGTTCATTCAGAATCAGCAATAGAGAAAGACTTCGTTATAAAAAAATTGTTGTGCAGAAGTTTTCTCATTCTTTTGAACTGGTGTTATAGACTAATTATTCTTCCCCAAGTTAATGTAGGCCTATAGCCTCTTTGCAAGTGAGTAAGTGAAAATCCTTTCTAATTGCACTGGCTCAAAGCAAGTTCGACACCCCCATAAATTAGTTGTTCCATTACTTTTTCTCTGCCACTTTAAGAGGGTCATAGATGAATCCGTAATGGAGGCGCTCGAGAAAGTTCATTAAAACTTCAATATTTCCCTGCCGTAAAAATTATCTACTTCCATCAGTTATTGGGCCACAAGAAATATGCGTTCAACCGGTTGGTCGATTTAATAATTAACCAATGCCAGACCTCATTATTAGCAACTACAAGGTGAGAAGAAGAAAAGGTACTTTGTTTCATAATAATGTTAAGTGCTTATAATTATTGTATTGTATTGCCTTTACTGGTAGAAGTGTATATTCAAATTATTCAAAATGACGCATTAACGCTTATATCCCAATGAAGGATGCACATTATAACAATATATTATACTTTTTTAGCGGTTCAGGAATAGAATCCTTGTAGGTATGTCCTTTTCGTCTATTGAACTACCCAGAACTTACCCAAAATGCAATACCACTCTAGAAGATGACGTCGAAAGCACACGTTTAAACCTTGTCATGTGTTGATGAATTTTACGGTTGTTCTCTGAGGGCATTGGATGAAAGGTAACAGCCCTTAATAAAGTAATAGGATATTTTTCAAGTTATGGTTACAATTATTTTTATAACCATGAAAAGTAATATTGCAATCGTCAATTTATCTCCGAGTTGTGGAAAATCATTTAATTATAGCCTACTTATAGTGATCCAACAATATAAGGCATAGAAGGAGTATTAAGAATTATCAAGAAACTAGGACAGTTAATATACTAAATATTTGCTTATGTAAATTTATGATATGATTTAAAAATAATACAGGTTATTAAACTAACTGGCGCTTTGAGATGTTCATTTTCCAGGAATACAAAAATGTCAAGGGTCCAAGAAATTGGTTGCTTGCTTTGACGAAGTTAGGTAATGCTGCAACAACTTGCACAGATCTAGTAACAAACAAGATGCTGACTGGCTTGTTTAATTACCATACCATAGTGAGAGGAGTCTGGTTGGACATCATTTGAACAATTTTCCGGACTTGTAGGCCGTGACCCAGTGGAGTTGAACATTCCCAAAATTTCGCTGGTAACTGCCGACTGCTGTAGTCAAAGGACCACTGAGGATGCCGGACTCATACTGGCGAAACGTTGGGATCCCACTGGACCACGGTCTATAAGCCAGAAAAAAAAATCGAATTGTTCTAACGCCGGCAATGAAAGTGTAAGATGTTATATTGGTTAGGTCTGTTTTGTATCGGCCTGGAAGGAAGGAGGAACAGAAGGGATAGGCGGATTAAAAGGTACCTACTGAAATTAAACTACTCTGACACTGGGACTTGAACCCAGGACCTTTGGCTATCCGTGCCAATGCTCTTACCAACTCAGTTACGCCAGAGTTCAATTCACAGCACCAGGTAGAATCAGTCATAGGAGTCATAGGAGAGAGGTTCATCTGGCGCTGTGAATTGAACTCTGGCGTAGCTCAGTTGATAAGAGCATTAGCACGGGGTTCAAGTCCCAGTGTCAGAGGAATTTTTCTCCTATGATATAATCATGAAATATCCAACAGAGACAATGATCTGTGGTACATGAATCCATATAAATATGAAAGAGTTAGGGTATGGCAGCCTTAACGTAAGTTATTCTTGTTAACTAACTTCTTCACACAACGTTCGAAGGTTCTGACTTGTATTTTTGTGTTAGATCCTCACACAGATTAACTGTTAATAATAGTGTTTGATAAAAAAAAAGAGAGGAGCCTAAACTGACACTTTGGCATGATGGCAGCTCTATTCCGAATTTCAGATCCAAATGTAACATTTCTTCAGATATTGGTGGAAGAAATAAAAAATATTTAGTAACACATAACTGTTGCTGTTGAAAGTACTATTGGATTCGCGTTTTTAAATGAATGATGAGCATTAATTATTAAATAATTATGTTGGTTTTGTTACGACTGCCAGGTATTGAATAAACAAAACTCAACAGAGCAATTTTAATATAAATTTATGAGTTATTAAAGCATACCACGAAATATGCGATGATATAAAATAATGAAACAACACAGCTCACAGTAGACGCATATTCATTTACATTAGTGATATATATCACAGAGAGAACGACAGTTGTGATGCATTAAAATATGATTTTTACCTATTACATGAACAAATGAAACCACTAAAAGGACATAATACATACACTCTATGTAATATCAACATCATTTGCATGACCTGTTATATTGGATTGAACTGTTAAGACTTTTAAATATTAATTTATTAATTTGTTTTGATATATAAATGCATTTTATATTCTGATATCAAATATTTCAATCACTATCATATTATGCAACTTTTATACAACTTTTTAATAGATCCATCTGAAGATATAAACCCAAATGTAATTATCTAATGAACTGCTGAACTCAGTTCACTGAATCTTAAACTTTTCTCATAGGTTTTGCTGATAGGATTTTAATATTCTGCGTATTACCAATGGGATCTTGTTTGTGTGAGGTAACTGATATTTCAGAATGACTAAATTAACCGGAATATATAGAAATCACAAACTATTTGTAAGGGAATTTGCATTTTTTATACATTACAAATTATTTCCATATTCTTATACTGCAAAGTATCAGATCACGGTCCATTTGTTCTTCGATAATTTCGGCCACTGACCTTATCTTCTATCATTAATTATATTTAGTTCCCTAAATGCTTAGGCTTATTCATATTTCATAGCCTCACGTTTCCCTGTAGGCCTACTAGATCTTCATCAGCATATCCTTATTTAATCCTTAGAGATTTTCTTTCTGGTATATTCATCCCTCTAATAATTCCCATTCTTTAGTCACAAAATCAAATTATATGAAGTATTCTGTACACTGCATAGGTTATTGCTTAGAATGAGAGAAAAAAGTAGTATCAGTAGTCGAATTGCATTGGATATTGTTTGTATTGTGGTCACAAAAAAAGAAATAAAATTAATCTGTATAGAAGTATGTATGGCTCCTTCCAATACTGTGCTTGACATAAGTTTAGAAAATACTAGTCTACTCTTAAGAAAAAACTCAGATTCATATGCATGTTAAAAATTAAACTATCTTTCCTCTTGTTAAGAATGTTTCATGAATTGACAGTGGCTGCTTTTACGATACTTGAAGTAGCATCTGCTTCACTTGTTTACGAACTCCGTAACTAGAGTAGGATTACCCCCACAACGTCTCTGGGTTTTTACGTATATACCTTAGGAGCGAGTCTCACCGCTCGTAGAGTTCCTGGCTAGGGGAGGTAGCTGCACCCTGATTGGATCAGCTCTCCTATCCCACTCCACGTGTTGTCTGTCTCTCTCGCAGCGGATTATCCCTCCACTCAACTATTATAGTATTCTCTACGACTGGCGACACGCTGCAAGATGTTCACTCTCTGCCCAGCGGTAGCTTACTGATCTTACGCGCACCGAATTCGCGCATCTTGGTAACGAGACGTAACGAGAAGCTCGCTGGCTGGGTTTGTCTTCAAGGCCAGAGACTTTGTGGGAATAATCCAACTCTACCTGTATGATTTTGCTATGGAAGTATATACTCTATGCCCTAACTGTTTTCCAATCGACATGATGTCCGAGGACGGTATATGATGGACAATTTATTTTCCTCCTCATTGGTTATTCTGAAGAGACACTAATTCTTTGAAATGTGGTTTAACTTCAGTAGACACCTTTTATTGTCATTCTATTGTGCCTTATCAATGTTTTCGCCTTCCTTCCTCATTTTATCATAGTGTCTTCCAACGAAACTAAATTATACGGCGCAACATTCATTATTCTTGATTCATAATAATATGAAATAACATAATGAACTGTTTCGAGATTGGTTTAAAAATTTTACTCATTATTAATTAATTTACTGTATAAGGAAGTGAAGAGCTAGTTACAAGCTTTGGCTCATCTTGCTCCGATATGTTACTGCATATTACTGGGAGTCAGGAATAATTTTAATACATTGAATAATTTTTAATCATTGGCCTTCTGTTAGATCCAAAATATATTTTAGACTGATTGATAGAGCCAACCCAATTTCTTCTGGTTACTGTGAAGGCATTCGTAATGATCTCCCATTTGCTCTGAAATATGCTAGATATCCAACCAACATCCAACAAAAGCGATTTGAACTTCCTGTAATTCACCTTGACTTTTATAGATATGTTGCCACTATTAAACTCCCAACTATCGTAATTAGCACAGACTACTAGGGTACACCTACGTACTAAAATACGACAATTCTATATAAATTATATTATTGTATCCAACCTATCTACGCAAATTTATGAGACCAGATATCGGAATTCAGAACTTATGTCCAGTCAATGTAAAATATATTTACAAATATATGAACCGTATTGGGAAGTACGGGGACGAATAACTTTTTTCAAGAATAATAATACTGTAATCATAATAATAAAATTAATAATACAGTAATTAAAATAATAACAACAATAATAAATTAATTAATTATCCTACAGTTTGAAAGACGGTATCCCTAATGACCTTTTCTGTATCTTACGTAGTTTAACTTAAAGCAAGCCTGTCAAAAGTCCAACATTTCATATCATATCAATAATAATATTAATAATACCAGTAATTAAAATAATAACAACAATAATAAATTAATTAATTATCCTACTGTTTGAAAGACGGTATCCCAAATTACCTTTTCTGTAACTTATGTAGTTTAACTTAAAGTAAGCCCGTCAAAAGCCCAACATTTCATATCATAATTAAACATCAACAAATAGGCTGTTGTACATTAAATGTTTTAAGTTTGCTCCGCAAACACGGAAGTGAGTACGTTGTTGACATGAACATGTCCGTGTACGCAGCTTGTAGTGGATGTATGTTTAGTTTTTGAACCTCTTGCTTGTAATAACCTCGCTGCTAGTTAGTTTGACTGTTAAACATGACCCATAATTTTAATGACCATCAATTAATGAATGCAAACTATTCAATGGTAACTCTGGCTTAGCTCATTTGGTAGAGCAGTTGCACGGATAGCCAAAGGTCCTGGGTTCAAATCCCAGTGTCAGAGGAATTTTTCTCCTGTAATATTCTCATGTAATGTCTAGAGACCGGATTTTAAAGGGAAAATTTTCACCCAAAAAAGGACGAAAAAAGGGAAAATTATTGCCAAAACAAGATGGGGAAAAAAGGGAAAATTATTGCCAAAAAAAGGTAGGATAAAAGGGATATAAAAGTAAGATAGCGTAAAAATTCAGCAGAGAGATACATGTTTGTTTTATTTAAAGCCTTTGCTTGCTCTACAGCTGCTGATTCTGTAACATCTAATACTGAAGAAATTTTTTGATCTTGTTGAAATTCTCACAGAGGAAAATAGCACACGAAATCCACGTTCCCCACCTTGTTATAATGGGGAACTTAGGCAATGGCAAGCCTGTGATTTCCCTGTAACGCTCTATTCTGCTGGGAGGAATTATTTTTTCAATGGTGAATGTGTGAAAACAATTTTTAATGTTTTCATATTACCAAATACTGGGCAATTTACGTATTTTTCATAATAAATTAGCAAAAAAGATACTGGAAAGGGGAAGTTCCTAAAAAAAGGGAGATGAGCCTAAAAAGGAAAAAAAAAGGAACGTTAAAACCAGGTCATTTGCAGTTAAAACTTACTCATTAATGTCCTGTTCAATTTTGTCACGTTTTGTGATGAAATATAAAAAGAGGAATTCCCTTTAAAATCCGGTCTCTAGTAATGTCCAACAGAGACAATAATCTGTGGTGGTTCATGAATGCATATAATGTATCCATTTAATCGTTAACCTAATGCCGAATGTGAACTACACCTATGTCATCTTTAAGACTGCAAAAACTCCTATTATAGACCCCTAGTTCTTGCACTAGGTTTTAATAACCTATATTTAGGTGAGAGAACCTAACCCCGTTTCAAATTTGATTATAGGATAGTTTGTTTAACTACAGTTATTTGACAGGCATGGGGAAACAGTAAGAGAAGTAAAGACAGCAGACGAGTTAACTCCTTCTCCAATATTCATGTTCATGACATACCTAATGATGCATTATATCTCAAGCGGTAACTTACCCTTGAAACTGTATATAACTTATAGTAGGGTACAAAGATGTGTAATTCTTTGCACCTAACACGTTCTATTCATTGGCAATTCATTTTCAGATATTGTCGATTTTTTGGGAAAATTAACATTTGAATGTTAGTGTTACTGTTAAAATTAAATAAGTATTGTATAGAGCGTTCACTTCGTACTTCCTGGTTTAGTGAAACCTTGTCCTCACACATAAGATTTCACTAGTAATTGGTTATCAGGTATCAGAGTATCTTGCTTTATTCAAACTATCTCGTTTCGGTAACCTCCAACACTGGTATGTAACAGTCTAAATAAAGCAACCTGTTTTGAACCCAGATAAAATGTTTTTCTTTGCAGACTTATTTATTAGGTCAAGGTTTCAATAAACCAGAAGGTCCACGGTGATGCAGGATGATATAAGGAAGTCAAACCTACGTTAGTTGCGAACAAATGATATTGGTGCCAACAATGATTAATCTTGCTTGATTTTGCTCAAGCCTGTACATGATTTATTATCGTTGAGCACGATCAATAAAATAGAATAAAATGTTTGAGTTTTCTTCTTAGACAACTGGGAAAGCTCAAGAAGAAGCAAGAAGATCGAAAATGTTCTGTGCTGTTTTTTAATGAAGCTTGTAAAGCTTTCCATTATTTAATCAGCATGACATGATCACAAGAAAATTTCATCTAATTGTTAATACTGTAGCTAATGCACAGCAAGGTGCCCTTAGGATGACATACGAATGTCGGAAGGCCTAGGCAGCACGAAATAAAGTTTGTTGAGCTGATAGTTTTAATCACATATTTTTTTTTATTTTTTGCACAAGTTTAATATATCTTAAAATATGTACCTGTATTATTCAATAGTTCAATTCCATGTTGAATGTTATGATATCCAGTGTGCATGGGTTAGCAACTTGACCGCTCGCTTTGGGCCGGTTAGTAATTTCTCATGGTTAGTGTCGATTAGCTCGTAACCAAGCATGTGACAAGTAATCGGATGGAAATGCTTGTTTAACTACTAGGAATTATCTGAACGGTCCTGACGGAGTCTGGTACACCGGTCATCAGAGTTTGTTGCTAAAATCCGTAGCATTTTTAGTACTATTTTATTATTTTTAATTTTTATCTTCAATCGCTCATCAAGAAATATAGGAAGTCATCAGCAGTACAGCGGAAAAGGGTTCTACATTAATGTCTACATATTTACGAAGGCATTAAGATTGTATTCTGGATAGGCTTTTATTTACATGAACGGCAGCTGATACCACAACTGTACAATTGATGTGAAGCGTTCACCCAAGTGTTGATTTGAGGGATCTATTAGCAAACCCGGCAATCTCCATTTTGATAAAAGATGGAATTGCTAACTTCTAATGAAATTTTAACGTATTTACTGTGTTGTAAATCTGAGCTCCTCCCTTATGTGGGAAGTCGGATTTACAACACAAACATTAAATATGTGTCAGGAAATGTACTAAACTTTCATTAGAAGTTAGCATCTTTATCTTTCTTCAAAATGGAGATTGCCGGGTTTGCTAATAGACCCTCATTTAGTCAATTACATCTCTAAAATAGCGCATTGCATCAATGTGCATTCAGTTGTTTTAACCTCACACTAAGTCGTGTTGTTTTCTAAGAATCTATGTTCAAGAAAGGGATTAGTTAACATATATTATCCTTTAGACACTCTCTATGAACAAAATATGTTACATTCATATCTTAGTACAAGCACATAATGTATAATATTCCAACGAAACCATTACAAGCCTAAGCTTAATAGTTTCGAGAAAATCGCTAAACAATATTAAAATCATGAATAGGAGGAGGTCATTTACATATATCACATCATGTTCTTGAGGGATGTCGTATGAGTCTGGAGATCCCACACCGCGGATATTAATGAGGAAAAGAAATCTGGAACGGTTTGAGAACGACTAGGCTTTATAGTTTAAAGCGCCATCCATAACGGACATGTGAGCAGGTATGCTAGCCACTTCCCCAAATCCTGCCCTCTACCGTTGATGACAGTAGACGGGGGTAGATGACGCAACAGCCGCATGACAGAAGCTGTATCGCCTTGGAACGTAGCTCAACGGAGTTTAGTTTATTGGCGCAGTTAGTAGCCTATATTACTACAATTATTACTGAAGGGGGAAGGCGGGTTGGGACTACCCTAAGCACTTCAGCCTTGTGGCTCATTGTGCCAACCTCCGGAATGGAATGATTTGCAAGCCCAACGGTCCCTCGACAACAGACCCCACCGCGAGCCCCCACGGAACTCCCCTACATCCAACAGATACCTCTACCATGCCACGTGTGCTGCTGCACACCAGCCAGCAACTTCAGGACCACAAGCCACGGGGAGGACGGGAGAGGCCCACAGCAGGTGCTGGGGGCGAGGGTATACCGGAAACCGGGAACGGAAACGGGATGATTATGAGGGGGAGTTTGAAGATGAAATGGAGAGTGTTGGTGGAATGAGAAGGGGAAACGGGAGGATCCCCGAGAAAAACCCCCAAAGGTCACGGCTTCGTCCACCACGAATGACACGCCCGCCAGGCCCGGGGATTGAACCCGGGACCGCTAGCATGCCAGGCCCACGCGCTAAGCATGAGCCACCGCGACGGCTGCAGTTAGTATAAATCTCCGTTATTTTTACATTTTAAAACTGAATTTGTTGCTTGCTCTTTAGTCGCTGTGAATGTTTTTATCCGGGATTGAGAAGAACAAAGTTAATGATAAAAATAATGACTTTTCTTCTGCAGAACAAGCCGATTGCGGTAATACAGTGGGATCCATTATCGCTATAGCAGGGGTTCTTCCCTCTATTATGACTGTTTTAACACTTCCTGGTTAATGCCGTAATCCTTTCCGCTCGCAGCTTACATTTTAACAAAAGACTTAAAATGTCCCTATAGCGAAATTATACCAAACCCACAATATAATGGAGGGAATAGTGAGTGGAACGGGGCATGAAAATTGATAAGAGCTTTTATTCAAGCTACATAGACGTAATCAACAAAATGTACGCTTTATTAAGCTCTATTTTCAAAGCTCATTATTCTACTGAATCAGGAGATGTACTGACAATTACGCTGGAAGCATTGGTTTTAGAGTGTAGTTCAGTTGATTGAGGTTCCAGTCTCGGAAACCAGTAATAACGGCCGTGGAAATCTACGTACATGCCCCCAATACTGCCATATGCCTAAGGTAGGTGACGGAGTGGTCGGATGTTCGGTCCGATTGCTAGGGATGTAGCACCACGGAGTATAGAGTTTGAGTTTGTTGAGGTGCTGATCTACAAACCAGAAGATCGATCACAGATGAGATCATTTGAATTTTTACTAAATTGTATTTTCTAATTTTAATACTGGCAAATAAAACTAGTATCAATTTGTCATAGCTAATCCCGTGACCGATTACGAGTTTATGGATCGAATTTATATTATTTTTACACTCTTACGCTGCGGGTTTGATATTGACCAATAACGTTTAGCAAATCCTCGGATATTGAATAATCACGGTCGTTTATCTTATAATAGCCTTCCTGGTGGATGATAAGGATGCAATTTTACCTGATAAAGCGTCAGCTCGTTATGGACATGTAAGGCAACAACGTGCGTCACGTCACATGCTGCCATTAAACAGAAGGAAAGAACATTATTTTATGCTACGTAACATGTTTGGAAATTGAAATAATATAAATGTCCATTGATTAAAAACACAATTTCTGTTCGGTGCAAGCCAGTTCGTGTGTTTTTGTAGCGTGTTGATGTAAGCAACTACCACGACGTCCTACATCTTGTGATGCGCACTGTTGGTAGAATTGGGAACTCGGATCGATTCATCAAATACAATCGACTGTTCATTCATATAGTATGCCGTGATCTTACGGCTGACAGAATATTGACAACAAAGTAATAAAATTATTATTATTATTTACAAAATCCCTTACATTGTATTCATGGAATAAACTTAATAAATCCTATTCGAGATTAAGAGTTTCATCAGATAAATTTGCTCGAACCTCGTTCCCGAAAATAGCCTATATCGATAAATTCGTAATCTCTGGTTTCTTAGGTTGAACCTAAATATATTATATTAACGGGGGCATAAGGTGGATCTGCTCACATTTCAGCTAATCGTAATCTCTATATATCATTCTAATCAACATCATTCGAGAAGAAAATAAAAGTAGATTAAAGCAATCGTTTACACCTTGGGAATTGGGAATATCTTTTAAAGACACGTGTATAAGATAAGGGACTGTACAACTGGTTTCTTAAATTTGCATCGATTCCGTAACATGTAAGCTCTTTAACTAATTGAAACCCACAGACAGAATACACGGGAGAGTAGATAAGACTACAGCATGCATACTGTGTATGTGCACTTACAGGCACTATAAATCCTAATTAAACGAAGCGCTGTATCAGGAAGACAAGTGTCCTGTTTTAATTGCAAGCCGTCTCCATACCATACCTGTCTCTTCATCCCGTACCTCCCTCACACACGGCTTGTTCCGTATAAATGGTTCGTGGTTTATATACGTCACGATTGCAGTCATTATACAAACTGGTTTATATCCTTCATCATCTTCCATTTCAGTGCATATAGTTACAGAGTATTTGCAGTATCCGTTACTATATTTCAGGCTCCATTCAAAACATTCGTCTACTGTGACAGTGGTTGACTGTTATATGGGTTGTCTGAGGGATTGTACAGTACATGGCTAATATTGTGAACCCCTTGACGTGAATACGTCTTTGTTGGAGGTACATTGTACAGATATTAATGCAGTGCAATATAGTATGTGTAGGAGACGAGATCTTGTATGGTCCTAATTTTGTTCGCTGACGATGCACCACACACATTGGTAATTTTTCTAGTGTTTCATCATACATTTCCCGTTCATGCTATCATGGTTGGACCTCGAATTTCTTGCATCCAGACCGGATTACTTACGTGTTTTAGGTTCTTTGCAACACATCTATGCGTCATTAAATCAAAGCTTTTTACTGTAGATATATTTGTTATCGGAAGCATGGAATATATTCATATTTTCTTTCAACCTTACCTAAATCTTTACTTCCACATTATATCTTAATACAGTTTCACTTAGATTTAATTTATAACGGTAATCTATGTGTCGATTGAGCTAAATTTTTAAGGTTGGTACCCTTAGAACTTGAACAAAATATTTTTAAATATTATTATATAATGATAATAAACATTATAATGTTTTACTTTTCCTGGCAGAGTTAAGGCCATAGAGCCATATCGCAGAAAAAATAGTATGCAATACATGTGTGTGAAGTGTATAACAGAATCTCGGATATGGGAAAACAATACTTCCTCTAGTTTCTATTTCTAATTCTTCCTGGATTATGTTAAAACATACTTCCACCCATATATCGTAATATGCTATTTCCAAATTGAATATATTCACAGATAAGAATCTTTTTCTCGAGGTGTACATTTCCATTTAAATTGGGCAGGCTCTTTTATACTTAGGCTGTGTATCATTAGCTATTTTTGCAAGATTTAATATGCGTTTTCTCCCATACAACTTTCAAACTATCAAGACATGCCTAATTTACTCAGACTCATTTAAAGCCTGGGTTTTTTATTACAAGCCAATAATCATTACATTATAAACATTATAATTGCTTAAAACAACAGTGTCATTTTCGTGAAAAGAAAGATGCCTGAACATAAATACTAAAAATATATTCAAACCCTATTAATGCCACTGTTTATAAAAAATGTCTCAATGTTAAAAACATTCATTTTATATAAAAATAAAAACAGAAGTTGCTCGATTCCATAGAACACTAAGTGACACCTATTTTTAATACGCTACAACTTCCTTTGTATTCGATCATTCGTTTTTGAACTATTCTGTTTGCCGTCAAAGAAACACACTCAGTTATATATATATACATACATACTTACATTTATCTGAAACTGATATTTTTTATATCAAATTCGGTTACACAAGGAGCTAATATCATAATATAATATAATGTTAGGACAGAACACATCATTTGAAGCTCAAAAAATATTCTGTATGTATATTTTGTTCTCTGTTTTTTTCCTTCTCTGCTTTTACTCACAATTATGAATAATTGCCCTTGTTCACATAGACTCACTACCAGAACACAGAATCCTGTGTGGGTTTACAAGAGAATTATCTCTTATCAACCACGTATATTCAGGATATCATGATAATATGGACACCGGTTTTGTAACAAATGTGCATGCAATGAATCAGTTTCGTTATTATAGCCCAGTCTCCGAACTGCTGCCACTCCATTAACATTAACACGCTTTATTTGAGATTATAAATGTAATCCTGTAGTTTGGAGAGGACTGAAGAGATTATGCTATGCATGATAAGGGACGTAATAGACATAAATGTATTAGTCCCCTTGTTTGAAGTAGATATTGTAGCAACCAAACCGAAGTGTACTTGTACATATATTATTCAAGTTTCATCACAGTGCTGTATATAGAAAGCAAATATGATGATCTCTGTAGTGAACATGAGTATGTATCTGTATAGCCGATACAGATATTGCATTGTATGATATGAATGAAAAATCAGGGTTATGAGAGTCAGATAAGAAAAAGCCGGTGAAATACTAGTAGCCTTGAGTTTCGATTGCATAACTAAGTTTTTTCCAATTCTTTACTTTAAAAAATGGGTTTGATTTTGTCGTTAATGCTTCACTGTGTTTTAAAAAGCGTACGAATTCCTAAAATATTTCCAAGGAGAAAATTATACGAGAATCCTACAAAAATATTATATAAACATGTATTAAATTTATTTTGTACGAACGACGTACTATGCACGAGTACCATACTGTTTTCGATTATGAAATCAGAGATGTTTCCAGTTTATAGGTTAATATTATTTTTAAAAAAGTATTCAAGTGTTTGTCTGTCTATGAACAATATAGCTTTTGAAAGAAAATTATGATATTTTATAATGATGAGATTTTATATTTTAGTTAGACATCAGCTGGCGATGTAAAGCAGGCCGGGAATGACGGTACTGGAAGGTTTTTTTTTTCTTTGGCCCGCCCTCCACTCCCAGATTGCCTGAGTCATAAGCTATATCTCCGGTTCAACAACCGATTTCGCATTTCTTCTAAGATCGTCGCGTCGCCTTCTCTTGATCGTAGAACACGAAAAAAATGTTTGATGAATTGACTTTCGCATATTATTCAGTTAATTGTATTTTTCTTTATCTGTTAGTTGTCGCGGGGGGCGGGTGCAAAGTGGAATGGGGTAATGTAGGGGTAGAGCATTTCGCACTTCCAGTGCCTTGCTTCCCGGGGCTGAAAAACGAGGCTCATTCGTGGCTTTCACTTACCCGATTACCATCCCATGTTTGTTATTTACGGTTTTCTCGGAAATGTATCATAGTTACTATTTTTATTTTGTAAAATAACTACTTCTGTGTAAGTTTTTGTTTCTCAACCCCACCTTTTTTTCATTAATTACGAAATAACTTTTATTTGAAACATCTGAAACTCCACAATGACGAGCTTCACAACCTGTGCTCTTCACCGAATACAGTACGGGCAATTAAATTACGGAGGATGAAATGGGATGGACATGTTGTGCGCATGGGGGAGGAAAGACATTTCTAAAAAAATATTGACCAGGAGACCCGAAGGGAAGAGACTACTTGAAAGACCTAGACGTAGGTGGAAGGATAATATTAGGATAGATTTAAGGGAAGAGGATTTGCGAAGGATGGTTGGATGGAGTTAGCACTGAATAGGGTTGAATAGCGGGCTCATGTAAGCGAGGTAATGAATCCCCAGGTTCCATGAAATAGATAATATTCCTTTAAATTGCTAAGAAATTGTCTACTTCCACTGAGTAAATAAATACCGTATTTTACGGACCATAAGACCCTCCGGACCATAAGACGCACCTCAATTTTAGGATGGAAATTTAAAGGAAAAGGAATTTAATGTGATTCTAAACGAAACATTTTAAAGGGAATAATATACTTCATTACATAAACAAATTATAACCTTGTACAATGGAATCGGTGTCAATCACTTCTAACTTAAAATTTGCATTGTACGAAAATCTCTTCTGTACAGGTGACATCGGGTCACATGGAAAGGATAACGGGACAAGGCTGTTTAGAGGTCATTGCATTTATTTAAACCACCCGGCGAATACAACTCCTTTTGTATAAAATAACTCAATATTCCTTTCTTTCGCATTGTATACCTGGCTTCCAGCTATCCTCATTTTACGATTGTGACAAGTGCACTGATGTATAGTATGTCCTAAAATTTTTAACTTTCTTATCATATATAACGCCTTGTTTATAACCGTAGTATTCCGGCAATATTTACCATAATTTAAATTTGTAGGTGTACTTCGGACCATTGGACGCACCCAACTTTTAAGGCTCTGTTTTCAAGGTAAAAAAGTGTGTCTTATGGTGCGTAAAATACGGTAAGTAATGTATTGAAAGGACTCCTAAAAATTAATTATGATACCTCAAAAATTGCATTGTAAGAAGAATTTTAACTGCTGAATGTATGTGAATTTTAAACGGAAAAGCTCACATAAATATAGAAAATAATCCTTAAGAATCAGATGTTTTAACAGGAAAATAATTCCAATATGGATTTTTAAAACATTTTGCGTATTTTTATTGGTTATTTCCCTGTATCCCACGGCCATTCAGTCATAGGTCCCCCATACCAAGCTGGCTTTTCGATTCCAGTTCATTCTGTCAAAATCGGCATTGGTTCGCCCTCAGATGTTTTCCCTAAAAACCCTTTGTTTAGTTAGTTCAGTCCACAAAGTCCACATGACTTCGTAAATTCCGTTGTTAAGTATAATCTTAATTTATTGTACTACATTTCTTTGTAAATAAAAATATTAAATAGAATACATATCAATGTGTAAATATTGCAAATAAATTCATTAAAAGTTGGTTCTAGAAGACCTGATTACTGTACTTAGGTTATAATAGTAGTATAAGTGTTTCATATCGATTAATTACAATTTAAAATAATATCAAGTTTTTATTTCTGCTAGTAACTTATTTATACAATGTATATAAATCACTTCACAGAATAAAGGTATGTTTCGATGGAATATTTCCAAAAGAATTCAAGGGTTTTCACAGAAAACATTACTAAACTGTTAGGATTAAGAAGAGAATGAACAGTCAAATAAACACACTAAACCTGATTTTTTTAAAACGAATAATGATAGCGGGATATCATGAAGAATTAGGAATAATAATACAGAGAGAGAAAACGGGAAGGGATATGAAAATCTAAACCGATAATTCCCCTCAGTGTTCAATGAAATCCATTGGGAAACCTCAGTCAGTTTGACCGATCCCGGGGCTCAAACCTGGGACCTCTCAAATGAGATTCCGATGAATTTGCTTCTGACCTATCCAGCTCCGTTCATGTAATATTAAATTGACTGATGCTTAGCGTTGTGCAGTACTTTTTTCTGATACCTCCGCTTGAAACACGAATATAAATTCCAACTTCCTGGAATGGAACTGTATACTGGATCATTGCAACTGACTAATGATTGATACATTTTCATGGAACTACAGAATATTGTTTCTGTTGGACATTACATGAGAATATTTAGGAGGCACGAGCTCAGTTGGGATGGCATAGGCACTGAAAATCGAAGGTCACGGGTCGAGTCCTGGTGTCAGAGGAATTTTTCTCCTAAAATATTCTAACTGATGATTGTAGTGATATGTTATACGAGAAGTTCCCAAAAATGCCAGCTCATCTTTCAAGATAAGTAATGAAAGATGACAAAGTTTTAAGCTTTAGTACATCTAGATCTGTATCTGGTTTCCTATATCCCCTATGTTGGGGCGAAGGACCTCCAAGTGGAGGTTTCTGTTACTTATGTGAATTTTGTTACGCTTATTTTCCGAGAGAGGGAAGAGGGACAGGTGGTAAGCCCATCGCCTCACAACCCCCCTCCGGAAACCAAGGTCGGCCTATTACATGAATGTGAAAGAGTCGAGAAATTTTGTCCAGAGGCTCTAATTTAGGCTTGGAGTTCTTTTACGTGCCGTAAATCTACGACACGGGTCCACCAGCTTAAAGTCCCTCCCGGAGGACTCCGTGCCCAGGATTTTTCCGTCCTGAAAAATCCATCCACCGCGGCCGTGTTTGATCCCGCGACCTTCGGATCTAGAGGTAGTACATCTAGATAGCTGCCAATAATTACATGAATAGGCCTATAGTAGTCAGACTATCCTACCGTAACTACATTTCCTCAAAATACATAATCGATATGACTTTTAGGGAAGTAACATAATTTTCTCTTTTCATAGCATTTCTTTCGTTTTATATTTCTTATTACAGATCAATGGTCTATTCATTCATCACATTATCTTCAGATACATCGAGCCTTTTCGTGGAGTAATGGCTTGCCTGTCTTTTTATGTAATTTGTACGTGATTTTTTACGTATTGCTTTATGTGCAGACTACACAATTGACACAAATAACTTCCCTCTGCTCGCAACGCTTTCAACGCAAACGAATTAGTCCATTAAATTAGTCGTACGTAGGCCTATATGTGGAGGATCACTTGAAAAGTTCACGTCCCAATACATCGAAGGGATTATTTTAATCCGTTGCAGATTATACCATTCTGAATCGCTGAATGGATTTTAAAGGCATTTGCAGATATTGTCGCGGGACGAATGGCATATATGTAGTACTGATAAAAACTTTTGTTTACTTTCAAGCACCAAACCACAACGAAAGAAAAAATATGAATTCATAATACTCTATTACTGTATAGGGATAAAATGAATGGATATCAGGGAACAGCATGGCTGGATTGTTCGTTCATTACGTGGCATTGGAGTGGGCATTTTCTACTTTTGTCGTTACAAGCTCGACAGCATTGTTTGCTAATCTGTAGGGATTCACCATCTAACTGGTTCGCTTTAATTTCTGTGACATTGTGAACTAAATGTCGATTGATGTATCATTTGTATTGGGACTGTATGTAATATGGATATAATATGATATTGCTATGCAATTCACGTACTAACAGTAAATAGAGAACATTAATTAGGTAACTTCGTTGTTTCATTAAAATTACTACATACTATTGTTAAAGAATTTCATGTTTGTATTCTCCATAGATAATTTCATTTCAACTACATTTTTCCCAAACATGGAGAGTTTGATTTTATTTATAGAGATTAAAACTAAAAGAAAATGCGTCTCTTATATTTACAATGATATTCCCTCCCTATCCCTCCCTCTCTCCCTCTCTCTCTCTCTCTCTCTCTCTCTCTCTCTCTCTCTCTCTCTCTCTCTCTCTCTCTATCTCCCTCTCTGCGGACGCTCAAATAAAATTTACTGACATTAAGTTTATAAGTGTACAGTTTTCCGTCTATAGCACGTCAATAAATCTTGATGTTAAAAAGAGTGATTTGTTAGATCCAAATTTTTCCCGGTACAGCAATTTAAGGGTTAAAATAAGAATGATCTTCGCACTGGTTTCGATATCTCTTCCATTTTTGTTGGATGTCTACTTTTCTTACACTTCTTGGTTGAACCCATCTGTTACCTAGTAGCGTTAGCGTTACGATCTGAACAGAAGACCCCCACTATCTTTTGTCTTGACGTCTCTATTCATAACCTTGCTGACACATCTTTCTATATGTCTAAACCACTTCACTCTTCTTTTTTCAATACTTTCTCACTTCTTTCTTTATATCTTCATTTCGTATTCTTTCCATTCATGTCACTACCGTTTCTAGAAGGCAATCAATTCTTTCTCATACTCTTATAAGTACCTACCTATAAGTAATCCTACCACATTTCCCCTTAAGCCTTCTTTTCTTTTATAGTCGAAAAGCACTCACTTGGAAACCTGTATTAATATTATTACTTATAAAGAGTTTAGCGTGATATTGTGTCCATTGCTGCTATATTATACAAGAAGCAGCTGTTTTTTATTTATTTTATTTTATTTTACTTATTTAAATTACATTTACATTTTGTTTTCTGTGTTTTTTAATTATCTGGATCTTGTTCGAAAATTCACTAGCGTGATATTAATATCATTGTAGAAAACCTGTCATAGATAAGACTCAAAATTGGAAAATTATCACTGAACTCTAAACATAAAATTCCATTACTAAAAAAACTAAACTCCGTGGCGCTACATCCCTGAAGGGATTTTGCCTACCACCCGACCGCTGCATTATCTACCATAGGCAGATGGCAGGACTGGGGGTATGTGATCAGAAAATCCCATTACCATTACCATTAAATTTGCATTAATCAATTTCTCACACATTAATTTATATAAAGTTATAAGGGCCTGGAAAGAAAACAAATAACGAACATTTTCTGAAAAATCATGTCCTAATGAGTTCTCTCAAAAGTAAAGATATATTAAACTTTAACACTACACAAAGAACAAATGAATAATGGTTTCACGGGCTTCCAACCGGGTGAGTAGAAGGATTTATTCCGAGATTTCAACAGCTAGCTTCGTTGCCATGATCTGGAAGAAGTGAAATAATTGAGGAAAATGTCTACGGTATATTATATAAAGAAAGACGAAGAAAAGGCTAGGTGAACTGCGGTCAAGAGAAAAGTTGTAATTGGAAGAGGTAGGCGGACAGTTCTGATTGGCCGGGAAGGAAAATTGAAAGGATAAAAATCGGAAAATTTATTTACATTTTCCTTAAAGACCGGTCTATCTCTTCCACTTCTCAGCTTTTCTATGGGATCCCGACTCCATCAAACCATTTTCTGTGTTTTCTGTTCTAGGCCTTTTCGCAATTAGCTCACTTTTCCCAAAAGATGGCAGCAGAGCTAGATTCCAAAAGCTCGGAATCAGTCCTCTTATTCACCAGGTTGGAAGCCCTAGAAACCATAATCCTTTCCCAACACTGGTAATGTTTAAGTCACATAGCACAAAGATCACTTTAAAGTCTATGAGAAAATATTTTAAAATTATATTCTTTTATTTCTAACATTATGGTAGGCTATATCTGTCTCTAAACGAGCTTCCCCTCTAGTAGGAGGCCCTAGCCCTACAAGGGAAAATTCATGGGCTCATTCATTCATTCATTCACTCATTCATATCTGTCTATACATATAAAGAAGAGTTGTGTGTATTTGTATTCTATACGAATCTACAGTTTTATTCTGATCTCGATGAAATTTTGGACACTTAGCCTTCAAAACATGAGGAAAAGCACTGTTGAAATTTTATTAAAAAAAAATAAAATGCCCTTGTTCAAGGCCTTTAATAATACATACCATAATGCATAGGCCGAAGCCCTAAGGGTTTACTATGCGTGGACAAATGACAGTGCGTAAACCATTGCCATTGTTCGAGATAAATATCAGAGTAGGTTATGTTTGTTTGTTTATAAAATAAATATCAGCTCAAATTAGTTTTCTTTTTTTTTGTTTTTTTGTTTTTGTTTTTTTTGTTTGTTTGTTTGTTTGTTTGTTTGTTTGTTTGTTTTGGTCTGAACTACAAGAATTTCTTAATCTATAATTTTGTTCCGATCCTGATTTAATTGAGTTACAAGTGATATTTGTGAATGTCAGGTATGTAATTTATTTTAAGCATTAAAGTAAAAATACTTCTATATCTGAATATATAGATGACTTAGTGAATAAGTACTCGTAGATGGCTTAAGTACAATTTTGAGGTTAAATGTGATCGGTACACATTTGGAAGCTCCTGAGGCATAACCATCTCCACTCTTATACAAATGAGACAAGTGGGAAAAAACAGAAGCTTAATATAGCCTACTTTCTGTAGGGGCAAAATGTGGAAGTACTTTTCATAGGTGCACATTTGTGATAATTAGATTTACTAAAAACTATAGAATTGCACTTAACACATGTAGGCACTAAGCCATCGGTATTGGGATTTTTCAATTAACCTAATCCTTCTGATGATGATGATGATGATGATGACACTGTGTAAACTTAATCTATAACAGAATCGAATACCCAGAACAATCCTGTGGGTGAAAGCGGCGGTGCGTTAAGGATGACAACCTTATACCCTTCACGTGCCAAATTTCTCAAAATCTTGGATCCTCAACCTCTCAGAACCATAAGGGCTTTCTTGGCGCGCATCAGGATCACACCACCTCTTTACCATTTTATTCCGATCTTGATGAAGTTTTGCACACTATGTCTAAGGGCACGTTCACGAAGCTTCTTCTTTTTCCAGAATTATTAAAATGCCTCCGAAGAAAAGGAAGTGTGTTGGTCACATAAACCTTGCAGCCAGAAAACGGAAGGCTATACAAGGGCCTAGAGTTTGCAAATCGGAAATACCGGTCTCCATAAGTTTGCTTCCAAGAACAAGCAAAATACAAAACCCGGCCGATGCCGAGTCATCAAGTCAAATGGGTATCAAATAAAATAAAGAATGCTACAAGACTTATAAGAACTAGTTATCGAATAAAATAAAACATTCAGACTTTTAACAGTGAAGGGGATTAGTATGTGTAGCGTTGGATTGAAGATGATTTCTTAGGATCAAGACAAGGCCTTTCAAATTATAGTGAGAATGAGTTCTTCGACTAAGTCAGGATAATCGTTCTATCGCCCAAAGAGTCAAGACACATTCTAATACTGATTACACCCTATCTCGAATGGAGTTAAACACAAACTAACAGCCCGTTGCTATATTATGGTGATTACTTCATTTAAAATTGCCATAATAACGTAAAGTATTACTGTAATGTATTATTATAGTGATCTACGTAATGACAAACTTTGTATTTATTTAACAGTGACTACTCTTTCTAGTCCATAATAGAGTGAGTAACGTACCTGTTTATCCCATGTTTACTGATTTCGTTAGACTTTCGCGAGCATTGGAAATAATTGAGATAGAATTCAGTGCCTTCATGGAATAAGGGATTGACAAGAAAGAGGCTATTCAGGTGAAAAGGTTCATACATTTTAATATAAAGATGGAAGTAGAAAATTAGTTTAACTTTATTTATCATTAAATTTCACAATCATTACATCTACGTATACAATAAGACTTTCAGAGGAATATTTTCCTTACCGATCAATCAAAAGAATGTAGAAGGTAGAAAATACTGCTACGTTACTCACTCTCTTATAAACTAGAATGAGTAGTCACTGTGAAATAAATCCAAAGTTTTTCATTACTTAAATCACTATAATAATACATTACAGTAATACTTTACGTTATTCTGGCAATTGTAAATGAAATACAGGCTATTTGTTTGTGTTTAACTCCATTCGAGGTAGGGTGTACTCAGTATTAGAATTTATGTCAACCGACGGTAGCCTAATGCATCTTTCCAATCAGGGATACAAGTTAGCCTAATGAAGGCAATCATTCGCCATCTTTCTTTACAATACCGACAAAAGCACAATTAACAAATAATCATTGTGAAATCTTAAAGAATGAGCTGGATTTTGTGATATCCAAAATTTTGTTATCAATTTGATATTAGGGTACATTTGTGTTACTTTTCACGACTATGGTCAGAATAATTTTGTTTTGTTCAACATGACCCTTGTCTGAATATCGGAATTTACTTCACTTCCACCCTGTAGTTACAACTACAATATTCGACCATCTACTTTAATGTCCTCACTCTCATCTGTCATGCGAGCGAAGGATTTTACGGATTGCATTTCTACTGAAAATGTCTCTGAGCAAACGAGCTAGATTCGTTTCGATTCTTCGCGGTTTACGATAGCATTGGAACAGCCTTGCTACTCTACTTGATTACAATTTCCCTCAATTTCGTTATTTCCTGCTCGTCACATCACACAGCTCTAGTAACATGATACCCAGGAATATTGAGCCGTTCAGGTAATGCTCTTCTGAATCTCTGATAAGTTCACAAAGGAAACCGAACATCGTGACTTGAGACAGTTCACAGACTACTTCTCAATTTCGAACATAAGCGTGTGAACTATACATCACCCAGATAATTCTAAGATAATATGTAGTAATTAAGTCTTAACGAATATAAATTGTGAAGTGCACGAGAGGCCTCTGACAGGAATCGAGGACAGCGGAAAATAAATATATATGTATGTAATAAAAATAAAAAAGTAAATATTTTAATATTCCCCTGCATAATAAGGCCATTAAGCTAAAGGATCAAAGAAAATAGTGCTGATGGCTATATTTTCCCCGACCATTCGATACCGACATCTTTGTTTTTATTTAGTTCCTTATTTATGAATTTGGTTATGCATCTATTTATTTACTTACTCGTTTAATCACTGAACAATTACACGTCTCCTTCAAAAGTAACATTCCTTAATGCTTTAAGGGTATAGAACCGGTTTCTATGTTTGTTATGATGATAGTATAATAAAATGCATAATGCAATCTTGTACGACGTACACTGTATCTAATATAATAGTACATTTTACACTGTACATATTAATAACAAAATTAATTTAAAATTTCTAATAAAACAGTGCTCACGAGAGGAAATTTTAATATACTATTCATTCTTTAGTATTTAAAACTCATTGTTTTAATCTAGAAAAAAAAATCAAATCTGAATATCATCAATTCAATTAATTATTGCTGAAAGAAATCGGTCATGGGTTGAAGTAAATGGGGTGAATTAAATTTAAAGAATGTAATGAAATTACAGTAATAATGTAATAAAAAATAAGTAAAATAGCAGTTCAATGGACTTTGCTTACACAATATTTTAAGTTAATGGACAACTATATAACCCTTATAACAACTACATAACCCTTTGAAGGACCACCTTTATTTTGATTTCTTCTTATAGGAATTCATTTTTTTGTTTCGGAAAATTGGTTAAATGGAAGGCTTACCTCCAGTTAATTTTGTTAGTACTGTACTTCATTTTTGAAGTGTATATTATAAATTCTTATTAATAAATACTCGTAGGTCGTGCTTAAAAATATATAATAAAATAGTTTAATTTAGACTTTTGATTTCATAATAATAATTTATTTACAGAATAAACGTATCTTAAAAACAAGGCAAGAAAACCTGTAAGAAGGTAGAATACTTGGGAGAAGTTGTGTGCTATGGGTGTGAGATTTATCAGGATGTAGGAAGTGAAACTGGAGAGACTGGAGCTTGGCTTGACGTGATGCAGGCGGGTGGTTTGGTTTGGGAAAGCATTCAGTAGCTGATTTACAGTTGGGCACAGGTGCGGCAGGCTTTGTATTGCACCAGCATTTTGATTGTGTAGCAGCCATTCAATGGCACCCCACATGCGTTGTGCTATGCGTTACAAATTTACTGTCCCGACTGAACAGGCTCCCAACCCTGCGCGTATTTCTTCAACAAGTCTATTAAATGCAATCAAAATAAATAATCGTTCGACAAAATTACTAAACCCGATTTCCCTTGTACGGCAATCAATAATTTCCGCAAGCGACCTCTAGAAAATATAGCTTTGGAACGGCAATGAAGTACACAATACCACAATTTATTCTATGTTAACAGAAGAGTGAGATAGTATTGATTGCTTGCGTATGGTTCTTTACACTTATGAATATAAAATATAAAGTTTACATTATTTGAAAGTAATCGATTACCGAATAGTTGACATCTAATTTTTTATACAGGTATTTAATCCTCTCAGAGATGAGATATTTAGTTTTATGTTATAAGCAATCGTTCAATAAAAACATCAGTGGGCTGTAAGAATAAATCACATAAGAAGATTTCAGTAAAATAGCTGGCTTGTGTGAATTGCAATCATAACTTGCCAATAAAAATCCTAACTTTTACAACAAATATTACTCCATTAATATTAAACTTCTGCTTTTATACGATTTTTAAATGTCGCATTTTTTTCGACAGTAGCTTTGAAAGGGTTAATAATGTTAAATATACTATATGCTTAATGGGTCCATTAATATGCAATTCTTATTATTTTAGTTATAATTAAAGTAAGTATAAATAAAATAATAGGAATTTCATATTGTGTTAACCCAAAATGATCATCTTCCTCCAGATTAACGACAATTTACGCAGACTAACTCACCTATCTTATAGTAGGTGTTGAAAATGCTATCCCCCTCTGATCTATACGTATCCAACAACGACGTACGTATAAATTTTATCTGGACGGAATGTCGAACCTCTAAGTCCCATTAACCTTGGTGTTTCAAAAATCCCAACTTCCTGAGCTAAAGAGCTCAAACTGAAACCGCTGTAGTTCTTCTTTCCGTTTGGGTATTTATTTACTTGATTCTTCGACGAGAGATTAATAGGCTATGTATGATAACTGCAGCCCCAAACATGAGCTTTGCTTATAAAGGGACTTTAGGGGGAAGTTCATGCGTAAGATTCTTTAATGTTTGATAATTTTGTTTGATGAAATTTATTTGGAGCTGAAAAGTGTTGAGCGGTCAGACGCTTGATGGCCGGTGAAGGGCAAATGCTATGCACGATAGAAGTCAGGTGTTTGATTCGCACTTATAAGACCAGGTGTATTCGTACTGTACACCAAGGAGAAAAATAAGGAACTACTATAACACATATTTAAGTGATTTGCAACAAATGGGTTATTAGATACTCATAATACTTGTGACACTTACTTGGACACGAAGTAAAGTTATATTAATTCTATTAAATTATTTCAATGACATGAATGGTTGCTTTCCCTTTTGATACTTGATAATTGTGAATTCAAGTTGTCAGTTAACACACTGGCATATCCACACCTTGATGATATAATTAGGATGATATAATTATTATGATATAATTATTTACAATGGGAACTATTCCCGATGAGGTAGCAATTTGGTATTGCTATAATTAAAGAGCTAAAGAGCTACCAATCTCTTTGGTAGCAATACCAACGAAGTATCGATTCAACTTCTAACAGAAATGAGTACCACGAGCAAAAGTGAAAATAAAAATGTTGTGCAAAACTGACAACTTACCACCTTCATGGGTCAGTTGCCCAAAAATCCAGGAGCCTCAACCTCCAGGGGCGTTAAAGGTTTCCAAGATGTGTAATTGGGACAATTTTTAAATATTTAGGATACGTCTTTACCCTACGCTGCAGACCAGAAGCTATCAGTTCCAATAGGACGTTAAGATATAATTTGTGTAATATTTCTGGTGGCATTATTTGTCACAATCAATCCTGTGTTTAAAGGTGCCAGGTTTATAAGGTGTTAAGACTTACTACATAATTTCCAACTGTCTAAACTTTTGGAGCCCCACCATCCCTAAAACATAGGCCTATTTGTCCCTAAGATTTTCTCTTATTACACAGCCCAACAAAAATAACTTTTTTTTTGTGTCTCAGATGTTTTACCGGATTTTGGCTATACTTAGTGTGCTTATTCCAAATATGTAAACAGTTTTTCTCTACCAGCTATACTTTTATATATATTTTATTCGTGAACCCTTAGTCTAACGAAACAAAATCTTGCTTGATAATATAGCTAGTGAAGATTCTTCACCATACTTTGGACACGTAGGACGAAAACTGTACGAAGTACAGAAAAACTAAAAGCTGGATTATTTTTTGGCCCTCAAATTGACAGCTCATAAGTTATAAACGACCGTACAATATGTGATAATATCAATTTCTTAAATACCACATATTATATTGTTATTGTAATGTTAGGCCTAATGTAATGTTAGTGTGTTGCTTTTTTCTTCACATGATTTAGAATCTAAAAATAGGCACTGATTTTTATTTGTATCTAACGTAAAATGGAATAATATGCATAATGGTAATTCCATATCTCACAAAACTAAAGCTGTCAAGGCAAAACTAATGGCACATTTGGCATCAGCGACCTATATATACCCAAGAATAAGTATAAATTCTATGCACCACAATGGTCTGTGTTATTAGTACAAATTTCAATGCTAAACTATAAATAGAAGAGAGATTCTAAATAAAATCTGAAGGCTTTAAGTAAAATAACATTAATTTTCAGCAAATGAGTTAAAATAAAATACATGTAGGCTATACTATACAATGGTTGAAAAGGTAGATGCAAATCTTTACATAACAGCTTGTAAAAAGTGTGTTTTGATATGCACAATCCCTTTGATGTGTGTTTCACTGAAAAGATATCTGCTTAAAAATACATTTCAGGGTAGAACTCAACTTGTATAAAAACCCTCTCTGAAAGTATTATCTCCTTAGTTTCTTTAAGTTACTTTTCTCCAACATTGTACGAGATGAGAAGATTTTCCCTTCTAAAGGGGGCTTTGCGATCCCGTATTCAGAAGGCGGTGAATATTTTCACTTTGTACTTGATGTGCAAGTTGACATCTCTTTTTAAAGTTTGCATTTTCCTATCTTCTCAACGAAATCTAAACTTGCTTTCCTCTTAAATATTCCTTGGTATACACATAAGATTGCATTAATAATCAGCATTATATAATATAATTTCTATGTTTTTATAGGCCTACTCCTATTACCTTATCTAATTCAATCTCCTTCTCTCATCTTTCTCCAATTCTCTTTGCTTTTATTTATAATTTCTTTCTTTTTCCCATTTGTTTGCTGTATAACTCTATCGTCTTTCTTATACCTTTTCTCTATGTCCCCTGAGTAGTAATAGTGGAGCTGCGTTCCCGAAAATGGCGGCCCCCGACGCCGCCCCCGACGCCGCCCCCGGTGTAGAGTCACGTATAGGTGAAACGTGACGATTCGAAAAAGCGAAAGGCGCCCGTTCGTCCTGTGCTAGTGCCAACCCGCCCCCAAGCCCCCTTAAAGAGCTATGCCCCAAAACAAAACCGACGCCGCCCCCGACGCCTACTTAGGCCCTTTGGCCATGTACGTTATATGACATGAGGGGATTCGACTCGAACAAAGCAGACGTGGGCAATAAGCCCGTGCTACCCCTACCCCAATCGAAAACAGACGCCTACCCCCCAGTGGGCCCGCCCCCCAAACCCCCGTACTATGGTCCTATATGACATGATGGGATTCGACTCGAACAAAGCAGACGTGGGCAATAAGCCCGTGCTACCCCTACCCCAATCTGACCCATTTCGAAAACCGACGCCGCCCCCCAAACCCCCGTACTATGGTCCTATATGACATGAGGGTACTCGTTTCGAACAATGCATACGTCGGCAGTAAGCCTGTGTTAGCCCCACCCCAATCTGACCCACTTCGAAAACCGACGCCTATCCAGTGGGCTGGTTACAACCCCCCGCCAGATACGAGTCTTGGGGCAGAGGTTATAATGCACATGCCATCTAAGAAACACGTTCCTATGTTATTCATATCCTTTAGTTACAATCCAATGATAACATATCTATTGTCCTTCGTTTATAGCCTTAGGCCCTATGGCTAGATAGTGTAATATTGCGCAAGGGCACATGAATACCTTTACCTAGTTATGGAAAGATAAAATTAGGTTTATACTTACATAAGCAATTCTTCTTCCTTTCAGCATCCTTTCTTCTTCTTCCAGATGAACACTGTTACTATTACTATCAACTAAGTGAAAATGACCATGTAAGGAATAGGACACGGTTAAGGTTATAGTTTCATTTCAGAACGTCACAACCCTATTCTGTATAATAAGGTTGTCACGTTCCTATGAAATAATGTGTATATACAAATGGCTTCACAGTAATAGAGCTGGATGATTTATTTCATCGGTAACCATGTCTAATAAAGACAGAATATCACAACTTGCAGGAACACTTTGTTTGTTGTTTATATAGTTAAACACTTCGCTTTGCATGAGAACATATTTAGTCATAATGTCATTGATTATGTTAGAATTCATCACAAGGAACGTAATGTCAGTATTACGTAAAACAATGCGAGCACTATCGTATTGCATCATACAATCTTTCAAGTCTTTACATGTCTGTAATTTGAAAGAGTCTTCTTTAAACAGATAAGGTTTAGAATAACACATATTTTCACACATTTTAGGTAAATGTAACAAGAACGAAGACAGTAGGTATGGCGACAAAATAACACAAGCACCGTTTGAAGTTCCAATCTCGGCACACCCAATATAATCCATAAAGGAGTAGAATCCAAAACTGATGTACCTGTCCTTTCTGCCGTTGAGGAAATAGGTTCTGCGTGCTAATACCAAAGGAGCAACTCTCGTTGTTGTTGTCACAGCTTCCTTCACCACCACCACCTTGTCGACCTTTTTCTGTTTCTTTACAGAGCCTGATGGAACCTGAAACAACAAACAAACAATACTCGTAAGAAATCTATTTTCATACAGAGTGTGATGATGAAACCTGAAACAAACAACACGTGTAAGAAATCTAGAGTAAAGAATATATAATACATACCTTTTTACATTTGGTCTTGCTCTTGCTCATCTCTGACGAAGACATCTCGATGGATCTAGGATGAAGAGAACCTCACGTTCCAGACACTGCAGCGAAACTGAGCTAGTCCAAGGTAATCGGCCTGCTTTCATTCTGAAATCAATAAGTACAGGTTTTAACATGTGTGTAAACGACTTTCTAATCTGGAAATAAATCCCTGTTGCTGTTGTTGTGTTAAATACTTACATTGCATATCACCTGGAAAACATCTCTGGCCTCCTCCTCCTTTCCTCGTCCCACACAAAGATCCAAGGACATAGTGGAAGATGCGGACGATCTCTATGTCCGGTGATGTAGTAAACATGTTGACAAACTCTTGCATCATCCAGCCTTCATTCATAAAGTATGTGAACAAGCAGACATAATGTCCACATACATCCGTTGTCAGTCCTTGTAGTCTTCGAGTGTTGTATAGCCATTGAATTGAGTTTTGATTTATAAATTTAGATATCCCAGGAATGATGGGTGGTAGACCATAAGAATCAAAGTAGTAGGCAAAATTTTGATTTTTGAAAAACACGGCAACCCAATGAGAACCAGGTGACGAATGAGGATCAAAGTTAATGATATATATCTTAGGTTTATGCGTTACAACACGAGGTAACATATCGCTAGGGTAAACCCCATCGAATGTATGTACATGACGTAATGCATGGTTTATTTGATTACTGTTCATGATTCTAAAAGTCCGTAATCACCTTTCTATCTTTAGTGACTTCTATACAATTATCGTATTCAGAGTAGAGGATACAAGTGATGGCTTGATCTAAAGCCTTATCGAACTTTGCTTCTAATCTAATGTTCCCGCTAGAGGGCAAGCTTCTATGACCATGCGATGCAGAAACATCAGGCGTAAGATCATACATCAGTGTAAAATACCCATTTATATACATGTCGTGAGTGATTAGCATCCCGCTATTGCTATGATGGATCCCCGAACCTTTAAAAAGTGTATCGTAAGCTAGAGTAGTAGTCTTTTCATGATCTGTGGAAATGTGTAACCCCTCCGATGGAACCTGTTGACCGTTGACATACAAAGCAAAAGAACTCAAAGCAAAATGTCGAAACTCGTAGGGATTGGACTCCACTGTGCCGGAGAAAGAAGAATTTTTCACCATCGAGAATAGAAGACGCTTAGGTAGAGTACCAATGTATGCGTTATCTATAGAAATAGAACTAGCGCCTGAACTAAACGTAAAGGTTTTCAAATCCACTCTTGTGATAGGGTAGTGAGCATTATGACCTTTCTCCAGAGTTTTAATGTGTGCTAGCAGAATGGTAGGCGAAGCTGTAATCTTCCTTACGTACAGACCTGCATCGAGAAATTTAAAGAAGACTTTAGAACTGTCGTTTTCACCCAAGAGATAAAACTCTCTCTTTGCTTTGGTAAGTCTTATATGCATGTTTACACCAGGTAGTAAAAGTTTAGACAGATTGAAAATATCGCCGTGTAGTTTACCTATCATGACTAATACTTTAGAATTCTTAGACTTGTTGTATCTTTCGGTCCAACCATCATTCTTAACATTGGCCCCTAACGTTCCGTTTAATGCCGCCAATTCTTTAGGTTCTGTCAAACCTTCGATAGCTTTATCGGCATACCAGAAACCGTTTGTCAGATGAGTTTTAGAAGCATCCTCACCGTATGCAAACAATGTTTCAAGGTAAGACCTGTAATTGTACAAGTCCTCCGAAGGGGTGATTGATGTCCCGTTCAAGGAAACGCTGAGATGACTGAAAAGCGAATGAAGTAAGTTGTTTATTCCTGTAACCTTATCGCCTTCACCTATATCTGCCCCGTCGCTTTTAACGAATTTTCCCTCCACCATGAGTTGTACGTTTAAATCTGTATAGTGTTCGCTGTCTGCAGCAACTACGAATTCGAGAACGCTCTGTTCCACGGGAGTAATAGCTTTGCATAATGTAGTAACATTTCCCACCACAGCTGTCTGAATAGGGCTCCTCTCGAAAAGGTCAAACTCTGACTTTGTCACGGCAAACATCTTTACTCGACTGACTACTTTCTCCTCTTTACATCGGTAAATATATCTCGTATCTTAGGAGACGGCCTCTTTCTCTTTCTACCCCTACCCTTCATTTTATTCACGAGTCTCTGAGTTGATTCGTTTACTCTATTAGCAATAATATCTTTTACCTTATCACCTTCCTTTCTACTTGCTATATCGGTTAAAATATTTGCTCCTGCCGAAAGAGTTTCACGACCTACCGCTTTAGCACCCGAAAAGAGAATGGGTTTTATCATTCTAAACAATCCTCCCAAGAAACTACCTATTCCTCCACCGTGTTGAACATAAGGGCTGCCTGTGTAGAAAGGACCCAAGTTGCCTAGCCGCCCACCCGACTGATTTACGTAGTATGTCGTAAGGTGGTCCATAGCAAACTAATCCGTAAAACCGTCTACCTTCTCTTTTTAAAATGTAAAACAAGCATAGTAGGCTTTGTGCTAGCCGTTATGTTAGCTAGTCCTCCTAGTTTTGTTGTGAGTTCTATACTTATCACCTGAAATTCGGATGATTCTACAGGAACATAATAAACTACGGGAAAGACATGAGTTGATGTACTTAAAGGAAACTGAATAATCCTAAAACATTTCACGTACGCATCTCCTACAAGTTGCGGTTTTATTATATTACAGTATATAAAAACAAGTTCCTTCCTACTTGTATTTGATTTCAAAGGTGTTGTTGTTGTTTCTGTTGCTTTGGTTTCCGTATCTACCGTTTCCGATACAGTCCCCTGAGAGTAACTAATTTCGCACAAGCCCACATCCCATTGATTCCTCTCTAGCTTTATGCTCTGTGCCAACTGCACCTGGAAACTAGCAAGAGTGTTACTAGGATAAGATTTGTACGATGCATCGCTCAAGAGAGTAACGTAAAAACCTTCATCCATTACGCTAAATCCTTAGCTTTAACCCAGGAATCAAACTCTGGACCGTAACCTCTCCAGCGAACGAGATGTTCGCTACTACCCTTTACTTTACGAGTGCGTAGAATTTTATCTATTTTGTAAACAGTGTCTTTGCTTATAGTTACAGGTGTGAGCTCGTAACTGTAAAACTGACCGTAAATAGGCGTGTTCTTGAGATCTTCCAGTTCGTATACGGGTTGAGGAGAATGCTTAATGACCTTGACGATTCTGAATACTTCGGTAGAATAGTTTTGCTCGAAACCTTTAGCGAATTTCATTTTCTCTCTACCTATTCTTACCGTTTGCCCTACCGAAAACTTTACATGTCTCGGTTTCACACGAATCTGTTTCCTTGCCATACGTCGCCATATTTCCAAAACATCTTGATCGCTAACCATACTTGGGGCCATTCCTGTTGTATTGTGTACGCTATCGTTGTAACCCTTCACAAACTTATCCAACACCTCGAGATACCTGTAACTGTTCTTGAAAGTAAAATATTTGTACATTTTAGTTTTTAGAGTTCTATTAAACCTTTCCACGACGGAACATTTAACATCCGGGTTCCTACACACTTGAAACTCGATTTCCTCTTTCCTTAACAAGTCTTGAAAAGATTTGTTTAGAAATTCTTTACCCCTATCGGTTCGCACAGCAACAGGATTCCTATCAGACTTCTCCAACACCTTTTTGAATCCCTCTGTCACATCGTTACCTCTTTTAGATTTTAAAGGTACAACCCATACGTATTTGGAAAACACATCTATAGCAACAAGTAAATATCTTGCGTTATCATTATGTTTTGCAATGCTTTGCACGTCGGCTAGATCAAGTTCAAACACGTCGTAAAGGTTATTTACAGAATACGGATTCCTAGGAAACTTTCTCCTAATGGGTTTATGTAACGAGTAAACATCTTGCTCAATTAGCCATTGCTCGATATGTTTATCAGTAATGGTACACGCTTGTGAAAGTTTAGCAATAGTGGAAAAACCCGTAGATGCCTCAGGCTCGTAATACAACTTGTGTAATGTTTCCTTCATCATCTCCGTTGTTTATAGGTACTCCACCTAAGCTCTCTCGATGGAAATAATTTAGTAATGATTTGTTTGTATTTAACTGTTCTAGCGGTTGTATTATCGATGTTATCATGTCCTTCGGTCCTAGTTAAAATGTCTTTGTACGTGTCGAGGTCTTCCTGCGTAACAAGCTTCATATCAACCTTCTTCCTAGTAAGCAACTCCCATAAACCTGCACTCGCATCGTATTTTATACCTTTAACGATCAAACTATTATTTAACAATTGAACTTTAGAATTACCAATCATGTACTCTCCTGTCTCCTTATTTTTATAGATTCCAAACTGTGTGTCTACAATCTTTGGCGATGTTACATAAGCCGATAAATATTTACCTGCTACATCACCTATAACGTTACGTTTAGCTTCGTCATCGGAGATAGGTTTATTCTCGGGTGATAAATCTCTAACTCTTTTCCTCGATTCAGCTACTTCCTGTTCAAGTATTCTGTGCTGTTTCCTCTTAACTATAGGATCCTCACTCTCGCGTATTTTAGCCAACTCTTTGAACGGATCCGTAACATCAACTGCCTGGTTTGAACCTTCGACACAACGTTTTAAACGCTTGTACTCTTTAGCACTAACCAGATACATTTTCTGTAACATTATGTTAATGATCCCAAGACGGATAACACGGAGGATAAGAGAGGAATTAAGAATCCTCCTTTCTGTACCAAAGTTTTTCTTTTCCTAGACAAGGATACGTTCCTATCTACAAGATGTCTTAAGGAATGTTTATGTTTAAACAGTTTACGTTTGGAACACGTAGATAATTTACACTGACCGTTCAAAACATTAAGAACACATTCTATAATAGCAAGTATCAGATCTTTGTTTGCACTTTTTAGAATAACGTTTCGTACCTTGGGAGTTGCCTTTTTAAGAACTTGTAACATATGGTAATTGGATTTTATCCTTTTCATCCTTTACAGGGACGTAAACCTTTGTAACTTCCGAGGGAAATATTTTAGTTCTAAATCTAAGTAAATCGTTGGTTCGTTGACAAAAGTCTATCAGTAAATACCCGTGAGGTTTCTTTGTTGCGTCTAGGAAAGCTTTGTAGAAAGACCTCCAATCTTCGGGATACACCTGTCTTGCTAGAAAAGTAATTTGATTTTTATCTCTCAGGTTTCTAAACAACACCATATACTTTGTGTTCAAAGAGATGTCTCTGCTGTGAGCAGACTGGTGAAACAGGTTTTGTGTTATGAGAATAACCGAAATGTTTCTATGATGGCAGCCTTTTGTAAATAACGAACTCACTTCTGTCGAATAAGCTTTGTCTAGCAAATCGTCTAAAATAACTAGTCTTGGTTTAGTGCATTGTTCTTGTTTAAAGTCAGGAAGACCTTCGTGGTACGTCACCTGAGTATTGAATTTTGTCTGGGGAGGCACAGCGTTACTTTCACTAAAACACCACAGAATACTTTCGTACTTAGTCACGTTACACAATTGTTGCAAATTATTAATAAGCTTAACACAGAATGTTGTTTTCCCTGAAAAAGATGGCCCTGAAACTATCAAAGAGAAAGGGTGGTCAAATTGAATTACAACCATAACAATATTTAATCATAGGTGAAGGTCTATCAAAGCAATAGCTATACACTCCAAAGGCGAGGACGAGTCCATACTGACCCGGTGTTGTCGTCCCTTCCCTATTTATACCCGAAGGGCATGGAATCATACCCTCCTCTGACTCTGCGTCTTTTTCGAAAACAGAGTCGGTATGTCTTATCCTCGGGTTCAGAGATGATCTGTGGGCAGGGCTTTCTCTTAATCTTCTTCTCCGTTCTCACAGAGATAGTCGCTGTAGGATCAGTCTTACTTGTTTACACACTTAACGATATCTCAAGGTCTTTGTTACATCATCCTAATGGAAAAAACCCAGATACCTAAACTACGTCATAGTGTTGCTATAGGCTTAGTTGTTTACTTACTTAACGATATCTCAAGGTCTTTGTTACATCATCCTAATGGAAAAAACCCAGATACCAAACCTACGTCATAGTGTTGCTCGGAGAGTTATGTATAAAAGGACAGTATTTTACAGGGTTATGTTAATTGTGTAAGAGTTTCAACAGTTGTTCAGTCGTAGACCTTCATCTGCTTTAAAACCCTTATAAGGTAAGACTACATCTAATGTATTTTATTTCATAATCTTTACGGCTTTGTGTGGTACCTTTATTATTATTATTAAAGTAGTTAATCAGCCTCGTTCTTGTTTTTTACAGATGACAAGTCTAGTTGAGAAGTTTACTTCGGCATCGTCCTTGCCTAGGTGTGTAGGTATTTCTGAGCTTGTACAGAACGTCCCTTACAATATTTTATATGGAGTTATAAAGGAAACGAAATATGGACGGTGTGTGTTGTTACATATTCGAAACTGTGAGAGTATGGATCTGTTATCGGTATTCCTACCCAGAAAGTATACAGATGTGTTTGGGGATAAAGACATCAGTGGAATAAACAGTGGTGAAACTACCGTTAATATAATTTATAAAGGGACTTTCCCTAACTCTAAGGCATATAACCTATCATTGGTTAATGCATAGTTACCTGTTTCTACATCAAATGTTTGTTAGGTAATATACTCAAGTGAATGTGTTGATGTAAGGTTCAGTTATTTCATACGCTAATACACTGCTTATTTATATATATATATATATATATATATATTTAGGAGTACACTGTAATGAATATATTGAAGGTATGATTCCTGGACCTATAACTATAGGTAATTAATTAATTCTTTATTGTTTTGCTTTCATCAGGGACTGTTGCATAGTAGATTTGCAAGGATATTATGAACAGAGTACAAACAGCTTCATATTGAAGGAATATGCTTCACTTGATCTTACTACTACTGCTATCTCTCGTGTGCTTCATCTGTTATTCAAACCTCCTACAGACTGTGTTGTGGACAATGGTATTAAACATTTTCTTGAACAATATTATCATGGACTGCACTACGAGTTAGGTGTAGAGAAATACGATAATATGCCAAGTATAATACAAAGTGATTTGGGTAACTGTATGTTTGTATTTGTAAAGGGCTTTGAAAAAATGCGTTTTTTACAGACTATAGTTTCAGATGATGTACAAATCATAGATCTTATGAACTACGAATGTCCAAACTTAAAATATCTACCTAAACCTAACATAGGTTGTAACTATCATAGTTTTCCAGAGGGAATGTGTTCATATAAGAATGTATTGGCTTTACAAACATGGCTGATGAAGGACGACAACATGTTTAGCTTTTATGCATAAAGGATAGTGTTTCGATATGTTTTAGAAACACTTGTGCTAAAAACAGAATAATTGTCAAATATCTGTATATTAATAATAATAAAAAAGTGATTTAATTTGTATCCTATTGTTATTTATTTATGTATTCCCTTTTACATAATCCTACTCATATTATTTATGTTCACAATATTAGTTATGTAATGTTTTAATTTATTATTATTACTGACTTAAAGAGACATTTAATCTATATTCCAGATAAATCATAGTTATATATATATATATATATATGGTATCTATATTATATATATATATATATATATATATATACCTATTAACAAGTGTTCCCTATTATAGACCATGGAGGCATTGAAAGGTTCCATAAGGGTGAGGCTCCCAGATTCTAGACATTCGGCACATATAGCTGTTAATGTTGTTGTCAACCATACACATATTTATGAGCAAATAGACCATGGAGGCATTGAAGGTTCCATGAGGTTGAGGTTCCTAGGTTCTAGACATTCGGCACATAAAGCTGTTAATGTTGTCAGCCATACGCATATTAAGAGCTATTAGATTGCAGGTACTTATTTATACTCTATGCAAATGAGGAAAGAAACAAATGCCTGACAAGCTATAGGTATTCTTACAATATAAGAATATAACTACCTAACTGTATGACCATTATAATCATTTCCATTGTATTAGGGTTATAAACCTTCATTTGCTAATGCTGTTACATTTTCAATAGTTCTAAAACTGTTTCTTTATTTAAATACATTTGACCTTGGCATGAAGGTTATTACATTTCATTGTCAGTTAATGCAGTATTCAATGTTTTCTTTAAATGAATGCGTATAATCTTTTTATTTGCACATAAATTAATTATCTAGTGTTATAAAACACATCCACGTATTTTATAAAGTATATGAAGGATATGTTTACTCTTGCTATAACACGATTACGTAATATGTTTATTCATTACCATTCAGGCAATTGCTTCTTTATCAACAACAACATAGCAATCTGATGAATGGTATTCCATGTATAGACATTATCGCCTAAGGGAGGGAGAGAGAGTCTGAGTTTAAACTAATTCTTTGGCATGCGTTCACCACAATGACATGTTTTTATTTAAATAGAATACTTGTTTTCGGTATTAGGATACATGCGACAGTGATGAATGGTTACAAGGAAAGGATGCCAGAGATTTTTCCAGATGTTATGCAATGTAGGTTACTACATTCGTTGTCAAATTATTGCAGTCTACTGTATTCCTTATACTGACTAAATGCTAACGTTTTATTTACATATATGGTATGAATCGATCGGATGCTTTATAGACATATGCATGCGTGCAGTATTTTAGGTTTTCTTTATTCCAACAACATAGCAATCTGATGAATGTTATTCAATGTAAACATACATCGCCTACGGGGGATGGGAGTTTGAGTTTAAAACTATTTGTTATCGGAAGGATGCTGAAAGGAAGAAGAAGAATTGGTTATGTAAGTATAAGCCTATTTTATCTTTTCATAACACACCACCACCATTCTTTGACAACAGTCATTCACTCTCTCTCTAGATGTTATCAGTATGGAATGTTTTTTTTTTTATGTTTTGTTTGTTGATAGTAGCATAGTTTTGTAGATGGCTGCACTGTAGGTATTTAACAACATCAACAACAGGGATTTATTTCCAGATTAGAAAGTGGTTTACAGACTTGTTAAAACCTGTATTTATTGATTTCAGAATGGAAGCAGGTCTATTTCGTTGGACTAGCTCAGTTTCGCTGCAGTGTCTGGAACGCTATGTTCTCATCTTCCATGATTCATAGAGGATGTCTTCGTCATACCGAAGTGTTTAATTATATAGTTTGGTAGGAAAACATGTCTTTAATAGATATGTATACTTTTGAAATAAACCATTCAGCTCTATTATAAACCATTTGTGTATACACATTATTTCATATGAGCGTGACAGCCTTAATATAGAATAAGGTTGTGACGTTCTGAAATGAAACTATACCCTTATCCATTTCATATTCCTTGCATAATCATTCTCATTAGCTGATAGTAATAGTATTAGTGTTCATCGGATGCTGAATGGATGAAGAATTGGTTAAGTAAGTATAAACCTATTTTATCTTTTCATACCTATGTCTACCTTTGCGCAATATTACACTATCTATCTATAAACGAAGGATAGGCACAGAGCATAAAGCCATCCCAGAAGGATACACAACCCTTAAGAATCTAATTAATACATTAGGCTTATATGTTATCATTACGTTGTAACTAAAGGGAAGTGTTTCTTAGTGGGTATTTGCATTATATCCTCTGCCCCAAGCAGATATCTGTATTATCATCTAACTTGTTATTCTAACAGAGTTGTTATTGTGTTTATCTTAATTTCACTGTCGGGTATTGCACAGTACTATTTCTGTAATATGCTAATACACACACACACACACACACCTTCCTATAGGTTTTATTCCCATGGTTAATACAACGTATTTGAGTTAGCTGGGGTTTGGGGGGCGGCGTTGGTTTTCGAAATGGGTCAGATTGGGGTGGGGGTAGCACGGGCTTATTGCCCACGTCTGCTTTGTTCGAGTCGAATCCCATCATGTCATATAGGACCATAGTACGGGGGTTTGGGGGGTGGGCCCACTGGGGGGCAGGCGTCGGTTTTCGATTGGGGTAGGGGTAGCACGGGCTTATTGCCCACGTCTGCTTTGTTCGAGTCGAATCCCCTCATGTCATATAACGTACATGGCCAAAGGGCCTAAGTAGGCGTCGGGGGCGGCGTCGGTTTTGTTTTGGGGCATAGCTCTTTACGGGGGCTTGGGGGCGGGTGGGCATTAGCACAGGACGAACGGGCGCCTTTCGCTTTTTCGAATCGTCACGTTTCACCTATACGTGACTCTACACCGGGGGCGGCGTCGGGGGCGGCGTCGGTTGGCCGCCATTTTGGATACGCAGCTAGCTAGTTACTACTCCCCTGTTCTCTATTCTCATTCCTCTCTTTTATCTATTATCTCTATCCTTTCCTTTCTATTCACTCTGTTATCTCTAGCCTATATCTTCTTTCTCGACCTTCTCATTTCTCACCTCTCTTCTTCTGTCCCTTATTTTTCTCTCGCTCTCTACATGCATATACACCTGCTTCCTTCTAACTGTGTGTTTGTGTTAGTTATTAAGCGTAGAAGAAAATGGCTAAGTACAAGCTTCGACTTTAAGTACGCCATCAGCTGCCATATTTCGAAGAAGGCAACAACCACAAGAATTTGCTAACAGCTGATTTCGTATGGTCATCTTTTTTTATGATCTAAAATCTCAGAATCTCAAAATGTAAACATTTAATTATGGTCGCCCAAAAACAGTCGTATGCAACTGGCTTGTATTGGTAATTAAGATGCTCGGTATGAAAATTACGAAACTAGATTTGATTGTTTCATACACATACTTACATCTAAATAACCCCCATCATAAGCTCGTTCCATAATGTATTATTATTTCTGTGTTTTGTAGCCCTATTCTCTGTAGGAAGTTCTTCAGAGGGGTTGATTTAGGATGCCTTAATAGACTCCGTGGGCATGCCGTAGCGTAGGGTTGAGACGCTGTGCTACAAACTGGGAGGTCGCGGGTTTGATCCCCGATGAGATCGTTGGAGTTTTCAATTGGCCTAATAATTTTGGTGGCACTATGGCTCTGAGTTGACTCAGCCTCTAACAGAAATGAATGAATGAAGTGCTTTTATTGTTAACAAGAAAAACTATCTTTTTACATTATTCGTTGCATGTGCCCTTAGGCTGTCCATGCTTTAACTGTGCACAAGCAAAAATGTACCCTAAAAGTAAAACTAAAAACACACAGACGAACAGTTAAAAACTAGTAAATATACAAACAAAACTCCACACACACACACCACAAAAGTAGCACATACACCAGCAATATCCTTAAACACACCAACCAAATATATTTTACATATTATCCTATATACAGCCGTCTACCCCATCGGAATACTCCCCTTACTCCCTCGGTCCCACTCCCTCGGCCAGTTCCATCCTATGCTGCCTCACTTTGGACATAAATTTCCCCACACCCCCAAAAAAATCTAGTGTTAAGCAGCAGATCGTATGTGAACACCAAAAGAAATCTTGGGGGTGAAGGCGTCCGGTGCGTAAGGCTGACAACCTTACCACCTTCACTTTCCGAATGTCTAAAATCTAGGAACCTCAACCTTCTGGAAACCTCTGGGACTCCAGAGGCCTTCTGGCCTTATAGGGAACAGTTTACTTTTAATGGACTCCGGGTGTATGTTATCTGCGAATTTTCCATAGAAACACATTTTCCACATGTATTTTCGCAGTACCGATAAAATGTTTCCTCTGGAACAATTTTTCCAGATTTGTAAACTAAACTTTTCATTGGTGATTTTACTTTGTTCCTTTATTACATTAATTTCAAAATACAACATTTATTGAAACATTCTTGGCAATTCTGTTCATATCGATTTAAGAGGGATTGCGGGATGCTTATTAGGCCTAGTCGTTCTCTTTAGTCTACTAGACGTAAGTTTTGTTTGAAACCTTTTCTTGATTGGGAGGATGAAATGTGTATGCGTACAGTATTTTACAGTTTGACCAGATTTCCTTCTGTCATTGCACTCGTTGGTCCGCCGGCGTGGTCTTGTGGTTAGCGTCGCTGACTACAGCTCCGTTGGCCCGGGTTCGATTCCCGGTACCTCCTCGGATTTTTCTGAGGTAGGGAGGTCTGGTAGGGGTGCACTCAGCCTCGTGATTCCAAATTGAGGAGCTACTTGATAGAGAAGTAGCGGCTCCGGTCATGAAAACCACCAATAACGGCCGTGGGTGTCGGCATGCTGACCACATGCCCCCCAATCCTGCCATCTGCCTACGGGAGATGACGCAGCGGTCGGGTGGTAGGCCAAGTCCCTCCAGGGATGTAGCGCCACGGAGTTTAGTTTTTTTTTTTTCATTGCACTCGTTATGCTTCACAGTTTTTTTAAGAATATGATACACACATCCATCGTAATCCTTTTGTTTAATCACGAGAAAATAAAAATAAATTCAGCGTCCTATCTCTGTGACTTTAAATATATTGTTATTATTGGTTATTATTATTAACGATATTGTTGTAATTATATAACTGTTAAACCTGTAATTAATACGTGATATCACTTATTATCTTAAGATAGATAAATGGTACTGGGTAAAACATTTTAAGAAAAAAGTCAAAATCCTTGAGGATAAAGGGTAGAGGAAGGGAATTAGGGAAAAGTATCCAGAAACAGTCATAAGAAGCGGAGTGACGTAGGAATTTCTTTTGGTTTATATGTGCATGCATTATACTCGTATAGTAGCTTATTATAAATATTACAGGCCTGTACACAATGCCCTGATGTTTATTCATAAACGTCCACCACAAACTTTTTGATGAAGGGATATGAAACTGAGGGAGAATTTCAGGGGTATTTATAAATTCAACCCTAAGGACATGAAAAAGGAAAAGAATGAGCCTATATATTTTTTTTCACGCATGCTTCAATATCTACTCGCCACGATGCTCCTTATAATTAATGGTCACTCACTTTACACATGAAGTAACTTCAAAAACTGTTTTTATTGCCATGAATCTGAAAACGGTTCCTAAGAGAGCATGCAAAGGATTCATTTTGTAGACGGTATGGATCCATGCTTTATAATTCAGTTGCGGCAATGATAGATACACGAAGTATGAAGGGGAATTTCTCTGTACATACAAACGTATACAATAAGTATGTGTGTGTATATATATATATATAACTTTTATTTTACCTTCGTAAAACATAATACAGTCATTACTGGTGCTCGAATGAGCAAAAGCTCGTGTTCGGGCACAGTTCAGTACAGGAACAGAAAATATAACTCTTGGATTTACAAACAAAAAATTTAGAGTACAATGCATACACATCGCATACATGGTACAAACAAATATGCATGCCAACAAGGTAAATAGTATATAACATAAACTAATAGTAAAATAAATATATTAAACATTATGTATTTTTGAGATAAATGATACATATGAATAGCCGAAATGAAAACCAACACATTAGGATAATATATATATATATATATATATATATATATATATATATATATATATATATAAAGGATACATATTTTACTTGAAAACAGTCCAATGATGAAATCACTATAAAGATCTTCTTTGCATTTTTTTAAATCTTTTTCACACGTGTGTTAGTCAATGATTGGTACATATTTGCCAAATGTTCATAAGTACCGGTACGTAAATACAAGTCCGTTTGTGTGGACAGTGCATATAAATTCTAGTCCTAGCCATCACGTATTAGTTAGAGTACATATACACATTTCAGAAAAGTTATGTTTGACATTTAAATAGTGTCTAAAATTTACATTAATATATATGTTAATTTTTCAAGGTCTCGAGAAAAAGCACATTTACATGTGTCCATCAGCATAAAGCTGGGAGTGGACGTGTGAATCTAGAGTCCTGTTGCTTGTCTCGAATCCATTAGATAAATGGATTCGACTAATTTATTTAACACAGACAGTCTAATCCATTGCTTCCCTTGCTGTCAATATGTCCTCGGTGCACGTTATCTCAGTGATACTGCACAGTACTAGGCCTCCTTGAGGCTTCAGTCTGCATATCACATGAAACCGGAACCACCTGGTGCAGTGAATAATTACAATCTTGTGCCATAATTTATGTTTTGTTCCACCAAAGTATAACACGCTTATTACATGTGAAGTAATTGTATCATAATAATCACCATTAAGATCCAGAATTTCATTATAACACTGCTGTGATATCGATTATTATCAGATAGGGAACGTTTTCAAGCCTTAAAAGCAATTATTCAAACTACATAGCTTAATAAACAACCTGTGTTTAAAATAAAACCCATTATATTCGTGTTCATTTTAATATTATACTAAATTAATTAATTCCATGTCTTTTAAAGTGCGTTGCTTTGAGGTTAAAATGCCAAGAGAAGCTTTGAGTTTCCCCTCCCGCCGGCACCTGCCACCTACTGCAAAAGAAGATCGTTGTTTGTGAGGTGACCAATGATATCAGTCGACTCGTTTGCTTTATGAATCTAAAAAATGAAAACTCAGACATTTAATTATGGTCGAACAAAATCAGCCGTACTCAACTTGCTTATAATGGTAAGATAATTATGTAACTAGCTGCGCTCGTTTCATAAGTAACATAGACATGTCTTAATAAATGCCATTATAGGCTCGTTGCATAATGTACCATTAAGTATTACTCTGAAATATAGTTCTATGAATAAATTAATTTATACCACGCCTTAAAATACCTTTTTTACACATGTTTTTCTCAAGTTGTACTGTTCGCAAAGAGACTGACACGCATACAGAAAAGTGATTGGAATTTGATTTTTTTTAATTAAGGGGGCCTCTTCCACCTATAGTACCTACGGTACAGATAGAAGTTTTCACAGATGAAGTCTGAAGACGACATGGATTTGATCAGTGACGTTATCCAACGTTAAACTGAAACATTGGTTCCACCATAATTTTTCATCCTGTAAGAAGCCTCTCTGCCTCTCTGCTTCACACAGTAGGCTTATGTAAAACATAAGATATGAAACTAAAGCAATGAATAGGGCGCGAAGAGAAGTAGAATGTGTTACTATTCAAAGCAATTCGCTAGAAAATGCGATAAATCGATTGAGAACTTGACGTGAACTGGTTCAACACCTGTCACATATATTTCCCTTGGATTGAAATTTATAGTAGAAATTCGCTTGAAGAATCCTCCATTGATAAGACTCTGTAGCAGACGAACTGATCTACAAATCAACAATACATAGAAACGAGTAAGCTATCTGAGAATCCTTACAGCCTTTTCTTTAGCCTCCGCTGTTACTCTGTCGATGTTTAAAAAAATTAGATCTTCATTCACAATGTGCGTTTTTCGCCGAGAGTATATCCGAGGATATTTGATCTGAACGTATACTATATTTAGACAATATAATACATTATCACTAAACATTGGCTGAGTTAGTGTTCGAGGAAAATAATCATTTTAGGTTTTTAATTAATGTATTGTAAATTTAATAAAACTGATTGTTCGCGGGGATCAACATTGTTCTAGAACTGCAGTCCCTCATATAAGGTTACAGTGGAGTAGGAGATGTATGGCATTTTTTATTGTCTTCTGAGACATTAGCATTTCGATGATACAATTTTCTCAATTCTATGCAGGTACTGTAAGTATTTTCCATGGTTTGTAAGAAACTTGATCTTGCGTAGACCGAACGTTTTAACTATAATCTTTCTACCGTAACTTGTCTTTCAAGGTTGGTTTGATGTAGTTTGATATACTTTTAACTTTTTAAAGTTTTATCGCTGAGGATGACCTCAAGAGAGTTGAAATACATTTGATTTGTATTATTTTAAAACTTTTATATTGACTAGGCCACGTTATGGCATATTAGATTTAAGGAACTCTGTGAGTTTAAATGTTGAATTCAGAACTGGTCCCTGTCTGCTATGCTTCTTGGGGAAAATTAGTTTTATATGAGAAGCTTTGTGTAACGATATATCCATCGCGTTCAAGATGTTTATGTAATACTGTTGGAGTTTTCGTTTGCAGAGTGAGAGAGGTAGTCTGTAGTAGGCTGTATATGAACCGAAGATTCCAAATGAGTTAACGGTAGCCTACTACATAAGTTATGTTTCTGATGAGATGATGATAATATATAAAATATTATTACTCTTTATAAAGTTAAATTGAAATACGAAAAATATTTATCAGTACTGCAGAATTTATGATCAGACATCTGGTAATAATACCTTAGGGAGAATTGCGAAATGCAATATAAAATTCGAACATCGAAAATATTGACTTTATTTCCATTCATAAACATTTAAATATAAACAATTTCTATGAGGAAAACAATAAAATGGGTTAATTATTATTAAACTTACTTTAAAGTCACTTTTCAATAGAAATAAGTGAATTTAGTTTATGTTCTATCTAAATAACGTATGCATATGCAATAAACGCTATGTTATTTAACAGAATCTACTCTATGAATTACACCTTGAAATTTTATTTTCATGCATGAAAAGCTTTCATATGTGGTAGCTTTCCAGTTAGTCAAAATGGGAAAATTACCAAGCATTTGGAGATGAACGTTCAGGCAAAAACGATGGGTTAAAAAAGCTAAACTTCAGTTCTCGGTTTACCCCACTCGTGCAGCCAGTCATGTATGTAGGAATTTGTATCACGTATGAATTGAACCTAATCTCTATAATGGATCTTAGAGATTAAGCTCGTATATCAACTTCAGCGAGAAGAGGCGAGTTGTTGGCCTATCTGACTTTCTGCTGGACCAGGAAACATCTCTAGAAAAACTCTGCTTCCCGGATCCGGATAAAATAAATGCTCCCAAACAACAAATGTAGCATAAAATTAAAATTCTCTAATACTTTAAGGAGGAAAAAATGAGCCGTATATTTCATAAATCTTGTGATGAGAAGCTTAAGTTTTTATTAGAACCGGGTTTATAAGATTTTGAGAAATTCCCTCATTTGTACAGACATATTTAAAAACATCGATTTCAAATACCAGTTATTTTCTCTGGAAAATTTTATTATTTAACACTGTTTGATAGAGAGTAAGGCCTGCATAATGGAATGTGCACATGACGTTACCCATAGCCTTATGTAAAAAATAATTAATGAAAATGCAGGTAAATGATATTTTCTTCATGTAAAATAGTAGTAAGACAAACTTGGTGTAGAATGTAATGGATTTTCGTTTTTGAGCTATGTTGCACACAAATACACCAAGGGGTAGCTAGGATTTTGGTTTGACAGTGGCCACCGGATGATCAAGGGGTATTCCTCCCATATTATAGATAAAATTTTGCTTTAAAACTTAATAACAATAATAATAATAATAATAATAATAATTTTTTATTTCACCTGGCTGTCATGAATCTATTATATACACTGACAGCTCCCGCATACCGGACAGTGATGAAAATGACCAGGTTAGATGTGCCTTCGTGGTGTATGAAAACGAGCTTGAAATATTTTCAGCATAGTATAAGCTTTCCTCAAATTGTTCAGTTTTCCAAGCTGAACTTCGGGCCATTAAGTCAGCAGTGCAGCGGCTCAAAGACAAAGACAAAAATGCAAAGGTATACAGCGACTCACAGTCTGCACTGAAAGCAATAAACGACAAATACAATCTTTACCCAATAGCTGCTGATATAAGGTCCATAACCCAGCACAGCCCCCACGTGTGTCTTTCCTGGGTTCGCGGACACACAGGGACAATCGGAAATGAGAAAGCAGTCCTATTAGCAAAAGAAGCTGCAATATCTGGGATGGAAGTCTCATACGATAGACTTCCAATATGTTACCTGAAAAGGAATCTACAAAAACAAACAACTCTCCAGTGGAATAAAATCTGGACCACAAGCTCAAAAGGACCCTTAACGAGAGAAATATTCGTTCCTGAGATCCAGCATCGACTGCAGTGCAAAATGCTCGTCCCGAACTTTGTGCTTACACAATTCCTATCTGGTCATGGCAAATTTAAATCATATTTCGAGCGATTTAACATCAGTATTCCATATGGTGACTTATGCTTCTGTGATTCCTCTTAAACAGTGCAGCACTTGCTTTTTGACTGTCCTGACTTTGGAAGATCAAGATATACTCTACAATATCACCTGAATTTTTGTGACAATGAACTGGCAAAACCTCTGTTTCATATATTTAAAAAAACAATGTTGTTATTCTAATTTTCTAACATTCATACATCGCATCTTTAATAAGCTTTCATCATAATGATCAATCTGTTGTAAATTAAATGTAATTGTTAAACTATAACCCTAATATGCTATTACACAATAGGGTTCCCTTTTCTTTTCTGGAAATTCAATAATAATAATAGTACCTTCCTCAATTTCAACTTGCTGTTAAAGCATGAAGAGAAAAGTTGCATTATATGCTTCTGTGGTGTTCTATTTATATATTGCGGTCCAGCGGACCTCACGACTGTGTTTGTGTCTGTAACGTGGAATATATCAGGCGATGTGTGGCCCTTGAGGTTAAATGATCTGAACTTTAAACGGAACCTTCAAAATATGTTTGCCATGGTTTCATGTAACGTTTTACACAACGATTTTTTTCTTACAGAAGAAAGAGAATAGACCTACAATGGGTAGCATGATACTAATTCATGTGTGTTAGTTGACTGATGTCAGAGCTTGCAGATTTTATATTAATGGCATATACTGTGGTTCTGAAGAATGAATGTTAAACAGTAACTAAGGACTAAATTTACATTGACAAGCTGTGTGAATACTCAGATTATTGGCTTAGTGAATTTGTTTTCCGTAAAACACAATCTAAAACAAAATGCTATTCTGAGAAGTAAAAGTAAATAAATAAATAAATAGATAAATAAAAAATCCGTTCCAAAAAGCATTTAATCATGTTCAGTGAATAATAAAGCGTACTACACGATTAAATTTGTCCTGATGTAGTTACATTCATTTCTTTGTTAGAGGCCTTATGGATTACACGATTGTGTTAGTGCCCAAAACTTTCACAACTGTGGATAAGGGTTACATTTCAGGAACGAATATCATAGTTCTTCTTCAATAACATTTACACCATCAATTCAGGCAAAATATTTTATGGGATCATAGGTTATATGCAACTCCGTGGCGCGACATCCCCGAAGGGACAAGGCCTACCACCCGACAGCTGCGTCATCTACCTATAGGCAGATGGCAGGATTGGGGGGCATGTGGTCAGCATTCATAGGTTATATTCCTGAACATAACTTTCTTAATAAAGATTGTTTTAACAAAAAAATATGTAAAATACAATATCAGACTATAAATATTTAGATAAATAAAGATAAAATAGTACGGCATCATTGCTCGTTTAGTTCTCACACGAACGATACACTGTTAGAATAACGTATGAATGAAGTAATTTCTAGACGCAAGGGTTTTTGGAAGTTAGACCAGCTTTGTGTTTGCTCGCGAAATGCTTCAAGTGCTCATAAACTCTTTATATAGCCAAGTGGAACTAATAGTGGTGGGTGCTCATTTATAACTCGAGATTATATTCTATAAATTCCTTGAAAATGTCCTTAAAAATTTAAATCTGAATTGGTGCTTGTAAACTTTTTACCAGAAGTCACAAGCATGCAATTACAGGTATTAAATGTGTATTTATTTTAGTATAAATTTTAATTGATGCTGATTGATAATTGACGATAAATCATGCAAATATTTATTGCATTCCCTAACAAATAATATGTAATGTTGAATTATTAATAAATTCTGTAACACTTCTGGAAGTACGAGTACGATTACTTTTATAGATTTCCGTGAGTGTAATTTAGCTTCTGATAATATTCTATTAGGCCTACTTACTATTTACATTCAAATATCATCATCTTCTCACTACACCAGGTCAGGAATCAAACATAGGACTTCTGCCTTGCACACATATGTTCAAAGCACATGAAACCCACAAAAATTGGTTATCTTGTATACGACTTTTTTTCTACGATAATTTCGTATCATCCAGTTCATGGTATCATGGTGGAAATTTGAATTTCTAGTACCAAGTTCCGACAACCTAACTTACCACACTCATTACCACACGGGTTTATGGTTAAAGCATATCCAAGATAACAGTCTAGAAACTAAGTACCTTGCAACCAGATGCTTCTGCTAACTTCTAGCAAAAAACGAACATAAGAATACGCACAGTGACCATTACCAACTTGTGAGAACCGCCAGGCGAAAGTAATCGATCGCTACCAAGCACCGCCTATATGTGCATGCATCAGATCAAGAAGGCAATGCCCCTGAGGTAAAATAGTAACATATTAAGGTTGATACACCATGATCTATTCTGTTTCGCTTTAAGAACAAAAACCTTTATGTCTGGTTCACTCTTAGGTCATACCAGTAACATGCTAGAGTGAACAGATGTACTGTACTGGTTTTTGTTTACTTTAGCTTTTTTCGTAAAATGAAAACAGTACAGCTTGTCGAACAGTTGTTTGTACGTTACTTAATTATTACTCGTATTTCATGACATTTTTTCAGGTTGTTTTTCCATATCGTAGAATGAATTTAATTCAACTCATTGTGTAAATTTATAACATAATCTCGAAAACAGAAAAGTTGAGAAGAGATCATTTGTGGTAAAATATACTTCCATGCCAGAATCGTAATATATTCTAAACTAACATCCAACTCTAATGATAATATTAATAGGAGTTAAAATTAGCATTGTAATTGTATGCTTCCTCACCGAATTTTTAAAGTGCGTTGAATCTTGTAAAAATCAAGCGGAATATTCGAACACGTTTTGGTCAGCCCCAATGTAACTCACTACTATAATCAACTGCAAACTAAGCAGGAGCCTCTGAGTCAGTACCTAATTAGAACAAATAGCCCTTTAGAGTAAATAACATTTTTTCTACCATTTTTATTGCCTCTGAGTCAGTACCTAATTAGAACAAATAGCCCTTTAGAGTTAATAACATTTTTTCTACCATTTTTATTGCAATATAGAGCTTTCCACATTAGATTTTGTTTGCAAATATACTTACAGGCGCACCAACAGCCTGTTGATAAACTCTTTTGTATAATTTTAGGAGAAAATTGTTTCAATTCTGGCTGTAATAGAAGTATAATTACTTATAATCGATTCCCAAGCGCTTTCACTCCAGAGTTTAATAGCTGGCTATTTATTATGTGGAAATATATTCATCTGGTGTCAAATTATAGGCAGTAACAAGGATTCAGCTTGTAATTTAGAAAAACGTCAATATGCCATGCCTTTCGTTGTTTGTTGAAGATAATACAAAGCCAGATGTGACCTATATAAACATTTAAAAATACGATGACATCACCAATTATCGTACAATATTGTGAGCAAACAAAAGTTCATCATTTCTCTCGCTAAAACGCCACTCTTTTCCCCTCTGTTCGCTAATAACGGGGAATTGAAATCTGTAGACTAATTATTGCTTTGCTATTGGGATAAAGCAAAGTGTCTGTTGACAGCTCAATTCATGAAGTATTTCAAATATGTCATCATATAAATAAGTTCTTTATATGAAATCGAAGCTATATATTATAGGACATAAACAGGGTTGTGTGAATGTTGTATGTGAAAGACTCAAAATATCAATTTCTATAGAGAATGAATTTTCCACATGCAATATATTTTTAAAATAATTTCAATAGCGTTATCCAAAAGTACCATGCAAATTTATCTATTTATTTTGCTGGAGTGTTAAAAAAAATTCCCTCTATTTATTGTTTAATAAGCAAAAATACTACTGACGACAGGTTTAAAGCACGAATGATATGAATTATACCTTTAAAATAAAATAATGCCAAAAAGGAAGAATTTTTAGCCATAGACGTTGCTACGGGGTGTGTCGGGTGTACCCTGATGATCCTCCGAAACTCGTAACTCGTGTAACACCTTTCACACTTCTAATTAATGAATGAAATAATTGCTGATTATTTATTCGCTTGAGCGTCTCTGCAATATAATCTGCATGGTTTGGCGTAGGATCACAATGTTACGATACTGAAGTTTGCAATGCATGGAGTATATATGATATCATGGCTCGTGGCGTGATAGCGTGCAGTATGTTTCATAACAAAGTTTATTGGTTATCTGTTGCTGCTTGGCTTTGGTCCATACATACTATACTTCGATCCTGTAAGTAAAGAGCCCCTACTTTTTACTTAATTATTTCAGGATTCATATTCGTGCTAATTCTGCTATTTTGGCATTCTCAGCACTGAGAAAAATTCCGAAATTTGAGAGCACGAAAGTTTTATGTTTGTAATCGAAACAGTCAAATGATATGAAACCACACATCATTATAAAAAATTTAAAAATGAGGAAAGTAATAAATTTTAGACTCAACCTCATAACCAGGTTCCTATTCGCATTTTTCTTTTATTTTAATTATAGCAATTTGATGATTATAACAGTCTAATCTTAATAATTCAAGTTTTGCAGTTTAATTACCGCGTTCGAATTGCATTTAGTGAAGTAAAGTACCATGCATAAACTCTACGTGTGTGAGATTTCTTTTTTTAATTTTAAGAGTATTCGTAGTATGTGAAATGGGATGACTTTATGTGTCTACTTGATGGGAGAACCGACAGATGTCTCTGCCGTTTTGTTATTTTACGACTTGATGTTCGCAAGTTAGGACTACTTGTAATGGAGGACTGTTTTAGAACTTATGTTGTAATCTGTGCACACTAACAGCTGTGATTTGATGGTAGCTAATTTTGACAGATCCAGCATTCAGTTCACGTTTTAAATTATTATTCTCCTTCGAGAATAGAAATAAGTGTAGAAGAAAAATGAATGTAGTTAAGTCAAGTTTAATTCCAAGTAGCCCTACTCTAGACTTTAAATAAAAACTGTGTTATTCGTAACATCGGTGCCTTACTAATAATATCAAATTACAGTGCCAATACTTAATTCTATTTTTATAATAATTTAACCCAATTTCGAATTACTTACAGTATCTGTTATATAACTACATGTTATATTATCAGGTCATGTACGGTATATCTTTCAAACTAGAATATGGCTTATGTTTGAATGTAGGCTATCCACTCTGATAGTAGAAGCGAATGCCTTAACCTTTTCAGAGCTGCATTTGTTTGCCCCTACTTAAATTTAGTTTACCTTTTAACTGAAACATGTTTCTGGAAACTAGTATTATGGGATGAACTATAAAAATATTCCAATATGTGTTGTTATGAAAAATGAGCATCTTCAAAAAAATGATTTATGTCACTAGATTTAAGTATATTTCTTCCAATATTAAAGACGTTCTTAAAACATCTGGTTAAAAAGCTGGCTTTACCAATATTATTATTAAAACAATTGTCTTTATTAGGAAAACAGCTAACTGTACCAATATTAATATCAAAACTATTGTCTTTATTAGGAAAACAACATGTTTCTGTAAGCTACATGACAAGAAATTAATTAACCAATATGTAAACACGTTATGTCACACAATTCCATCCCGACCACTATGAGCTATGCGAAATGGGAAGCTGGCGAAATGAAAATGACTGCAGTAAAATGCAGATTGGATTTCGCGCATCCAACACCTGCAACTAGGGCGCAGGGTGCAAGTATACAATATCACAGAGAAAAGTGGTGTTGGTGGGATACTAGCAGGGAGGGAGCAGTCTGGTGGTGTGAACGTGATTCGAATAGGCATGGAAAGCATGGATTAATTGTCATATATACATATACATGCACACAGTCCACCTATACATAAAAAACTACATCGAAAACGGATAAAGGATTTGCAGCTTTCTCTCAATATCCCTCTCTCTCCCTCTTTGTATCACAAACACACCACAATCTCTATCTGTCTCTCTATCTTGCTATTTCTCTACTCTCTCTATCTCTCTCTCTCTCTCTCCCTCTCGCTCTCTCTCTCTCTCTCTCATACACACATGCACACACACACACGAACTCGTATTCACATGAACACTCTCTGTGCATTTCATTTGTGTCACCACTGTTTAAAAATGCAAAACCCTTTTTTGCCGTCTCTTCTTTTTTTGTCCTATCAGTCTAGCTGTTCAACCATAGATTGGAATTGTATCCTACGCTGGGTTTTGTAACTGTGTTTCGATATAAATTGACTAAAAATCAATTCCTTTCGTCAAGGTTTCAATACAGGATAATGCAGTTTGCATTTAGTTTAAAGGATTGGGATTTTAGTCTTTTTCCGAGGAAGCAAACCTTTTGTTTGCATTTTATAACACTAGGTCAAGCTTATCTCTGTGTATCTCTCCGCCCTGCTTTAGACCACGCGACTGTGGTTTCAGTGAATGAAAGAAGCAGGCTGCTGTGTTTGTAATGAGGTGATTTAAATTCGAAATAAATTGTGTCTCTACTCTGAAAGATAACTACTACAGGGATATTGTTAGAAACCAAATTCTTTACATACTAAATTTGTAGGGTTTAACAACGATATATTTTGAAATTTATTTATTTCATAAACTATTTTTAATGGAAGACATAAGTACGTTCTAGTACATCAATCTTTCATTGTAAACTAAATTACATACCCTTTACTTGTCTCTTATAATATTCAAATTAAAATTCAAGGGTGTGAGTTGGTGATAAACCAGACTGAAAAGTCATATCAATGAGGAAACGGTAATTTAATACTTTGGATGACAATAATTCGCCACTAATACACCTCGAAACAAGCTTCTGATAAGCCTCCTGATGTTCCTCGGAGGAAAGATCTCTCATTTTTCATGAAGGGTCCGTCCCAGTTCCTGTAGAGTCTGAAGGGTTCTTAGGCGGTTAGCGGACGCTTTTAACCAATATATCCCAGATGGGTTCGATTTAAAACGCTCAAATATAGCAGTCAGAGATACAATAAAAATTATGTTATAAACATTATTTGATAATGAAAATAAACTTTAATTTATTGTTGAAAGATAAAATATAATTAAATATAGTATGCCTTATGTAGGGATTTAAAAATGAACCTTGTATTTATGATACTTAAAATTATCACTTGAATCTAAGTTCTCTTGTTTGTGTCAGTTGATCCATGTGGTGTTCTTCAATGAGGGAGGTTTTTGAGATTAAAACATAGTCATTAGCAAACAGTAGTCTCGACCACATTCCATGAAATTTCGAATCTACTGAATACTGCAAACCAATAATATTGTTGTAATCGATCCAAAGTATCTATAACTTTTCGGATGTCATAGGGACAGCATAAAATTCTCTCTCTTTCTCTCTCTCTCTCTCTCTCTCTCTCTCTCTCTCTATCTCTCTTTCTCTCTCTCTCTACGCATATATATATATATAATATTTTCGTAAAACCCTTCAATATTCTTACTGGAGGGGGCGTATTTCAGGTTTATTTATACGTTCTTAAAATACAACAAATTTCGCGACTTCTCGTGCATAATAATAATATTTTAAGCATTATAAACCTAAATATATCTAAAGAAAGCTGTTTTGTAAAATATCGCACTTATCGCTGTTAACTTACTGAAAAACACAGTCCTTAATACGTATGCTTTTTAAATTATCTATTAATCGCGCGACAGTGCTGTATATTTTAACTCCAAGACTGAAAACTGTTCACGAATTCCGCTCATTTTATTAAAAAATGGTGGGAAGTAAATCTTCAAGTTTTAACATAGTATTAGATCTGGTTATCTTTCCCACCGATTTTTCATGTGAGGGGACAAACACGTCTTGTAGTTCTTAAGATTTCCTTTGCTATATAACGTTGATTATCATATTAAAACTGGTGGAAGTAAAATAAGTTGGCGTTATAAATGTGCGAACGTGACACTGCTGCAAATGGTTAGAAAACCATCTGACTGTTTGCTCGGCATTATGGAGGATATTTGGCTAGTTTCACGAGACATGAAATCCCCCTATGATATCCGTGACTCAAAAGGAATTGCCCTAATATACGAAAGACGGTGGCAACCAAGCATACGGTGAAGGTTGTTTCATTATATCAGACGCTGAAGGAATATGTGAGGTAGCTACGTTTGAGATTATTGTATCTTTGTAGTAGAAAACACCTGTGAATATCATTGAAGTTATAGTCATCAATCCTTAGAACCAATGAATACACTGTTTACTACATTTTTTTGTCCTTTTAAATTTTCTTTCTTATCCGCATTTGTAACTTTTTAAATATTTATTTTTTATAATGACAGCGGATTTCTTCATTTGTTATTTTCACAATATGCCTCAATTTATTAGCGTTTTAACATATTGTGAAGATATAAATTTTTATCCTGAAGTATTAATTCATTGTTGATAAAAAAAATCCTACAATGTTCTAAATTGTCAATATCGTATGAGCCGAACGTGCAATAAGATTCTCTCATTTCTTTTATGTCTCATAAGAAAGGCAGAGCTACCAAATCAAAGTCACAGGAGCTGTGAATAATTTGAAAGTCTTAAAGCTTAAGGAAATTCGCAGTGAGATGATATCGGAGCTCATCCTCTTCATCTCAAAGCCTTCATTTTAACTGTGCCTTTCGTTTCATAGCTATTGCAACCCTCGTCTGCCGACCTCTTGTTGGGGTTAACGTTGCACCCTTGCTCCTCGTGGGCTGGGTCTTATGAATTTTGCGGGAACAGATGTTACCTAGATTAAATTGCGATTTCTGTTGTAGCAGCTTGAGACTCTACGAAACGCATCCTTTTCTGGGGAGTGCCGATTCTTTCTCTTTATATTCCTATCACGTTCTTACTATTAATGTTGCCAATAATGGTTCTGTTGCCCATGGCTTTCACAAAAGAAATCGTACTATGGACTGTGCTTAGCAATAATACAACAGAATGCTTTGCTTATATAATGCGTATCATCTGTGCTTAGAGACTTAAACCGTAACTTCAAAGAGAAGAAAGATTTTCATAAATAGAATGGAATTAAAATAGCGGTGAGAAGTTTCAGGGCAATGAAATAGAAATATTGATTAAAAACGAAAGCCGTTTGCACAAAAAAGACTTTCAAATAATGATAAAATGTCCATTTTCTGAAGGCACAATATCAAAATAGTGCAGCATGCTAGTTAAACTAAATGCTTGAGGTTCTTCAATTTCTTCGAGTAGTTAACATGTTGGCGTTAAATTTGCGTTAAAACTGATAAAGAATGTGTATTAGAACTTGTAATTTATCAAGAAAAAATCGATGTTTTATTAAATCAATCATAAGGATTAAATACATCATATTAATTTTTAAATTCCTTTCAGATAAAAACACAATTCTTAATTAACTGAGATTATAATTTTTTTAAAGTAAATTGACTTTCGACAAACTACGAACTAATTAGGATAACTACCAATTTATTATACACGCTGAAGAAATTGTTAATAAAAGCTGCAACTGTAATTACTTTATTTAGTGCCATGTCTACTAATTTAGTGGAAAATTGCACTGTCTCTCATGAGTGATGCATGCTTATCTAGACAGAAGGTTTTATGTCTTTTCATCTTTTTACAAACATTTTTGTTTGGTACGATTTCAACAAACATTTGCAATAACAATCTGTTTATGAGAAAAACTGCTGAGAATTGAATTTATGCAAACGATAAGAGCTACTAAAGTTGATTTAAGACTGGTGCTAAGACGATTCAATCACTTTTCTAGATGTAATTTTTATCATAAAATCTCCTAGTATTGATAGCTAGTATTGATAGCTAGTATTGATAGCTTGTTTTTATTTATTTCCCGGACGTAGCCAAAATGATATTAACAAAGTACGGTTAACGCCAGTGCAGCCTAATGCTTAGATAACATTCCACACTTAGGAGTGAAAGAAGTTGCTTACAGCTTAGGCGCTTCCGTGGAAGTAATTCCTGGAACATGCGGCCAGATGGCGTTTGTTCATAGTACTGGTTTGGTATGTAATGCAATACAATCTTCAAGATCATTTAAGTATTCTATTAATGAAAGTGAACATCTTTAATATTATAATAGAGGTAAAAGTAATTTGGTGTTATTTTTCTCCTGCTTTGTGTCTTGTTATAGCTTTCTACAACTCATTTTTAGAACGACTTAATGTTATGACAGTATTTTTCCTTGTAATGTAAAGTGATAGTCTTATTTGTAAAAATGTTTATTATGTTTAAACGTATTTATAACTTAATTATTTCGCATTAAGTGGTTTTGTTGGTGAATTAAATGATTCCTATTCGCTACGAAAGCTTCATCGTGTGCCTCAGCCCATTAATGAGGTAAAGACAGCTTATCATTATGAGAAGCTGTTATTTGTTATATATAGCTTTAAGTATGACTACTATCAATGGCGGAGTCATAAAATTTTGACGAGGTATACTCTTAACTTTCGGGAAACTTTTAGTTGAAGTAATAGTTTCATTTTGGCCTACACAGAAGCAGTTAATTTGATATGTTTTGTAATAAAATATGTAATAAATTGAGCAAAGTCTTTCAATGATTTCAAAGGGAGGCAATGACAACGAATTTATTCATACATGTTTAATTTGGAATGAAAGAGGCATATAGGTAAGCCGATTTATAATTGTAAAAGATGGAACACGGTAATTTTAACGATAACATTTGTGCACAAGGAGTGAAGCACAACTTAGATTGAAGCCTGCACTATTTTGTTTCGACAGTAAAATCTTCAAGACTTAGTACATACTGTCTAATAAAAAATAAAGAACACACCACAGAGGCTCTTTTTGTTGCGCTACCAGAAATATTTTACATACTCTCAAATTGGTCTATCATTTCAACGGCATAAACGTAAATATACAGATGTGTACATAATTATGTAAATAGGTAAATAGATAAACAGAAAACAACTTAAAAAGTATCAAAACAGAAGGTATACGCATAGACGCAGAAGGCATACGCTAAAGAGTAAGCTTAAACAGCGAATATACAGCATATTCCTGCGTATTACCTTCCATACACCACTGTCTACTGTTTAGCACTTTTGAAAACCAAGGAATCATATTCTTTCCGTAATTCAGTTTTTTCTTTAAAACTGACTTCCGTTGTCGGTGCGTTTGGATCATCGTATATGTGAACGATCGTAATTCCAGCCGCTTAATGCAGTGTTTGAGACGTGTCCATCTTGTTTCAGAAGTCGTGCAGGAGAAGAGATGAATTGCTGCAGAACGCTAGGCCTGTACGTGCCGACCTCATCCCACACCTTTGTGCGTCCTGGCAGGCTACGTCAACACGATCCTTTGTTTTTGGTGAGTGAATGATTCAAGTTTTATAATATTCAATAAACATATAGATCTATAACAGAAGGATATTACAAAAATATTAAGCTTAAAAATCTTAAAACACAGCTTGGCAACACATGTCTTTCGTTTTATAAAGGAACCAGAATTATGTTTCACTTTCTGCCACAATACTGTTGCTTGCATGTGCGAAAATAAGAATAGTATAAGCTGCAGTCGAGATTTTAATATATAAAAAGACTAGAGATGGAGGGCAAAGTGATGCTGCATAGCCTATTTTAGTGAGCTTTTTGTAACGAGATAAGGTGTCATGATATATACCCTGCCATCTCATGCAGACACTGAAGAACATCCACAAACTCCTTCCAGTTTCACCCAGTCCTTTGCTGAGATCTTTGTAAAGGGCATGTTGCCCTTTCAGGTTGTCTTTAAATAAAAATATATTATATAAGGGCACTATGATGTACGCGTATTAACGTATTAGTAACCCTTCAGCAAAATATTGGATATAATATATGTATATATATAAGTAAAATCCTGAAGAGGTGACATTTTTACGCATTTTATGCATATCGAAAGAAAAAACAAATTAATTCGTTAGAGTAGACAATGAATACTTTATTGCTTACCAGATAGCCTTGTGACTTGATGAGAATGATGAATGAAATTTACAGTCAACTAAAATTATATTAGCAATCGCTATTTTGATAACTTAATGTTAATTCACTAACAGACGTATTATTAAAAATACTCATCGAAATACGAAAAACAATTTATACCGACATGTATTACAGTGATATAAATATAAACTCAGTTCAGTATTTTTTTATAAAATCTAGATTTGCTGTTTTTAATAAGTTCATTGTAGACTATAGAAAAAATGTCATTAAAATACATTGAAAATGTAGATTTTTAAAAATCAATACAATGCTTTACTACTTCACTAAAAGTCTCATCTCGTTAGATCAAACTTCCTAAGAGCTAGGATTTAACTGAAAATCTTCACGTGGTTTTCAATTCTGACATTAAGATTTATTTCGCTTGTTAAACCTTTAGTTTGTCATAAATGAGTGTGATGTTACGCATAATAATAATTAATATTATCGGTCAAATCAGTGTATATGGTACATTAACTAATTATTAATTAGAAAGAATCAAATAGTAAATATCAATTAATAGTACTTCATCTAAGCAAGAAGCCCCTGTACGGGTTCAGTTCAATTGACTGCTTGAACTTCAGGTTTAAGAAATTAGCTTAATAAAATTACTACTAAAAATATGCAAAAGTGTACGGAAGTGAAGAAAAACTGAGCGGTTATAATAAAGATATACGCCCTTAAATATCATAGTAGAAAAAATTAAACTAAAATTACATCAAAATAGCCTACTTAAAATTACTGTTATCGTATTTTTTTTTCAAAATACCTTATTCTGTATGTTCTTTATAAACTTATAAAGTCTTTGACCATAAGAACGGTTAATATGTTTGGAGTCAACAGAGGTAGCCATAGTATACCCTTCTTAAGTGAAGATTATTTCTTTTTTTAATTATACTCATATACATTAGATATCTGGACGTGTTGGTGATCTTGAAAATATTTGAGAAATCAAATGACTTAGCGCTACAGTTACGAATGTACCGTATGTCAATTTTACTTGATTATTTAAATACAGCCATAAAATAATTTCTGAAAGTTCTTCAAAAAATATAATTAAACCATATAACGATAAGTTTACATTAAAGGAATTCAGGTTACTTCTCCTTGCAGAAGAAACCATCTGTGAACTGTAAATCGTTTTCAGGGGGATAATAGTTTCTCTTAGAATATAACGATTTCTGTGATCTTCTTGCATATATTTTAAACGAATTCTTGAATTACACATTGATGTTGTTGCTACTTTAGAATACTTTATTTTAATAACACTGCAACTATCAGAATTTTCCGGCAGTGGAGTTATATTAATCAGATTTTAAATCTTATCTAACAGTTTTACGGAATAGATAATCTTATCTTCTTCTTATCCAAGAAGAATTGTTCAGGTATAACGGTTTAATTCAGTTATAAACATTAATTTTTAGTAATTTCTAATAGTATTCATAATTTTAAACAAGATCTGTGTAATTCAATTTAACCATTCTAAGAATGCATTAGAATAATTACTTATGTAAATTTAAATGGCATTTTTCTTTAACCCAATTCTTCGCAATATAACCTTTAATTTTTGTACTCATCCCTCTTATATTTTAAAACTTTCAGAACTGTATGCTAATTTTTAGTCTGCCGTACCTAGTTTATTTTTTAATCTACGAGTATTTTTCTTGTCATGATACACTCATACATCTTTATTTGTTCGTATTACTTTAGAGGGGCCCCAAAAGTTGTATGCTCTGTCTGATCAGTGAATTCTTGTTGGAAATTCATAGCATTCCACATGGTAATAAAATCCCGTTATAATTTTACTTACTGTGTAAACTTTATGCCTGGATATGGTTTCAGAGAGCATTTCCCATTCAAACAAAATACATACCAATTAGTCCCTACAGTAAATGTGATTAGATTTTTGTAATTCACAAATTATTTAGAGGAATTCTTGGTATGGTTTAAATATTTTATATTGCCTCTAAAGCTATTTTCAAAATTTCTGTTGAATCCTGAATTTCGGAGGATTAATGACAGAATCTGATAAAGGATACTTCATTTCGTAAATGTATTACCACGAGTTCATTAACTAGTCTTACTCCTATAAACCTATGAAAACTTCTTAGGAAAATATAACGCCTATTTCTCCTCATCGATCAAGGGACGATGATTTTACCACCTCTCCTTCGTACATGTTGAAGGGCAGAAAAAGATAATAACAAATACTATGAAAGCATGAAATTCTTTCATTAATCCAGTGTTGATAATGGAACAACAATAACATAACTCTATGCCCCTTTCTTCAATATCAGGGAACTATTACTTACACTTCTTAAACTTATAATCGGAGTAAATCTAAAGAACACTGATATAAAATTTTGTTTTTCATCCGATATGAGAGTGAATATTAAAACGTTCGACCATAGAGAGAAGATTTTAGTGGTCAATGTTGGGTGTATTTATTCTTCCAGCACCCCTTCCCACAGCATATCAGATGGAACCTTTTTTTTAGTCAGTAAATTGTCCCAAATGTATACAAAACCAATTAACTTATTGATGACCATTTTGTATTCATAAACATACGGTTTCATATATGCCTCTGATGACTGTATAATATTAGATAAATAGCGAAACTTGTTAACTAAGCTGGAAGCGCGTAGTTCATTAAGGCTTTCATCTACAGATCTTTGGGAATCTAATAAGAGAAATTAATACACATTTGAATTTTTTCTTGTAAAACTGTTTCTTTAAAACGAGCAGTGTCTTTTCGAGCAGACAATGCATTTTCTTTCACTGAGGATTACACTAACGGCATTTAAAATCCAGACAAGCTTATTAATGAAGGTCAGACTGGGTTCCTAAATTTAGATGAGGTGATTTTCCCTCTCTTTGTACATTTTCAAAGAACTCGCATTTTTGCTCGTGTGCTTTTGATTTAAGTTTTGAAGCGCGTGCGGTCTGACATGCTCCCATCTGTTTCATTTCGTGGCATCAGAATGTGCTGTAATTAAATTTAACGGGGAGTCTAGAAAATGAGAACACTCCCCGTCCACCAGAGAATTCGCCTAGACACATGTACTCTATTAACACAAAGTAATGCATCGGTCATGCCTGAATTTTTCATAAGCACTCTACAAATTATTAAATGGGCTCATGCTTCAGATCTCTGTTGTATTTCAGAGAAAACTGAATATGCGGCGAAGAAAAGAGTTATAATTTTATCTTGCTACCTCTACGGATTAAAAACTCAGGTGTTCATCAAGACATGGCTTAAATGTTAATTTTGACAAAGAATAAAATATTAATTAGTTCAACAAAAATTTGCGCAGAGTATCCCGAAGACATCAGGCAATTTGTCTGAATCTTATATGTGGATCATAGTACTTAGATGCAATTCCTAAACCTAAGAACTCGCACTAAAACCCATCCTGAATCGGTGAATTTCTCAGATACCAAAATCGACCACAAGGGCCTGAAGTTACCCGAAATTTGCCTCACAGGTAAGCAGGAACCCCAGAAAATACCACACCTAGGTAACTTGTCCCGACTAGGAATCGAACCCGGGCCCGTTGCATGAGAGGAGCGAGCGCATCCCCTACGCCACAGCGGTGGACCGGCTAAATATCGGTTACTTTAATACAAGAAATGGCATAAGAAACATTGATCTAATAATTCTCAATTCAGGCGCTAAAACATACACCATCATGCATACAGTTTTATTATGTTAAGCCTATATTCTTTGCTTTGAATGGAAATCTCAGCATGGAATTTTTTCTCGTGTAATTATCTACTCAAATGCCACTTCTGTCGAATTTTCATACTGTAATGAATTTATATTTTAAACGGGTGTTTCTTGTAATGAGAAACTTTCGGTAAGCTCCTTTCTTCCGTAATGGCTACAGTTCATATTATAATTTTTATGAAGATAATTATACTATTGTTAAATTGTGAATGACACTTAATTAACGAAGAGGTCAAAGTTTAATGGCATAAGAAGATTTAAATGCTAAAATGTCATTTTGTCTTTATTTGCTGGATACAAATAAGAAAGAAATGCCACCATTTCAAATAACAAACGAAAATAATCTACTCTTCAGAGAATTTTTTCTGCAGTGTAACAGAAGAATTGAAATGTTACAAATACCTCCATTAATTCATGAAAAATATTTCCCTAGTTACATTTAATATACTAATTATATTAAAATACAAAAAAAAAGTGTCAGGTTCTTAATATCGGGGAGAGAATCTTTCGATTATTCATATTTTCCTAAATGTCCAAGATAACACACTACATACAAGAAATACATTTATTTCATAACTTGTCATTCACTTTCATCACCTTCACGATATGGATTTAATAACGATTATGATTTTTCATAGGTATTATCATAGGTATCATCTCCTTCTTCTGCTTTATTGATTGTATTCTAGTAGGCCTAAGCATGTTTTTTAACGTACTAAACTGCATCCGTTTAGTCACAGCGATGGACAGTATTTCAATGTTCAAGTACTTTAATTTGGGATACGCCGTGGAGCAGTTGGTTATGGTACAGAGCTACAAGTCTAAAGATCGCGGGTTCGTTCCCGATGAGGTCGGTGGGATGCTTCCATTGGTCGGTGGCCCTTGGGTTGACTCAGCCTCTAACAGAAATGTGTACCAGAAGCAATCCAGGGGGTTAATGCAGCCGGTGCATAAGACCGACAACCTTACCACCTTCACGGCCCGGACATCTCAAAATCTGGTATCCTCAACCTCTTGCAACCCTAAGGGCCTCCAGGTATCACTTTACCTTTTTACTATATACATTAATTTTCAGCTATTTATTCCCACTTATACTACTTAGTATATGCTACTGCTTACTTTTTTCGTTTTGGGATACCTAGCTTAAAAGGAGGTTCTTTGATCTAGCGATATTTCTGTCAAGGCACACGTCCTTGCTATGAATTGATTAATACTAACAGAGGTATGGTTATATTCACGATTGTACGAAATATGAAGATGCTAAACTTTTAGTGTGATATTGCATTTATAATAATAATATACAATGAACGTATTTGGGTCATACGTGTAATATTTCAAATAGAGAGTAGGAAATAATAACCCTTTACGGGAAACAAAAATACATTATACTTGTAACCAGATTTCCAGTGTGCATACCAATTGGGATTTTGTTTAATATAAAATATGTGACTTTCGCCAGCAGTTTCATTTCAAGCGTGCTCAGACTGTGAAATCCTCTTTCTTAGCCGTCGCTTGGGTCTAAATCGGTACTCTTTAATGGGCTCAAAACTACAATAAAATATATTTTTAATTTTCAGGACCGTATGTAACTATTCTTTTTCAATTCTGGAAATATACAGAGTACTTACCATTATCTTATTCGGGGAAAGTAGAATTATATAATTATGCTGATTGCTATCTAGTTTGTCTATAACCTTAAGATTCTGGTTTGTATTGTGAAGATGTAACAAACAGTTGCGATAATTTTCTCGCAATAATGTGTTAGCATTTTCGAATGAAACATAGTATCGTACTAATTTCAAGTTCACGTATATTTACACAGCGTTGCAATGTCTTGACGTGGTTTGAAAATCAGTTGGTTTGGGCCCTAAACTACCTAATTTATTCGTCTTAAATTTTAATATTTATTTAGTACGTTTTACACAATCTGCATACTTACATATGGTTATACTTACATATTCTCCTGTTCTTAAAATGTGTTAGTTATTTAATTAATAATAACAATAAATTGTAAAATATGTTATTCTAAAAAGTTAAATTGCCTTGCTTGGGATGTTCCGTTCTAGCAACTCGTAGTCTCCCTGAAACCCCAAACCTGTCAGTTAAGGAATATCCGAAGTGTTTAGAGTGATTTTCTGAACAACTTTTCCTAGTAACTTGAAATTTGACAACAGGAATTGAAGTTTAAAATTTAATGTTCATAGGTCTATCTGAATTTGTTTTTTATATATTAATTAATTTACTTGATCTTCTTAATCAAGATTGAAATATTGTTAAAAATATGAATCTGAATTTCTTATGTGAATTCGTTGACGCTTGCTTTGAAAATTTACTGTTGGATATTTTTATATTATGCCTTTTGTTTGAAAAAAACATTTTACCCCGAAAATAAAAAAGTTTAAAAACTGACGCATGATTATTCTAAATATTAAAAACAAAGAACTAAGGCCTATACAACAATCTGACTACACATCTTATTACACACATCTTGAAGTACATTGTGAAAAAAATTTACTGCCGTATCTCTATTTTTGTCAGAGAAGAGAAAATTTGAATGTGGCAAAACAACATGCAATTGTAAGTGCACCTAGGTTTAAAACTTTAGTCAGGAACATTTGTTCCATGTTCGAAATGGCATAAAATGTTTCACAGTTATTACTTAGGGGATGCTTTATTTTGATTTTTGAACAATAAAATTTAAAAAAAGCATTTTTTACCAAAATAGCTAAATCAAAACTTCCGTCATCTCTTAAAAAGAAGATAATTTATGCATACAGTTTAGGAAAAATATACACAATTAATAAGGAAATTTCTCCCTTCCACTAAGGAATTCGCTTACCACTTCTGACAGAAATAAGGAAAGGATATCATTATCCGTATTGAGAAGCTGGTTTCGCGAACTGTTCCCCGTCATTTGTTTTCCTCAGCCTTCTGTCGTTTCAGTTCCCCGACATACGTGTTTCTAATGCTGACAACATGACAAATTTACCTAATCTGATACCTAGGATCATTTCAATAGTCACACAGCTGGGGAAATTGATGACTGAGGAGGGAATTTGAGAAGGGTTGGTAATAGCGACTTCTGAACTCGGTCATGCTTCCGTGCATTGGGACACTGATGGAACACTTCTCCTCTCTACAGACACTCACAACCTTTCACGATCCCGTGTTAAACGAAGTAATTCAACCACAAGCAAACGGGCCATTAGATATTCCAAGCTACTTGATTTAAGTTGAAAATTGAGTCTCGTTTTACGAACCTAAGTTACAAGTCTTGAGCCATAAAGACTTGATTAAATTTACTTAATTCCACTGCTTTCACTACTTTCTGTTAAAGCTCTTAAAGGAATTCCTTTCAACAGACTGAGGAAATAAATGGTCTGCTACAAAAATACCTCCGATTTAAAATTCCTTTTACAGATTCCAATAAAAGTTTCTGTAGTTAAGTGCGCTATAACTACTACTGTGTTTCTGAATTGTTTTTGGTTCATTTGTCATTGTGCATTCGCTTGTCAATAAAAAATTAGTATGTCAATATTAAACAAAATATATTATTTATTTTAATGTAGGCTTACCTGAAGTAACTAGTAAAAAATGTAAGTGTTTCGATTTTTTAAGTAAGATGCCTTGGAGTTAACTCAGAAAAGTTCTAAGGTACTTAATTCTAGAAGCATTTCAGGAGTAATAATTTGTCATTTCCTGCCCCTAAATAAATCGAGGGTATGACATTGGTTTAGTCACATGAAGGCCGTGCCAGTACTCGAAAAGGTCACTTTCCACAAAATCGATGTATTCTGTTATGATACATTTGTTTGTAACTTAGTTTAAGGTTATAATTAAATTACTGTTCTTATTCTTCCTAATATGAATGACGATCTATGTATATAGGCCTAGAATTGAAAAGTGGTATATTATCTTCGATCCTTTATGATTGTACATTCTTCTTCTGCTTCACTCTTCTTAGTTCCAATCAGCCTTTCCAAAGATTTTAGAAATACATTTCTCGTGTGGTAAAGAAACTATAAAGGACCTACATAAATTAACCGAAACTTTTATAAGATCTAATTTTATTGTCAGACAGAACATGTAAAGGTACTTCCATTTTTTATCATGCAGTGATGTGCTAGACTGTGGCTTGTAAAATTTGTCCTTCGAAATGATAATAGTGAGGATAAAGTCTGCACTCTTTTTCCAAATTTCAAAGAGATATTGCATAAAAATATATAAGCTTACTTTTGTGAAAATATTTTCTTTTAAAATATTCTTCTTTAATATGCACTCCCACGATCTAAGGGAAAGAAATAATGTTGTGTCTTCCAAAATTACGATTGAAGAAACCTCCTGATTCCCGCTTATATATTAGTGTGAACTGTATAATAAAATATATTTATACGTAAGATTAATATTGACAATTTAAATTTTTAAATTGAGAGTTAAAACAACTAAACGTTTATACTGTATTGGAATATTTGGAGACAGATTTTATTTAATGGCTACCTGGCAAAAACTATTGCAGTGTATGCTTAACGGTTAAATAATAATAATAATAATAATAATAATAATAATAATAATAATAATAATATTATTATTATTATTATTATTATTATTATTATTATTATTATTATTATTATTATTAAATTCCCTGTTGATTTATTAGCGCTTTGTTCACATTGCTATGTTAGATATTTATGGATATGTTCTGGAGCCTTTTTTCCCCTGTTTATTTATATTTTAAATACACTAATTGCATATATTCTTGATTTATTTAGTTTACGAGTTACAACGGACATTAAGTATTTTTCAAATTACTTGATACCTTATTCCTTTGTTTTGATCTATCAGTTTTCGACTTAAAGCTGATTTTGTTTTGCTTTGTCTATTTAATTACTCCGGATGCTCCTATCTTTATAGTCTATTAGAGCATTGCAACAAAAGTACGATAAAGCTTGTTTTAACAGTAGACTTTTAGAGAAGAGAAGAACACTTAACTTGTGCACGACAGTGTATGTGGAAAGGTGGGCCTATGTAAATGCGAACAAAAAGAAAATTTGTATTGTAAATTAGGGGCGATGGCAATAACTGGGTTTCCTTTATCACGGCTTTATATTAGTAGTCATCAGAGAGATGTGGAATATTCTCTTTGCGTGTCTCGCTATACCCGGAACCATCTCCATTACTGTGATTGGAAGCCTAGCTTTGCTGCCTGAAATGGTGCGGGGTGAACCTTCTACGCGGAGTTATTACAATATCCTACAGTTACCTAATCGCGATCATCATTTTGCTGCATGTCAATATAAACACGCTACTTTATTATGTCACAGGGTTTCAGTCACGTTTTGAGTCTGTCTCCATCCTTATTGCTTATAGGTAGGGTTCAGATGTTTATGAGCTGAAAAGGTGGAAAATATAACTACAAATATTCTAATTATGACTAAATTAGTCTAAATTAGTCTAAATATGACTACAATTACTAAATATGACCTAAAAACTTCAAATATGACCTAATAAAATAACTTTTTAAATATAATTGTTCCAATTTAAAACGTTTAAAGACACTAAATTCTTACATCACATGAATTTAATCAGAAAATCACTTTTTAAAACAACTTTGGTGATTTATAGTTTAACTTGTAATGAACTTCTATTTTTAATGAATCTGCTCCTGTGTGCTCGCTTCATCAGCTCCAAATATTCGTAATATTTTGTACATCTTGAGTGTGCCTATAAAATATGAACAATTGCATTAATTTTAAAATGTAGCCTAAGTTGCTTATTAATTTAAACACTAAACTAATTAAATAAATTTCAAATTTAGCATGACCACGTACTACATGCACTGTGTAATAATTGTGCTCCTTTACAGACTTTATAACTGAAATATGACATTAAATTACAAATATGACTGAATTATGACTTTACATGGAAAATAAAAACTGCCCGATTAGTATAACAAGGATGCAATTCGTGTTTAATTTGTGTTTGCGGCGAGAACGGAGGTCAGGACAAAAATATGGCATGTCATAAACATCCGAACCCTACTTATAGGCCTGCAGAAAGCTCCTATTAGCAAAATACTGAGAAAGCATTGATAGTCGCCAATTATCTTACACTACCTTTTATATCACAGAATTTTATTTTGTCTTACAGTTCATTTCATTCTACACAGATTCAGCAAAAAAGAAAAGTAAACTGAATGTAGTAATATTAAAATGTAAAATGAATGTGGGTCCCCCACTGTGGCGAAGGGGTAGGGGATATCTTTCGCAGCGGGCCCGTTTTCGAATCTTGTTCGGAACAAGTTATCTAGGATGGGTTTATCCGAGGTCTTTATTCACCTGTGAGACAATTCCTGGGTAACTTTAGGCCCTTGTAGTCCCCAGATATCACTTGGCCGTCATTATCATCTTCATCTCATCCTCGCCTTGTACAGAGTGAATGTATGTGTGAATGATGTGTCTCGTCTTATGTGTTCGAGTTGTCTCGAAGGTGGCCCCTGCAATGGGCTGATCGCTCATTCGGGGGACCTTCCATATAGATAGGCGATGTAGGTCTATTATTCTATTCTATACGAACTTATAAAATAAAATTCACATCATATTCATCTGTCAACAAACAGTTGAGAAACGATACGTATTATCCACCGCCGTCTCGAGAATTACACACGAGTAATACAGTATAGAAGGCAGTTAGCTTTGGAGCTGCATAATCGAATCTGAGATTGTTTTCCCAGGCGGCGCTTTCTAATCGTGGAATGTACTTTAAAGCCGAAATTTTAGCTGTTTCATTAATTATTATTAATGGTTTAGCTTACGAATGATTCGCGTGCAAGTGTTAATAATTATTATACTGTACTCTTAATTTTAAATTTTTTAATTAATTATCGTGGGCGAAGCCGCGGGTACCTGCTAGTACAGTACAATACAGTCCATTAAATAAAAAATAGTGTACTGTATTTGCCTCCTAAATATGAAATGTACTGTTCGAAATGTAATTAATTTTCTACATCAGTTCCCTTAATTTGATCTGAGTTCTTTTCGAAGCGAACTATAGGGTCAAGAATTAATCGTTTTAATAATAATAATAAACATAATAATAATAATAAGTAATAATAGTTATATTCCTTTTCAGAACGTTTTGAAAAGTGAAGGTATAAATCAAAGCGGTATGAATTTTTCCTGTAAAAGTGTTTCAAAGCGTTCCGTAGTGAGATTATAAGTGTTTAGCTATTATTTCTGAGGGTTTAGTGCGTAGTTGCATGCGTAAATTAGCTGTTTTCCTGCATAACTAAATAAGATATGATAGGTAATATTTTATTTTTATTTCTAAAACTTTAGTGAAAGATGAAACTTAAGTTTTTATGAAACATATCTTAAACATAGAAGGAAAAATGACCAAATTAATAATGTTCGAAGATTGCTTCAAGCAGGTTTCAACTTACAAGAAATTATTAAACGTTTTCGAAACTTCATGTACTCCTCGGTTCTGCGGCAATTTCCCCGATAGCTGAGTATTGCACGTAGTCTAACCGTTCTTAACAGGCGAAGCCCGCTTTACTCCTCGGTTCTGCGGCATTTTCTCCGACAGCCGAGTATTGCACGTAGTCTAATCGTTCTTAACAGGCGTAGCCCACTGTACTGCAAAGGGATATAATTTCCTTTCTGACCGATAGCCCACAGGATATGTCATGGTGATTTACATAGTTTGCTCGGTATGATTGTTCACTTCTACTGTCGTCTGTGTTATCTCCCAGCAATTAATTTAAATTCAGTCAATTGTTAGACGTGGGACTATCGGAATGAAAGCACACATAGTCCATGTAATGCAAAATTGACAGCATAAAGTAGATTTCTTTCCGACTACACTCTGCCCCAAGATATATATATAAAGAAAATGTAAAATTTGTTAACAATATCTTATTTTACGTACATTTAAAATTTGAACTGAAATTTGTATAACTTGTACATGCTAGTTAAAGTTCTATTCTACTTACCTATTTAAGGACCTCAAGTTTGAAAATCGAAAGTTCTTCGTTAGTTAATTTTGAATGTCAAAATACAAAACACGAGCGTCGCCGGGCCTTTTAAGCTAGTTTTATACATTTCCCGTACCCCAATCAAACAACACCTTACACTGAACGTTTTACCGATGAACATTGTACGACAAAAAAATCGTTTCTCTGTATTTCCTACACTAGTATTTAAATAAAGGTACTAGTGTGGGCAGATACTCCAAAACCAATCATTGCGGTAAGGTTAACATACAAGTATAAAGTAATTTTTTTTAGTCTTTTCCAAACAATGCAATTAGAGGAATGTTTCTGTTATGGCTCATACAAAACTACGCAAGAACCTACAGCGTTTCCAGGAAATATTAAGTGAGATACCAAATATAAAAGCTAGAAACAACTTTTATTTTTCTCTCTTGTTATTCGGATTGCATTGTTTTACTGTTAACTTTTTCTTATCATACACAAAACACACATTTTTTAGGTGGGACTAGAACCCGCAGCCTCCTTCAACAACAGCTCCAAGGCTTAAGAGAACAGTAATCAATTTGAGGGGTGTTTTTGAAACATTGGGAGCCGCGAGCCCCTTCGTGTCCTTGTAAAGAAGGGAACAGGTGGAATGTTGGTTTACTTACTTACTTACTTACTTACTCAATGGCAATGACAAAGCTAACTGCCTTCTATACTGTATTACTCGTGTGTAATTCTCGAGACGGCGGTGGATAATACGTATCGTTTCTCAACTGTTTGTTGACAGATGAATATGATGTGAATTTTATTTGATGAATTCGTATAGAATAGAATAATAGACCTACATCGTCTATCTATCTTTGACGGGCGTGGTGTTTTAAGCCTTTAATAATTACAAGTACTCGTATGTGTTTTCCTGATTCTTTGTTAGTTCTGGGATTGCAGCTCTTTATTAATTGACAACAATAAGGGTGGCTGGTGTGATGCCTTTAGAAGTACAGATATATAGCGCTGCGTCCTTAGACTATTATTGGACTGTGGAAAATAATTTGGTTATTTACAATATTTATTTTATTTGGCCTGGGGTGGGGTGGCTAGTAATATTTATTTTATTTGTCCTGGGGTGGCTAGTACGATGCCTTCAGGAGACTACGGCGCTGGATCCTTAGACTAGCAACGGATTGTGGAAAATATTTTGGTTATTAACAATATTGATTTTATTTGGCCTGGGATGACTAGTACGATGCCTTCCTTAGACTAGCAACGGACTGTTGAAAATAATTTGGTTAACTATATTTACTTTTTTTAGAATAGGTAGCTAGTACGATGTCTTCAGGAGACTACTGCTGTGCATCCTTAGAATAGCAATGGACTGTGGAAATAATTTGGTTATTAACAATATTTATTTTATTTGGTTATACGGGTCCTGTTCTATCTCCTTAAATATTATTTTAGGTTATGGAGTGGTTTGGGTGGGGACAGCCTCTTTTCCGCTATGATTGATGATTGCTTATAAGGACTTAAACAGAACGGTGTCAGGTAATTTTAATTTTCATCAAGTTTCGATGGAAGGATGGAGGTATTCCCTTGTCTTACTGAATGCACACTCCCGCAATGGTATCGCTTTATTAGGAATGATTAATATGATGTAAATAAGTTACCAGGAAATTTAATTTTCATTAAGTTTTAAGAATGGGTGACGTCACATCATGAACTGATTGACAAAAGGGCCTAAATGATGATATATCATAGCGCTGGTTGTCCATAATGCTTAATTATTTGGGTGGGTTGGGAACAGCACAGTGGAAGGCCTCTCCGCTGGATATCATGGCGCTAGAAGTCTATGCAGAGATTATTGAGGTGGGGGTGACTCTGGGGGAAGTGGTGGGAGCGGATATGCCTCATGTAATACTACTTGCAACCTTCAGCCAGTCCTTCTCTTTTATTTGTTGTTTCTTTACTATCCTATAATATGGGAGTTTAAACATTGAACAACAACCAAGTTTTTCTCTCTTTATTTCTACTTGCTGTTTCATTAAAGTTTTTATTCTTTGAAATATTCCAGCAATTGTGTGATTTTCTCGACACTTAAAAACTTAACAAGATTGCTTGTGTTACTATTTATATTAGAAACTTCTGATTTCTGAAGAGTTAGTATGCATATTCAACATTTTAAGTTAAATTAAACTTTATCTGAACGGTTCACATTTCTTTATTAAAATGCCGCTCCAGAAACATTTTCTGCGTAAGTAGCTGCCTGGTTTACCTATGTTTATATCTTCGCTCAAACAAATTACGCTTTCTCTACAGGGTTTAATTACGCATAATAATTGCGTAGCCTAATTAGTGTATTATGTTACACAGGTCGAATTAGTAATAATTTACACCGCGTAATACACACACACACACACACATAAGGTTTCTTATATCCTATGATCATTCTTTGGTCGCGTTTCAGATTGCCTTGTTGCTAACGGCTAGAGAGAATAAAAGATAATTGACGTACGCAGAATACTGTACAGGCAGATGTGCATGTAGCCTATATGCGACAAATAGACAGTTACAGTGGAAACTGTCAATTTAAAGAGAGTGATAGTTGTTTGTTGTGTTTCCCTCTTCCCCCCTATCCCAAACTCACCCAACCTGATAGATATAGCCGACATGCACATGCAAACTCGACAAATTTACAAATATCACAAACAGAGATTTATTCAATAAGCTTGCATCGATCATTCTCGATACTATGATCGTGCAATTATAACCACATAAAGGAAGTCCCCTTATCCTGCTGCAAACGAAGTATATTCATTGAAATGTTAATACAAATTATCCTAGCTGTAATACCACAGCGTTATTTGTTCATTGGTTAGGCTTTGGACGCGAATGATTGCAAATAAATGAAAGTCGGTGTATGCGCAAAATAATGTCAACTCTTTCCCTTGTAAAGTGAATTTAAGTTGCAGTATCGTTCCACACCGTGGATATGGGAAGATAAAAAGCTTTGAATAGGAAATAAATGATACTCGTACTATAGCTCCTCAGAAATCAACTCTATTGGCTATATTTCTTTACATGAGGCCGTTTTAGATAATAGCACATTAATATGTAGTTGTCAGTAATATTACACTAATGAATACGTAGACAACAATGAATTTATTTATTGAATTATCATATCGTTAACCTGGTTAGTTTCCCAGAGTTAAAAATAAAGAATTTTACACTGAAAAGTGGAGTTAATGAACGTTTAAGACCACCATAAATAGTTAACTTTTTCATACACTATTACGTTAGTTAATATTTCTTTGTTTCTTTCTGTAACCAATTTACCTCACCTTTCAAATCATACACTCCAAAGCCCATAGACCTATTCAGACAGGAGAAGAACTGGTGTGATCAGCTCGATGCTGGTCATCCTCATAAACGTGTACCTAACCTAACCTAAATAAAATCATTTTAATTTTAATTTAATTTAATAAATAGCTAATTATTTATTACAATACTCACCTTTTATCATTAAGTGTTTCCAACAATAGTTAGCTCTAACATTATTATGTAATTTTGCCTATATGCACAATACTGTGTTTACATATAAGTGGGCCTGAAATGATACTCAAAGGAACTTTTCAAACTACAGTACAAACAGAATAGCCTATTACGTAGCCTATTTACTCTAAATAGGATTTTTTATACAGACCAACTAATTTCGAAACTTTACAAAAATCAATCCTGATAATTGGCGATCCGGATATTTGGCGGTGGGGCGGTGTTCCACTGTACTTAGTTGCGGTTTGAAACCATATTGCAATATGCAATTGCTTGCTAAAATTAAAATCCCAGTGTTGTAATATTCTTTTTGTTTGACCATACTATAATATGCTTATTAAATACAGTATATGTGACGTAACGGTATCATAATGGTACTCATTTCGAAACTGATTTTCATTATAAAATCAGTGTGGTACCTGTGTTTAAAATAAAATCAATTAATATCGTACTAAAATGAATTCGTTTCGTGTTGTCAAAATCTGTTGATTTCAAGAAAACTATCAAATAGAAGCTTTGATTTGACCGAACCCCATGAGCTTCCTCTGTCGCAGAAGGCAAGAAAATGAGAACCAGCCGATGCGAAGGTCAGCGTGGTCATTTGTGTGAATCTAAAATCTCTTAAATTTAACATTTAGACTAAGGCTAGTTTACACGATGACACTAGGTTTCGTAACCACTTTCATGACAGTGATTTCGTGAATCAAATTACACACATTTTCTTTCCAATGCAACCGCACATTTCATGTTATTTCTGAAGTTCAAGTTGTTAAAATCCCATATAAACATTTGTAACACGTATGAATACAGGCATTTCACAATTTCCTCACTTCCCCATTTCATTTTACGGAATGCGAACAAGCTAAATAAGCGTATAATCTCAAAATTACAATTATAGTTTCGTGAAAAGTTGGAATCAGCCGAAACTGCGTAGTGTCGTAACTCATTGTCGCCAGTACATCTAGCGCTTGCGCATTCAAGTAAAAAACAGTTGCGAAACTCAGTTACGAAACCTAATTTCGTCGTGTAAACTAGCCTTTATGGTCAAATGAAACTGCCGTATGAAACTTGTCTATAATGGTAATTAAGATACTTGTATGGAAATTATGAAATAAGCAAAGCGAGTTTCATAAACATACTCGTACCTTAATAAATACCATTGTTGAATAATTTACTGTTCTTAGATACAATTCAACTATGAAACTTTAATCCCTTCTCTAAATTCAGGTGAAAGTATTAATTTTCAAAATGTACCTCTCTTTTACGATGCAAATCTTCTGTTTTTACTGGGAGTAATAAAAATGTCTTTTAGTGTCCCATGCTGAAACCCTGGTGCTTAAAACAGGAAAGTTTGTGTTTATTTGTAATATAATCTTTACGGTAAAGAAAACTTTTACAAAAACTCCAAACTTTCCTTTCCTACAAGAAACGACTTTTGAATATAATCTCTCGATAAAATGTGTAGGCTGGGGACTATATGTCAGGTTATAAGGTTCATGTTGATAGCAGATGTTGCGAAGAGAGCCTGAGGGTAAGTGCCTTAATATTAGCCTGCCTTGTAACAGTAGAGCTGAAGTTGGGTAAGAAATGTGACAACATTCTCACTTATTCTGCTTCAAGTGTTACGCAGCTGTGGTGAAGCACATATGAATTTGCAAAGCGCTGCTTAACCAGTGTTAGATCCTTCTCATATTTACTCCCTTGTGAAATATACCACGCCATACTATTTATGTGCAACGAGGCAAAATAGGATTAAACATGCAACCCTTAATACGAGAAAATGCTGTTTAAAATGTGTTATTTACTACTTTACAAAATGTGCAATATGGTGCCTAATCTTGCGCTAATGTAGGGATTAGCCGAGTAGATGGAATATTTTATTTCATTTTGTCATAGCGTAGGTCTGCCGACTCGCTAAGTTACATTCACATCTGCTATCCAAATTTGCTGAGTAGTTGCAGTTTAATTCATCACTCTTACACTACATTAATACCGGTGCCTAAGGCATCATATTTACGATACTATTTTTGTAATGATCTGAAATCCAAACTACACCTTTGCATTATGAAACTCAGTTGTTCTTCCTACTATAATAAGCTCCCATATTAGATAGACCTGGTAACTGTAATAACTGATATTATAAAATTGACTGGTAAAAGTGATGAGTTTCGTAGCCTCACGAATCAATCATCTCTACCTTCAGGATTGTTTATCATATTTTTAAATATGCCTATTCTGTTTTCCCCAGCTAGAACATTCTAAACTCTAATACTTACCCAAATTAACTTAAATTAAATAAAATAAACTAATGTTTGAAATTTAAAACAATATCGTACAGTGGGAACAGTTGTGATAATAAAAGTTCACATAATATAAAAATAATGATCAAATACGTTCGTCATTTATAATTATAATATGAATACGAGTAAAGGAAAATATCATTCTAGTGTAAAACTGCAGAAGGAAAAGCAGAAGGGTTTCCATTGCTCTCGCGACCAGTTCAGAGAAGATAAAATATTATATATTTTTCTTTATAATATGAGTGAGCAGAACAAGTAATTGAATGATCTTAGCTGGCCATCTTAGAGAATTCTTCAGAAAGGAAGTTGAGGTATCATCCGACCCCTAAAATGATTTTATTTTCTAAAAATATCATTTTCCTAATACGAAAGTCTGATTTGTGAAATTTGCTTTTAAAATCAAGGATACAAAATATTTCTGACTTCTGTTTATCGAACTATTATATTATTATTCAGGGTGGAATGAGTTATATTGTGAAGATTAAAAGGGGCAGTAAGACACATTAAAATAAATATAAAACCTATTTTGCGTTTTGTGATTACGTTTATGGTCTACGAGATAATTAGGTTGGAATTACAACTCCAGAATTGTAACGGCGCTCTGTCTGTTAGCTTGCTCGAGGAAATTATTTCTATCTCTTCATTTAAAACCCACAACTGTAGATTTATGCCCAATTTTTTCTCTTCTGATGTGAAAAAGTAGAACCGTCGGAGAATACTTATCGAGTAAAGCGTGGTTAAAGTTTAGGAATCATTTTTTAAACCCACTGCCAGTTCTTTCTTCTCTTTCCCACATAGGCCAACCCTTCGCCAGTTCGGAATAGGATTTGTTCATGAGGATCATGCAATACAACCACCGACGCCGATAATGGTGTACAAATCTTGCACTGTGCAAGACGCAATAATCAACGTCCCTTGAAGATGGAAACTGTTTCTAGAACAATAACTCTGAACCTTTCTTAGCTGAAATTGATAAGCCTTCTGGAGATGCTGTAATATTTATGAAAAAGTTACTTTCAAAATAATGGCACGCATCCTGAACTATAGTCGCACAAGATGGACGTCATCGCTTGAGGTATACATCAACTTATAAAGGAAGCCGTTTAGAAGAAGTGAACATGTTATCTATACTTTCCCTGTCGGTCTCCCGTGGGTGTTTTACACTTGACTTACATTTAGCTGAGAGTGCTGAATAGTTCATCTAGTTTTTATGCCCGTATCTCATAGCACAGAAACAGTAGGCGGTACTGTTTGGTTACTGGTGTGTTAATGCATTGCCAATGTTACATTCTGATTGAGATGGAGCAACGGAATGAGTGTAAAAGAGACTGTGCGATGTGCGGCGGTATAATGTGTGTGTCATCTAATGTCAATAATTACATATTCACTTTCCAGCTTCCGTTGAAATAGCCCAGTAATAAAAGCAGACGGCCTACTATTTAACAAATCTTCATTATACACCAAAGCTAATGAGGAATCTAAGTTCCATTTTCTTTTAAATAAATGAAATAGTTACTTAAAACCAATTTGTCAACAATATTTTATTTTATGCCTTCGCCTTTCGACAGTCTTCTGTAATCTTCAGGCATATATTATTAATATTATTCATTAAGTTCTGTTACCTTCATATGCTGGTGTAGACCTATATTTAAATAAAAATTAAACTGCATTGTCATATTCTCTTGTCAGTGTGAAAAATAATTTAAATGTTTAAAAGTTTTACTAAAACACTAGAACTGATCGACCTTTCACTTTCCTTCTTCTTCTCGCGACTTCTTGTTGCATAAGAAGGTAACATAACTTTATGAATCAAGGTAATATTAATAATGCTTAACCTAGCACATATCCTGAAAATAACATAAGAATGTAGAAAGGCCTAGGCATAGAATAAAATATTGTTGAGTTGCTGGTATCAAGTATCTACTTTATTTATTTTATCGATCGAATCAACGGTACCACAAAATGTATTTTCACTTCATTTTTCATGTTAATCATCCCAGTATTATAAACACTGATTAAAAGTCATGTTAGATTTAAAAATTCGTGTTATTTCGTATTATAAACCTTAGATTATTACAAAATTTTATTCATAATAGAACATAAGAATCTAAAGTGTTTTGCAATATGTATTTTGGGAGGAACAAATGATCGCTTTCTCTTGGACTGTAATATTATGGATTTGATTCACAGTTACCTTCAAATGGAAATTTTTATATACATACATAGGCCTAATACAAGCAAGAACATGTAGTGAAGACAGTGTTAATATTTTCTTAAAAAATAGGTTGACAATGTTTTCTTGGGCTACCGCTTTTTATAATACATACTGTCCTCTTTTTTTTTTTAGAATAAAAATATGTTTTGCAACAGCACTATTTCCCCATGAGGGAACATCGTAATTTAGATAGATATGGAAGAATACGTACAAGTATCCGAAAACTTATCATAAAGAAATATATTTGTTACGAACTTAATTTCTATTTAGCTAATTCTTGGTTACTATGGTGTGAATATGAATGCCGATCTGTTAATCGAAGCCATTTATTGTATGCCTATTTATATTTCATGTTGCATAGATCTAGCTTCTAGAAGCTTGTTGGTACCAAAAAATCATTAATCTTTTCAATAGGGGAAAACACCGAAAAAGATCCACATCCCGAATGGTCGGCTCACAGATCTGAGCCTCCGATATCCAGAATATGCGTTCTTGACAATAATGTCTTCGACCACCTCACTCGCAATTTCTATTGCAACAATTAATTACCTTAAAGCAACATTCTCTTAACAAAGGAGCCCTAAACAGAGATGAGTTGCCTTCTAATAAATACACACCCTTTGTTCACGTGTCATATTTATTGTGTGTTGGTAGCATGTCAAGTGTAAAACTTACTTGCATCTCGAGATATGGTTATGAAAATGACCTCAATATTTCCCCTTTATTCTGATATTTCGAGCACGCAAATTGTTTGGTCAAGTCCGTATTGAGGCCATATACGGTTCTGACTTTTATGACGGATCGTAAAGATAATTCTAGAAGTTAGCAAACGGAATAATAGTAATAATAACAACAACGTTTAACAACTGAAATGACTTAATTAGACTATCGTTACAGTTTATCGGCACAATTAGGTAATCATGAGTGCTTAATTTGTGTAGCATATAATACAGGGTGTGCTAAATATAATTTTTCTTCAAGTTAATGGAAAGCAGATGAATTTAAAGGACAGTTTAAGCAGTCTCATGTTCTTTTAGTCTATTAAGTACCAGATTGTTCATTTCGTATGTTATTTCGAATTTATGCATCCTTGAATATAAAAGTACTCATAACGATTTAATAGCGAGTGAGTTAAATAAACTATCTAATTAAAACCCTCAGCTCTACAAAATTTTCTTTAGCTGCCCAGGCCTTTCGACACACCTGTGCCATCTTAAGGACATTTTGCTTCCTTGGCGTAGATGCATTAACTATTAAACATTAAAGCTAAAATTCTGTTTTCTAGTAACACGGAAGTAAGAACGCCGCCATAGGTGTATAGACAACATGCTTGCCTTCCACCCTGGCGGGCCGGGTTTGATTTCCGGCCGGATAGTGGGTCTTTCAGTAACGAAAAATCCCCGGGTTCAGGACTGGACATCACCCAGGAAAATTATAGGCTATATTAAAAAGCCTTAAAGTAAAGTGGTGACTGCTAGAATAGGGTATAGGGTATTCAAATAGATCTATTAAGGTCGCAGTGTTGAGAAACCGAAGGGCTTACACTACCCCTCATTAAGATAGACCCAAACGTTCACTGGAGGAGCAGGACACCATGAAAATTGGCGGAGAAGTTCTTCAAGCTGACTGCATTTTTAGTAATGAAAATTAAAAACCAAGTTTTTAATCAGAGCTTACAAAACGTCACCTCAGCAATTTGATCAGTTTATCAAAAAATAATATAAGTTAAAACATGAAACTTTAAATGCACGTAGGCTATAATATAGCCTATAATATATATAATATTATATATATATAATTATATATTATATAATATGTATATATATATATACTCACGCATACAAATAATTTAGATTTCCAAAAAATAACTCCTTGTAGTCCATTTTCTTAATTTTTATGGAATAATTAAATAATGTCCCTTCGCTCATTTTAGTGTTGTAATAACTTTTAATTACCTGCGTTTCATTGATGCCTCACGCAAATGTGATCTGTAAATTATTTTAAATAATTATTATATTCGTCCGTTATTGACATTACAGAATACAGAATGAATAGGTACTGAATAAAATATTCTCCTTTACTAATCTTTTTACTTATATGAATCTGTTACTCAAAATAGCTACTCGAAAGGTGTATAACCCATTACGACCGCTAAAGTTGTAATTATAACCGATAATTACTTACCAACGAAGTAATCTGACATATTACTGAACGCTAGCTCCACATTACCAACCGCAAATGCATTAACTATTAGCAACATCGGATAGTTATTAACAGCGGACTAATAATTTTCCCAAGCATTAGGTATCACTCATCCTCGCATTTGATTATAATGGTATATAATTCGCTTCAAACATTTCATTAGTATATTTCCGGATCGCTATTATATCCGGTAATTTCATTATGTAACCGAGCAATTCGTCCGTAATGAATTTTCAGAGTTAATATGATTAGTGGCATTTTCAAAGGATAAAATGAAAGCATAATTTATTTGGTGGCTTAAATTAGTATCGACGTATATGAATTTATATCCAAGTTAAAATACAACAGTACAAAGGATACTTGTCAACTGTAACTGAAATGGAAATGTCATGTATGTTCTGTCAGTTTGCTTTCACTAAGTAGGCGTATAACTGCGCAAAATGCATTACAAATAACAGTGGATGTAAGCAAAAGTAGCTTAAGTTAATTTTAAAAAAATAGGAGTCAGAAATCTGTACTTCTGCAGTGCTAAAGCTTCCATTTTGTCTCTTATCTTATGTACTTTACTTGATCTCTCGCGTTTTATTATGTTGGTTACAGTTCTTCGCTAGGCGACGTCACACTGGCAACGTCCAATCATGCGCTTCTTCTTAATTCTGCCACTTCGTACTATAAAAGTAAGTGTACTGATTAAGGAGGTGGTTTAGACTAAATCACACGTGAAGAGAACATCTCTCTCGAGAATGATATGCGTTTTTACTGTTTTATGAAAACTAGTACATTCATACTCCGCGTGTTTGATATTGACCAATAACGTATGGCATTTCCTCGGATATCACGATCGATTTCTTATAAAATGCTTGCTATTGATACAAGGATGCGATTTTATGCGATAAAACGACAGATCGTTACTGGAAAAGTAGGTATCAAAATGCAATGACTAATACTGCCAATGAAGAAAATAAAAACACATTAATTTATACAACGTAACTTTTATGGAAATTGAAACAATATAAATGTACATTGATTAAAACACAATTTTGAATCGGTGCATGAGCTTTTATTCTGTTCTGCTGTTGGCTTGCGTGAATTAGGTTAACCATGTCTCATATGCACTATTGATAGCATTGGTTACTTTCTGGTAACTCGAATCGATTAATGGATGGTTGATTTATAGTATGCTGTGATCTCGCAGTTACTCCCTCAAATATAATTTTCCTGTAATTATTATTTATAACCTGTGTAATTATTTTTTATAATCTGAGTATGTAAGCATCGCCACTTAAATATTTCGATTTGACGTACCTATGGGGTGCCACAAATTGTTAAAGGTTTGCACGCCTACCGCATAAACGATTAATTTCCATTGTTGTGGACTGCAATACTTCAAAGTGGTGACCACTCACATGCGGTCATAATCTCCCGTAGTTTCATTCCAGAGATTACAATGCAATATTTAACATCGTTATCAGTTTCCAGCAAAGAGGTTCTAAGTTGAGTAATTTTATTCTAAACTAGAAGATTAACATCAACTACCTTCTGTATCTGTATCTGGTACCCTATGATCCCCAGGTGGGGCGAAGGGGCCTCCAATGGAGGTTTCATTACCTATACTAATTTTGATATGCTTATTTTCCGAGAGAGGGTAGAGGGACAGGTGGTAAGCCCATCGCCTCGCAACCCCCCTCTGGAAACTAAGTATTTCTTGGACGTGAAAGGGCCGAGAAATTTTGTCCAGAGGCTCTAATTTAGGCTTGGAGTTCTTTTACGTGCCGTAAATCTACGACACGGGACCCCCAGCTTAAAGTTGCTCCCGGAGGACTCCGTGCCCAGGATTTTTACGTCCTGAAAAATCCATCGACCGCGGCCGGGTTTGATCCCGCGCCCTGCGGATCTAGAGGCGGGCACGCTACCTCCAGACCACCGCGGCCGATAAAGGTTTAATGCAGAGATGGCCATCCGCCGGTTACGAAAAAAAAAATGGTATGGAACTCTTACGGTATTCAGCGAGACTTGAATGAAACAGCAAAAAAAGAATTCCTTTAATTAATAAATGTATAGATGAGAAGAGTGTTATGACAGAGTTGCGAGAAAGAGCGGTCATCGTGACTTCGTGACTGCTCCAAGATGATATTAAGTTCTGCATCAATCTTCTTCTTCTTCCTCTTCTTATTCTTCTGGAGGCACTACAACAGGTTTTGAATGTCTTGTCCTTCTCAACAATTTCTTTCCATATTTTCCTATTCTTGACTGCTCTGGGCCAATTTTGGATTTTCATCTTTCTTAAGTCCTCTATTATATCATCCTCCCATCTGCTTTTCGGTCTTCCTTTTGATCTTCTTGCTATTGGGTTCCATTTGTATACCTTTCTTACTAATCTATCATCTGTCATTCTGTTAACATGCCCAAACCTACTCAATCTCTGTGATTTTATGTAATTAACTATTGTTCTATTTTTAATTAATGTATTTAACTCAGAATTTGTTCTAACTCTCCATATCCCGTTTACATCTTTTATGGGACCATATATCCTTCGTAGAATTTTCCTTTCCTTCACTAGCAATCTCTGTTTGTCATTTTCATGAAGTGTCCAAGTTTCACATGAATAAGTGATGACTGGTCTAATGATTGTATGATAAAGTTTCAGTTTAGCACTCTTTGATATAAGTTTACTTCTAAACAGCGTTGCGTTTGCATAGTATGCCCGATTTCCCATCATTATTCTATTTTTAATTTCTTCTTCTATTGTGTTTGTGTTATTTATTATAGTACCCAAATATTTATATGAATTTTGATGTTCAATCTCTATGTTATCTTCAGTAATATAAAGATTGTTATTTGTGTGAATCGTCTTTGAAAATTTTTGGTATTTTGTTTTCTTCTCATTTATTATTAATCCAAATAGTAAGGATTCATTCCTTAGATTTGAAAATGTGTACATTGCAGATTGGTTATTTCTTGCGGTCAACAGGATGTCGTCAGCGTACGCAATACATTGTTTGAGTTTGGTAGATATATTTCCCCTCATTTCTAATTCTTTAATTATTGTATCAATTATTACTATACAAAACAAAGTAGCTGAAAGGGGGTCTCCTTGTTTTATTCGAGATGTCGTTTTAAATTCTTCACTTAGTTGACTATTAATTTTAATTCTTGCTTTAGTGTTATTCTGCATCAACCATTTTGTCCATCTCTGAATTAATGCCTGCAAACATAAGATGGGTAGGAATCGTGTGCTTCTTTTTCAAATTTTATTATATTATTAGGACAACATTTTTAGAATTAAAGTGAAGCAAATTCGTTTACTTACTCAACCAAAATTTAGTTAATAATTACTGATGATCCATAGACCAACTGCCATTAGACTTGAATAAATATTGTCGTAGAACAATTTATTATTATTATTATTATTATTATTATTATTATTATTATTATTATTATTATTACCGGTATTATTATGCAATGTACTTCACTAGTAATTCTGAAGTGCGAAGAAAATTAATCGAGATGAGATGGCGTTGGAAACTGCATTCACTTGTATAATGGTGATCTCATACGATTGCATTGATCATCTCATAATCACTGACTTCATTAATAAATCATCAGGATTGCCCTGCACGTCAATCAGGTTGAATCGACTGGAACAATAGGAATTGTTGTCTGGCTATCAAATCAAAAGACACGTATTACTTCAAGTCATTACAACGTGGAGATCTGTGCTTCATATTCAAGCTCTGAGGTATTCAAAAGCACTATCCGTCCAGCCAAGAGAAGGGATGGAAATTTTGGGGGTAGTAGAAAGGGGATGGTTGGATGGTTTTCAGGGGAGGGGGTAAGTTAATTAACCCCCTGCTGAGTCCGAGTTTGTGAAGCGACCATATATCACGCATACGGTTCTCTCAATTCTCTCTTCTCGTTCATCCGAAACTCTCTTCTCTTCTACCTTTCTCGTCTCCCTTTCTACCTCTCTCTTCAATTCCGAATAATACTGTAGCAATGGACAGTGTTGTTTGGATAGGTGCTTGTGTGCATTTCATTCCTGCCTATGCATTTGCTACTACTACTTCCCTTACAGATAGATAACGGGTCAGCTAATATTTGCTTTAATAGTTGGTAGAAACAGAGTACTTAAACATGTTTGTGTAGTAGGAACTTGACTTCACATACTTTACTGATAGTAGTTTCCCTATTAATATGGTATCAGGTAATTACGGCCCGTTTGCGTTACAATAGTAATTGAATTCTATATTGTTTGTAAAACCGTTTACAGAAGTCTAATATTGAAACATCTCATCGTTGGTGGCTATTTATATGAGCAGCATCTCTCTAGGAGATGAGCACTGAAAACGGTATAGGCCTATAACGAAGTACGTAGTTTAAAAAGGTGGTTTCCGTTTTCGAACCAGCTATTATAATTTTAGGTTCATATAAGAAATATAGACTATGGTTTTAAAATATTACAGTATGTTTAAAATATAAGATTTTTAAATTACATATTGTACAAGTACATCTGAATTTAAAGTGAAATTTAGCAGCTTAATATAATAATTTAATAAATATTTATGAGAATTAAAAGTAACATATTTATAATGTAAATCAGTATACTGTATATTGAAATTGAAACAAACTAAATTCCTAAGCTTATTGACATAATTTATTTTAAAATACTCAATTTTCAAATTAAACCCTATTTTTACTAGTTTATTGCTCTCTTGTCATTTAGCATTTAAGTATTATTAAATTACAACACTATTTATGCTTACGTATAAGACGTAAAGGCTTAAAACCAGTTACGTGTAAGACGTAAGACCAGTTAACCAATTTTTAACCATTTCAGATATAAGACTCAAGAACCAACAAAAGCGATCAACTTATAAATTATTCCTGAAGGTGGATGTGTAAGATCTTGAAACGGGTCGAAGAAAAATCGAACTAATTGATAAACGTGAATTCTAAACTTTATACATTTTAATGTAGGTATTAGGCCTGTTTGTAAAAAAGGACAAAAAATAATTTATTTAAAATATCTTAAAGCTAATAGGGAATCGAAGTATGTCTAGTTGTAATCTGCAAAAGAGTTTTATCTTAATCATATTTTTAAATTGGAAGTGACATCATTTCAGTCAAACGTACACATTTCGAGTACAATTTATTACCAGGCATGTAACAAATCGAAAAAAAACTAAAAAAATACACTATGGCTGAGTGGTTAGACCGCTCGCCTTCCCCCGCTGGGTCCCGAGATCGAATCTCGGTGGATCCATGTGGAATTTGTGGTGAACAAAATGGGGTAGGGGCAGGTTTTATCGGGGTACTCCTGTTTCCCATGTCATATTCCACCGTTGCTCCGTTCATCATAGTATGACCATTTGGTTGCAATAAAGAATTATTATTAAGAAAAGATACAAATGATGGATCTGTAGGATGCAGAATTCCAAATACTGACCGAGTCGACGAAGCATTTCCCTACCAATTGGAATGACTGTAATTGATTACATTTACATAAACGAGTTTACGCTGCCATGTACAGACACGCCTTTTGTTGATTTTGACTGCACTAGGATGTATCTATTCAGGTCATCATGCAGAAAAGGCACTTAATTAACACACTCGAAATGAAGAATGTGCTTCTCTTCAGAAATAATTGAATTGAAGTTGAACTAAAACGACAAGGAGATTCAATCATAAGTTGTCAACAAACATCCGTTGTACTCGTACTCATATCTCTTACGTCACGCAAACTCTTTGCGTTGTTTAGCAGGCCTGAGTAATCAGATCCATTAATTTCCATCCTATCTTTGTTTCAACATCCTTCTTTGATATATTAACTTTACCGTTGATTATGCCATCAATCATTAGATATAAAGTAGATTTTACACTGTTATTTTATTGTGTTCAAGGAATTAATAAGGTACAGTTGACCTAATTCTGTACCTTGGATGGAGTAGTTGGTTGAGGTCCTGCGCTACAAACCAAAAGGCCAAGAATTCGATTCTCGATGAGGTCGTTGGGACTATTCAATTAACCTAATACTTCCGGTGACACTATGGCCTTGGGGTCGACTCACCTTCTAACAGAATGAGTAGCAGAAGCAATCTTACTTCCTTCACATTTCGCATATCTAAAAATCTCATTCCCTATGATCCTAAGGGCCTTCATGGTCTGCACTTTGATCACTCAACTTTTATTTCTTTACTTATATTAATCATTTTGAATTGGTATGAATATTTATAAAAACAGGTCAAAATATGTGCAAATTTACAGTATTCTTTCTTCAGAGAAAGTTAAAGCTACTGGTCCGTTATTGTAGACTTACAAGAGGTTAAAGATTAAAAGTATACTTAACTTATCTCTCTACAGACAGTGAAGGTCCTTAGGTTCCTGGAGATTGAGGCTCCGAGATTTTTAGACATTTGGCACATGAAAGTAGCAAGGTAAGCACCGACAGCCTTTATCCTCACGAGTGCTCCTGTTATTCATTTCTGTTAGGGACTGAATTGACCCCAAGGCCATAGCCTATTAGAAGGATTAGGTCAATTGAAAAATCTCAAAGCCCTCATCGGGAATCGAACACGCGACCTTCCGGTATGTGGCGCAGAGCCTCAACCAACCGCGAACCCCAGGTAAAAGAGTGGCTACCCTTAAAGAGAGGTTCACAACCAATATGAAAGATTTTCTATCTGCACGTGGTTCCATATCACTCCGCCCTTTGTAGAGAAAGAGAGAGAGACAGACAGACAGACAGACGGACAGAGACAGAGAGAGATAGAGAGAGAGACAGAGAGGTGTCTCGTTCTACTCCAGAGTCAAGTTTACATACACTAAGTCATACTAAAGAGTGATTCAAACTAGGAGGGATAAAACAAAAACGAAAGGTTATTGTGCTGTCTTAAATATATTGACGTCATTCTTTCAATAAGTTGCAGCAAACTCTATGGGCTAATATGTGGTATCCTATAAAGATTAAGCTATTTCCGTCTTTGGAAACAACTTATAAAATAGCAGACATTTCGAGACATTGAAACATAAAACTGCGAAACTACGAGCAGCTGCGAGATGTATTTATGTCGACTGTAAATCGTGGTGAGGGTCAGAACATGTGCCAGGTCAGACAATCCAGGGTCATGCTATAAACCCCTTATGTCTTTCCCGAAACCAATCAAACGTCGATGTGGCACGAAACAGTGATGAATGAGAAGCCTGTATTTATGACTCGTTTCCAATGCAGTATCAAATATATACCAAAGAAGGAAGCAAACATCAAGATAATCTATGATTTGTCATACAAGAGTACTAACAAGCTTCTGTAGGAATACGTGAAGAAATGTCATTAGTCATTTTACAATTATTTGAACAATTCATCTGCTAACAGAAGGTATAGCTTACGCTGTTTTCATTTTACCTCAAATGAGACATTTAAACCAATGAAATTATACACATCTCTTTGTTTCTTAAGGAAACATAATTATCCATAACCTTTAAGGAAGACTCTAGGGGCGAAAGGAATACTGTAAGCGTGAAAGGGCTAATACTATTTTTCTTTGGACGTGTAGATGTCGGGATCTTACCGTTAATTTACTTTTACTTTTAAAAAAAGGTTTGCTGCAAAATACCTCTCAGAACAGGGTCACAAAAGGACTTTACAAGAAGGACGTTTTGAAGTGCCAAAGTGTTTGGGTTTCGATAACACATTTTAAAGATTTTAATTGTATTTCGATAACTCATTTTAAACATTTTAATGTATTTTTTATTTACAATAATAACACTGGAAGACACCTCTGAAGTTGAGTAATATACGTACACATCTTCAATATGGCCTCAAGACAGTGCAACATTACCGAAAGACCAAGGCGTTACAAAATTTAAAAGCGGAACTAACTGTACAAGTTTATTATTTTATATTTTAAAAACCTGCAAGTTCTTATTTTCCATTTTCAACAATAATATTTACTCTTATACATAAATATATAACTTATATTATTTAAGTGTCTTTCAGTTTTTCTACTCATATTACTTGTACCCAAGACTGTTTACTCAGGTTTACTAACGGAGAAAATGACCCTCTCTTAAAGGATATAATAATTTATTTATTCATTATTATTAAATACCGTATATAGAAATCTAGGTACAGCAAAATGCGTGCGATTCAAAATATTGACAGGCGTATAGACGGAATGTATCTCTGCTTCTTAACAGGGAATCAAACACCTTGTCTATTAGACTACTAAGACCTCAGTCCTATAACTTGAAGTCATTTAGAGCACGTAGATTGCATTTGTGACACTGCACGGGGATAGTTTAAGGTTTTTGTTGCAAGTCAGAATAATTTATTTATTGCTACTAAAAATAGAATGTTCTCCGTGACATCTCTTCTTGAGATGAAAGCGCTGTAGTCGCCTTTTACGAGTCTTTCTCATTTTATTGTTCCTTTTATACTTGGCTTTTATATTCTTTGATTCCGAAGCTACTTGTGACCTACATAGTCATCTTGTGTTACCAGACTTGTTGAAGGGCTAGCGGCTACGGAAGCGTCGTCTTTTCCTTTCCTTGCCCAAAATAATATAAGGAGGAGAAAATTACAGCGATAAAAGAAGATGATTTCTTTTCCCAGCAGCAGAAAGAAGATAAGTTTGAACAAATTCAAAGAGATAGACCTTATAACACGATCGTCGCCACCGTAGTTTTGCAGACAATACATTCGTGGCTCAAGAATTCCAAGAAATACCCCCTTACACTTCTTCTTCCTTCTTATTTCCCCTCTTTTCTACCTCTTTTTTCTGTTATTTTCTTACTTTTATTTCTTCCCAGATTCTTATCTTATACTATTATTTTTTCTTCGATATTATAACTTACTGGATGACTTAGCTGATACCGTAACGTCATGGTCTCAGGTGCTGGTTCAAATCCCGGGGCGAGGCACTCTGAGTGTGAGGTTATCGGTTGCCGTTTTCCGTGTATGTGTTTAAAATTTCCTAAAGTGGTCCTGCATTGTACTGATCATACATCGGGGGAATGCTTTAATGTTCTGCCTAGATTATGTGATCCATAGATTTGACCTCTCCTTGGGCATTGGCTTATAAGTTCTATGAAAGAGTAAGTTAAACTACTACTGAACAACATTCTGTGAAATACATCAGCAATTGGAGAAATATACTTTCTTGGAATTTTAAACAAGTACCAATGCATGAAGCTAGACGTTAAAGGTCCAAGCAGTATTTTTTCTTAAACATTCCTCTATCAAAATAACATTATAAACAAATTTAGTGAGAGCAAACTAAAAATCTATTGACTGTACATTTTGAGAATCGCGGTATAGAATAAATTTATAATAAATCAACTGTTTTGCCGTGTAATTGCTGGTATGTTCATGTCAATTAATTAGGACAATAGTTACGATTAGGACCCATTATGATAGTTACTGATAGAGCTCGGTATAGGGGAATTCCCGACCAAATAAGAATGTTCTTTATTTAGTTGTCCGCCCAGAAAAATTTCAAATAAAGGTTTTTCGCCATTCCCTTCTGTACAGGAGAAGTGAAAATTTTTAATATGTGTTTACGTTTAATTTTCACATTTATATTTTTTTTGTTCTTACCAATTCGCCCTGAGAGCGATATCCTTATCCAGGGAGCTGAAACTGTCCCTGACAAAACTGTCTAAATATTCAGCTTTCGCTGCCAACTAAAAATATCTTTCTCAAACCTGGCCTATTATATTATTCCTATTAGGCAGACCATTTTCCATTCTATGTAAAACTGACAAACATTTTTGACATATTAATTTTAGGCACATAAATATTGTCCTCTAGACGTTGCTCATTCTGATGTGTCAACTCGAATTATAAACACTCGTATAATACATTTACATTATTGCATCTAATTTCGTAACATATTAGCTTTAATTTATATTAGTACATTATAATTGTTCCTTTTTATAGGAGGCAACATTCAAAATAGGCGATTTAAAGTTGTGAAATTGTTGTAGTGTTTAAAGCGAGCATTTATTCTTTATATGCGGATTGCAATCGTAAAATAGTCATAACAAAAATAATTTGTTACTCTAAATTACAAAAAAGCTGTTTTCCAAGCTTGACTGGTCGAGAAAACATCGTGAAATTCACAACAACTAATGGTATTACCTATGATTACTTTTTTTGCGTTTATACTTGTGTAGTGTAGCATAGTGTGTTACCTTGGCAACAGGAACAGATGAAATTTCAGCTTATCAGACAGTAACGTTATAGCCTAGGGTTTTTGTTACTTCTAACAAGCTTGAGTCTGAGGGCACTCCAGTCTTGTAATGGTTCTCGTGTTCTCTCACAGGCTATAAAGGTAATATTAAATATAATTAAAAAGTGCCAAGGAAGCACAATGACACGGTAACTTTGTTACCTGAATATTCTAACATAATCATAATTCTGAATGTACAATCATATCTATACCTCTTATTCTGTAGAATGCAGTACGAAACTGCATATTCTGATATTCTGATAAATGATTATCACTTGTAACCTACATTACTAAAGGGGACAATTTTATCTAGCTCAGAATAAATAATAAAACTGCATCCAGTTTTTAATGACGCTATAAGGATTACTAGTTAAACATCAGGATGTTTCAAAGCATATTATTTATTTACACAAGTTAGATTAGCATTTCATCACTTAATTAATCTTGCTTTATAATAAGAGCTTAATATTATAATCCACTCCACGACTTACAATGAACTATCCATGATGTGTTTCCTCCATTACAAACTTCAATCAGAAACTGATATAACCTATTCCATATACGGTATAATCTATACGGTATCATCATCGGAGACTATTTCAGGAAAAAAATCCCTCTGACATTGGGATTCGAATCCATGACCTTCGACTTTTCGGGCCGATGCTCTACCAACTGAACTAACCAGAGTTCGATTCACAGCACCAGGTGGAATCTCTCTCATTTAATTAATTAATTAAGGTTAATCAGTCATGGGAGAGAGATTCCATCTGACTCTGTGAATCGAACTGTAGCTAGCTAAGTTGATAGATTATCGGCACAGAAAGTCGAAGGTCATGGGCCCTATACCCGAGACGAGGTAAGAAGGAAACCTGAAGTAAACAAAAACCAGTATGTCTGTATCACTCTTAAAGTCATACGAGTAATGTGCTAGAGTGAGACAGATGTGCTGGTTTTTGTTTACTTCAGGTTTCCTTCTTAGAACGGCCAGACTTCAGTTCCAGTGTCGGAAAAAATTTAAAATACTCTCTTTATTATTGTTTTCAAATACTACCTTATACCTTCGTACATGAAAGCTGTCTTAATTAATAAGATTTACATCAAACTTATTACATTACTTTATACATAGGTTTCTTACATGGTTAGTAGTGAAAACATTATCTATCAATATAAAATGTCACGAACTTAAAAACTTTAACAATTAGCTTATGCGTCAGTAACATGATAGCAATCTACATCTTAAAAGTTACTGTACAATAACAGTGGAAATCGCTAAAATAAGCGTCTCCCACAAAACTCTATAAGATGAAAATATATTTAAATAGGGTAGAGCATCAAGAGTACTCATTATTAGGATCGTACTTTGGCTTTCTCAGTTGGTAGAGCATCGGTACGGAAATTCGAAGGTCATGGGTTCAAGTCCCAGTGTCAGATAAAATTTTCTCCTGCTTTATTATCATGCAATGTTCAATTTTCTGCGGTTTCAGGAATACAGTATATAATATCTACATCATCGGAGAAAAATCATGGACACAATATTAATATAATGATATAAGAGAGTGCTCCTCACGCTTGAAATGTATTATTTTCTGCATCAAATTAGCTTCTAGATAATTTAATTTAGTTTATAAACGCATGTTTCTTGTATTAAACATTTTTTTTTGGCGAAAAAAATACCACTACATATTGTATTACAAACTCTGACTTCACTAAAATTGGAAACACATAATTATGGTGCTTTTGCTCATAAAATCATATTTTAATATTAAATAATATCATGAATGTAACACATTTAATAGGCCTATACGCAATGATACTTCAAAATGTGTCATTTATTTAATCAGAAATAGAACAGAGGTATACTTAGTAACAAATATCATACCTATTTCGAAGATTGTTGATTTTTAAGTCACATATATCTTGACATTTGCCATCGATGTATTCCGAGAATTTAACTTACCTATCTCAGACTCAGTATGACCCAGTAATTCAATTTGCCAGGCATTGAAAGTCTTCCAATAAAAAACACATTGGAAATTCCCGTTATCCAATAATTGAAAATGTTCCATGAAGTATGTCACCAACATCCAATTCCGCATCTGATATATCATACATAGATTCATTTGGTCATATAATCTGATTTTCAATTACTGTTATTGAAAATGCCATCATATTATGCAGGAGTAGATAGTCAAACTTAAATTAACATAATTATTGAAACTATTAGCATTTATTTGTTTAAGGTTTTGTGTTTATACTACCACAAGCAGGGGCTCGCGGCTTCGCCCGCAATTATTTACTCACCTGCTAGATGTTTTATTTAAATAATTTATTGAACATAATTTTTTCCGGCTTATATAGGGCTGGCGCCGTTTCTCCGCCCCCAGACTCCATGGAGGCTGAGTTCATTTTACCTAGGTGAATTTTGTTACGCTTATTTTCCTAGAGAGGACAGAGGAACATGTGGTAAGCCCATCGCCTCGCAACCCCCCTCCGGAAACTAAGCCGATAAATTTTGTCCAGAGGCTCTAATTTAGGCTTGGAGTTCTTTCACATGCCGTAAATCTACGACACGGGCACCCTAGCTTAAAGTTCCTCCCGGAGGACTCCGTGCCCAGAATTTAAAAATAATTATAACATATTTATTAACACTTACATCTTTTTTCTTAATTATATTGTTTTTACGTAGCAAATATTAATAATTAAACGAATAAAACGAATCTTGTGCCTCTGTATGAGCATAAAGATTCAAAATGAAAATATTAAAACGTATCACGATTCATGAACCTACCGCATGGTAAAACAGCAAAAGTTTTAGAGATAAAAATAAAGAATGCGTTGCATCAATGCTTAAAGTTGAGTTCTGAGCAGGATAATTTGGAGAAGTTTTGTTGTGATCGCAGTTTAAACTAAACACAAACCGCTCTAATAGAGAGATCAATACCAGAAAGCCGCGGCCCTATAGGTTGCACGGTAACCCATATTTCAAGCAGAGATTTATTCTCTGCACATACAACGCCGTTCTTGATAGGCAACTTCTTTGCCAGTGAAGTGTTGTTCAGAAGCTAACTGCCGGCGAAACCAGTAATTTTGTTTAATCTGTAATGGGGGACTCGGAAGGTCTGTATAGTAAAATAATTGCAACTGAATAAACTGTGTTAGTACTGTACAACAGTGATAGGACGGCAGTAGGTCATTTCCTATAATAGTGTTATTATTTTATTGTACAGGTGTAAAAGTTTTGGATTGAATAGACAAAGTGAAGGCCATCGTCACCATGGCTCTGCGAGGGTAGATTTTTCTTCTTCATCATTTATGTAATTTCCAACAATGTTATTCTTCGTCACGTTAGAAATTATATTCTTTTAACTTTTTGATTATATCATCACATTGATTTTTTACCTTCTGTAATGTATTGTTTACCTGTACTGATTCTTGTTCATTGTTGTTGTATTCAGAATCCATAACTGTTTTTTTCTTCTTTCTTTTAATTTCAACTCTAATGTAATATTGCCTTTCGTCCGCTCTGCCCAAGTTTGTAGCCCCGAAGTATGGGGTGTCGTTATTGTATTAAACAATAAACAAATAACATAAATAACCCTATAAGAAACATAAGAAAAATAAGGAAACAGGAACTACCTCTCTGTAGAAAACGTTACTTACTATAAGTTCTTAACCCTTTTCAAAGCTGAATTTATATTAATATAAGCATTCAAAAAGTTATATTAGTGCGATTATAAGCTTGAAAAATTAAGAAAATTTTATTGGAAAAGCTGGTCTTCATTGTAGCAATTTTAACACGGGGATAAAATTTATCATAACGTTTACATAGAACGCTATTCTATTAATTCAACATCTCTGCTTCTTGGCAATTTTTTATGGTTAAAGATATATACCTCAGTAGCAGCGATAAGGTTAAATTCATGGTAAAATGTGTATATAGGCTATATATAGGCTAAGTGCCATAGAAAATATCCCAATTTTTATAACATTTTGCTCGCATTAATATTCGCGAGGAGAAGTTTCATATCGATCTGGTCTGTTAACCCATCCCTTTCCGAGAAGTCAGGGGGTAGTTAAAATGCTTTCATCACACCCCTGGCTAGACATCTGTTACAGTCATTAGTGGTGAGCCAATTAGTCAATTCGAATGCCGGGGATGACCGTTAGAAATGGGCGCGGAGCAGGATAGGGACCTAAATACGATATTATCTACAGGGAAAACACTTAAACACTGCTCTTTCTACTTTCCTAATCTTTAATATTATCTCCTCTTTTTTATTAGTTTTCACTGTACAACTTTCAGCAATAAAGTAATAAGGAAGAACATATTTTATCTTCCAACAATAATGCTTAAACACGACAAATTAAATCATCTCTATGATATCCTTGTTCTGTTTCTATTAATATGTTCTCCAGGTTTAAATTCATGCAAGAACTTGTCATATTTTAGAGGCTAACCGCGTTATATTTGGGGCACTTTTTTCTGGTATTTAATTTGCTCTGTCTGCACCCCACAACTTCCATCTCTTTATAACATCTTGATAAAGTGGTAAGTAAGTTGGAAGGAAAAAATTATAGTCCAGTTGAAAGCTATTTGAAGCAATAATAATAATAAAAATAATAGTAATAATTTTATTTGTATTATAGTCTGGGCAGTTCAGAAATGTATATATATTTACATGAAATAAAAGCAAAAATTTTTTAAAATAAAAATACAATAAAATTACAAACACATTAGGGAGGAAAATTTTAAAATAACATATTACGAAATATATTTATATAATAAACTTAATAATCCCTTGAATTTGTAACTGCTCAGATTAATACTTCAAGATTACTTTTGACAATAGAATTCAATAATCTGAGACCAAATTTAGAGTTCTGATTTATACCTGCATTTGAAACGTTTAGTTCAATTAAGGTATTAGTTTGGTTTCATCTTGTGTCGTATGTATGGGGTTGTGGAAATGATCTAAAATTCGAATTTCTATATGAAACACAATATTCAAAATCAGAGGCATCGTTGAGGAATTATCAATAAAAGTAACACGAGAGGTTGTTTCGTTGTCAATTAGATCGGGTCAATGCAGCCAATAACGAAATAATGTTTTCATTCCATTTCAGTAGGAAAATTAGTATGAGATGCAACTTCATTCGTGTCATCTCAAAATCGAAGATTCTGTATGACAAGGAATGCATGTCGCTCAGTACGAGCACTGTTTATTCAAAACGTACACATTTCCAAATTAAATAGACCTATCATTCATGAGATATAAAGAAACGAATGACTTTGAATATATAGCAGCTCTGATCCAATATTTGGTTTTGAATTTTCACGAAAATAACTGTAAATTTACACATATTTTATAAACTTCGACTTCATTCCTCAATATCCTCTGGAATATATTAGGAGCCGTGAATTTGTTATGAATGTTCACTTGTTTATGTATATAATAACGTTCACTTATCTATCGACAACGAGAGGTTATTCGAACTTAATTAATTTCATTTTTTATATATTCAAAAGTTAGGGTAAGGAAATTTTATGTGCCTCTAAGAATAAGTAAAACCTCCAAAACCCCACTCTTATTGACTTTCCCGGGATCTGAACCCGCAAACTAGCACGTGAGAGACTGCGATGTTACCTTAGACACTACACTCATTGAGTCATGGAAGTAAACATAAAAATGCATCAGTAAATATATATACGTACGGTATATATAAGTTAAATAAACTTAGGATAATCTTAACGAACAATCATTGAGAAATTTATCATGGACTTGGAATCAAAACACACCGAAGTTCTGGGCTGGCCCGGAATACCATATTTCATTTTTTTATACCTAACATAAAGGAAACTAATTATTTTTCTAACAGAGTATAAATTCAGGTAAATTTGGTATTCAGTGTAACAGTTATCATTACTTTAGTTCGATATGATTAGAATGATTAGAATGAGTGTATGTACTCCTGTGAGCATAAAAATAAAAATCCATATACCTATAATGTGTACATATATTCAATATATATAATGTAAATATACGTTATTCTTAGTTAGCAATCATTGATAAATTTATCATGGACCTACACATACCGGAAAACCACATTTTATTATTAAACTTAACATATTTAGAGGATAAGAAAGGAAAATAATTAATTTGCTAACAGCATATCAAATAAGGCTAATGAAGTATTCAGTATAGCAATGGAATTAATACTTTAGTTTGATATAACAGTACCCATCAATGAGTTCTAAGGTAAAAACGTGTATTTTTTTTATGCGAGCATATAACTTTCGTTTTAAATCACTACACAGAACAATATCCAAAGGTTTTTGTGATTTTCTCGTGTAAAATCACAGCATTGCTGGAGTTAAAGGCATTAAAGTTTGCCTGGCGTGTTATATGTGGTCTCTAAATACAACACCGTGAGCCTCCAAGCTAAGTACTAGGGCACACAAAGATAAATAGAATTACAGCTAATTCAATTAGCATTTTGTGTAAATTTTCTGTTCAAAATTGGGCTTTAAATGTACCATAGGCAGTGTAGGATCTGAAGAGAAGTGAGAGGAAATGGGTTGAAGGCAGAGAAAAAAATCATCGTACAAAAGCTTTTTCTTCCCCCTTTTTTTAATTACAGCCGGCTGAAAATCTGATGATGATATTACACAAGAAGAGACTAAACGCAGGGAGAAAAATGCCAAGCCATAAAGCTAGATGCTGGAAACGAATGTATGTAGAAAATCACTCTCACATAAGGGAAAATTAAAGTGGTCTACAAAAATTACTTTGTAAAAAGGATTTCGGTGGTAGGTGAGTTTTAGTTAACTGTATATTAATTAATAATTAATCATCATAATGCATTAATTCGTGACTTTTATCCTCTTGTGATTCATGAAATGACCACTATAGTTACTAAGAGCCTATTTTAAGAAAGTGTATATTTTTTTTCGCACTTGTAAAATTAGAATCTTTCATATAAGATTAACTGAAATTTACTTTCATCGCCATATATAAATCATTGAACAATGTGAAACACATAAAATGAATTATCAATCCAACTTATGTATTAGTTCTATGAAATAAATAAACTTAATTATAGTATTTTTATTGCTTTAACGTGTGGTAAATAAGAGTATTCTTCGAGTTCCTGTTCCAACGCCAATTCTAACCACTCGACTGCCTAAAAATACATTGTAACCAAACTCAGGTCTCAATCACAAGTAAACACCTATTTTAGTTGAGAATATTATATTTTTTATGATTTTTAAATAGGCTTAGTATGATAAAAATTTTAATGTTAACATCCATAACGCATTTTTAAATATTAATTTTCTCACGGTGGTCATAAAAATTGCATACATTGACTGCAAAGGGTTGTCCACTCCATTCCTTATGTTGGCATTTGTGCACCAAACGTCATTAACCTCTATATGTGCATTTGTATATTTATTATTATTATTATTTCACAAATATTAACGGCTGTCTAAAAATAGTGTATGATATACATGGTAAAATAATTTCATAAATAATCATTAACAATTCTAAAAGAGGCAAGGAATAGCCTACTTGCAGAAACTTTTCATTTATTTTCTCAATCAACGTAACTTAAGAAAACAAAGACAACAGTAGTGACTTATCATAGCTAATAGAGTGATGATATCATCCAAACCCGAAGGCATGCAGAAGAGAGAATTTTGTTACGTGAGTTATTTAGATTGGTTATGGTTCTTCGTTTCAATTCATATTGTTTAAGTGATGTGAGTAAATATTTAAACATGGCAGAAATATCTGGATCCTTCCACACAACGGGACTGTAAGTACCACGGATTCTAATTTCGAAGAAAGAAGTAATGTAAAGTTCTAGTTTCTCTAATGTATGAGTTTTACTTGATTTTCCCTCTATTTAAACATAATATTTTGTTCTTAGTTTTTCTCATTAGTGAAACCTTTTTACACTATTACGTTGAAAGTTTCCGTTCTTAATAATATAGGATAATATTGCCAAAACTTACCACAATTAATTACATTCCAAGAAAATAAACATGATTATTAGGCTATATGTTTTAATCTTTCAGATTTTCCTTTTCTCCCAATTATTTTATCTTTTTGGAACAATTCCTAATTGAATGTCTTACTCTTCAGTAATGAACCTAAATCTTGACAAACCTGGAGGAAATGTGAGAAACAGTTGTTTTGAAATATAAACAAAACATAGCAGAGGTCTGTATGACCGCTCAATAGAATATGTTAATTTGTCTTCTATTTAACTTCTGTTTAACTACTAACAATTCCAATCTATTGCATCTTCTGATGCTATATAAGTGTTTTGTATTGAATACTATTCATGTTCTTCATCTTCTTCTCCTACTCTCCATTTCCCATTATTAAATGACACACGGAAATACACTTCTGCTTTCCTCAGGATTATTTTTGGGGTTTATATTACACTCAGTTGTTTCCTATCACAGATACAAGATCTACAAGGCAGAGCGGTAATTAACTGAGCTTGCTTCCCTGACTGATGTGAGTGTGGCATATCTTCACCTTGGCGGCAGCTTTTGATCTCTAGCTGACCCCCATGATAGAGACGTTAACACCAGCTTAACGCTGCCTCATAGATCCGCCCTCGCTGCTCTTGTACCTCGACACCAGATTTGGTTACTCAGTTGCTTTACGCAATTTATTGTCATCTTATAGAGCAGTAACTTGAGAATGGCAGTGGTCTCAATATGGATATCAAAAACAAATTTAATATATTTTCTGTGAATAAAGTAAAATGTACAATTAAAAGCTTCAGCTCAACAATCATTATTAAATGTAGCCAGATGTCTTTCGACACTTTATGTCATCCTCATGGAATCTGAAATGTATTATAATGCAACGTGTTATGTACCACACGTTCACCTATACAGACAATTTATATTTCTTTTAAACACAGACATATACATATACATACATACAAAAAAAACCTTACGGTCTTAACTTTCTCCAGGTTAAATAAAACTATTATTATTATTATTATACATACATACATACAAACATACATACATACATACAAACATACATCCATACGTACATACATACTCCACTTTTTTCAGTCATCACGCTCCCACAAGTCATATATCGTCAAAATTAAAACACTTTCTACAAAATATAATAACACAAAAAGAGCTCATAGGTGTATATTAGCAAACCAGGGAATCTCCATTTTGATAAAAGATAGACGTGCTAACTTCTAATGAAAGTTTAATGCATATCCTGGTAAATATTTAATGTATGTGTTGTAAATCTGAGCTCCTCTCTTATGTGGGAAGTCGGATTTATAACACAAACAATAAATATATAGCTGGAAATGCATTCAACTTTCCTTAGAAATTAGCATCTCTATCCTTTTTTTTCAGAATGGAGATTGCCGGGTTTTGGTAATATACCCCATGGAATCAGTTACATAGTATATTTCTGTCTCCTCCTATATATAGGCTACTGTCGTTAATTTAATAAAAACGTTTATATATAAGTATGATTAAAATGTATGTACACGTAACTTCTAGAAGCGTATTGACTGAATATATACAGTCAACCCTCGATATAATGCCCCTCTTTACAGTGCCACCCTCGCACTGCGCCACTAAATGCAAGTGAACGGATCTTCTCTCATATAAAACACATAAGAGACCTCGTTACAATTGCAGAATTATTTTAAACCTGGCGTGAATGTTAGGAAGACTATTTAAGAAACCTACTGTACTGTACTTCCAAGAAGTGAGTGTTCCCCTGCCACTAACTGTAAATGTAGAGGTGTGGAAAGAGGAAGCTATGTTAAGAAGTCGGACAGACAGCATGCATCAGGTAGGAGCAGGTAGAAAGAGCCCTTCATACAATGAGACATTCCAAACTTTCAATTCTTTTAGTCCAGTGCCCATTCGCTGTTAAACACTACACTACAGTTAGTCGTAAGTTCGTTAAATTGAAGAGAGCTGTTGATATACTTCAAGAGAAATACGAAGTTTGTGAATACAGTGAATGATTTCCAAAGTCTAGCCAGTAGGGTGTTGCATCACATTTTCCACTATTGTGGGGGGAACTATTAGTCGGAGATGCATAGGCAATATTGTATTATGTCATTTAAAAACAATCGTTATAGTGCCACCTTCGCTTTGTGCCATTAAATGTTTGCGAACGATTGTTTGCATTATATCGAGGGATGATTGTGTGTATATATACATATTTAAAAGAAATATAAATAATCTGTAGACTGTAGGTGAACTAGTAATACATAGGTAACTGTTACAAACATTGTACAATTCAGATGCCTTGAGGATGACATAAAGCGTTGAAACGCCTAGGCAGCTTAAAATAAAGGTTGTTGAGCTGATGGTTTTAATTATACATTATTTTTAATTTATTAATCGAGCTCAGCGGTACAACTTCATGTATTTTAACATGACTTAGCTTTGCATTCATTTAAATAGTTAGTCATTCCTGTTCCATTAATGAAAGGGTTTCTTTCGCATCAACCAGGAAAATACAACATTAAGAGATTTTTATAAGAAACTTGAAGCTTTCCCGGCGTTGGTTAAACATGATAATTTCTCGGAATTCCAGCCGGGTAGAAAGATTTAGGCTATCCGAGCTTTCGGAATCCAAGTAACTATTGTGAGTATCGGATCGGAGGGACGACCCCCGACAGACAGATGACAAAATGGGTTACAAAGCTAGCTCAAAACACATTACCCACAAGTTTAAAGTACACAGGAGCGAGAAAGAGACCAGTACAACACAAGCACCGGTTGTTGGGACCGGAGTATGGCCTATGGTCGGAGGCTCTGGGGGCGGTGTAGGGCAAAAAAATACATTATTTAATTAAGTTTAGCGAATTTAACGCTTTAAATCCTACCTTTGAGTGAGGCTGAAATATCCGATATGCACTCCTCGCAATAAAGCCTCTTATGGGGCATTCACATCGAAAATTAACCGTAAGCTTAAGAACGCGGCTAGATGATCGAAAGTCAGCAGACATCTTAAATATGGCGCTGCAGATACCCGGAAGTCAAGAACATTCTATTGTCAACTCGGGCCGCGGAAGCCTACGATCACATACGACTTATGTCAACTTTAGCAAGATGCTGAGCATTTATAACGAAAATTGAAACGTTTGTTATAAGCCCACTATCCCAGTCCGAGCGAGGTTTTTGAGGGGTTTCCCTTGCTCATAGGCAAATGCCGGACTGGCTAATAATCCCCTCACACAAATTCACGCACTGCTCCATACTTTAGAAAACATCTCTACACGATACTAAACAAACATAACTAACGACAAGCAATAGACTTATGGCAAGAAAGTCAAACCCGCGCTAATACACAACGACACAAGTACACAGCCCAAACATGTCAATTTCACCACACATCCCATCAGGATGTACATAAGGGCACTATTAGGTAAACACATCAAACAAATGGTTACCAAAATTTGGTTTGACCGGAGGTGATAAGCTTCATTGTTTGGCACTCCAGGGGAAAGGAAAAGCACAAAAAAAAAGTCTCAAATGAGAACGTGAAAAACCGATAAGATGGCTGTCAGAGACGAAACAGAAGTAGCTGTTTTTTGTCTATTACAAACGTGTATAGAAATTTAAATCATGCGTTTTTATTTCAATATTTTCTTTCAATTTTATTAAACAATTGTTTAACAATGTGCTATTATTTAAAAATTGTGTTTTAAAGTACACGAATAAGGCCATCAGAAGTCGGTAAAAAATCCTATCCTATTCATTGCTGTAGGCTTTGTATTAGTTAAGAAAAAATTATACGTTGACAACAGACATCATATACATATGTATAATCTATAAATAAAGGGATAATGTATGGAATTTGTAGTGACATCGGGATTCCTGAGAGCGTATTTTAGGCTCTACATAGGCCTATTCTTTACGCGCCTTATTATTTTAGAAGTAGAATCCGCAAGGGAAAGTAGGTACGGTAGGATAAAGTTACTTTGAAAACGTAAGAGTATTTTCGCCAACACCAGCATACAAAAACTGTCCAAAACCCTGTTTTTTGTAAGCCCATATGCCTAGTTTTCTTTGTAGCTTTGTGGCTCTGCGGGTCAAGCATCAGAGAGTTTCATCGTTTCAAATGCTAAATATATTTCTGTGTGAATATGTGGGTGCGCAGGAAAAGAGAGAGACCAAGCTATTGGATTATGAGAAACTGGAAGCGGTAATTCCAGTGGAAGAAGGCTTTATTTAACTAACTTGAACACAGCTAAAATGACTAATCGTTTAATAACAAGACTAGGGCTTACTATAAAAAATTCAGTTTCATGGCATAAGTTATAGTACATTTCTACATCTTGTACGCTACCACCGATGATAAATGCATGCTTTAAAAGTCGTGTGATTAATTATTATCAGTTAAGGCCATACTAGAATCGTACATTATGCAGCAAACCTGTAAGAGCATTTATTAAGACATGAGAATGTTTTAATATGAAACAGCAAAGCGAGTTTCATAATTTTCATATAAGGGTCTTGAATGTCATTATTGGCAAGTTGCATACGATTGTTTTTGTTCGATCATAATAAATGTTTAAGTATTGGGTTTTTAGAATACCTAGTAATTGATGATACAAACGACTCTCGAACACCAGCCGTTAGCAGTGCTCGTTTATTCCATAGATGGCAGGCAACAAGACATGCAGGCCGCAGGGCTTCTCTTGGGGAACAGGTTGACTTTCTGCGGTGGAAATTAGGCCCAATTTGTAATTTTTTATAGCTGAAAACAATAATTCTGAATAACACCAGCAAGTTTCTCACTACTTTTAAGTTCTCAAACTTAGAATTTTTGTGATTAGGCTAGGCTATGTCTATTGTATTTTATAAACATAAGCTAATTCTTCTCTTTATACTACTACTTAATCCATTGGAGTTTTGAATTATTTTTCACGCAACTTATGAAAACTGTTTCTACTAAGAACAAAATTAAATAGCCAGAGAAATAGATATTAAAGTTAGCATTAATCCATTGAAAGGTGTACTTATACACTGATAATAAGGCAATCATCGAGTGAAATCGATAGTGGGCTCTGAGTTTAAAATCGATTAGGAAAATTTAATTGGTGCAGCTGAGTCTATAAATGATAATCATAACATGTGGATAAAAATTCTCACATTTTAACATAAATCATTAATCTTTTGACACTGCGTCTCAGCTATCATATAATTTTGAGACGATGCTATTTATAAGAAAGCAGCTGTGAAAAGCTTAAAATCGTATGTTGTAGTATTCCGTCACCCAGATTCAAACGACTAGGCCTATGTAAAGGGATAGGAGAAAACATGTTTAAAGGTCCCAGATAATAGCGTAATTTTTGTTTGGGTATTTAAGTATCTTCTACAAAAGTCAAAATTATAAGAATTAAATATTTCGCTATAACCGCAGAAATATTATACTATTTAGACCACTTAGGGGATGTAGGCCTACAGTTCTGGTCAGTCATATGTAACTTGCTTCTCAGTCCCGGATTTTTTTGTAATTTCTATTAGTTGAACCCTCAGGCTTCTTAACGCGATTTCAGTGATCATCGTTTCCTGGGCTCCTTGTATTCTTGAATTCTTCGTGTATTTATGCTGAAAACTCGCCGTCGACTTTCAGAATCGAACACAATACCTCTACCTATAGTACCCATGGTACGAGTAGAGAAAGTAAAATTACATTGCCCTCACACAAAATACACTCAATCCCATAAAACTTTCTGCTCCGGAATATTAATTTTCCATACAAAACTTTTAAATCAATAGCTATACCGCTATAATATTATTATATTTAAAGTAGTATCAACCCATATGGGCTATTCAAAGTGAAAGGGGTTTTTTCTGTGATACAGTTGGTCACATTGTTGTATTGCAATAACCCTTTCTGGATGTTACGAACATGCAACACTGGGCACAACAGGTTAAATAAGCATATCTTGAGTCTGTTAAAGAATAAATTCTATATTATTTTCTACAGATCCTAGAACAGGCATACTATAAGACATGCAAAGAGGAGAATGAAGTTCTTGCCTTCATAATATTCCATATATATCCCACGAGAACCATAATAGGCCTCAGAAAGGACATCTCTCATATTCGTATATACTTCAGAACTCTTGACAACTAAGTTACAAAAGTTAATTCCGGTCATAAAATCTGTATTGCGAACAGAACAAGGAACTTCCATCTTACATTTTACGTAGCAAGGAGTAACTGTGAGAGAGACAGAGAATTACGACTACTCACTCTTTCGTACTTTCGTGAGACACTATGACAGATATATGTAAAACTGGTGCCAGTCTTAAGATTTTATCTTTTATATACTAATCTATTCTAATAATAATGGCTTTCAATTGTTTCATCTTAATTTCTTCTATATATTTTGTATTTATAAATGTCTATTTATGTACCTATTTTTAAAATACACTTCAGATTTCTGATTTTTAATTGAATTTATTTTCTTAGAAATTGTATAATGCAGATATAGTTTGTATGTTCATTTTTGTAGATATTAGTACATTTTTCTTTTCTCCCTTATTAACGTTATGTTAATGGAGCCTGTAAACACGAGCATTGCATATCTGAATGCTTTCGAATAAGATTAATATTAAGCCTTGCTTATAGTTATTCGTAAAGTTAATAAACAAATAAAGAAAGAGATATGAGCCTAAGTGAGATGGCTAGGACAACTTCTGATGTCGCCTTCTATTCGGGAAACCAATTTCAATCCGTTGGTCACGCCACTTTGAAATGTGCCACCGTGTTCACTTAAATGGATATTTGGTCGGATTTTTAAATCCAATACCCCCTTCCAATAAATTCCCTCCCATCATTCTTTCATTCCCTTATCACTAGAGATCCTTTTTACGGTAATTAAAATGCAAAACTTTGGTAGGCATGTTGAAATCAAATTACGTTCATTTGCATTTATGAAACATGTTTTAAATATTATTTCACATTAAACCGAATACTTTTACTGATCTCTTGATGCAAAACATTGTATACTTCGTACATTTCTGCAAACATAGCCTATTTCATGAACGTAATTTAGATATTTTATTTTATACATTTTAACAATATTTACCAACTTTTAGATTTGTTAGACATGTCATCTTATCTTATCGGCTCAGGGGCTGAGTCCTTAGGGGCTCGCGCACGTAGGCCGCATAGGTGGACCCATTGTACGCCCCTTAGAAGGCGGAATGTGCATGCCCTAAGGGCCCCCTGTCAACAGACTCCACCACGAACCCCCACGGAGCTCCCCTACATCCAACAAGGACCAGGCACCATTCCACGTGCACCGTATCCCTGGGTCCCTCTTACACAAGAGCCCCATGGGCGCGGCACACCCTTACGTGCGCCACATACCCTGGGTCCCTTTAATCAAGAGCCCCAGAGGCACGGTACACCACCAGCAATTCTCGTACCACAAGCAACGGGGCAGGACGGGGGAGGCCCGTAGCAGAATCTGGAGCAGGAGCTGGCCCAGAACCAGTAATGGGGAACGGGATGATAATGAGGGGTGAAAGGAAGTTGAAGTGGAGAGTATTAGTGGAATGAACGAAAGGGGGAAACGGGAGGATCCCCACCACGAATGACACGCCCGCCTGCCTCGGGATTTGAACCCGGGACCGCTTGCATGCCAGGCCAACGCGCTAAGCATGAGCCTCCGAGACGGCGACATCTCATCTGCACATTGATACGATTTTTCTTCCTTTTTACTTTCTCTACTGCTAAAATAGGTAGAGGAAATATTTTGTTCGACCGTGAAATACACTGTAGAGTATTCAACATAAATACTACAAGTTTTTATGTCCCTGAATCTAAAAATCCAATTTTCATAAAAATAAGTCTTTGTATTGTCTGTATGTCTGTTGGTCTGTGTATGTGTGTTGGTCTGGTATGTGTGCGTATCTGCGAACATCATAACTGAGGAAGAAGAATCGCAGAAAAATGAGATTTTGTACTTGGGTTAAATATTTTCTGTTGAGGGCAACGACTTTCTCTTCTTTTACTACCTTGTTACATGAAGGGAATTTATTTCGTGATTTTCTCTTAAACGGCTCTACGGATGATGTTTAAATTTTGTACGTGAGTTGCTTATTCTAAGAGCTACAACTTTTATTTGAGACTATTATCTTAAAAATTGTCTGAAGGTAGTTCAAAGCCAGCCCTTCTTTGTATAAAACTTAGGTGTAAGTCTTTGCATGGGGATGAAACGACAGTATTCTCTTCCATGTATCGGGGGCCTCCTATATCAGAATTCTAAGTGAGGAAGTTTTACTATCCAATCTTGGGTAGAGAAAGTTATGAGAGTGTCAACATTAAACGTTCCAATAATTCACTCGAATTCTTGGTCTTCCAATAGACCAATTGACTATTGGTTTAGATGCTTCAGCAAGCCTGAGGTATAGCACACCGTCACTTACCGGGATCATACGCTTATGATTTGAAATTTGAAAAGACTTATTCTGGCCAGTAACCTATGTAGTCGACTCCATAGAAATATGCACACACAGAATAAAAAAGTAAATTTTATTGTAGCCATTATTTCATCGTTACATTTTTAGTGATATCTCTACGAAATAAATAGTATTGATAAAGGCTATAGGCCTATTGATATTGATAAAGGTTATAGGCCTATAGAATTACATGCATGTAAATGAATTCCTGCGATACAAAATTCCAGCACACCTACAACGGTTTCGTGCCAGTATACAAACATCATCAAATATCCATTCTAATATAGGCCTAAACGGGCGCACAATTATGACCTAATAATGGAAAAGCGATATCAGTTTTCAGGGCTATGAGGTTAAGTTAGTTAATATTGCTAATAGAATCCACAATAGTTCAAAATTAAGCTATTCGAATGAAAGCTTCAAAGGGGGGATCAGGCATTTGGAAGTTAATATGAAGGGTATGGCCTTTTCCTTTCTTCTGCGTGCGACCTACTTCAACATATTAAACCAGTCTCCTACCCATTCCCGTACGGCCAAGTGAGATAGATATTGCTTCTGGGAAAGACAAAAGCCTTTCCAGTGCACCCATTCAAGATGCCTGAGTTGTAGTTGAAGAAATCATGCATTGCAGACAACTCGGGTGTCGGTATAGCTCGATATTTTAGATGACGTTCCTCTTCAAGGAGATAATACTTTAACACTTAAATGAATGAGATTCAATTTCCCCCCAAATTATAAATCCTTGCCAGGCCCCAAACAGTTAATTGTTTGTGTTCTACTCGATAAATTTTATGTACATTTAAAATTTTCTTTCTAGTTCTTTTTCGTCATTTTCTTACAAATGTAAGGCAAACTATTGTACCCTGTATTGTTATTCATTTAATGTTTAACTACAAGCTAGAAGGAATATTACAAACCTTAACTGAATAGGGTACTTTGGCTTTAACATAAAAGCGATCCTTAGTGGATTAGGTGAGCTGTTAGGGGTTCGTAGATGTTTGGGGAAAAATCTTAAAAAATAACTTCCAGGAGGAATTTTAAGCTTTGGACCTCCATTCTCAGATCACTCAGATCTCATCTCGTTTAAAGAAAACAAATATGAATATTGTTAATGTTAATGTTAAGGCATTACTTCATTTTAGTTTCATATTTTATCACGTGTTGACTGTGGAGCCACAGTTAATATCATCCCCGGACATCCCAAATTGAACCGAAAGGCCAGATGCTCTGGCCATACAATGAATTATATCAGGCCGTCGCGGAGAAACCTTCCCTATTCGGCTTTAAAGGAAGTGTATATCTTTAAAATACAAGTAAGTTGGACCACTTGTGTTAGATAATACGTGTCATTTATACTCCTTCTTAAAGGGTGGGTGTTGGAACCGATGTGTGTAATTGAAACCCCTATTGCAAGTTGGTGACTCTATTCTCATTTTTCTTAAGTCATGTATAAATGACATTTAAACCATGGTAAGAACGCACGCAAATCCTCGGCACGCTCCACTTTTGTTAGGTGTTTTTTAGTAAAATGATATCGAAGGTATAATTATCTAGTTATTTAGAGAAGAAAAATTGACAACTACTGCTACCGCTAGTATTAATATTTTGTTGATGTTTTACCGCAATAGATATTTAAATGAGTCTTGTAGAAAGTGTTAAATTTATAACTAAACATCTTATTTTATATTGATTCTTAGTTTATATCACTGTATTGGATTTATCCGATAATAAATTAGCTTATTATTGTTTAAATATGAAGACATACAGATCATCACCGATTGCTGAAATCCTGCTGAGATTATTATTTAATAAGGGTATTCTTCTGTTGTCCATTCCTTTAAGGCCTATAGCAATATTTTTCTTTCCGATGGGAGGAATATTGAGTTGATCACTAGAATTAGTACAAAAAGCATGTAAGTAATATAATTAAATATAAAATTATAATTTATAGAGATCATGTAAAAAGATAGGCCTACAAGGAAATGGATTAGAAAAGAGGAAGAAGTATAACAAATCTGAGCTAAACTAGTATTTTATAAAATAATAAATAGGCCTACATGGTTGCTTCTTACATTGTAAGATGGGGAAATTTTCTATATAGTGATAATATATATTTTACGAATGCTCATCAAATTTATACTGTATATACATTATGTTCCTGACTTCCAATAGATAAATTTTCCTTAAAATTAACTTATTCCGTTTCATAAAATGTTAATGATTTCCATGTAAGAAACTTTTAACTAAAATTCTACTCCACTGAAGGAAAATATTCCTTCTTAAGAAATGATTCTCATAGGTGAGATATAGCTGGAAAAGCATTAGCTTTCTAAATATGTTTCCTTGTAAAATATTGTGAAATTAGAGGTTATTTTACATGAAGGCGTTAAAATAACAGTAAAGTAATCCATGTAGGCCTATAGGCCATGAAGGCCATTAGGGTTCCAGGATGTTGAGGATGTTGAGACTCCCAGATTATTAGACATTCAGCACATGACGATGATAAGGTTACACCGGCCGCCTTTATCCCAGGATTGCTCCTGGTTCTCACTTCTGTTAGAGGCTGAGTCGACCCAGGGCCACCAGAAGGATTAGGTAAACTGAAAAGTCTCCTTGATATCTACGGGAATTGAACCCGTGACCTTCTGGTTTGTAGAGCAATGCCATGGCGTACGTTAAGATAATATTCATAACAATTAATTAATTATTAATCGAAATGATTTTTGCAAATGTTAATAGATTGTAGTAGTTTCTCTAAAGAGCTTTAATTAATAAAGATTAATTAATGAAAAATTTACGGATTTTTTCCTCGATTTTTCGGCTAACAACTCGATGGTTGTTCAGTATTTTAGGAGAAAAATCTGTGGATCTACTGAGTACCTTAAAAGAAACATGTTTGTGATGCAAGGGTGGGATAGAGGTTGGTACACTTCAAAAACTTATCTGGCCAATTCTCACATTTTTAAGTGTTACAGCACTAATATGATCCATTACTTCGAACTTCCCCGTAATTCGAGTAAACTGTAACCGTTTGTAAAACTGTGTGTGAATTACTAGATGAGGAAGTTAAGTAATGAGAAGGAAAGGAATAGACAAACAAAGTTAAAATGATATGGTTTTGTTTCTTTTCTGTTTTGTTTGCATGAATAGTACCCTCGATTTCTTTCGTTTCGTCTTCAATTGTTTCTCATTGGGCTCAACGCCAGTGCCTAGATAAAAAGTTGAAACTACTTTCGTTTAGATCGCCAAAAGAAATTTCAACGTTATCTTCTTTTAAGTTGTCAAATGATATCCTAACGCAGTGCTGAAAACAGAGCGGATTTTCCTTGTTTCATTCTTATTTACAACTTTTTTTTTAGTTTTTTCTTTCTTTATTTATTTTTTGTGGTTTGTCCATTTATGCCCCTCATAGGAATTTCATTTAATGTTTGTGTTTTTATCTTAGGAAACCATCTTCTTTCATATTCCCTTATACGAGGGTTGGAAGTTCAATAGTCGATAAAATGAAGGTGAATTATATGAAGTTAAAATATCTTTAGTTGGATGTTGGTTGGATATCCAGCATAGTTCAGAGCAAATAGGAGCTTTCTATCACTATGAATGCCTTCGCAATAACCAGAGAAACCGGTCTAAAATGAATTTTGAATCTGACTGAAAGCCAATGTTAAAAATAATTCAATGCCTCAAAATTATTCTTGATTCACAATAATTCCATACCGAAAAGGAGCAAAGAATCTTGTCACTTGTTCTTCACTTCCTTCCGGCGTGGTTCAATCATGCATTACACTCAAACATAACATTCATCATAATCAGTAAATTTTTAAACCAATCTTTAAACAGTTCATTATGTTATTGCTTATTATTGTATACGGGGGTGTACTGGAGTGTACAGGGGTGCGAGACCTGATGAATAAAACGTGAAGGAAAGAGAAATAAAAAATTACGTAAAATAAATTACGTAATAAATTACTTTTCATAATTACATTCTTATATTCATATCAATATTCTTAGTATCATAATAATCATGAAATGTCAAATTAACACGCTACAAAATATTATAATAGCTTATAAAGCATTCGAACAACTGCAGAAATTCAAATATCTGGGAGCAATAATTACATATATACAAATAATATTTTGGCAGAAGTTATTTGTCGACTAAAATCAGAAAATGCTTGTTTTTATGCAATTCAGAAAGTTTTATTTTCTCGACTTGTTTCCAAAAATCTAAAAAAAAATTTTTAAAAAAATGTATAAGACAGTTATCCTGTCGGTTGTAGTATATGGATGCTAGACTTGGATCCGAAAGGAAGAGTCCACCTGGAAGACCTATACGTAAATGGGAGGACAATATTATAATGTATTTGAGGCAAGTAGGATTTGCGAGGAATGGTTGGAAGGAGTTGGCGTAGAATGGCGGGATCAGATAAGCGCGGCAATAAACCTCCGGTTCCTTAAAATAGAATAAATAATATTCCTATTGCCATTGAGTAAGTGAGTAAGTATTCTCAATATTGTCTATTTTATTCCTATCTTTAATATTTCACTCTTATTTGATATTAAAATAATTTATCAGAATCTCTGATACTTTTGTATTATCTGTTTAAAGTATATTTTCTTTTTCATTGGTTTATCATTTCTGTTCAAGTTTTCATTTTGCTCTTTACTCAGTTCATTATGCTAATTGAAAGTGATACTACACGTTAACATCAGATAACGATGCTCAATTAGTTTATTGGCATTTTCAATTAAATGGAATGATCTCTTGAAACCAACATTCGTTTTAATTGAACGAAATATGTGTATATACACGATTGCGGGAATTAGCTTTATTTCCATACAGGAAGGTTGAGCTGGTATTTGAAGCACGTACAGGCAACCATACTCTGCTTCTTGTACCAGGCAGGATTTCTGTGATGTCGAACCTACTAATTGTGCGCACGTGAGGAGAGTCCTCTTAATGTAGAATTGTTCGTTCACCTATGACAATTAAACCTTCAGCTCTGCTGGCAAATGAATCAAATTACAATGAATCTCAGTCAACAGCAATTGATTATACTTCACGTTAAGAGGTCGCTTCCATACTCTATAGCTTCAGTAGAAAGTGCTTTTGTTAATGTGCAGACATAATTGATAGAAGCCTTTCACTTTGTAGCGCAAAAGACTTCTTATGTGCCGTATAGGACTGCCTTGCATGTGAGTAATTTTATTAAATTCCTTTACGTAAATTCTTGTTTGATAGATAATACTTCATTCTCCAGAAAAAAGTAAACTTAAATATATATATTTTTAGGACTTAATGACATTCGAATAAACAGAAAAAGATTTCAAGTATTATTTTAAAGGGCATTAATCAAAACTACAAGTTAATATTCAAGGTGAAACAATGAGCTCCAATGAGTTGTTTCGAACCTTGTAAATATATTGTGCTACTGAAAACAAAAACAACAAATAATTTATAAGAGTCATAACTGGCGGGAGGGGAAATTGACTTCTCTCTCTGAATTCAACTCCCACCTCTCAAAGCCCTTCCTCTCACATGCTTTCCGCCAACGTCAGGGAGAAAAAAATTGTACTGTAGGCTGAAATTACTCTATGGGGTTGCGGACAACACTTTAAGAACCATTCAGCGTTATGGAATCTTCTGAAAAGATCTTGTTCCAATTTCCTGAGGTCTTGACCTTTCGAACTCTGACGAAGCGTAAGCTAAAGCTGGTAGAAGCGTTGCTCAATATCGGGAGCTGGGAAGAGTAAGCCACAATGCCGTTGGGTGCCGATATACCGGGACTTGTGTTGGGGATTTGTCAGTAAGCTGACATAGGAGGTTGTCATGATGAGTCGCATACAATGCACTATCCTACACGCATTGTCTACTGGAGTAAAATATTATATTCATGGACGATTATTCTTCATAAAACTCTTTCCTAATTCCGTTGAGGTGTTCTTCATTGCAGTGGACTAAGCATATAGGTAGTCTAATTTATTTTCAATATAATGTGAATAATATGTTACAATAATAAATGGGTTTACATTTTAATACGTGATCTTAAAAATTAAGGATTTAAAATTGCATTATGAGATACATTTAATATCCCAGGTATCATAATCAATTTTACTGTTATTATTAATCTCGCCAAACCGTCCGTATTAAACCCTCATATTAAGATGTAGTGATATTTAAATTACTCTGATGTAATTATTTTTTAAAAAGAACTGAAAATCAATACGCCTGGAAAATCACATTGCAGCTACAATGGGTAAAAAAATCACCCATGCTCTATAAACACTGTTTGAACACAACCTATAGGCGATGCGCAAATGTTTTAGACAGTGGAGTAGGTTCAGACTGAAGATGACATATGCCAGTGTCAAAATGCACTAAACACTAAACACTGAGACAGGCTAATCGTCGCTGAAAACGAGTTATAAGAAAATACAACAGCAGAATATAGCACCATCATAATAGTGAAGTCATCCACTCTTGCTCTTGTAGCAAATATATGTAGACAGTGGACGATTATGAACATTGTGTCATAGAATATTTCAGTGACAACAGAATGGTATAATTCTATATTTTAATACACAGAGTATAATTACTGATTTAAGAAACTGTTTTTTAAACTATTTGACTGGTGCAACCTATGTAGGCCTAACAATATTACAATCACATTTATATACATTTTTTAATTAATGTAATTGGTATATGTGTAATTTGTAGCATTTTAAACTTTTATCATACTGAATTTATGGACACACATACTTTGTATTATAAAAAATCCCTAATTGTTTTGTATAAATGTTTTAGGGGACACTTATGTAACATAATCAACAGTACAATTTGATTTGGTTCACAGTATAACTCCACTATTCAAACCAATATAGGCCTACATCTCGTTTTCAGTAACCGTTTCCTCATCTAGATTTGATAGTGGTTATAGGCGGATTTTTGACTAAATACATTAATTCATATATCACACTATCGGAATAAAATTCATTAATGTATAAGTAGATGCTGTCTGCTCTTGAACCGGTCCTGAGGTAAACAAGTATTTCTGTCTCACTCTATAGCATTACTTGCATTTACGTGAGCGTGAGACAGAGATGCTTACTTACTTAGGACTAGTTCTAGACCGGACAATACTATTCATCCCACTGTCTAAAACATTTCCGCGCCGACTGTATCTCAATTGGCGCAGAGTGCAAACTTATGAGAGAAAAGCATACATGGAAGGACAAAGACCAATGCAGATTGGCAAATTTGTTGCGGGAAAAGCAAAATTCTCTTGGTTGAAATTTCACCCAGAGTAACCTATAGGGGTAAAAACTAATTAAAAATCACAATAAAGAATACACTTCATTCCTGTATCAAGATAAGGAGATTTTAAATCGCTTTATTACGAAATATTTCTCAAGTATGCTTTCTAAATGGAATTGGAAAGAGAGGCGTGAAATTCACTTCAGCTGAAAAATTTATATCTGCAGTAAAGCCAAGTGTTGATTGTTGTCTAACACGCTATCAATAACCTTCAAGCCATAAAGCTTACTAGTCCGTGTAATAGGCGAAGAAAAACGTTTCACGTATTATTGTTGGTATCAAGATGTATCGTGCGATGGTTAACGGAGTGCGGTTTATATCGTTAATCATTTTAAATCGATTGTAGTATGGTATCGACAGTCGAGATTCGTGCAAGATACCTTACTAATGTGTTTGCTTTTCAACAAGCTCTAATGGTTCCTTAATTAATCCAGCAGGTAATGAGCATATCCTTGTTTTGATTACGCCCACGAATACACTGGGGCATGCTATACTTGATACGCAATTAAAATAAACCATTGGCCGTATATCTTGTAAAACTTTAAATTGCATTTAACGTAAAGTCAAACCTAGATTCTAGACACAGTTTTACAATATTTTCTTTTTAGTAGATGGAAGAGCTTACCGCTGTGGTTCAGGGGATGCGTTTGTTCCTCTCACGCAGCGGGCCCGGGTTCGATTCCTGGTCAGGACAACTTACTTAGGTGGAGTTTTTTCCGGGGTTTTCCATCACCTTTGAGACAAATGTCAGGTAAATTTTGGTCCTTGTATATCATCTGGCCGTCATTATATTCTTCATCCCACCCTCGCCTTGTTTGGAGTGAGTGTGTGTGTGAATGGTGTGTCTCGTCCTGTGTGTTTGTGTTGTCTCGGAGGTGTCCCCGGCATTGGGTTGATCACTCCGGGGAGGCCCTCCTTGTCCTTGTCTGGTCAAAAAAATATGTATGTGATCCAAAGCTAATCCCTCACCCGATAGGTCGCGGCCCTGTTAGGCCCGGGCGGCTTGGGTCGCTTAAATCCTAAAAAAGGGAGAGATTAAACTAAGATAAAGAAAGAAAGAAAGAAAGAAAGAAAGAAAGAAAAGTAGATGGAGTGAAGGACAGACTTTAGCGCACTGCAATTATAGTTCTATAAATTTGCTACCCCAACTAATGAAACGCAATGGTAAGAACGTACTGGATGTTGTTATCTTGTGAATATATCATAACTAGTCAAATCTCCCCTCTTCTAGTCCGAATTTATTGTCGAATTGCCGAATTATTGTTTAAGATGTATTTGGTGGAAATTATAGGCTAATGGTGGACTTCGCTAATATGACCGATTGCTTAATATACTTCAATAGACCGAGGGTTAGTAGGTAAAATCTCTGCTAGAGAGAATTTCTCTAACGTAAGTTAACATTATTGCACGTGGTTCGTCTAGGTACTGTTACCAAATCCTTTTTTATTTCTCATTATTAGTGAATTATTACTATTTAATGACGCTAGAAGCTACATTTTCTAGGCCTACATAATTATGTAAGAGTTGGTTTAAGCTCTTCACTACAAATTGAAAGATCAGTGGTTCGATCCCTGATGAGGTCGTTGGGATTTTTCTATTTGTATTATTCTTCTGGTGGGACTATGTCTCTGGGGTCGACTCAGCCTCTAACATAAATTAGTACCAGGAGCAAACTTGGGGCGGCTGACAACTTTACTTTCATATTCCTTATCCAGTATAATAGTCAAACAGTAACTTAAAGTTTAGGAAAACAGTAACACTCCAGCATTAGTAAAATGCATAGATATACAACGGGATTTAAATCTGTTCCATTATTCTAACAAGTTATGATTTTGCACAAAGGAATATACGTTACTAGAATATTTCATAAACTAACTTCATAAGTCAATTTTATTATGCATTTTAATTTAGCTCTCACTATGGCTATTAATATAGTTTTCATTATTAAGAAAAGGTCCCAAGGACCCAACATGCTTTGATATTATAATAATGGGGTTACAACAGTTTACAAAATATTTTAATTTCAGTAAAGTTATATATTGTTTTGAAATATTTATCTGATGTCACAAAAATCTATTTTCATCATTCTTTCATTCAACAGAAATTTCCTCAACTTTTTAAAAAGTTTTAAAAATTCTCACAGGCCTAATTTCTTGTGGAATTGCATTAAAAGTTTTGTCCGATAGACTCCTTAGTCCATAACTAGTATATTATGCAACGAGCCTAAAATGGCAGTTATTAAGACACGAGTATACCAATGGAAAAATACCAACGACCTCATCAGGGATCGAACCAGTGATCTTCCGGTTTGTATCGCAAAGCCTAAAACAACCCTTATATAATTATCTCTCCCACAGAATATACAACTCTTCGGTGACGATTAAAGCGAAAGTTCGCTGATACAAATATAATTTAAAACTCTGACATTCTCGAATTGAAATAGCAGGAGATCAAACCTGAGATCCAGAGTGGCGGATGTAAGTTGACTTACAGATTTTGTTAGTATTTACGTATGGTTGCGCACTGATACTTAAGCTGTAGCTGAAGTAGTCTATCAAAAACTACATGTCTGTAAATCTACAAAATTGGACTGTCGCATTTATGACATACAAATGCCATCGACCTGAGCCGGAATCGAACCCAAGAACTGGGGAATAGACTAACCTCACTAATGATTTCACTTGATGATTACTTATATATAAATTCAGCTCTGAAAAGATTTGTTTGATCCTATGGGACACACATTTTCTTACTTTGTACGACATCTAATTGAATATTTGAAGTCTATCAAGGAGATCTCCACTAGTTGTAGCAAACCTACAGTAAGCGTACAGCTGGGTTTCCGAGTCCCTGTATTTCATCATCCCCAGCGTAATTCCATCGCAAGTAATTAGCAAGAGAATTAAACACTACAGCATTAATTATTGCACGTTGTAAATTATCTCTAAATTATTAATTGGCCTTTATTAGATATCGCACACAGAGTGTGTACTCAGTTACTAATAACCACGTTATGATCTTATGGCTTTGTTTGGATATATAAAGTTTCGACTCTCGATGAGGTAGGCCTATATCATTTGCAACTAAATGTTATTTACCACAGTTTAACTATTCAGGGATGTTTATTATTTCACCTGGGGTCATTATACATATTATATTATATAGACAAGGGAAACTGAATTGAACCTAGCATTCTCTCTGCGTGGGTCTTTCCATATTCAGTTCCAAATTTATGGAAATCGGTAATTAAAAAAAAAAGTAATGTTGTAGTAGGTTATATAGGTTATATATTTTAAACGCGATGTGGGGATGGGATATATGACACAAATAGTCATATACGTTAAAAATTATCCGAAGCTTTTTTCTCATTATGTTAATAATATATTCGTCATTAAATATAAAAATACACTAGACTTCATCATAATAAAATCATAATGGAAACATAATTATGAACAAATATATACTATATTTGTTCATAATATAATATTTGTTAATAATATGAAACAAACTTAAAAAAAAACACAAAAAGGTAATATAATTTTATTCAAAAAAATTCTTTCGGATTATAAAACGGTCGCATACTTAGCCACTTCCTGAGTCTATTCTTTATAGTGGCACATGGTAGGTCTGATAAGTCAGTGGCAAATGGAAATTTGTTGAAGATTATGAGAGCCAGAATGTGGTGATTTTATGTGTTTGTTGAGAATCTTGTGTATGGTACATCAAGTGCATGTCTATTTCTGGCTTCATAGCTATGAACATTGTTCCTTCTCCTTATCAGTATTGACACTATTCCAATCACTCACTAGAACCTACAGGTACCATATATTCGTGATTAACCTTTATAAGGCTTAATGCATATACTGACTACTTATGTAAGTGAAATCAATAAGGAAAATTTCATTTGGGCTAAATGTTATTGATTGTAAATAGGTGGTCTCCACAATTGACAGACTTAACATGTGGATAAAAATCCTCACCTTCTACATTTAGCACACTCTGTTAATCTTATATATCTGTTTTTATACCACTTTTAAGTGACGAATTGATTCATTGGTAGCAGTGAAAAGGTTAATTAAACTTTTTATGTGTATTTTTACTTCTTTTCTACTAATGCCATATACCGAGGGTAGGGTTGTTAGGAGATTTCTGCAAAAAGACCATACCTTAGACGCACGGGTGCGCATCTGTGGCACATTGTGCCACTGTGCGGTGGGGTAATGTCTCCCACTACAGTCGCCCTTGACGTCAGCATAAAGCAGTTTCGACGTGACACTGAACATGAAGAGCAGGTTTCTTACGTCACAGCAGGATGGGGGGCTAAAACGTTTCCCCTCAGTTGCTCAGGTATTCCTTAGCCTTAGAGGCAGCACGAACACATAGGACAGGACACACCGGTCCGGTTCACACACATATGCAGAAATAAGGCGCGGATGGGAAGATGATAATGATGGCCAGCAGATATTCGGGGATCACGACGGTCAAACATTTCACAATATTCGTCTCTCAGGTGAGGAGAAAAAAAAACAGAAAAAAGTAAAGTATTGTTAATTCTTACTTGAAAACATGAAATAACTTACTGTACATTGGAAAGCGGAAACGTTGATATCGCAACTGCCATTGTCCGGGAGCAACCACTATTGTAGAAACAATTTACGTTTTAGCGATTAATATTCTTTCTTTCTTTCTTTCTTTTTCGTAGTTTTACCTCTCCCTTTTAGGATTTAAGCGACCCAAGCTGCCCGGGCCTTACAGGGCCGCGACCTGTCGGGAGAGGAATTACCTTTGGATCACATACATACTTTTTTGACCAGACAAGGACATGGAGGGCCTCCCCGGATGAGTGATCAGCCCAATGCCGGGGCCACCTCCGAGACAACACGAACACATAGGACGATACACACCATTCACACACACACTCACTCAGAACAAGGCGAGGATGAGGATGAAGATGATAATGACGGCCAGATGATATCCGGGGACCACAAGGGCCTAAAGTTACCTGACATTTGTCTCATAGGTGAGGGAAAACCCCGGAAAAAACCTCGCCTAGGTAACTTGTCCCGACCAGGAATCGAACCCGGGCCCGCTGCGTGAGAGGATTGGACGCATCCCCTGAGCCACAGCGGATTAATATTATCTGTAAAAATATTTCTTTAAGCCCTCTTTTAAATTTAATTTTCATATTTTAATGCTATACAGATGACTATATTTCCCACAAATCTATGTCATTTACACACTGTACGTTTTCCCTGCTGATTTACAGAAGGACAAAAATACAAGGTTAATTGAGATTATAATGAGGGATGCAGATCATAAAATAGGTATGAATATTTATGTTTGTTTGCACTGGGTGCTGTCATTGAAACGCACTTCGCACGAGAAATGAGGTGGCTGGGGCGTTGTTAATGTGGGTGGAGCACCGGACGTAGACGCACCTCAACCCCCCCCCCCCCCAACGACGCTCACACTGCGGACGACGGGACAGAACCCTTAACTAATGTGCCTGCAATCACCCCATACATTAATCAAGCCTTCACTTTAAATAACTGGAGTATACCTGACACTGCATTTCTTCTTTCGACCAGGAAATTGGGTATTAAAATGAAATCCGGAATTTCAGTCCTCTTGTGTCTTGTATTTGTGGGTGTAAATAGGAATTTAACCTCCTGAGTGAATTGTAAAATTCATTGATTCGATGGGCATATTCATTATCTATGCTGATTATTGAGCGATCGCCTGCATGATCTCGTGATTAGCGTCGCTGGCTATGGATCAGCAGGCCCGGGCTCGATCCCCGGTACCTTCTGGCTGATTCTGAGATAGGGATTCCTCGTATTACAAACTGAGGAGCTACTTGATTGATAAGTAGCTTCTCCGGTCATCATTTATAGCTGTGGGTGTCGACATGCTGACCACATGCCCCCAATCCTGCCATCTGCCTATGGTAGATGACGCAGCGTTCGGATGGTATGCCAAGTCCCTCCAGGGATGTAGCGCTGCAGAGTTTTTAGATTATTGAGCCCTTAGGACGAAGTTGTAACATGAGGTTATGAGGATATGTGCTTGTGGTTAGCGACGGTTTGGGACGACCCTAAACATGTTTGCCGTATAAACTCATTGTGCCACTTCCGGAGATGAGAGGTGAGCCTATAGGTCTCCCCGTCAACGGACCCCAACATACTATCGTCATTATCGGCTGATGAGCTAATTGTTCATCTAGGGAGGCTCTAATGACACTTGTCTGATCAAAAAAGTTTGTAGGCTTATATGACCCACAGGCACACCTTTTTTCGATAAATCGCGGTCCAGTAAGGTCCGGGTGGCGGGGCCCCATAATCGTCTTTACAGCAAAAGCAGTAAGACTGACATAAAAAATAAGAAAAGTTGTACAATTAATTATTATAGTCAGCAATAATTAATTACTAATAGAAACAGCCAATGGCATTATTCGTGACAGTAGTGGAATCCATGGAACGAAACATGTCGGAGAAATAGAAGCCCGAGAAAACCGCTAACCATTGGGTCTGTAAGGAAAACTCAAAGTAATAAATTTATTTATTAAAATAGCTTTACATAAGCAATATTTTGTGTTTTCATCGCCAACTCTGAGTTCCATTTCGAGCTGTGGCTGGTATTTCACTAATGATTGTAGAATTTAGAATAGGCCTATGTCTTTTAGGCTACATAGGTTTACGAGTAATGTGCTACCTTATTTGTTTACTTTGATTTTGATTCCTAGTTTTAATGGACTACGGAACTTTAGGCCTTGAATAACACTGTAAATTCCGGTGACTCAATTCCCACGCTAAAAACCAGTTGGTCTGAGTACAGACAGTATAGCCGACCCCACAAGTCAATGTTGATTACAGTATGCAGGAAATCTTGTAAAGGCTGAAACGAAACTCATATGATCTAAATATAGATATCCAGGCACCAGGGTTAATCGTAGAATATGGTAGCATTCACAATTACAAAGTTGTGTTGTAGATGTTATAGCATAGCCTATCTGTTAGTTCTAATTAGACCTATAGTACACGACATATAGGTGTTTACACATTAAGATCTTTCCCGTCGCTGTTTCGACAATCACGAATGATGATTGTTTAAATAAGAAAAAACTAAACTCCGTGACTCTACAGCCCTGAAAATACAAGGCCTATCCTCCGACCGCTACATCATCTACCCTAGGCCGAAGCATGATTGGAGGCATGTGGTCAGCATGCCGACATTCACAGCCGTTATTGATGGTTCCATGATCGAAGCCGCTATTTCTTAATCAAGTAGCCCCTCAGTTTGAATCACGAGATTGAGTACACCCCCTTCCAGACCTCAGAAAAGAGCTCCTCTTCAGAAAAGTCCGAGGAGGTTCCGGAGACCGAACCTGGACTTGCCAGCGATGCTCCACGAGACACGCAGATGACTTTTTAAACAAGAGGTAACATAACATTATCACTATAGTGAATATTCTTTTGATATTAAACATTTATAAATATTTGAAGTCAATTTGGTTATTTAAATAAAGATCTATAGGAGAGACTATATGAAAATCAAAAGCCATTGATAGAATATATCTCATTATAAACATAGTACTGTAAGAGTATTAAACCGTAGCCTCAAGGTTTTTTGTGGTTAGAGTCATAGTAATCCAAAACTAACCGATTCTAGGCACCACGATTTTTTGCTTTCTATATTAAATTGTAGGCCTTTGTACTAGATAGTTCACTTTTAAGAGAATAAAGAGAGTGTCATGGACAATTGATGGACGAAGTGGTTAACTTTTAGCGGGTTGTTGAAACAAATTTCTAGAAAAAGAAAATTTCGAGCTGAACTTCATATTATACGGTAGGCTATAGTAGGTAGCCTGTAGTAGGCTTTCCTATGGAATGGATAAAGAAAGCAAAAACATTAGCTGGTGCTTTTTCTGGAGTGCATCTTACGAATTTTCAGTAGGCTATCCCGAGATGGTGGTAGACCATTATAATTATTATATTGTAGGCCTAAATATTTCAAAATTTTATTAAACAGTAGCCTATATAACGTAGATATGTAAATCAACATTGTTCTCTTAATAAAGTTTATTTTTATTATCACTTCCTTAAATATTTTGCTGTTTCGCCGGTACTTCATTAGGTTTTACTGCATTTAGTTACTTTATTGCTGTTAAGTTTTTAGTGCATTTAGTTACTTTATTGGTGTTAGGTTTGCGAGATGAATGCAGTTTCCAACTTTATTAAGAAACTGTGAAGATTGCAAGATTGTCATTTCGAGTGGGAAACAAGAAAATAGTATACACGCCAACATAAACTTTTGAATTGGCCGCGTATCGTTTCTTGAGCTATGGTCTTCACGTTACTGGCAGAATAACTTCTGGTACAAAGAAACAAATTACTGATACTGTAGTTGGCTAGCCTGCTATGAGGTAGTGAGTCATTCATCCCTTTACTGGTGTGTGTGCGGGAGTGACGGTTGTGATTCTTATATTAAAAATCAGTGTTTTTATTCGTCTAAGCGTGTGTATTGTGAATAGACTTTACTGTATCAAGTTCCTGGTAGCCATCGCACATTAGATAAGGCTGGAGAGAGGCTGTAACAATAAGGTATGTATCAAGACAGTGGTCACAGCACACATTCCTAGGTTATGTCTGCAGCAGATAAACATCCCGTCGCTTCCAATGGTGAGGTCCGTATCAATCAGGAAGGGAAAGGCAATACAGTAGTCTACTTGTGACTGCTGGTAGTGGTTCATGGGTTTTCCTTATAATATGAAAGCAGTTACAATGTTGCAATATTAGCAAGTAATGAACTTCGATTTCCGGGGTACATAATTCCCATTCTGTAAATTCAATATAAGTTGCTCATTCCAGCTGAAAAATTAATAAGCTTGAAGACTTAAAATTGTGTATTATTAGATTGTAGCAAATATAGTTAATTACTGTATATCCAATATTTAAGACGCAAGATGCTCTTATATGTGTCTGGAATTTTATTAGGTTAGCCTACTCTATATTAAGGGACAATTAACACTATTTTAACCTTGCCGGTCTCCTTATCCGCGGTAGCCACGGCAAGCTGTCTTGGAGCCGTGGTGAAGGAGGTTGTGGGTTCGAGTCCCGCCTGGATCAAGTTTGCTTGTGTGTGATGAGGAAAACAAGGTGAAACAAACTGTGAAACAAACTGTGAAACAAACTGTAAAACAAGACAAACGATTCAGGAAAATTGGCCTATAGACGGCTAAATTTATAAAAATAAATAAATAAACACCAAGAATTCTGAGTGACAGTCTGGAAAGAAAACTACTCTTCGTCTATCTATCTTCGTCTAAGTATCTAGCTCTAAATACTTAGCAAGTTATATTCGACTATTTAACGTATCAGCGACTATTTCTGATTTTCCTTTCATTTGCCGAATTCATCATCATTGTCAAATGAAATATTTTTTCTCCCTGCGTTGTTGAATATTCTGTCGATATTTCTACAGTGCATGAAAAATAATTAGCTTAATCTTCAATCATGAAAAGAAGCAATCAAACCATGCTGTAAAAGTAAATGCACTATATAATAGCGTCGAATGTGTTTGATTCCCCTTTCACACGAGCTAGCGTTTACAAAGGGATTCTTGGTGTGCCTACTAATAATTGCTCCTCCATTTGTGAAAAGTTTTGTAACCTACAAATTTTCATCTTTATAAGAACGTCTCATGGTAAAATTAAGATAAAAAAAAGAAAGAAAGATATAACTAACAAAAATGAAATAGGAGACTGAAAATCTTAATGAGGAGACCGCTCGTGAAAAAATACAAGGGGAGGAAATTAAATAAGTGTACAATTAATAGAAAACAGAATATTTGTAAGCCTACTTATTATTAGCTTTTAAATATTATATTGGCTTACATGTTATCGGCAGTACAAAGGAATGTGTTAGTTTAATTTCGCAAAATGGCAGTACAGTATCCCGGACAGAAGCACTGTATGTAAACTTGCAATTAATTTTAAGAAAATGAGTTAAGTGTTAAATAAAGAAAATAGTCAGGCATGCTTTCTGAGAAGATTGATTAAAAAGGAAAGATTAGAACAGCATCAGAATCTAACTACGCAGTATACACGCAAGAGGAATTTGTCCGTATAGGCTTAAATTAATTTCCGACCATACTGGCGACCATTAACCAGACTCGTTGGATGACCTGCCGAGGAAAGGAGCTTCTGGCATTCGGTGAAAATAGCCTATCGCTCTGAAATGGTTTTGTTTATTATTACTAATATTTGTAATATTATTATTGATAAAAACAATGTTATTAATTATTAAGCCTATAATTTCTTTCCTGGGCGATAGGGAAATACATCGATACTGCATCAAATGCTTGATTTAGGGCAGTCATTTTTAGGCCCGAGTTAGCCCAAAGGAAAGTAGGGGTTGACTTAACGCCAGGCATAACCCTGTGTTGAACTCTTGTCGATAAATTAAAATTTTCGTCAAATCGAGAGTTGGGATCGTGTAATCTGTGATTAATTCTTAACCCCTGTCGATGAAACCGGGCGTATGGAAAATAATTCAAGCATTTAAATACATGTTAACAACTTCCTTAATCACTCCCTTGTTCATTTCTCTCTCTGTATTTCCCCATCCATATCTCTTTAACATTATAAATCTCCTCTGTATCTCCTATCTTTCTTCTCTATCTTTCTTCCTCCCTCCCTCCCTCTCTCCTATCTTTCTTCTCTCTCTTTCTCCCTCCCTCCCTCCCCCCTCTCACTCTCTCTCTCTTGCTCTCCCTATCATTTCGTTCTCCCATTGCTCTTCGATGCTTGTTACATCACAAAAGAGGTATCAACATTCAAGTTTCCCCAACTAAAGTTGTTGTACTGAGGCCTGCCCTAAATCATCGATTCCCATACTGCATTACTTATTCGTAATATCGACGCTTATGGGCAATTACTAAAAGTGCGTTGTTAAAATTGTAACTTATAATACTAATTAGATATATTCCGTATTTCCACCGTACATATAACTTTTCATATTTTACAATATGTCTTAGCGTATATCTTGTTTTAAATATTTTATTACATCATTACCGAACTTTTTTTTTTTGCAGGAAATTCTGTTCGGATGACTGACTTTACCTGAATAATTTACTGTAAAGTTCGAACAACGTCAAAACTTTGTTTTTGTTTCTAGAACCTCATTAAAGTGGCGGAATAGACTTCTTTGTTTTGAATCCAAAGGCGCTTGTTCAGAGTGCATATAATTATTTGGAAGCTGCGCGAGTGCGAGAAACCAAAACACGATTTAGCCCGCAGAAGAGAACTCGTTTTGCTCGTGATATCTATTAGAAGTTTAGTTTGAACTTACTCAAGGCAATATAAGTTCTACTTGAACCAAGTTTTGTAATTACCCTAAGTGCAAAATCTGATTTAACAAATCTAGACTCCTTTGTACTTAGCTTACATATGTTTCTTCACAAATAAGGAGTATTATTATTATTATTATTATTATTATTATTATTATTATTATTATTATTATTATTATTATTATTATTATTAATATTAATCTTGTTAATCTTGTTGATGCAATTCCTGTTTTAGGTCTACATGCTAATGATACGATTTTATAAGCATGTAATCTGATCTCCGTCTACTTATCCAAAATAATTCATGGCTCAAGAAATGAGATGTCTCTTAACAGATAAAACCCAGTAGATGATTTCTAGTTTAAAAGATTCTGAAGAATAATATATGTCAGTAAGATTACTCATTTTTCTTATATAATAAATTATCATGGCATCTCATTTGTGTTATAGGCCTACAATAAATTACCATGGCATGCCAATGGTTGTAATAAGTAGGGCCCGGAAGTTCGCTCCCTAAAAGCAGGAAATATGCGTGCACATTATGCTCTTATTAAAAACATGAAAATATGCCAGTAAGTACCATTAATTTTAAAGAATTAATTACCCTTGCCAGTAGAAAAGACGAATTAGTATTAAATTAATAAACCTACATTATTCCTTAGAGGTTGAAGCAGAAGTGATCCCGTTGTCAATAGTGACTGATGAATTGCAGTTCACAACCATCATTTTGTACAAATTTTCAATTGAAGAACTTAATCTGTTGTTTCATAAAACCCTTTTGCAACGTGAAAAATTTCTCTCCACCTCACAGGAGGTTATTGGGACATATTTAAACCGCAGAGAGGAGCGAGTCTCTTGGCATGACTCCCTAAATTTTTCTCACACCCCCCGGTGGCCTGTTATCTGTAAATATTAATTCACCTGAAAACTGCTTCAGTAAATTAGTTAATCTACCACTCGAAGTTGGTCTTACTTTCGGAATTCAAAATACTTTTCATACTCACTTTATACGCGTAAATTGACTAGTTCACATCACCGTTAGAAGTTACAACAATACTGCCAATGGCCAGCATGGAATCATGATGCAACAGGAGATTCATTGCATGGCATCATCACATCAGCATTACTCCTCTCCATGTGACGAGTTGCTTCATCACGTGCAACGTTACTGCCAATGTAATTTAGATGAAAAATTAAAAATGCCTTAATATCGTTAAAATATGTCATATAGGCACTAAAATATGAATTTTGAAATTGAAATATGATGCAATTATCAAATCAAACTTTAAAATTCGTTGAAATAGGCCAAAATGCTCTAAAATATCGAAATATAACGAATTTTTAATGTTCATGAAAACATGCAGTTATATGCACTTTATAATCATGATCGAATAACTGAAAATTCCATCTTTCATACACGTAATGTATACATTTTTAACCCCTAAGGGAACAAAAATGCAAATGGACGAACTTCTGGGCCCTAGTAATGAGCTTTTGCACTTTGCAAATTTGTTTTTCTGTTTCTAATAATGCAGTTAACAGATTTACTTTGGCCTTTTCCATTTTCGTTCGTTATATGGAATTGATATTTTCGCTAATCACTAGTGCTATAAAGTATTGTTATTGCAAAAGAAATGAAATCAAATGGAAAATCATATTCAGAATATTCTAAATATCTTTTTATTGATACCCAAATATTAACTCTTCCGTGAATTTATATTTTTTTTCGTATTTTGTTTCAACAAAGTCGATAATAAAGTATTATATTGTACCGATACGTTCAGAAATTTATTCTTTTAATTTTCGAAATTGTGGATCTCTACAAACTAACAAGTTTCATACCTTAAAGGCTTTGAATAGCTGTTGCAGCATCTGCTTAACATGTACCAAATAATGATTTTAAGATATTTTAAAAATTCGTTGTTTAACAAACTTTCCTATTCTGTCGATTTTTTTACAACTGGAGTGTATAGTCAGACTGTTTTGTAATCTATGGGAATGTTTTACTGTCTATTGACATTATATTATTTTATTATTATTATTACTGTTATTACCATCATCATGTGATTTTACGTTTTTGGTATTATAACGTGTAGTGACAGAGGCGAAAATGGTATTTTAAAAATATATTACGCTCCTCTCTAAATATAAATCATGTCAAATTTTAATTTTAGTTTAATGTACTGTAAACATGACAGAACAGTGCATTTTTTTAAAAATATGCCCTATTAATAATTTAGTATTAATGAAAATTACAGAATCCTCAAGAACGCTAATAGTTTACTGATGTTCGAATTTAACTAAGCGTAAGTATGTCACAAAGATGTTTCTTGGTGACAAGAACTTGGGAATGTTGATTGTAATTATTCCTGCTCTTTGATCTCTGCGTAGAGCTTTGAATGTTCTAATCTGCGTCTTAGAAATACTTGCAGGGAATTGTCGTTACATAGTTACTGCCGTGAAAACAAGATGAGTATTATTTACCCCCTAAGAGGATTAAGTGACGTAGCATGTAGAATGACTAGAGATAGTGGGACCCACAGGCAATTGTGTTATGTCTCTGGTGTCTGATTTTCCACCGTAAAATCTATTTGAGTATACAGTGTATACGGCTCGTACCCTTAAGCTATGTGAAGACCTTATACATATAGGCCTATAAATATAATACTGCATTCTGTATAGAATGATAATAATCCAGTCAATGTATCAAGTTAGGCTTAATAGGAAATAATAAGCAATCGTGTGGTTAGGAATATGTAACATCCTAATAAGCGTAGTATGATTTTGTGATTTTCTCGCTAGAGCACCGAAAATAAAAATTCGAGCTCAGTTCCGGTCTGTGATATTTCTGTAACTCAGGACCATACTGTAGTACTTAGTCAGTTTGGGTGGCGAAAATCGTATCGCGCTGGCCGTATGTGCACAATGTTGCGGGTTCGAACCCGGCCCAGGTCGATGGCATTTACGTGTGCGTAAATGTGACAGGTCCATGTCTGTAGATTTATTGGCATGTAAAAGAACTCCTGCGGGACAAAATTCCGGTACACCGGTGACGGTCACAGACCTAAGTTGCAGTACATCCCCGTCGCCAAATAACCATATACCAACCAACCAACCAACCAACTATCGTACGTCAAATTTGACGATTTTGAGGTATCCATGTTTTCTTGGTTTCCAAACTGCAGATTTTTGTTATGGTATTTATTTGTTTACTAAAGCAATAAATATACGAAATAGGCAGAGCAACACTTGATCCATTAGTTGTCAGAACTAGTAGGCCTATGCCCACATTTAGAATACTAGGGAAGGAATTGTTAGGTTCTTATAGCTTAGAATTCATCAAAGTATAACTGTATGTTCACATTCTTCTTTTGCCGTGGCTACTATCCAAGGTTCAATTCCGGGGAGTTCTTTGAACTTCATTTGTCCATCGACTAAGCAAGGCATGAATTAACTATTGTACGGTATACCTAGAGGATCTATTTCGCTTCAGACTTTCCTCCACAAGACAACCACATATTTATCTTCATATTCCTGGCCGGAAATAATGGGCAAAAATCGGGGCGCAGTAAATCTGTCGATTATTTTTCAAAAATTATTCAAAATATTATTTCATTATTACAATTTCAAAAATGTATTTAGTATTACCTTATTTATTATCTAGTTAGATGTATTTATGTACTTATTTTTAATACTGTTAATTGTTATTTGAAGATATTATTTACATTTTCGACAATGACTATAACCAGGGTGGCAGGCAGAATTTGAGAAGTTCGTGAGTTCATCATCGGGATAATTACGGCTGTAGGCCTACAGCGAACCATGATATACAATCAGATAATACTGACAGATGAAATACAATAGGGAACGCCTTCAAGCTATTGCGATTCAGGTGGAAGGAGGACATTATTGAAATCTCCTGCGATACGAATTTAACTATCTCACATAATAAAACAAAAAAACACTTTCTGGGAGGCAGAAATTCGTTAATTTTTGAAGACGAGTACATTACTAGCCTAAGTTATTATGTCTTATTTATTATCTCATTAGAAAATATTAAGAATATAATGTTTGGCAGAAATTTCTCCCAAGACTGAAACCTACCATACGGTAGATGGAGAAATGTACTGCTAGTCAAATGACTTACTTTTAAACCTGTAGGCCTAATTATATTTTTAGAGAGTGTTTTGTAACGTAGGAAGTTTACAAACAATGAATATTATCTATATTAAACATAATGACATAGAATCCAGAAACAAAATTGGTGGCTCAGTCGTTAGTCATTCTCGCATTCGTCAATCCGACTGATATTTCTTTTTGGGTTTTCTTGGTTATTCAGATAAAATGAAATTTCATAATTCTAAATATGAGTTTGTAGTTAAAATGAAGTTAAACGAGGTAGAGTAATTATTAATAAAGGGAAAAATAGGATATTATTTTACAAACAGGCTAGATAAATGTGTGAAATTTTTCCGGAAAACGTTAATGAAAATATCTCTTCAGGGTTCTACCCTGGTCAGAGGTTTTTAAGCCAAATATTTCGGTAATACACTCCTTTGCTATCATCGGAGACTCGCAGACGCTAACTATAAAATTCCATTGATCATTAATCGTCTCACATTCTGCTAGAAATTCTCTGATGATAGCATTGTCATAAGAGTTAGCATGGTCATTATATTCTAAAGTAGGCACAGTCTTGACTAAACTTACAGTCTTATTTCGTTTCTGAGTTTCATTATACATAAAAATTCTCCGAGATAGAGATTTTTTTCTTTGTTTAATCATATTTCTTGTCTGAATAAAAACGCCCAAGTTACTGACTGAAGACATCTAGAAAATTTGTATCTTCCTAAGAAGCCAGGATAAGCTGCTTGAAATAAGGGAATTAAGTTCAGTGTACGAAGATATTTTTAAGAAGTTAATGCCAGTAAATTCAAGAACGCAACATTTTCTCGGAAGTCATTGACTTTATGTTTATTTTCCTTTCCCATGATTTCTCTCTATTTCAGAAAGCTTTGTGATGTAGAATAGCCTATTCTCCAGAGGCAGAAAGAAACAGGGGAATATGGGGAACGATAAGACCATTGTGTTGTATTATTCTTTAGTAGAAGAACATTTTACATAAAATCACGTATATTATGTTCCTAAATTTTTGATTGTAGAATCTTCAGGCTGTTCAAATAAACTAATATGATATGCTTTTGTTAATTTTTAGAATTTTGTGGTTTCGTTTAATAAATACGTAATTCTTCAATTCACGATGTAGCCTGAATCAAAACTTAAGGTTTAACATGATTTTATCATTAAAGGATATATTTTCCGTTGATAATTTTATCGGCAAGTTGAAATATACTCGAGATATCGTAACAGCATTTCCTTTCGACCTAATATAATTCCACTACATTTTTACCTGACGTATCTCGGTACATTTAGAGCAGGGGCATGACGTGCGGCACTGGAAGTGCGAAATGCTCTACCCCTACATTCGCTTCCTTCCCTTTTCCTTCTACTGCCTCGCTAGTAGTTCCATAATCAATCAGTTTGGTTGCCTTTGCCTGCTGTTGAACGTGAGTAGTGAGGACGAGAGGGATGGTAACTTTTCACTTCTAGTGCTTCGCGACCCGTGCCTGATTTAGAGTAGTCAGAGTATTCCGCGTCTTTTAGAAACTAATAATAAAATTGATTTAATTTCACTGAAGATCTTCTTCTTACTCAGACTACTACTAAGTTATGTAATGTTTTATGTTGGTAGCAGAAATCAAGAGCCGACTAAGTTGCAACAATAAATCGCAAGCAGAGCATAGGATCTTTAGGCTGTTCATTGTTTGAATCTTGTGTTTTTGTTGGATTGTGTTCAACATAATTTTAAAATAGCTATGACGAATAAATTGAGGAATGAGAATAAACCTACAATGCGTTTACTTAAGCATAGGCTGCTCTTCCTGCTTTCAGTTTGTACAGTAGTATTATTTCTGTCTGACACTGCTCAGAAAGATGCGCCGTAGACAGACGAGTCCACTATAGAAAAATTGTCATGTTAAGGGGTGGTTGTTTATTAGTACACAGGTCTCGGAAGAAGGAACATCTCTTGTTGCGGTGCCTAACAGACAGTGCTTCAGGTGAGTGCAGTTGTGCGCAAGACTTTTGCAACATGCCTCCGATTCATAGTAAACTGGGAGGGAGTAAAGTATTCATTCGCAGACAAGAGAAGTAGTATATAATGTATATAAATATTTTCGGGATGTGAGGGGTCAGCGTGCATCTGTATATAAAAGGGTTTCAACAGCTACAGGTGTATCCATTAGTACTGTGAAGCGAATCGTGAAAGAGGCCAAAAGTATTGAAGAAGGAGCTTCTAATTCTTTTTCTACCCCTGATAAAGAAAGAATACGTACCTCGAAGAAATCATCTCCTGACAATTTTAACGAAGAAGTAGTCCGACGAACAATTAATAATTTCTATATTGAAGAAAAGCAGAGACCGACTTTAAAAAAAATACACTCAAGACTAAAAGAAAAAATTGACTTTCAGGGTAGCATCTCTACACTCAGGAAAATTATTTTACATATTGGTTTTCGGTGGAGGAAAACAAGAAATAATAGAAAAATTCTTGTGGAACAACAGAGAATAAAGTCCCTCAGATGTGCCTATTTAAGGTCTATTCATCAGTATAGGACTGAAGGGCGTTCAATAGTGTACATGGATGAAACCTACCTTCACACAACACATACTACACCATGTGCCTGGAGTGATGAATCGCTGAGTGGACTCTTCTCGCCAGTTTCGAAAGGACAACGGCTTATTATAATTCACGCTGGAGGAGAGCATGGCTTTGTGCCCAATGCTTATTTGAGATTCATTTCACACAGAAAAACAGGGGACTATCATGGGGACATGGATTTCAATAACTACGAGCAGTGGCTAAAGGAAAGACTAATTCCAAATCTTTCTCCTCACTCAGTCTTGGTTATTGATAATGCCCCTTACCATAACGTGCAGCTGAATAAGCCTCCCACATCGAATTCCCGAAAAGACGTGATGATATCTTGGTTGCAGTCCCACCTTGAAAACGATAATTTTGAGAAACAAAACGTTCATAGTAAGACAAAAGCTGAAATTTATGAACTAATACTGACACTTAAGCCACAACACCGAAGCTACAAAATCGATCATCTTCTCCAGCAACATGGCCACGATGTTTTAAGGCTCCCCCCTTATCACCCTGAGCTCAATCCGATAGAACTCATATGGGCTACTGTAAAAAATTGGGTAGCCGAAAACAATGTGACATTTAAAATGGAAGATGTCATGAAGATTACGGATGAGAAGTTTTCCTCAATATCTGCAGAGGAGTGGAAACGGAGATGCCAGCACGTGAAGAATATTGAACAGGAATATCTGGAAAGGGAGGGACTCCTGGATGCGGCTCAAGAATTGGTCATTCATTTGGGTGGTGATAGTGATGCTTCTAGTGAGAGTGATTCGGATGCTAATAATGTTGGTGGTGATGGTGATGATGCTGATAGTAATGGTAAAGGGGAAAGACTCTCAGTCTCTGGTGTCACTCCTATGGAATAATATCCAGTCCTGTAATTGACCACAGCGGTAACACCACACTTGGTATGTAGAGTAAATACATTAAAGTTCCATACTGTATGTTAGAGTTAAAACATTTAATGTTAGTGTTATAACATTTAATTGTTGAGGTAAAAATATCTGCCAGAGCTGTACTTGGATAGGGATTTGTTTGTAAACACAAACGCTGACTAAAGATATATAAGCTACTACTGTCATGATCGGCGGGATGGGAAGGTCTCTGAATTAACCCACACCGCTGGATTCTCTTCTCCTCACTCGCGTTTCGTCGGGGTCAGACAGAAATAATACTACTGTAAGTATGGATAAATCCTACATCCTGCTAACGGTGATGGTGAGAGGCGCCGACATGAAATTATTATTGAGGGCAAGAATTATATTGTTAATAGTTAAACATAGGACGTAATGTGATGAAAGTTAAATATTGGGGTGCATAAAGTAGGCGCCTATGGTGATATTGTTATTGCATAATTTTCAAGTCAACATCGTACGGGTTTACAAAAAAATAAAATAATATGGATTAAGTGTCATTCGAGCCCACATTTTAGCTATTGAGATTGAATTATACTCAAGTCGTCAACTTTCAGTACTAGTTGCATTTTTCCCCGCCTTCCCCTAAAAGGAAAAAATCATTACAAGTAAAGGAGATGAAAGTAAGAATAAAAAAAGATTGAAGATCTTTCTGCACAAGTCCAAGTTAACTCACGTAAAATTGGTTATTTCAGATGAATGATTTCTTACTTGTGGTAGCCGGTGGTCAGGTTATGATCGAATCACTCTCAGAGGGAAGGTTGGCTGGCTTGGCTGCTTGTCGTATTATTGCTGTCTGGGTGGTCTGATGTGATACGACCTGCTCCATTAGCTCCATCTGGGGGTCGATGGGTCTTGTCTCCACCTGTAGTACCACCCGCCGCTAACAACAATTCGTAGTCTATACGACCGCTTTACATCTTGTTCAGCTCAGTACAGTCATATATCGATTCTACATCTTATAAAAAGCATTGGAAGATATCATTCCTTTGATCGCAAGGGTTTATGCCAGAGAGAATGTTTTGATGGAAATTGTAATACCAGATAAGTAATAATCATGGATAATATAATGAGTGCTATCGATTCTTTATCTAGTTAATTTCAAACGTACAGGTTGCATTATTTTAGTGGAGGTTTGTTTCTTTAGTGAATTCCAACAGTCGTGAGGTAGAGTACGATTACTTCCACAAAGTATCTGGCCTTGAAGACTAACCCAGCCAGCGAGCTTCTCGTTACCAGCTTGCGCAGACTCGCATACACGTAAGATCACTTAGCTACTGTTGAGCACAGAGTGAAGATCATGCAGCACGTTGCTAGTCGTAGAAAATACTATAATGCTGTAGTTGAGTGGAGGGATAATGCCGCAGTGAGACAGAGACAGACAACAGGTGGCGTGGGATAGAAGAGCTGAGCCAATCAGGGTGCAGCTACCTCCCCTAGGCAGGGACTCTAGGAACGGTGAGACTCGCTCCTAGGGTATATACGTAAAAACCCAGAGCCTTTTTGGAAGTAATCGTACTCTATGAAGCGCGCGCACACTGCTAATTTCGTGTTCTAGCAGGAAGCGAAAAACTCAGACCGTTTCCAATTCTGCGTGACGTGTTTTTGCAGATTCAGTAGAGTTTTGGGACCGAGATTACCTCAACCATACAGTGTATCTCACGGATAAAGTTATAAAACCGGATAAACCTAGGATTACCCAGGTAATTCGAGCTTTACCCTAAGATGAGTTTGGTTTATTAATTCCACTAATAGTCATTTGAAAGTGTAGTTTGTATGAAATTCATCTTTACCAAGTACAGGTTGGGTAGACCTAAGATTACCCGATTAAGCTATAAATGTATATGTTATTCCAACTTTACCACTGCTTTTGGATAAGGGGCACTTTACCCAGGTGAAGCTAGGCTTACCCAAGCTCGAGCTCCACCCGTAACATACCAGTATATAAAAAAAAATTTGGACTTTCGAAATACACGAAAAAAATTACTTACCTTTAACCTTCGATCGCGGTTATGTCAAGTATACTTTGATTACTTGATAAGCTGGTAAGTCGACTTTTCGTAAAAATTTAGATAATCGTAGCTTTAAAATAATTCTCTTCTTGATTCTCTACATTTGTGTCTAACCAGTAACGTTCCTTATCGTTCCTGAGTAATAAGCAAGTGTATAAACGAATATTACGTAATTTTCACAAAAAGAAGGCTCAGCAACCAGATAAGTAGAGTTATCTATTAATTATAACTATTATCCCAGAGGCTGAAAACTGAAATAAATTGACATCTGTTTATTCTCGCTATATGAATCATTGCAGAAATGCACAATATGTTGAGTTATCTACTTGTTGAGATAAAATGGCAAGTCGGATAGGTGAATAGGATAACTCTCTTCGTATTTCACTTCTATTTGCCTATGATTATACAAAGAGATGCCTTGCATCATTTTAACTATGCACAGATGTTATGGTCAAATGATTTTTACTGAAGAGATTCTTATTAAATTATTACAGTATTAAGGAAAATATAGCCTGATATGCATAACCTGTAGGCATACTCCTATATTTTTTAAGTACTAGGAACAACACTTTGATAATAAGATATCTATACACGTGAATCTTTGTAATATTGATTCATACTTAGGATAAACATTTATTTATTTATTTATTTATTTTATTTATTTATTTATTTAACCTGGCGGAGTTAAGGCCATAAGGCCTTCTCTACCACTCAGCCAGGGCAAAAACATGAAATACATAATGTTAACAATAATAATGATTAAAAATAAATTAAAAAAGAACTGATATACATGAATACAAGAAACGAACATTAAATACAAAGAAAAAATTAGAACATATATACTTGAATAATTAAGATAACATTCCGCTTAACTTAAAAGTTATAAAACAACCTTACATATTATTGGAATTTAACAAAGGTTGGAATCCCGTAGAAAAAATATTCTGCTTTAAAGTAGATTTCCCTTACCTATTATAATATTCTATGAAAATAGGCTTGTGTTTCCATGCAAATTAACATTCCCAATACTAACCCCCACGTCCATGGAAATATTTGTTTGTGTGTTTACCGGCAGCGAATTATCATACTTATCTTGGTCGTCCAGTTTTTGTGATGAAGCAAAACAACGCATTGTAAGTGATACCGGAGCATTTGCTAGCACAAAATAATTGTTTGTTTGTGTAATCCTTTCATGTAACCGTTTTGCATTTTGTTTGGCGAGATAAAAGCTTTCAGAAATTTAATGAATGTCAGTGAAATGATAAAATGCGTTGAAATAATTTATATTTCTTTCTTTTATTTTGAGAGAATGTGCACGTCCTGCACGTTTTAAATACTTCTGTTGGCTGTGTTTGGTAGAAATAATATTTTATAAATTTTTACGTGATCCTCGCTTTTAATTTTAAAGATAGATTTTTCGTTATTAATTAAATTCGTCCTAAATATAAAAATAACACGAATAATTTTGTACCGCTTTGTGCCTTTCTTTTTGCATGGTGTATAGAAAAGAGCAAAGGGCGTTATAATTCCGCAATGCTTATTGCAATTATTGTGATATTCAGAATTCCTTATATTGAATTCACATTAGAAATGAATAATGAAAGTGTCTTAAAATCATGAGTAGGATAATTTTATATAAGGGGAATTTAAAAAAAAAACGAAAATAAATAACACTATGTTTTTCCACGGAAGTCTTAGGTAACAGTATATGGTTTTCATTTTGAAATATTTAGTTTCTATAAAAAAAATTTCTTATGTCTAAAGAACTTGTATGTAATATTACGAACCGTAGGCTACTCGTAATTATTTGCCTCAAAACTGAAGGGAATTATACATTTCAATTCTGATATATTTAATTATGTTTTCTTCAATGGAGATAAAAGTGGAGTGTGGAAATTGTTTACAACAAAGAATAACCACAAATTTCCTTGTCAAAATGCCACTCTTCTATTAAATATACCATTTCCTGAAAATATCTATCCTTCATTTTGAACACCTATCATTAATAAAAAGCTAAAATGAAAAATAACATTTTTTAAACGATGAATTCCTGCGAGGTTCATTGATTAAACAATTAAAGAAAACATGTTTACCTGCTTAATTTTTTGACATTTTATCTGAATAGTATGATCAGAGTAGCAGATAACATTAATATTGTACTGCTGGGAAATTCTTTCTCAAAATGTATAATAACCACAAACTTCCACTTACCTCAATAAAAAAAATTCTTATCTCAGTTTTGAGGATTTTTCTATGAAAGTACTGTGATGAGCGGAACGATAATAAAGCCACATCCACAGTTACACAGTTAAATTGTAGGGATAGGAACGGTTATAAAAAGCTAGACAGGCACTCAGGGAGAAAAATGTTTCCGGTTATTGACAGGCTATAGCAATCCAAATCGATTAATGGTCTCTATATAGGCCAATCGACTTGCCGCAGAAATTGATAGTGTGGGGTTTTAATATACAAAAGAGGCAGTAAAATTTTAAAGCAGTTATTGTTTCTCCGAGGCTCATGGGTATGTGGTTTTTTTAAAAAGTCGGTTATTATTCCCACTCGCGTGCTAATCTGCCTTAACTATCAAACTCGGGGCTCTTTATTTGCGTGCTTTCTCCATTATAGGTTCCTGATATCGCGCACAGATTTATACCCCAACTAAAAGCAAATATTCTCGTCATCAGTAGACTATTGCCTGAAACGCACTGTTCGTGTTATTTATTCACTCGTGAATTGATTGAAAGTGCTGCATAACCGCAGTATCTGGTAACTGGCTCTTGCATAAATCGTAGGAAATACTCGTGGTTAATTTAAAAGTATTGTGTGCTTGGAACGAATAATGGTTGTGTTGAAGGAATGTTAACTCTATATAAAAATGAATACTGTTCCTGTTAATTTTTTATTTTATTTTTTTGCTGAGATACCTGTGAAAATATAATAAACAAATACATTATGGGATTTTGTATTTCGTTTACTGTGGAAGAATGTTTAAAACGGCAACGAAATATACATGAGAAGGATAATAAATTTAAAGAGATAATTTCAAATCGACCTACTGTAGCCTGTATTGTTTTTACACAGATACGTAATTACATTATAAAATGATTTATATTAATGTTTTAAATTTCAAAAATTAGTGTCGGCCTGGGTGGCGCAGTTAGTATTGCGCTGGCTTTTTATGCCCAAGGTTGTGGGTTCAATCCCGGCCCAGGTCGATGACATTAATTTGTGCATAAATGTGACAGGCCCATTTTGTAGATTTAGAGGCATGTAGGCCTAAAAGAACTCCTGCGGGACAAAATTCCGGCACACCTGCGGCGGTCACAGGCCTAAGTTTCAGTAAATCCCCGTCATTAAATAACCATATACCAACCAATCAAAGATTAGTCATTAATTATTGCTCTCTGATGTAATATGTAAAGACAGTTAATTGAATCTAACTAAAAGGAAATAGATTCAGTGCTGTTCCTGTAGCATAGCTCTTTGCTAACTTGCGGTGACGAAAGAACTAGACCGCTGTTCGTTGTGGATCAGGCCTGTCGAACAGTACTCCCAAGGTGTGAAGTAATTCCCCCTACTTCCCCAGCCTTCGTGACCTCCAAAGTGTAGCGATTGGTTAAATTTTTCAACTGTGATGTCGTTCCCCTGCTTCCCCTCCCTTTGTGACCACTAAAGCGTAGCGATTAATTCAGTTGAGCAACTAAATCAATCTCTACGCTTTGGAGGTCACGAAGGGAGGGAAAGTAGGGGAATGACTTCATCCCTTGGGAGTACTGTTCGACAGATCTGTTGTAGATGAAATCCGATTTTTATAAAATGTTAATCTGGCTTGGTATCGAGTCCCACAGCCAGGCATGTTTCCGAACTTCATATCAGAAACTTCATTGATGTGCCGGAAAATATTTAGTCAAAGCTTCATGGATGGTCATATATGAACCATATTGGAAAGGTTCTCATGACATACAGGGTTCATATTTCATTGCTTTAGTATTTTGTAACACGATAGATCATCGTTCACAGTATTCTATCCGCCGTTCTCTCTGTTCTCATAATAATTATTAATAATATTAATAAAGTCATAATAGCAATAATAACTGTAATGTCTATGACAAAATACACGTCCACAAAATACACGTCCACTGGAGTTGTCGATAAGGACACGTAGCCTACTGATTCTGCCACTGGAGTTGAAAAATCTGTTCTGAATATATATTATGTACTAGCTGTTACGGTGATTAGGTGACACCTATCTGAATAAAATATCCGAAGGAACGAGAGGGTGTGTGTGGAGAGAGGATTGAGTTAGTTAAAAGTCACGAATCCGTTCTCCGGCCCTGATATTTAAAATGCCTCTTATTTGTTGAGAGTTTGGAAATGTTTCATTAAAATTGGTTTGCCGAGTACGACATTGTTATCAAACAGTTTTTCAAATTTACAAAAAAAATCCTATGAGTCTTATATGACATATGTTTTAAGATGTGTTGACAGTACCTGTTTAGGTACCTTACATGAAAACTGCTAACAATGAAAAGTGTTGTTTAAGACTAGTTAATTTGATCTAGTTAATTTGTCTAGTTGATTTGATATGCCTTGTAGGCTTATCTATTATATAGTAATTATAAATGAGCTATTATTTAAAAGTTAATTGTTAAAACTTAATATTACTACAAGTGACCGAATTGACTGACTATTAGATATTTTCAAAAGAAGAAAGATTAGGGATGAAGATTACCGTAGTAATCTTGTTATATTTCGGCACGGTCCTTTATTATGATTATTTAGGGAGAGGAAGAACGAGACTGCAGTTTCACGCATGCTTCCTTTGAACAGAAGTCATATCACTTCCCGAAGGCTTATAGGGCCGGGGCTCTGCCTGTGGGAGGGCAAGGAAAGAATGATGGAAAAATTAAGCCTGAAATGGGGATAATTTTGCCAAAGGGCCTTCTCGTAGTAACTTTGACTACTGTAAATATCTTTCTAATGTGCTAAAAGACTTCGACTTCGGAAGAGTGATTAATTTTCCTTTGTAAGAAACAAATGCTCCAGTTTTCAAGCTCAAAAAATACTCAAACCTAAAACTTCGAGCCGAATAGCAAGCACAATAAATTATTGAGGACTGTTATAGAGTAAGCATTTCTCTGTAATTTACTGTCCTTTGTATGAAGTTATTGATATACGCTATCTATCAAGTGTGACTACTTAAGCTTCTCTTAAAATGAACCTCCCACAAGTATTTTGCCGTAGGTCTCTTGAAGTCAATTATACATGACGTCCAACAACATGACAGAAAGGGGAACAGAGTAAGACAAATCTTAATGGGCGTTACTAAGAAGCTTCGATGACGTGAGTTAGGAGATCTCATTTTCTAGAATCCGCTCCATGACAATTCTTTATTGAAACGTTGACGTGTTCTAATACAAAGCTATTAAGTTGGCTGCTCTGAAAGAGAATGTATAATGAATGTATAAAGCTGATACTGCCAAAGGACTGACTGAACGCAAATTATCAATTGACGATACAAGAAGAGAACTAATTACGAAGTCAGATATTGTCAAAGTTCGTTGATAATTTAACAGATGTCTTCGAAGTTCTGTCCTTCTTGACAGCTACAATATGTTAGTTAGAAATAATTAGGATCAGTATGAGCATTTCGTATTTCGGAAAGTTTAATAGGCATAACTCAGAATAAAGGTTACTCGTAGGTGGAATCGCGTAATTTTTATGTGCATACTGTGGATTTTAAGTTTTTCGTTCTGAAATGTAAGTTATACAACTCTTTAGGCACCGGTAAATGAAGCAATTAAAGGATGCAAGAGTATAATTATCTCAAACAGTATTGAAAATACAACTAAGATTGATGTTGGTGTTTTTGCCAGTTTTGTTAATTTATGAATTTTTTAGTTTTATTTATATATTAGTGTAATTTATTCTCAAAAGATAAGTGGGCTTTGCTGCATGTTTTGTACTATAGCCCTTTCACATTCGCCAGAGGTTTCAAGGCCAAAGTAGCACGCCTATGATACCCCCACTTACCGTGCTCATATGACATCATACCCCTCCAATGCCAGGCACATGACAAGCCAGTAGGGTGTTCCCCCTTGGTGTTGTATGAGTGTGTGCAACAGCGCAGCTCCTCTGCGCAAAGGGGAATACTGTTGACTGCTGATCAGTGAGGGCATATTAAACGTGAGAAGTTGTGACCTTGAAACCTCTGGCGAATGAGAAAGCACTATAACACTTAATGCCAGTTTTACAAATGCTTTTTATCTATATATTTCTGTGAATAAAATACTGTTAGAGGCCTATATTGCCAGGCAGGGTATTGCCTGTCATATTTCCATGTAGTACGTACGTATAAATAAATAAAAACTTTGTAGCGTATATTGATCAGTTATAAATATTACCTACAATGGGGAAAAGGGCCGATTTCACATCTTTTACTATTCTTTTCTTTTCTTTTCTTTTTAACCAATCTATTCATCCGCTTTCTGCTTTTCTTATTGCCCCCATCCCATATAGCATTTTAGCATTTTATCTCTCTCCTATATAACACATATATTTTTTAAGACTTGCTCAATACAACAGTATATATGTGTATATATATATATGTATATATATATATATATATATATATATATATACATACAAGGCTGGCTCACTACAACAGTCCAGTAACTTTAGCATACTATTTTTTGCATTTGTGACTAGCCTATATATATATTTCATATATATATAATGAAATAATGTCTCACCTTTTACATTTACAATGTCATTTCTTTGCAATAAGCATGCTTCACTAGGTATTCACAAATATTTTCCGGTTTTCATATTTAAAATCCCATATAAGTCCTAAACTATTGATCGTCCCAAATTGTTTAAGATTTTATGCGATTCAGCGTAAAAATACGTAGAAAACGATATCCCATTTGTCTAGATAGCTGAGTTAAAGTAACCATCCCCTTCATACCCTCCCTAAACAGTAAAGCATACAGCAGAAAGTCGGGTATTTTTCATATATAATTTAGAATGATAGCTCTCTATGAAACACCCCTTGGTTTAAAATTATTTCGAAGAAACCTCTTTTGTCTTCTTCTAAAGTTACTGTACTACACGCCTCCCAGAAGATTGCAGCGGAGATAGCTGCCGAAATCTCGGAATCAATCCAACTCACTCGGTTGGACCATTTACTGTTTACAGGACAAAATTAAACATTCGCACAGGTCCATATGGGCAGTACGTGCTTATTAAAATCACAAGAAAAGCTTTGTCATGGAAAACAGATAATTGAGAATGTTTAACGCGAAGAGACCGGATAAGAAACGAAGACATACGTAAGACAACGAAGTTGAAAGACGCAGCGAGAACAGCAATAAATTCGAAATGGAGTTGGGCAGGACATGTGCTTAGAATGGACCCCAAAAAATGGACATATGCTGTAACTGTGTGAGAACCCAGGTTAGGGAACAGAAAAGTGGGAAGACAAAGGTCGCGATGGTGTGATATTTTTAAGAATCAACTAGGAGGCCAGTGGTCTAGAATAGCAGCAAACAGACAAAAGTGGAAAGAAGCTGCAAGCATTAAAAAACTTATGTGAAAGTTTTTAGTGTCACGGAAAGGCTGGGCCGAGGCACTTTTTTGTAAGCCACCCTGTAACAGGAGACCCTAGCCCGCAATGGGATGTTATTGGGCTAATAATAATAATAATTATAATTACGAAGTTAATTATCTCATATTAGGCATAAAACATGCGAAGTTTTTCTTAAAACATACTTTTCTTCCAATTCTGTGTCTAAGAGTATTGGAAGAGCTATTCCTTCTCTTCTCTTTAAAAGGAAAAAATAGAAGAAAAGGTTCATGATTTGACAGTACCACTTTCGTATTCTCCACTTGTAAACAATATGGAAACTAGTTATAGTTGGAATTTCCTACCCATTCCTCTAGTCCTGGCTCCAACTTAAGTTTGGTAGATTTATTGGCGTAGTTTCATTACTTTCAGAATGTGTTGAAGCGAAGTTTTAATCCGACGTATCTTCAAGTTTTATGAATCCCATTTTTAACAAGATCCTCCATTCATGAGACGAGTCTCTGTAAGAATGGGGAGAGACAAGCATTTTTCAAAAAGTTCATAATTGAAATAATTAATTGCCATTGTAGCGTTACATCAGAGAAAAGTTATTCATTAGAGTGCTGGTAATGTAAATATAAAAATGCACTTGCTTCACAACGCGAAAGCGCTCACGCGAAAATCTAATTAGTGATGTGGGATATAATTAAAGTTTATGAAGAAACGAACGTCAGAGTGGATGTACTAAGTGTTTCGTAACTCTGCAGAGATAGGGTATTTACCTCTTTATAATAGATATTTATGTTATATATTCGTATCTTTAGTACCTGGCATAGTACTTAGTTTAAAGGTAAGTTTTTTTTCTCGCGAGCCACAGAAAAGTAGTAGGCACAGGTGTTTTTATGGAAGTGTTAGAAATGGGTTTTCTTAGGTAATATAATGAGAGGACCGGTTTTATCTTGGGAGCATCCGGACCTTGAGTTATATTTATTATTACTATTTAGCAAATAATTACATAATTAAGCATGTATGAATAATATAAAACCACGAAAATGAATTAATCTACGCTACTTTTGTCATTATAAGCGGGAGAGCTTATGCCGAAACATTAGATTAACCTGATTGCTAAAGTAATATCGTGTTATTAATACTTTTATTATTATACGAGGTTTAAAATGCTTCACCACACATACAAATAATTATATAATATTTCCATATCTCCTTTTGTTCATATGCAGCTTATATATTTCCAATCGTTGTGTTTAATGATTGTTTTTTTTTATCTAAGAAGCTACAGGAATGGAGATGTTTCAATGTTCAGTTTTTGTGAATTTAGATAAAAAAACAATTGCATGTAGGTGCGACAAAGTGAAAGTGATAAAATAATATGATAAAATTATGACGATAGACATTTTCGATTGGTTGAATTTCCACACATTTTTTACTGGATTGGTCATTGATTCATTAGCTAAATATTCAGTGAAATCAGTTAGGCCTACTCTGCTATTTTCATTTGTAATATAAAGTGCATCTATTACCCAGTCTATGAGAACAGTCTATAGGCTATTTGATTACTGAAAGAATATCTCTGGTTATGATAATCCTTGTTAATGACAATGGAAGCATGCATGCTGACAACTCGTTTCCGACTCCTGCAGTAAATTAATGAAACTATAAAACCGAGGTAGTTAAAAGTGAATGAGAATTAGATCCTGTCTATCATTGGGATATAGAGCCACGCAGTATAGGCCTACTCTCTACATGTGATATAATTATATTTTATCTCAAACTACGACTAAACACTTTTGTTCGACTTGTTTCTAAATTCCGTTTTCTTGCTTTCTTCTTAATCACCTTTAACCGTTTCACTGCTACTGACGTACAAATTCGTCACTTCAAGACTTCAAAACATAACTATAAGACTTATAGAGTAGCTAATTCTGTACGTAAAATAAGAGGATTTTTATTCTTGTATTATGTGTGTCATTCATAGAAATCAGCTATTTTACTGACATTTTCTTCATTAATTTGAAACTTAGATCCCATTGAGGACTCTACTTGATGATTACTTATATTATTGCTTAAATTCAGCCTTGTAGGGGTTAACATAATTCGTTAAGAAATTCCCATGTGTTTTACTTGGTTGTCATAATGATTTTGTTTCTAATTGTGATGTATTAAACTTATTAAATATTTATTTTCCTCTACTTCTAAACTTCTCTCTCTTTCATTTGTCTTTCTGTATCTCATTAATTTATGGGTGTACAATATATAAATATGTATCTATATGGTATATATTTTTTAAGCAGGAGTCTAAAATTTAAGAACTTACTTAAATTTTAGACTCCTGCATAAAAAATATATACCATATAGATATATATTTATATATTGTACACCCATTAATTAATGAGATACAGAAAGACAAATGAAAGAGAGAGAGGTTTAGAAGTAGAGGAAAATAAATATTTAATAAGTTTAATACATCAAAATTAGACAAAAAATCATTATGAAGTAACAACCAAGCAAAACACATGGGGATATCTTAACGAAACCCCTACAAGGCACAGGAACCACCGGACGTTTGTATTAGAACATGATGGTTAGGCCTGTTTTGGGATATATTCATTTATATATTTTTTTAGCAATATAAAGCAAAAACACACAAAATATTTGAAAGTAGCTTATGTAATTCTCGAAATCACAATATAGAGTTAATATACCCTTTTAGGATGCTTCTGACTGTACTCCATTACTCGTAATTGGTGGTATCAGAAATTAATTGAAAACCACTGACCTAAAAGATATATCAGCGTAGTAAATAATTTTAGTTTATTAAGTACAGTGGTGTGTATTATTAGTTGTAGACAAATAGGGTGAAAACATATTCTGGTCTAAGCATTGATACAGCCGTCGAGAGGAGAACGAAGTCATTCTAGAAGTTCGACAGCTCAGGAAACCTCATGCCGTAACTTAGGCATTCAAAGAAACTTTACTCAGTTTAGATATATGACACTTAATCCTTGTGTGTGCTTGAATTTTCTTGTCCTATGTGTGGGAGCTTGGGGTCTGTGTTTTGCTGAAGTTTAGGTAACTGCAATCACTTGCGTAAAGCAAAGGAAAACAATTCCACCTTAACTAACCTGTCAAGAACAGCTTACCACATTTCCAAAGATCTGCTTGCTCTACATTCACTCCTATGCGTATATGTAGCCTATGTATCTTGAAGTCAAGATTACATGCCAACCAGCAAGTGTTTTATTCAAACAATAACTACAGTTTTCATAATATGTTTCTTATTCCAGTAATTTTGCTGAATTCTAGTGAATTTAGTGCTTGGAGGAAATCTTAAAGACTTATAAATTAAGCAAATGAAATAAAACAGCCGGGAACTATGGTACGATTCTGATTAGAGTTTATTTGTTATTGCATTCAAATATATCATGCCAGTTGCTTCCCATAATTGCAAAGAATCACCGGCGGTCGATACCTCGCATATTTTTACTATCAGACATTTTTACCATTCAATAATAATTTATAATATCCTTTCTAAAGCTATAATGAAAGTAGATCCTAGCGAATTCTAGCGAATTTAGTGCTTGGGGAAATCTTAAAGACTTATAAATTAATGAAATAAAACAGCAGGGACTATGGTCCGATTCTGATGAGAGTTGATTTGCTTATGCATTCAAATACATAATGCCAGTTGCTTCCCATAATTGCAGATAATCTCCGGCGATCCGGAGAATATTATACTTTTTTACCATTCATTTACTATTCAATTAATTTTATAATATCCTTCCTAAAGCTAAAATGAATGTAGATCCTCATGTTAGAGGTCAGGGTTAAATATTTCGAAGATATAAGCCTATGTGTGGTAGATAAAAGTAGCGTCAGGAATTATTTAATGTTAGTTTTGATTTCGTCCTGCTTATCGTCTATCACGGTTGTGCAATTAATAATTTTTCACTCGTCTGTTGATGTGTGAGACATTCCTGACCAGAGCTACAAGGTATTTCATTATTTTCGTCTACGTACTGATGCATATTGGTGACACTTATCATATGAAATACGTGAAAATGCGAGGAAAAGCATAATTATTATAAAAATTTACATATCTCATACAAATTGTTTAACCTTTTTTTTTTTTTACTTTACTTTTTTGCTCTCTCTTCTTCACCCTGGCACTTATATTCGTTAAGGCAGTAAAGTGATTATTAATTAGAGTGTACAATTTCCACATGCCGTCTTAACAGAAGCAGAACAAGGGATTATTCCTTTCATGCGATCACGAAAGCTAATTTACATTTCTATCTAGATTGGTAGTACGCCCAACTAAAATCACCAAAAAATCCTTCTTCAACTGGCTTGATGTGCAGCTTTCTTAATTACATTTTAGTCAATTTTGTAGATTGTGTTATATAAAACAGCTGCTTTTACGCCCACTAGTAGCTGTTAAGCCTCCACACCACGTTTTAAAATACCAGTACTTCAGTTAAAGTGGATATGACACGCAGTATGAATGATTACTGCCTTCAGCGTTCTTTATTGCTAAAAATGGATAGTGAAATCTTAAGTAACTTATTTCCCACCAGTAACTTTTCTTCAGAATTTCGCTAGGTACACAACTTTTTGAGATTTGGAAAATTGTTTAAAAAAAAAAACTATTATTTCTGTGATATACTTATCTCAGATTTTAATAAATCCGTATATACTACTTACTGTGAATAATAGTATGTACTTATCTTGGTTTGTCGGGGAACTGTAATCAAGAGGTTTCCTATAGCTATCTAGAGAGTTTAAAGAGTTTTCCCTCCTTAAATTTTACCTTTATTAGAATTTTAACTTTATAACTCATTGCTCGGACGCGGATGGTTAGCAGAGGATGGTTTATTTATCTGATAAATCATGAATTGTGAATGCAAAAAAGTATGAAAATGAAGTATTACTTACAGTCTTGCGTAACACTTAAAAAATATAGACACTAATAGACGGACATCCTTTCTCATTAAAGCGAATAAGATTATGTTTTAATTTGAGAAATTTGCCTTCTTTGTATCAAGTGCTTATTTTCGCAAAGATTCCTTCTAATAAACCTTATACAAAATATGTAGGCTATTTGGGTAGAAGAAAAATAGAGATTTAACCTTCTGTTAGACCTGAATAATTGAAAGAGTCAACCGCAGAGGAGATAAGAGTTAATATTATTTGTACACATAGTTATTTGGATTCTATTTACCGTACAATTATCTGGATATTTATGTCGGAAATTATAGACGTACAAATGATAAATATTTTCCACTCTCTGGACTTACATACTATTTATACGCTTCTCGGTATTTGTCATGTGCCTCCATGTGGACCCATACTATCAAAAAGAAATAAAGACGCCAGAAGCAGTCCCATGCTCTCCATCCACTCTAAAACATAACGAAGTGTTTTCAACAGTCTTCTTGAACTGGAACTGGTGATTCAGGCTGTACTTACTATCACCTGAATTCTCTTTGAATAGATAATTAGATATCTACAAAGAATTGAATTATTAGTGAAAATTGCCGTCTTTATCTGATTGACTGTTATCCCGTTAACTGTTTCCAATAATCCAAAGATTATTTTTGGCCCTCCACCTCCCCCGGAGCCCTGGACCATAGGCCATACTCCGGTCCCAACAACTTTTCGGCGCTTGTGTTCTATTGCTCTACTTTTCGCTCTTGTGTACTTTAAGCTTGTGGTTAATGTGATTAGAGCCAGCAGAAAATGGTTATTTATACAATTACTTACTCAGTTAAGAAATTAACCTTGATTGGGATGATCCCAGCTCTACTGAAAACTTTGTGCCCACGCTAAAAAAACTGCTTTGAAGAGTAAATGATTATGTTGCGAAATATCGGAGATCTTTGCAAGGAAACCACATTTATGAAGCTCACAGAAAAAGAACTAGAGGGCCCAAATAATTTTAAAGGTTAGAAAGTGGACTATTTCCATCACTAGGCCTATTTATTAAAAATTCAACTTTAGGCTGTAAGTATAATTATGACTAGGAAAATGCAGATGACATGCTAATACACTTGTCAAAAAGTCAATTAATGTAACGATTTACAATTTAAAATATCGTATACAGTTTTCCATATAACCAAAATAGTAACTTCATGTAAACCAGTCCACCAATTGTCCGAAGTGTCCGGTAATTACAAAAAAAACTTACCCTTTTATAACTCCTTTCTAGTGTATACACTTTGGCTATTGAAAATAGGTTTTAATGAACTTAGATGTAAATCGCTGCAAAGAAAGTCCTAACCATACTAATTAGGTACCGGTATTTTGCTATTACTTTGTGCACGAACAAAAAATGTTTGTTTGTAGGAAAAATTTATATTAAATCCATTTATAACTTACTTGAAATTAAAAAATGAGAAGATATAGAAATCTAAATCAAAGGCATTTTTGCACAAAATATAAATATATTAATGCTTTTTAACGAGATATACATGAAAGGGAGCTTGGAAATTCGTTGAATTCTTTTTATTTTTTCTTGGGATGGGAAGCTTTTGTAAACGTTTTCTGTTCCACTAACGACATGTTTAGGGAACTAGGGAATACTTCACTTCAAAGGGAATTTTAGAACCGCCACTGGGCTAATGGGAAGAGGGCGTGAGAACTCTAACAAGCGTGTGACTCGGTTTTCTTGAAGCTTTGGGCACGAGACCGGAGGAAACTTTGCGTCTTGTAAGTAGAAAAATACTCATGATGGATATGACATTTTCATGCTTGCTTTTTTTGTTTTTGAGACATTTGGTCATTATACTTGTTTTGTAAGTATGTGGCACAACAGCTGTGTCAGAATGTTTTGTATCCACTAAGTTTAATGTAGATGTTATTTGTCGTGACAGATTTAACTGCACCTCCATGAAACAAATATGTGGCTTCTGGCGTTGGAATTGTCTTTAAATGTTAAATAATTATATAGTAAAAACTAATTTTGATTTGCGACATGCTATAACGTTGCCCATAACTTCTATATTTCTAATACGATTTTCTTAACGTCGTTACACTTATTTCACAGTAGAAAATGCAAATTATGGACGTTAAATTTTTGTTTTTCGATTTTAAATGAAAAGTAACAAATGTGCAAATATTAAAAGTATCAATTGAAGCCACTTTCTTTTTATTCAGCTTGCCATGGAACATGCAATTTTATACGCCAGTATACGGAATATATAAATGTAAAACAGTTTAACAATATTCTTATAAACAGAAGTTTACATGATTTGTTTCAATGTGATGATTCACATCGAATCTACAAGGATGCTTTAAGATATTTTGATTATTCTTCAGTGAACTCGAATTTTTGCATATGATTTGCTAATGGAAAGCGCTATATTATGGAGAACCCTTTCATCGTTGTTTGTATTAGTATTCGGTACTCACATTGAACTCGAGAAAAGTTATATCTTAGAAGTTCTTCTAATTAAAAACAGTTACATTGTCCCTATAAGTAGACATCTTTCGGTGACTATTCCGTTCATACGATCGCATATTTGATACTGACCAATAACTTTCGCAATGCCTCGGATGTCGACCAATCACGGTCGTTTTTCTTACAATATGTTTGCTAGGAATACAAGAATGCCACTTTATGTGATGAAATCTCAGCTCGTTATTAAAAACTTGAGGTATCAATATGCAGTGTTTAACACGTCACATGCTGCCAGTGAACAGAATAAAAACACATATTTTATACAACAAAACTTGTCTGAAAATTTAAATAATATAAAACAAAATTTCGATTCGAAGCAAGCTTTCTCGTACGATTTTATTGTGCTCTAATGTTAGTTTATCTGAATTAGGTTAACTATTTATCATACGCACTGTTGGTAGCATTGGTTAGAATCTGGTACTCGTCTTATTCATCATTCATTCGGTATGCCGTGATCTCACAGCTGATGAAATGTTTCGTGTATAAAATAATTCCACCTATTCCCTCGTATAAAATGTTCTTGTTAAAATATCAGCTCATAGCTTTTTTCAAATCTAAAATTTATAGCCTACTTGTCAATATTATAAAACATAATTAAAAATTATAGCTGTCAGTGTTATAAGACAATTTTCTTATTTTGTTGACAAAATACGAAAAGTTGTCTTATAAAACTGACAGCTATAATTTTTAATTATGTTTTATAATACTGACAAGTATAAATTTTAGATTTGACAAAGCTATGAGCTGATATTTTAACAAAAACATTTTATACGAGGAAATAGGAGGAATTATTTTATTCACGACATATAAATCCCTCATAGGAGAAAAAAACATGAAATTTATCAACACAAATGACGAAATGTTGATTTGATTTTAAAATACAAACTGAGGAAGTATTTATTATTTATATAATACGTTACATTATCATGGAATTAATTAATAAATCCCAATCGAGATTAAGACTTTCTGCTTCGCAGTCAAATCTATCAATAAACTCTTAATCTCTCGTGGGATTATTTATGATGATATGGTGATACGGTGAGACCTTCACCATTATTAATTTCGAAATTGTTTTATAGTAATTGATTATTGACTCTTACCTGCCCAAACACTTCGTATATATTTTATAATATTATAGGATTCAAGGTAACAGGAAATGGATCATTCTGATAGAGGAATAGTCTGTTAGACATTCTTAAAAAACTTATACTTTAATATAACTTCCAGGATCAAAGCAAAGAATAGGGTAACTATAGTAATAATAATAATCAAACATCACAATTAGCCAAACAATATTTTACTTTGCCATTTGTCAACAAGTTAATTGCATGATCTCTCTTTCATCCTTCATTTTTTTGGTTTTATACGACTAGAAACACTGAGTTAGATTACTATACAGCGTAAAGGCAGCACATTCAATCGTTCAAGGTAACATATGTTTAAAAACTAAGTGTCTATTCTACAAACAATACAGCGATTCCCAAATGCTAAAATAATTACAAAAAACAGAATGTACATATTCATAACCCTACAAGTAGAAAAAAACATTTTGAAGAAAAAACATTTTACAAAGATTGTACACTTTCCTGTGAGTAGACTGTGCAAAATTTACTACGGATTGGATCTTTATTCTTTAAGTGTTTACATTGAGTGTTAAAAATACATTAAATAGGTGACAATGAAGCCATTAGCTGAGTGAGCCTAAAAGACCCAATGTTTACATTTCTGTAATTGCGTCTGTTGCACATTTACATTCATCTACAGCCATCTAAGATCAGGTGTACAATAAAACAAAATAGGCTGTTATGAAAAAATGCGTCATAAAGAGCACAGAACCCTTTCTTTGTAAAGCAGTGGAGAGAAGAAAATTGTATGCTAGAATTAATGCATTCACTTATCAGGCTGATAGGCTTACATTAGGCCCTATAAGTTAATATTAGATATCAATTACATTAAAAATATAATTCAGAATCAGAATTTTCACGGTGATAAGGCCTCAGGCTAAGATATGAATTATGACTCAATAAAAAATATAATCTTACCCTATTTCCATAAATAATAAGAACTTCACCATTGAACCAGGTAAATAAGGAAGAAGTTATATAATCGCGCATATTAAAAGAAGACAGAGTGATCTTAAATGAATAGAAACCTCTAACAATTTTTGTGATAAAATGCACTTTTAATTCAATAATGGAGTTTTAAGAGGAGATGGCAGCTAGGCTATGGCTGAGGATTGACTCGTTAGTAGAGAAATTAAATATATTCAAGATTAAATATAACAAGACTTGGGGCAACGTTGCTTCTTACACTGATAACTTGAAATAGGCCTCATACTGAGACAATGACCTGTCTACAAGTCACCATTTACCCCTATCCCCAAAGTAACAATAATAGTCGGCGCAAGTGTTTTAAATTTAGACCATGGGATGGGTAGATAACTTCCGCTCTAGAATTGCCCTGAAGTAATCATGATATCTGCGTTACTCCAGCACATTACTCGTATTTACTTGAAAGTGTTGTACACATACTTAGGTTATAATATTCTTAGGCCAGTTCTAGAGCGGAAACACCTATCCCTCCCGCTGTCTAAAACATTTGCGCGCCGACTGTAATGTCATGTTACCAACCCAAACATTATTACGAAGCCGTTAAATTTAGTTTTATTTTTGTAATTCAATTTACACAAAAACCGTGCATTTTATTGAAATACGCGGAAGAAATCTGTCGACACAGAAATAAAGATCCTGTGTTCAATAATTAAACTATGGTGTTGGTAAACTTTTTGGATAATATAATTTTGCTAAAATTTAAGCTTGAATATACATTATATCTTATAAATCTGTAGACTTCCGCGATATACCATTAGGTTTGTTTATTGTAGCACATGTCCAATTTGCTCTGAAAATCTGTACGATTATATCACTTTACTTTGTGTGTCTTTAAATAGAATAATAAAACTGATCAGAATGCTAAAAGTTAACTAAACCTGCGATTATTTTCAGTGCAGACCTATAGCCTATTAGCTTTATGCAATACATATGAACACATATCTCAGAAAAGCTTCAAGATCGCAGTCGAATTCGTGAATAACCCACAATAATGTCCTTACACTTCGTGAGTTTTTGTAGTAGTCCATAGAAGTATTAATTAAAGAACTGAGCAGAAACAGTCGTTAACCTGTACCAAAATAAAGACAAAGACATAAAAACTGTTATAATTATATCTACCTCACAAAGTGCACAGTGGGAACAAATGAACAAAATACGTTTTGCCTTTACAACTATTGTTATATTAAAAACAAACGTTTAAAATACATATTTAGTAATGTTTTACACACTCATTTCTGTATGAAAATAAATTTCTTACATCAGCTCTTTACAGGATTTAATGAGATTTGGGAATCACTGTACACTCTTTTTTTTTTTTTTCTTTTTTTTAAAGCCTCCAAGTTCAGAAGACCATTAAAACATTTTGGTCGCGCTTAAAGCGAATTTTCAATGTCCATATAATAGTATTTTAATTTCCTTGTAACACTCCTGATTCTATTCACATCTTTTTTTTAATATTCGCATCCCTAAACTTTAATGTTTTTTATACAAACAAGTAAGATAACAATCTGTTTTTTCAGTAAAATTGTACAAGGAAAACATATTCACAAGCAGGTTTTTGTTTATTTGTTTTGAAATGGAACACTGTAGAAAATCCCTATCACATGTTAAAGGTTGGAAGCGTAATATATACCAATTCCTATGGGAGTTGATGTTTTATAGTTTCGCTTCACTGAGGTCAACGGTCAGCTGTTGTGATCTACTGTGTCTGGAGATACACCGCAGTTTCATGTCACCTGGGAAAAGCAACATGTGACCCCATGCTAATCACCCACTGCTCTTATCCAATAGACCATTGAACGTAGTTTGTAATGTATATATGCATTCGGAGGAAGTACAAAACCCAAGTTTTATTATTGATCCACTGGAAATTATGCAATGCACCAGAATTGGAGAATGAAATATATAGTTCTATAGCCCATATATGTTTGGTCGAGTTAATATGGATGTCTCATCTATATTCATCTTCTGCGGGTATAACTCTCAGCAAACCGTATAATCTCGTCGGGATTGTCATTGGAGAAACAACAAATTTAATTAAACTAAGTTTTCCCCTCGTCCAGTTGGAACTCCATATGCAGTACGCAATCTTCAATTATACCGAGAAAACAAGAGTCTGCAGATGAGAAATAATATAATAATTGTGGATGATATAATAGTTATTTATGATACAAGGGTTAAAGATATATTTTATTTTACGAGTGGGCTAGGTATATTTGCAGAACGAGCCCAAAAGGGCGAGTGAAGCAATTCTACGACCAAAGTAAAATAATTTTACCACGTGTATCATATACTATTTTTAGACAGCTGTTAAAATTTGAGAAATAATAATACTATTGTAATGAATTACGCATCATGTAGCGCGCAAACATCTGACAGCTGTTACTGATTTTCTCGTACACTGTTGCCAACATAATGGCAACGCTTTTCATGTACCAAATATAACTACTAAAATTTTCAATTTTATCAAACTGAGTCTATTTAATGATCATATGCAAATATTTTAAACTAAAAGAGTGTTTTCCATGTGGTGGACACCAAAGTTGATTTCCTTGGACAGTTATATTTTTATACCACTTACTGGCATAATTTTCCATTTTAATTCATATAATCGACCCTTAAATGCGCTTTACCTTCAACTGCCAAAAAAATGTTTTTACGTAGGCCTACATCTATTCATTTTAAGAGAATCGAATTAGGCTTAAGTTAACCGATTATTAATTTTAATTTGAACTTAAATTGCTATTCCTTTATAAGTAATGTTTTATCACATGATTATAATAATAAAAACCATATAGCTTTTTTTTTCCATATGCTATTTTGTTATTCTTTATAATGGGATCAAACATTTTGTGGAATTCGTAAGCATTGACTGAAAGAAATGGCTTTAATTAGTTTTAACTAAAAGGAGTTTATTATGTAGATATAATAAAAATCATCAATATTAAATTATTATATTCGCAGTATAGTCAAATTAAATTTATTAAATAATGAAATGAGAACCGGGTACCAAACTAATGCATTCAAGCATTGCATAATTTTTATTTTTGAAATACTTTAACATGCGAGTGCATATTTAATTTTATTTCAATAAAACTGCCCCAGAAGTTCAACTGTCGGAATTAGTTGTATTGAATGTTTCTGTTTTATTGACAGAGTTGCAAGAAGTTCTTTCGTAGACAAAAATTCGTCATATCATTAAATGTATTAGTAGTATAATTATTCTTTTTAGCTTCAAAATAAGTTTACGGTCTTCAGTAGAGAATGAATATTACATTACTTTGGTTTTAAGTCTGTATTTTTAGAAGGAATGAAATAACGAACTTCACAAATGGAAACAAGCAAAGGTATATCGTTATATTCATTTTAAAATGACTAGCGCCAGAATTTAAAATATCCAGTACCTTGTATAATGACAACTAGGTGTTTAATTTCATTTCTACTAGGCATATGGAGCAACTGAATGACTGAAAATAGAAAATCTTTTAGACAGCACCTTACCATCAGAAGTATTCTATTGCCATTCTCAAAGAATAAAATGTTTTTTAATAATAAAATGTTGTATTTCTCATAGGAATTAGTTTATTAAATTCAATTTCCAATCTTTAAAACATGTTATATAAATAACTGTGAGCAAACTGATAAATTTTATTCTTCACGAAAATTTTGTTGCTGCTATTCCAGTTATTTTGTATGCATAAAAATTAAATACATAGATGTTGTACTGCTTATAAAATAGATTTTTTATGGCAGTCCGTATTTACAAATCCACATTGTGGCTGATCGTACTAGAGCAGTTAGAATCGAGAATGTTTATAGCCTATGTTCATAAAAAAAAAGATCGACAGACCATTGCTTCATATAGACCAATAATTTGTTACTGACCGAACCTTTATTTGGATTGAGGTTCAGATATTTTTATCACAATTTCTGCAATAGCGGTTTATTTCCCAAGTGGCACTATATTTTTATGAATCTTAACTACTTATAATATTACCAGAAATAAATTAGCCTACGTCCAGGTCTTATTTCTTTAGCAGAGCTGCGTAGATTCTTGTTCAATTTGTCACCTTTCGAGCTGTCTAATGTTAGCATTGTGAACGACAATTCAATACACTTAATTACCTTTACATGTCATTGCAGGACATATGGTAATTACAACAAGATAAATTTTTACTATATCGTGAATATAGAAATGTGGTATGTGAATCTGGAGTGTATCCATTTCATCAGAATTGCGAGAATTTTGAAATAGGTTAATTGTTCGTATTAATGCGTCAAATCGTCGATTATTGTTGATTAGCTTCTTTTTCAGTGAAGTTTACATTTATGCAAACTCCCGGAGGGTAGAATGTGAAAGAGGTCTTTGACAATGAGAATTGTTTCTTTTAGGCCTATTAAATATCAGAAATTTTAATCCTGCAGAATTTCTGGTATTATATGAAAATAGTGTGAAAGAAAGTCGAAAGAAAGCTTCTGTACCTTTTACCAGTTTATGTTAATTGATACTCATGATGTAGGCTTATTGGTATTTAAAATCTTTTAACTGTCCTATGGCTTTTAACTCCAAGCCTATGTTGAACTATCAAAAACTCTAATGCCTTGAGTATATTAGGCCTATATTTCCCAGATTTAATGATAAGATCAAACAAAAACGGTATATTTTACACCACCGAAGAAACAAATGGCTTAACAGACAGCATAAGTAGGCTATTAGATGAATTTTCTTGCATTTTAAAACTGCCGATTTAATAAAATATTATGACGGTCCTTAAATTTCATACTGTGTTATTGTTACCTCGTACATAAAAATAATCTATTTACATATTTTTAGACATTCTAAATTCAGGAGATCCTTTTACATTCAGAAAGCTATGTACAAATTTCTAAAGGAAGACGAATTTCACGAATCTATAACAATAAATTTTATTGTTATGGAAGATGTTAGCTCACAGTTATTTAATTGTAGAATACGTTTACAGAACAGTTTAGAATATTTATACAGTTGTAAATAGCTTCCAATTTTAAATGTTGTAAGAAGATATATCAGTGATGGTCCCTTTTAGGAGTCAATAATTGTCATTAAAAATCGAGCAACTAAATAGCTGGGTATAAAGAGATAAGCACAAGTGACCGATATTTTCGATATTTTTCATTACATTTAATGACTTGCAGGTGACTTGAAAAGGTATATATGTCAATATACACCACGCTTTTAATTAAAAGACTTCCTCCAGTGCTTCCCTTTTTTAAAATCCTTTCTTAAGTCAACTATAATGATTGCGTATAATAGAAGTATTGTAGTTAGGCCTTCTTAACATGAAAATAATAAATATTAAGGAAATTTCAAAGTCTAAACTGTGACTGTAAACGTATGTTCTAGACCTGAAAAATGTAGAAATATACATTAAGAGATTAAAAATAAATGAAGCAATAATATTAATATACTCTTTACAAATCACGTTGAAGAACTGGTGAAATCTTTGGTTGACAGTTTTCCACAGTCTTTACCCTGTTCAGTGGTGATTTTACAAATATGAACAAGATGAGAGTGTAAACTTCGAATTCTTCTATTCAAATCTTCATCCGATTGCACTTTCCTTTTCCTTTTTCGTCTTGTGAAATATACATTTTAAGGTAACTTGATCACGAATAAATAGCAAAGATCTCTTTTCCCCCATCAATTTGCTTTGAAGAAAAGTTAAGAGTTCAGGATAACAGATCAAACAGTATATATAACATGAAAACACAATGAAATACTCTTCAACTTTGGTAACGGTGCTTCTTTAAACTTACAGAAAAACAATACGGTATTAGTATATATTAATTTTCCGCCACACTCATTTTTAAAATTTAATATTGTCGTTCCACAGGATGAGATTTATAGATTAGTATTCTCTCTCTTTTTATTTAAATCATTTGTTAAGTTATGCTTCACGACTAAACTCATTTATGTGAACACACAAATTGTTTGATATTCTCTGACGTCAAATGCAGCACAAAGAAGAGTTGAGGCTGGTGTGTAGGTAGGGATTGTGGTTCTCTCGTTGTCTGTACGTTCCATTATTCTTATGGAAAGAGATGAAGGATGAATGTATCCTTCCCTCTTGTCTCTTTATAATTAAGTTATCCCTCCTCCACCTTTATTATGATGATATCCGTCTTCCAGCGCTGGCTAGATGTGTTGGTGGGGCCATCTACCACTGACTTGCTCTATAGGATCTGGCTGAACCTGGAACAATAGAAAAATGTTTTAAAGTAACGTTGTATAATAATGCAAAGACCACAAACATAGCAATCAATACTTGCTCGGTTGTTAAAGCACCTTTTTTCTCCTTATATTAACTGCAAATAATAAAAGACGTTTCATTATGGTGCATTGATATTACTCGTGCTTTTGCTTGCGCAATACAGATAATACTGTACTTTTTCTTATAGATATATCTAAGTCGCATAAATCATACCAATCTACCAAAATATTTTATTATTAATTGGTTTTCCGTTGTTCGTATTTTTTTTTTACTAAAGAATTAACATCAGATTTAAACGCTTAGATAGAACTTCATCCATATTCAACGATACACTGCCAACATAGAACAAGTATAACTGATCACATAAGACATGCGCGAGAATGCTGCTTCGAATCCACTCCACAAACTTATATTGCTACCGCGCATCTTCAAACCTAGCGTCTTGTCTCGCCTTCTCACTTCTACTAGTATTCACTTTACTCAATGGGCAAGTAACATAAGTTTCCTTCGTGCATGAAGAGATTTGTAATATAAGCCTATTTGCATGAAATACGAGTCCGTCTTTAATAATTCCTTTCCACACTCCTTATCAACATTGAAACACAAGTAATACACTACCACTAAGTTTCTTATCACAGCACATGAGTTTACAACATTTGAGGGATGAGAGAGGAGGTCAAGATGAACAGCTTTATAACCGACTTCAAAAAAAGGGGGAGGTTCTCAATTCGGTTGTATTTCTTTTTTTTATGTTTCTTACCTCAGAACTCCGTCATTTATGAACCAATTTGGGAAATTCTTTTTTTTTTCTTTGGGAGGGTATACTTCCCGTTTGGTTCCATTCAAATTTGAAGAAAAAATATTACCCCTAAAGGTGAAATAAGGATGAAAAACAGGGGATGAAATATTTTATGGGCTCGAATTTTATTTGTAATTAATAATGTATCTATGAGAAAATATACATATAAATAAATACATAAGAAACAAATAAACACATTATGAAGACAAATTACCACCCCTAAGGGTGGAAAATGGAAGATGTAATTTTATATTGGGCTCAAAATTTAGTTATAATTTATTATCAAAATCAATTTTTTTAAGTCGGGTTTTTTTTACAGGGAACTCCTGTGTTGCTATTTATGTATCATAACTTCACGCACCTCGACCGATTATTCGAAGGAGGTTTAAAATGTTTCATTTAACTATGTCTTTTTAAAAATTTTTCTTGCCTTGGAGAAAGTTCATAGTGCAGTGAACAGTAGGCCTATAGTGAACAGAACAGTACAGTCGTTGAACAATGACCCACCCTATAGGGAATTCGTTCGAACTCTTATCATAATCGTTGTAAATGATCTTTTCATCCACTGTGTTTATGCTTACATGTATTTCATCATAATTTTCATTTTAACATTCATGGGCTACATAAAAGCCGCGATGCTATCCTTCTATTAATACTTTCTCTTTTCACTAAAACTAATGCTGATTGGTGACTTTCCGATAAGGAATCACAAGTACTAAGAAAAAGGTAAATTCCAGCTATAAAGAGACTACATTCAGGTTAATTCCGTTACTCTATCCATGTTACAACATTTTAGTACTAAGATTTTTGAAGCCTTGCAGAGCTTTGTGATCTATCACCGTATGAAGGAGCTTCTTCGTTTATCTTCTTGTTTCCTTTTTTCTTTTCATTCGAGACTTTGACTTCTCCTGGGTAACTGTATTAAAGTACAAAGTGCTGTATTCTGTAAGTGGCAATCCGTAATGCATCTTAAGACGCCGGTAATTGTTTCCTGAAGCCAACCGCAAACAAGGAAATTGCCAGCGATGCTGTACAATACAAAGTGTTTAGGAACACTGCAGACTGTTATAACATACCCTGCTTCACGTTCTAGTTATCTTCATCAAATTGAAAAACCATGCACATTCTTATTTAGTCTGAATTGAAAACACATGGTCATAAAACATGGACAAACTATGGCAATAGATTATTCTATTTTTACAAAATCTTGAATTATGGTATTTTGAGTTTAAAAAAATAGTGCCGGTATTATGTTTTATAGAGATTTCCACCCTGTGGCGTGGGGGTTCGATTCCCGGCCGGGTTCAGGAGTGGGTATGTGTGTGTCGTCATTAGGTTTAAATGTTAGGTAGGGGATTGGCACACTTCGGAAACAAATCCGCTGAGAGTATCCGCTTATGGGATCACAAGGCGTCGTTCGTGACCTGATGGAACTATCCACACTTACGAAGAAACTGTTGAAAATTATTGAATGGTTAGCTCTTCAGCGGCAAACAGAGAAAATTATTTTTCCCCTCTCTCATCTTCCTTAGAATGTAGAAATAGTCTTTAGCCCGTACATTTTTGTTTTTTCTATCTCTTCCCCGCTCCATCCTCTCAACACTCTCGTTTTGTCCCTCCCTCAGCTAAAGGAAATCAGCCGGCTTCAACAGTTTCTACATGCTTTCTTATTGTGAAAAATCATAAGTAGTACATCAAGTGACTGACTTCAGATTCAGATGTCCCCTTACAAAAGGTATCACAATATAATTTAGGAAAATCGCGTATTTTGGGAGCAAAGGTATTATTATAATTTTTTATATAATCAGAGTTGTATTCCGACAAAACAAGCATTTTAAATGTCTGATTAAAAATGTATGTCTAAATCTGTTATAAGGATATTTTAATGTCATATATATTTATCACGTGGAAAATATGACACCATTCACAGATTAAAAATATTAATTTTACACTCAAAATTAGTAATAAGTAATGAAAAATCACTCCAAAGGGCCTACTGTTACATTACATGCCTGTATGCTGTACTTTTAATTTCGTAATTTGCCTGTAAGGCCCCTGTTTTGTGATATGACACCACAAACTTTTACTTAATTTACGAAAACTAACACATTTATAAATTTATTTTATATGCAAGGACCATTTTCATTTTTTTAAACCATATTCCATGTTCATGCTTATGATATATGTCACTTATGCCTGCTACCCATCAAATATCTGGGAAGCAGTATTCTGCTATACACGTGTTTGTACCATTCTCGATGTGACCAGCTCAGTCCACCACTAATTGCTAGTTACTGTTAAATGTCACTGGATTTGAGGACTGGTCTTGTTGTTTAGAGAAACTAAACAGTTTCTCTCCTAAACATAATCACAATGTTATACGTACACCATTAAACCAAATAATACTGGTCAGCCTCTGAATTTGACCCTACGTTGCTAGATAATCGGTTTGCTCTCTAGTTTATAATCAATATAAACGTTACAGGAGATTTCAAAGGATGATTACAGAGTTCACTGTGTAATTTCAAATGCAGTGCTAAGTAATTAATGGATACACAATACGAGTTGTCTCTAATACGGTTTCATATTTAAAAAATATATACATGGCCTTAGAAAACTCTGCTGAAATTTCCAACTGATTTCATATTTATTCGTCTATGATCATTACAATCTATTCCATTTGATATAATCGCAAGGTTGATGTGTAGTACAAATAAACACAATCAGAAAACAAACAATTACAAACAATTTCAAATAATATAAAATATAAACGAAAGATACTGATGCATAATTTTTAAGCATACTTTATTTTGCTAAAAGAAATAGAGCAGATATCCTATTACCTTCTTCCCGATTTGGGATACCCAGCATTCATTACACAGCATGCGAGAACACTGCTTCATTTTCATTCTCTTTTTCTTATCACATATACGCGTATATACTTTCATAGCTGAAAATGAGAACACTGCAAAGTAACTAATTGTTGACTCTTTTTCCATATGTAATATACAGTTTTTATTTGTTCATTCAATACTTCATGCCATTACAAGCTGCCTAGAGGCAAAGTGTAATACATCTCATATTTATAAACTAGTATTAAAGTTTCAATTATTTCAGTTATTTTCATTTTTCAACTGAGCAAAAGCTGTGTTTTTAATACTGTCAATATCACACAAGTACTCAATGAATACAATAAACATACAAATTTTTCTAAAGCTATCTATAAATTATTCTAAAACTGTCTTGGGATAAAAGCCTTGTAAATAAACTGCTATATAAATTACTTAAAAGTTTAAAAACATTAACGTATGTGTACTCTGCATAAGAGACATAATAATAACAGTTACAATTTACAATGTAACATAAATTATTTGTCAAAAATAATATAAATGACGTTAATTCATCACCTTCAATGTACCGGTATTTAATTCCTGACTTTGTTTTGTATGTGTAATTGTATTTACTATTTTTTGTCAAATTCATGTGCTTCATTCATTATAATATGTCTGGCATAACTAGATATATCTCTCTGTCCATTGCTGTAATCTTGCATGTATTCTTGGAATCTACTTTTAAATTTCCTTCCCTACTGGCTCATATAACCTCTGTTGCGTTTTTTGCAAGTTAGTTTGTAAATCCCATTTTTGTTACATATATCTTCATTATCCTTTGTCTTATACGTTTTTCTTCAAATTATTGGTTGCTTTATGTGCTACATTTATGTTTTTTTTAATATTTGTGACTTTAGGCTATGTAGCCTACTTTGTTTGGGTCACCTCCGGAACAATACGAACTCTTAGCACGAAACACACCAGTCGCACAAATACTAATAACTTACCGAACAAGGCTTGAATTGAATAATGACGGCCAGATGATATCCAGTTTTTTTTTTTTTTTTGTGCCCACCCTTACCCCCGGAGTGCCAAGCAATTAAGCCTAAACCTCCGGTCAGATCAAATTTTGGTAACCATATGTGATGTGTGTATACCTATTGTGCCCTTATGGACATCCGTAGGGGATGCTGATGGTGTGACGTGTTTGGGCTGAGTACTTGTGTCTTTGTACTTTGGCGCAGGATAGACCTAAGTGCGGATAGGTCTTATGTGCAATATCTCCCCGAGTGCGTTATTTTTAGTGACATGTAGTTATGTATTCTAGAGATTTGTAGTGCGTGTATCTGTTTGAGGGGATTATTGACCAGTCCCGCATTCGCCTAAGAACGAGGGAAACTCCTCAAAAACCTCGTTCGGACTGGAGCAGTGGCCAAATGACCGTCTACTTTGGTGTGTTAATTTACTATAGACTTTTCGAGAAGTGCTATTTTTGCAAAGGTTTTAAGTGCTGGGAAGGTGTTTTTACGCGTCCAGAACGTGAGGTCCGGTGCCCCGCTGATATCCAGATACCACAAAGGCCTAAAGTTAACCGTCTTTGGTATCACCGGTGAGGGAAAATCCGCGGCAAACCTTCACCTATTCGAACCCCAGCACGCTACAAGCGGAGAAGAGAGAAAGCATCCCCTGAGCCACTGCAGTGGACTAATTAGGGAACTCGTATGAAATTCAAGACATACTCTTGTCGTAATAAATTACATTTTAGGCTCGTTAGAACACATTCTAATTCGTTAACACAAAAAAGTATATTTTTGTCTTAAAGGAAACTAATAATGTTGTTTATCTTAAAGAAGATGCTTGAACATTGTAATGTATAAACGTCTTTCTAAAAATTACTGTCAAAACTGTGACGTCATGTGTCATGAAGTAAAGTTAGTCACACGATTCATGAGAATATTTCGGGAGAGGGGAAGCGTCTGTGTTGTGATTGAGATACGGTTGAGTGATGTGTACTATCGATCATATTGCTTTTATTTTCGATTTCTTTTTATGCTGTCCAAATATGCAAGGAAAACAAGAAATAGCTGTGTACCGTGCAGTGTTGATCAATCTAGATTTGTGTTCCTCCCGCAAACCTTGTTTGCCGGCGCGGCGTCGGAAACCAGAAAGCAAATGTTGAAGCCACGTCAACTGTATACATAACTAATGAAACCGCAAGTGTTTTACTTCACATGAGACCTCCGCATCTTCATACATGTTGTTTCAGATTGCATGCATAATCTCTACTGAAACTTCTTTAAAAGTTACCAGTTCTACAAAACATAGTTAAAATTATTTAAGGAGGTATTTGTTATTGATATATTGCTCTTAACTATTGCTCAAGCTGTTTTACAGACGTTAAAAATTCCTTTCCCGGGTTTAGGACTGGATTTTAGGTTTTTGTGTTAGGTTTACAAGCACATTGTGCGCAATTTTCATTATTCAAACAACTGACTCTGAATGATATGTTCTACTATATGTGACATTTTAAGTAATTAAAGAACTGTGCAATTTAGTTTTTGAAGTGAAATTTCTTTAGCCGCGGTAGGAGTAAATCGAGATCTAACCCAAACTTGCGTTACGAACTAAATCGCCACGAAATTAGTGTGGCTGTGACGGAACGGACTGTACAGAAAACAATCAACTCAATGATTAAGCTTATCCAAAATTAAAAAATCTAAAAATACAAAATTAAAAAATCCACAATAAAAAAAATCCAAAAAAGAAAAAAAGAAAATTACGGGATCGCGCGGGGGAAAGGTACCAGACATTGAGTGGGGGGCTATTACTGCTTCGAGCTAGTGGCGTGGTGAGCCCTCTACCATTATAAAAAATAAAACATTTAAAACATTAAAAATTCCAAAATTAAAAATCCAACAATCCAACATTAAAAAAAATAAAAAATCCTAGATTTAAAAAAAAAAAAAAAAATCCAAAATTGAAAATCTAAAAATCCAAAATTAAAAAAATCCAATAATCTAAAACTGAAAAATCCAAAAATTAAAACAAGTTTCACTTCTGTCGCGTGGCGTTGCACGCACACTTTTTTTCCTCAGAAATGACCCTTTTCATCATTTATCCAATTATCCGGATATTTTACTATCTGGATCGGGTCCAGTCTCAATTAATCCGGATAATTTGAGTTCTACTGTAATAACTTAGCTAAATTTATTTTTTCTGGCTTTTGCCAAGAAGGGAGAAAGTGCCCTGAAGCATTTTTATTGGCTCAAGAGATCATAGGTTAATATTCAGTGTTACAGAAATCTGTGATAACTGTTGACTCGAAATGATCTTCATTTGTCAGTTCATATTCATAATATAAAGTAATGCCGAGTATATTATACAAGTTATTGATAATATATCAGCATAAGTGAAATTAAAGCCTTCTGCAAAATGCAAATAAACTAAAATATTTATTTCTACACTATGCTTATTATGTTTTTACTTTATTCATACTGCTTTATTTGTAAATATTTATGCAATAAGACCTTCAATAATTCAAATAAGTGCGTTTTTTATACTAATAATGCTATGGCAGAATTTCCTCCATTCCGGAAGCAAATACAGACTCTTAATGTAATATTATTCTCCAGACATTTTCAGCGTTAAAACGAAGTGCATTAACAACAGGATATAAAAATTTAATGTAGTGAAATGCATTTTAAACATTCTGTTATAAATTATTCTTTCCAAGTTTTCATGATATGGAATTTACAATTTCAGATGTAGTATTTTTTACACGTCCATTATTTTATACTGCTGTTTTTATTCCTTATCTTCTCAGCATTTGCATCATTGTTATGTATCTATACCAAATGTTATAAGTGAACACTATAAATCGGTTTGCCTGTAGTGATAAGACTTTATTTTCTTGAAAAAATAAATAAACAAATAGTTAAGCGTGTCACTTTTAATTAAGTCATCATATAGTCCATCTTTATATCCTTCAGCTCGGTCAGTAATTCACACCGAAGCTAAAACCAAAGCCATTCAAATATTTGAACAAGCTCTGTGAACTTGAATTGTGGACTTTAGCGCAGGTTAAGAAGTTAGTGAAATCTCCCGCATGGGCGGGCTGGAGCTGAAAAAATCTAAAACATGGTGCAGGTTCCTGACAGCATGTGCCGTTTGCCTCAGTGACCTCTGCAAGGCTGGTCAGTAAATTTCGCTCCCTTCTAACCAGAACGTTGCTCGCCACTCTACCCTACCTCCCTCTGCCTCTTTTCATAGGCACGCTCAAATTAATCCTCTTTCCATAATTTCAGAACAGAAATTTAATACTGGACTTAATTTCGGTTTTGTTTAATGTCTCAACGACTTTACCGATACCCATTATGAAATGAACTACTTCCCATTTCATGCTTCCTCTACATTCTCTTCCTCCGTGTCGTTTTCGGGTCCAAGAGAATTCTGCATACCTCCATACTTCTGCGGCATTGTACGCGAATACTCTCTGTTTCTGGGATATATACAATAGGAAGATAGTACATTAAATGTTCTGCAAACGAGCTGACCGGTATATCACTATAAAATGATCTTCAGTTGATATAAATGAAATTATTTTCAGTTGCAACAATTATAAATTTGAAGATCTCTTGATGGCTTGAATACAGAATGTTAGTATGTAGGTTACATAAATTAAAATATGAATGACATTTTTCTGTTTCCCATGGTGACAAGAAAACTATAATTAAGTTATTGTGAAATTCGTCAGTCGAAATGAACACACTAAGACCAACCAGAGCGAGGTTGTACATTTATGAATGGTAATCATTTTCTTCCGTCAACCTAAGAACCTAAATAAGTATATTCTTAACACGGGTGAGAAAGTTTGTGCAACAAATTTTGCACCGTTTACTTCGTAAAGAGATTTGAAATGGGGCATACTGTTACAGATAAGCTTTAGGCCATACCTCATGAAGCCTTCACAGTTGCAAAGTACACTGTTAATATGTGTACATGTATTTAATTTCAAAAGATGTAAGCGTTAAAATATTAGTCAAGACCTGCTATAATTATTAGCTGTAATAATAAAATTATTTGCTGGGAAAGATGTTAATGAAGTAGCCTATGCTCTCTATTCTTTCCTCCAGCCCTTCATATCCACGCACCTCTTTCAGTGCTCTAAAACTGCCACAAAGTAATCGATGATATATCTAGACTAATATTAATCGTCATATAAAGGCCTATTGTCTCCTCGGTTAACACGTGCTGTAGGCTTTATACGGGGTTTTGACAATAATGGGCTAGTCCATTACCGCATAGTATGCTCTAAATGGGAATGACACAATAGAAATTTGATTACTGATTACAGTGCTGTAGTTAGTATGCAGGATGGAGGATTAAAAAATACCTTCATGTCATAGATAGTGATCATTATGCATAGGACTATAGAAACATGTATAGAGAAAGAGAATGAGAGAGAGGGAGGGAGAGAGAAGAGAAATTATTGCAACTCTGTTGTATATACATGTACAGAGGCTAATGTAAAGCGATATGCTACATTTCAATGATGAAACTTTTTTTTTCCTGAGTTGTATTTTTGGAAAAAGGGTTTGAGGTATGTGTGGTGTTACGCTTCATCCACCAAATTGTTCATCTAAGCCTTAGGGCTCTAATATGCAATATTTTTTATACTTCATTTTCATTTGCCTTCCTCTCTTGATATCTTCAAACCACGTATAACTTGTTACTCGATTCCGCTTCCGGCTAGCACTTTTATACCCGTCATTCATCTTCTATTTCCCGTGGAAATACGATAGATAATAATATATCGCCTTTTCGCTTGTGGTTTTTTTTTGATAGTTCATGCGAGAAAGAGAATGATACCGAGCGCTTTAACAAGCTCTTGATATTGTATGCTGTTTGCTTTATTGGGAGAATATTGGACGAATGGTTCTTTTAACTGCCAGCGAATAGCTTTTGTAAAGTAAGAAGTAAATTATTATTATTATATTCCAGGTACATGCCGCCCAAATATGATCGAATTAATAAATACTAGATCCTAGAGGATAGACTCTGGTCCAGGGCAGGTTAGGACAAATCCGAGGTATATCAGCCATACAGAGCCTTGTTGTATACCATGATGAATGGGACGAATGACTGTGAAATGTTTTCTCGGTCCATCAGCTGCGAGTACTCACGAAAGTCCTCGTGGAGATCAAGGGTTCGAACAGGGCGGATACCTTCCCAAAGGGCTCGGTACGTAGGGGAGGGGACGGAGAGAGTGTCGGCCCCGCGATCAGCTAAGTACCTGCGTGCTGTGTTATGACTACGGGATGAGGCCGAATGACATGAAGGATGATAATGGAATAAAGGGAGGTGTGTAATGAGAATTCTACCCAGAATTTGCCTCAGTGACTAGATCCTAAATTGTAGATTAGGTACGAATAATGTCTAGTAGCGGGTATTCGATATGGTTAGTTATACAACCGCTAATAGTTTATACTGTGATGTAGCCTAATGATTCTACTGGGAAAATATGTGTACACAGTATTTTAAAAGTTTTTAAAAAAGAGTATTTTTTTGTAAGTATATTATGAAATCTTAACGAAATCAATGATTAGATAGGACATTTTCTTAGAAAATGTTAAATTCAATTCATAGTTTCTGTACTCTGTTACAAAGTTGTCGACTTGTCGGGGAAATATTTCATTGCACGAAATGATGTCGACATAACTTAACAGGGCGAGTTAAATCTACAACAATGTTGCTAATCAGATGCGGAAAGGATGTTATGAAGTTGACATTGTCCCACTAAAAGAAAATATCAAACTAATGAAGCTCAAGCCAGTATTTTCTCTAAAAAAAAATGCAGGATATTTTGTTGGCCCCTATCCATTCAGTTATTCTGGAATGTGGTAAAATTCAGTTTTTGTGACATAATTCTACTCATAGATGGGAATAAAAATACTTGCTTTCTTATTTATATCCAGCGAATTATAAGACAATTCGTTAAAAAGAAAAGAAGATACTCGTAATTCCTGGTAATTCCCATGAGACACACTTCTTTCTACCGTTGCGACATGTACCTCCGTCGTCCGACTTTATTAATAGATGGAATGTTACTGCAGATAAATCCGATATGTATAAGTTAGGGATCGTATCTGGGTTTCTAGATCAGTACTTAGCAATAATAACCAATACTGTTTTGATATGGCGCAGCATTATTTTAGTAAACGCTGTAAATATTGAGAACTTGTCAACGTTACACAATTCAGCAGAGAGCATGAATTGTCATAAAAACTATCCAGCTGTACCTGAACTTTTTAATTGTATGACAAAAATGCTTATTCTTTTAATTTCAACCTGTTATCTGCAATAAGTTATTCTACATTCTCTTTCAATGCTATACAAACTACTTCGTACAAAAACCCCTCCTTACATGGCCCGCATTTTTAATTACTTATCTGAATATTATCCTGTTTATTCCCCTCACAATACTGTATTCTTTCTTCGTCCTTCACTATCGAGACAACTCGTCTGTGGAATTCTTTATCTGAGGTTACAGAACGCTGCCGAACAGAACGTTCAAGATGCAGTTAGTTGATCATCAACCACTAACATTCATGTCATAGACTATTTACATGTTAAAATAGTTATCTTTATTATATTTTTCATTTTTTCTATTTACCACTGGTAATTACCGTATCAGTATTGAATCTCATTATTATTATTACGCATTCATGAACCACAGATTATTATCTCTGTTGGACATTACGTGATAATATTATAGGATAAAAATTCCTCTGAAATTTGAACCCAGGAACTTTGCCAGGACTAGTAGAACAGTGGCACGGATAGGCAAACGTCCTGGGTTCAAATCCCAGTGTCAGAGGAATTTTTCTCCTATAATATTCTCATGTAGTGTCCAACGGACACAATAATCTATGGTTCATGAATGCATATATATCCATCTTGAATATTAACTTCATAATAACAGTGGAAGCCCGGTCACAAAATCACTAATTAGTGTACCACACAGTACGTATGTGCGTATGTCATAACTTGTCTGTCAGTGAGGTAGACCATTAAGGGCAATCTGTCTTAGGAGAGAGGTTCCTTCTGGCGCTGTGAGTGAACTCTGGTTTAGCTCAGTTGGTGGAGCAGTGGCACTGATAGCCAAAGGTACTGGATTGAAATCCCAGCTTCAGAGGATTTTTTCTCCTATAGTATTCTCATTATTATAGTTTAATACAGTTTAGTTATCTCTAGCACTTAGGCCTAGTTAAATTTAAACCATAGAGAATAAGTAAATAAATTAATTACATATAGTTTTTGCACGAACTGTGATTGTATTATTGCGCTCAGTCCCATATAATGGGTTACTTTGATCCACACGATGCTTATCACTTAGAACAATACGAGACACAGGTGATGTTGTTTGGAATTGGCCTGGATACCAGCCCTGCAAATGCTACAGTTACGGCTATAGGCATGAAAGTTGCTAGGCTGTTAACCCTGCTAACAGATGTTTTGATCTAATGTCCACAACCTGATCTCTGGTCCGTATCAAATCCATCATTGCACATGTACGGCATACAGTAGCTTCCCAATATGCTCCCGTGAGCTGTGTGTGACCATTTGGCAGTCGTGGATGAGAGATGTCCGAGTAAACATTGATTCCGTGAAATCTGCTTCCAACGTCCACATTCTTGTCAAAATACACTTGTGAATAATACAGGAGCATGGGATGAACGGGATTGTTATACTTCTGATAAGCTATTTGTAGAAAGCATGTTATAAAATATCATAATAATGCCATTTACTTCCGCTGTAAATATTGTGTTCGTTCCTGAAATTCGATGTTGTTGTTTTCAACATAAGTACATGATTAGGTTGCCTGGAACCAAAAGTATTATTTTTAGAAAAATGTCTGTGTGTCTGTGATCAACATAGCTCAAGAACAACAAATCTTATACAAGAAAAAAAATGGTATATTTCGATAAGTCATCTTCTGGGAATGTGAACGAAGATGGATGACTACATTCTCTTACTTTTAATGTCACTTTATATGAAAAAAGTTTTTATTTTTATCAGTTTCCTCCAAGAAGGCTGTAACGAATTACAGTATTATAGGACAACTAAAATCTAAAACTTTTACCTTCCCCAGTAATTTCTCTAAAGAGTAGTAACAAGCCACTCGTTTCATACATAAACTTATATTTAAAGTCTTGCTTCGTGAAAAATGTGATTTTGAATGAGGCTGAGACAACTGACTGCCCACAAATGCCCAATACTGTAATATAACCGTGTACTCTACTCTATATCGCAATATATTAAAAGGTAGAGGAAACTATGTGTTTCCCATAAGATATTTTTGTTTATAAGCCCAGAGCAACTATTTTAAAACTTCTTTTGTGGTAGTTGAATAAAACCAGTAACCTGAAATGTTAATAATATCGATAACAGTTATATTGGAAATAAAATTATTCAAATTACAAAAATGCATACCTCATTTTGAAATTTACATTACGGTTGAGGTTACCCAACCGGTTTGTATCCGTAATAGTAGTAGCTCTCATTTGCTGCATTGAAGTTACATTATTCAGGGATCTTGTCATCCTACATAAACTATAAGCGATCTGCCACTAACCCAAATGAATTAAATGTGCATAGGTCACCATCTTGACTTTGAAGGTAGAGTCTAATATTATGTAAGCCTTTCTATTATCCAAATGAAGTACATTGATTTTACAGAATTCCTGTACAGGTGATATCAAGGAGATTAAGCAGGGAAGAAATAACTAACTTCACACTATAAAACCACAAAGATAAACTCACTTATTAAATGAATATTAGTCATTTAATAAGTTAGTTATAAGTAATAAGCTATAAATTATAATAAGTAAATAGTTAGAAATAGTAATAAGTAATAATGAATATTAGTATGCTAACGAATGAACATTGCACATTTGTGTGCACCTTTTATATTATTATTAAATGAATACTAGTATTAAGAGATTTCAGAACCCACTACTGTGCATATGCTTTACGAACAGTTTACTTATATTAGTAAGAATCAATTTATTTTATAAAGAATTAAATTTGAAAATATATAGACAACTAGAGAGAAAATTTCTGAGCTACACAAAATCCATCTGTTTTAAAATTATTAATTATATCCATACATCATTTTTATTCTAAACAGATATAGCCGATGTCCCAAGATCCAAATTTTGACTAAAAATTTGAAACAAATATAAATTAATTGCTTTCGATCTAATTTAGTATGTTAGTTGTTCATGCGAAACCAAAATTGATAACTGGTACAATAGATAGTTTAATAAATGGGTCGATATGCATGTATTCGGTTTCTGGGCACGCAATTCACGGAACCAATTGAATATTTCCCACAGATTTTCTTCTTTTATGCCGGTTCGGAAAGGTTCATATGTTCACAGTTGAGTCATAGCGCAGAAACAGCTCTTCGGAGAAAGCTGACATAATTATTAGTCATTAGGATCAAGTTGAGAAAGGACAACGCTTACTGGTTAATTTTACTTGTTTTAAAATGAAAAATTAGAAATGTTCACATCCGGCTAAGCATATAAAATTGGACTAAACTAGACTTGCTTACAACATCAGTCGCCGCTATCACACGATCGCATTTGATAATTTGCAAAATTGAACAAAAGAATTGATCGTGAAACGTCGACGTCCTTGTACAACAAACTTGAGGACCTTGCTGCTTTCTTTCTTTAAAATACTGAAGAGTAATTGCTTTTATATCCATTTAAAAAGGAAGATTTCACATTTATATCGTGTGGTGAGAATTTCATGTACTAAGAATGACGGAAGGTATAAAGAAATCACAGGAAAAATCTAAACGTGTGACTTTAAGAGGTGATGGTAACGCTTAACGATGGCCCATCAAGAATCTCAACCCTCCCTTTCAATCTTATTAGTCCAGACAAATTCTCTGGAGACAGACGTTCAGCCGTGAATGGGGTGCTAAAAACCGGTGTTTTACGATCTGTGAATTTCCACTATAGTGGATTTAACACATAACATTCATCCGTTGCAAAATTTATTTTCTCTCTAACTGAATGCTCCATTTGATTTGAATTTTTTAAATGTTAAACGTACTGTGATTTCAAATCAATGATTGTGTTATAAAACAGAAGTGCACGTAAATAAGCTAGTTCGTTTCACCTGGTGGACAGATAAGTTAGATTACATAAACAATAGTTTTGGTTTCATCTATTCGTTATTCAATACTATATTGTAATAAATGGATAGTTCATCAGTTCTGAACATTATACAGCGCTGATTGACGATAACTTTGTTCCAACCAAATCATTCTTAGTATATCTATTAGATATTTTCATATTGATTTTCTCTTTTTTTTTTTCACTGAATAATGGAATTTATTATGCAGTACTCTTTAATCAATGACTATGCTGAAAGTCAGTTTCATGGACCATTATCGTCTGAGCACTCATGGACTTTTAAAGCACTATATGATTTTTTGTTGTTGTTATTATTATTATTATTATTATTATTATTATTATTATTATTATTATTATTATAGCCTTAATTGATTCACAACTGTTAGGCTACCTTAGAGCTACAAGTAATTACAACAATTTACCTAAATTTAAGTTTATATTTTATATTTATTTGTAAATCTTCAACAATAGTGAAATATAATACGTATAGAAAAACTACAAACCAAACCGGTACCTTCAATGACCCCTCGGTTACTCATTGGCTTTGCCTCAGGTCACTGCATGCACCGGAAAAAGTATTGCGGTATTTCTACTGAAACTGAAACATTAACACAAACTAATTTAACCCTAACAAATTGTCCTAATTGTAACCCGTATCCTAACCTCTACTCAATACATCTCTCTCTAATCATAAAATTTGTTTCTTATTTCCCATGAGTTTTTAACCTTATAAAAATTATAATGTACTCTTGATTAATTTAGTATTTAACGTACTAGATAATTTGTCAAATGCTATCTCCTTGTTCATTTCTAATACTTTTTTCATATGAACTTCTTCCCCCGTACACCCTTTTCTTTACAACTTAAAAGTATGTACGAGTATAGGGCATCTTCGTTCCTTGTGAAGTCCCCTTACACCCAGTCTCCACCAGGCTAAATCTATTCTCTCCTTCCTGTTACTGATATAATTTTCCATCCGAACTTATTTGTATTCTGGTATAGCAGTGATTTGCAATTATACAAATGCTTATAGCATTATACTCGTATATCATGTACTGCATAGTTTTAAAAATAGTTTTAGACATATAACTTTGTTTTTCTCAATATCTTGTTTTTGTGACATTATTTGTTTCTTCCCTTGTGGTCGTCAGTTGTCGGCAGTTTCTGTTTTTAGCGAAATCGCTTTAGATATGTGCGGTGTTTTCATAGCCTATTGACATTCCTTCTACTTTCACTGAACGCAATTTTTTTAACACTAAATGTTCTGTGATAGTTTTATATATGGCCGTACTAAAAATTGACGTGTACATTTGAAAAATTTCTTGCTTTAATCGACATTCAGATGGCAATGATACTGAAATACAGTAGTTTTGATTACGACTATTGGTGTTGATTTAGTATTTTCTGTGCGTGATGATTGCAAAAAAAAGTTATCGATGTCACTATGGAAGCTATGCTCTCATACAGTGAACAAATCCGTTATTATAGTGTGGCATTTTCCACTTGTCGACAGAGTTTGGTTTCAGCGAAATCGTTTTGGATAATGTGAGGTATTTACAGATTGCGATTCATCAGTTAACCCCTTCCACTGCGAGCTAGGCACCTCATCCCCTCCATTAACGAATAAATCGCACAGTCCACTGATACATACATATACACTACTTCTGTACATTGCTCACATACCAAACATAGCACTTAAAACCTATACCGTTAGTCCCCTGAATTTTGTCCATTCCATTCGATTTTAGTTGGATTTCTCTTCTGACGTAGGAGATTTCTGTTTGAAATCGTTATTCAGATTCCATAAAATGATGACCTCACAAATTTATTTTGCACGAGAGAAAGTGTTATAGCTTACATGCATAGGCGTAACGAGGGGGGAGGGGTTTTGGGGGTTTGAACCCACCCCCCCCCCCCCATTGACTAAAAAAAAAGGAAAATTGTATAATTTTTTTAAGTCTGCCCATAAATTACTTAATGCGTGGAAAGCTTAAAACTCGTTATTTTGAGTCTTAATTTTTAAAATTTTCCGGGGAAGGACCCCCGGAAGCTTAAAACTTGTTATTTTGCATCTTAATTTTTAAAATTTTCCGGGGGAGGACCCCCGGACCCCCCTCTTCCAGGGGGGTATTATAACCCCCCCCAGATGTTATAACCCCCCCATATGGTCGGCCTGGTTACGCTTATGCTTACATGTACACAGTTTTCCGTAATAACACGTAAATTTCATAAATATTATTAAAATGTCATAATTCCTTTGTACCAATATTCCAGTTAAAACACCTACCGATTATCATTTCATTTTAGACATTTAAAAATTGGGAAAGTATTTTTCTAGAATGATATTTATTAAAACAGATGTTCCTTCGTTTACATAATGGTTTTGAATTTTTCCTAAGGGTAAATCGAGAGTTATTTAAATGCTATGCTATGTCACCATTGCGCTCATTAGCTGCAACTAGATATTCAAAGTGATGAAGTCGATGTCTTCGGATTCAGAAAGTCACGGACTAAAATCTCTTGGACTGACAATGTGAGTGAGATTTTTTTGGTTTGAAATCTTGTATCACTCGCAAAAGCAATTTTAGTAGTATAATAAAATAATAACATTTTCAGCTTCATGGAAATTGCAATTATTTTATTTCTGTCTATTTTTGCGAATTATGGAATCGAATATTTTTCTCCTCCAGAATTTCGCTAAAATTTGTAATGAAATTATAAATGTAGTAATAACAATAGTAATTTTAATTTTTATTGTTGCACGTACCGGTACTTACAAAAATCGTTAATAGAATTTAAATAAAATAAATTACGATAAGTCACTTAGTACAAATGGAATTTGAGCTTTCTTTGTTTGTTTGCTTGCTTGTTTGTTTGTTTGTTTGTTTATTTTCCATAGTTTAAACCCTCCGGTTGTAGGGACATTTATGCGGTCCACGCCGCGACCTGTCGGGAGAGGGATTTTCTTTAGATTTGACCAGACAAAGATTTGGAGGGCCACCCCGGATGGGTGATCAGCCCAAAACTGGGGTCACCTCCGAGACAAACATGATCACATAGGACGAGACACAACAGTCGCACACACACTCATGCCAAACGAGGCGCGGATGAGATGAAGATAATAATGACGATCAGATTATATCCGATGACTTCAATAGCCTAAAGTTACCCCACATTTACCTCATAAGTGAGGGGAAAACTCTGGAAAAAATTTCACCCAGGTATTTTGTCCTGACAAGGAATTTAACCCTGGCTCGCTAAGTCAGAGGAGCGAACGCATGCCCTGAACCACAGAGGTGGGGTGAAGTTTACGCTACTAAGACGTGTTATTTCAGATTTTAATGTAAATTCTCTTAATTTCCCGTGTTGGGGCATAGAATTTTATCGAGTAGAGAGAAAAAACAAACTTGCATGCAGTATCGTTTTCAACCTAATATGTACGGAAGTATTGAGCGTTATAGCAAGGGTGGAGGTACATTCTTCAACATAAGGGAAGCTGTTCGCCTTCGTGAAAAGAGCTTAATCACTCTATCGTTCTCCTGGTACACGTGGATCAGCCTCTCCAAAGAAACCATCTCTACCACGCTTAATCTGTACGAGTACAAAGACTCGTGTATCCTTTTAAACAGACGCTTAAATGAGCCTTACTTGTTTGTCAGTGGTGCTTACACTTCAAAGCCTTGCTACAATTTTACGTAACCAATATCTACTAAACCTAACATCAGAATGGTTTTCAAGCACAAGATACTTGTCATAAGAATATTCTTTGGGTAAAAATGGTGTGTTTTACGCCCTGGGTATTATGTACAGTGACCAGGTAGATATTGCAGATAATATTGATACAGGTAATTTTGCAATTAGAATGTATTCCACTATAAAAAGTAATAAACATCAGTGTCCATTCCAGTCGAAATGTGTACTTTTAGACCTCAAATGGATTTATTTCTAATCGATTAGTAATTTATATATATAAATATTTAAAACGGTACGCATATCGTAAGCACTACCATTGTTTGTGTTCATTTTTCATTTATGTTAAACACATATTACATGTATTTTTTTATATAATGCCTTATATGAAAATATTAACCAGGTTCGATAAAAGTTTTACACAAAATATGGGAAGGTTATTGTTTCTTTACATTACTTACTTTCTTGTACAGGAATTTCCACTTTCCTGCAGTTGCCCGTTCTTTATATTAATATTTTAAAAAAAGGTATTTGGTATTTGGTATTTTATTGTATTTTTGTATTTGGTTGCAGTCCACCAATGGAAAATGATTATCTCTCAAATTCCAAGTATGCGGTTTATAAAGTGAATTATTAAATTGATATATGTAAGTTTATATATCCTATATATTTTTATGTAGTATATATCCTTTCTTACAGGTAAAAGAATGACATTTTCACCAAATGGACTAAAACAAGTGTTGAACTAGGTCTTGTGAAGAAGAACCCAAATACAATAATAAAAGGAAAATTTGGGGCTTCAACTTCAGGTATCGTAATGTTTCTTCTTTATATATTACGCATTGCGTTAAAATTTGGCTGCAATAACCGCAGGAAAGTTCCTATAGGTTATAGTTTACAGTTTATCATTCAACCAAGAATCTTAACTATTGTTAAACGGGTAAATAATTTTTTTACCAAGGCATATTTTAACATTCAGTATTTGTCCAGTGATATGCAGATTTATTCAGACACTTTCTAACGGATGAACATCTGTTCCTTTGTAATTGGAGATACTTTTATTGTAGTGACATTTTCAATTACATCAAGTTTTATGCCGATAGGATTGGAAATGCGTGCCATAATGCGCACATAACAAAATCGGCCGCCCGAACGAACCAATGGTTATCGTTGCTCAATAAGTAAGAATCTCAGTATTTTTAATTTTCTGTGATGAAAATTCCTGGGACGTTCTGAATTGAGCTCGGTGAAGAAAATTCGGAACTACTGTTTTAAATATTTAAAGGGTCCTCTCAAGAAAACCTTAATTTTCGGGACATCTCAAGTACAGAGAATGTGAGACCAAGAAACCGAAATTCGGAAGAAGTGACGCAGTGGCTGGACTAGGTTCGATTCTCTCAAGGGACTTAGTTCTAATGTGTTTAATTTAATATCCAGTTTTTTTGCGCTTTAACACGTTGACTATCGTAGAATATATTCTAGGAGCACAGAAGTAAAATTGTTAGGAACGTCCGTTTGGATTGTCTATTTTTGTATTATAAAACCCTCTCATAATATAACTTTCTGTATCTTTAGTAAATTAATTCATTTTCTACTATTTACTGACAACGGAGTTCTCCCTTACCCTTCATATCCATGTTGTGTTTGCAAGCGGAATTTTCTCTCAGAAATACGATGAAGAATGACGGACTGGAATCTTAATGCACCTCCTGGAGCCGATTTATGACGAAATATTTATAAGGATATGCCGATGTCCGATGGTGAAATATAAGACATTTTATTCGTCCAAAAATTAATTTAAAGAACGACTTCATTTCAAAATAATTTATCTTGTCGTTTTAATTACTTGAAGATGAGAGAATTCTAATGATTAACTTGTTTTATTCGAAGAAATGTATGAAACACTAAATATTTCGATATGTTAGATATCTTAGATTTCTATAAGAAGTCTGTTTCATTAAAGAGAACTTGAAATAAATCTCGAAATCTTCATTTAAGATAAGCATATTCTGAAAAAATAGACATTTTCAACGTTTTCCATTTTATTTTGCAATTTTAACCACGTTTTCTGACATCCTACAAAGTCAATGGATAAAGTGGGTCTATTCAATTTATTATATGAATTCAGTGCTTTAAACAGAGGAGGGTTTTCAATGAATTTTGAGGTAACACATGAAACAAAAGAAATTTCTAAAACTCTTTGCGCCTTTATGTACCACATAAACTAAGATTAATAGCTGAAGGAAAAGTCTTTTTAAATATTATATTTGAATCATGATTGGCCTGGGGTTAGCTAGTAATTTGGTAGTGAATAATATGCTATGCTTACCTTGTTCTCATAACCTGAGACACAGCATGAGCACCACTGGTAGAAGCCATGAAACTATCGCTTTGGAGTAGAATGCGCTGTTAGCTGAAATCAAGCACATATAGTCCATTAGTTCCTCCAATCAATTACCTGAAAACATTAATGCAATGACACGTACATCTATAATAGTACCACAATCAGAATTTACACATAACAATAGAGCATTCAATTCACCACACCAGCAGATATTATTTCCCAAGATAGGCGTAATTGGGCTCGCACGTATACGTAGAAAGCAGATTATGGATTATATTTTCAGATCTACAGTCTTTAAATACGTTAAATATATTTTATAATTGCATTTTCAGTTCAATATAAATAGCAAATTTTGTAACAAGTACAGAAAGCGACACTTTTTTGAACGCGCGATAAATTTTCAGAACGAGCCGCTAGGCGAGTTGAATCGTGCAAGTTCAGAAAAGAAGCTTCTATACAAGTGGCATACAATTTTCTCTCCGCTACCTACCTGAAAAATAGTTAAGAAATATGTAGGAGAAGTGTTTGCAATACGAAGTGAAATGAAGGCCTCCTGATAATAATAATTTGTGGTAGATGTAGTAAAAATCAATTTATTGAAAAGTGCTTTCCTAGCGCCCGTTGCCTTGTTAAATAAATAAATAGATAGCATTCAAAAATAACAAACTTTCGCAACTCAAATCAGTTCATTAATGACATACTTATGATGTAGGTAGTTAAAAATATTTTTAACATGAAATATATTCACTGTCTTCGCTAACGGCGTGTAATTTGTTTCTGGAATGGTTTTTGACCTGTTCAGTTCCCTTAATACCTATTGAATACTATTCCAAGAAATTTGTTAATAACGGAAATACGTATATTCACAGATTTCCGTCTAACCTTTGTTTTGTTTGTGTAAGCCTTCTTGGGTGGTGCTACTGTTCGTATGAAGGCAAGTCTCCTTTTTTTTCAGATTCAGTAGGATTAATCGTGGGAGGAAAATTCTTTATAAATGTGAGTTTTATAATTATTGCTCTTCTTAGGAAATCACTTCTGTAGGAATTCTGCATTAAAAACCGATTCATAGGGGATGAAATATATTAATTACAAATTGACGCGTAATTTTTAGTAATTATAAATTTACAATATTTGCATATGTCACCTATTAACCACTTATATATATGTATATTTTATATATATATATATATATATATATATATATATATATATATATATATATAAATTTTCACTATATTCTTGCAGAACTTTGACAGGAAAGCCTAGGAAGATTTGTTCAAGCTTCATTAAAATTTCGTTTACTTCTTGAATCTATGCTACTTTTATTTAGGCCTATTTCCTCTGAAACATGTCTCCCCAAATAATGTAACATTTTGAAAATGAAGTAAAACATTTGCCTTTGGTCGGCAACTGAAACTTGCATTTAAATGGAATCCATGAACTTTTACTCTAGTTATTTATGAACTGTAAATTCTTTTAGTCTAGTGTGAATTGTTTTAAGGGATATTATTACACCCCAGCAGAGAGTTATTTTGCTTCGCAATTCAGCTAGTGGTCAGCGTTAATAGAATTCAATCGCTATCTCCATACCAGCAGCAATTCAACAAATGGCCCCATTCACACTAAATGTTCTAGCTACAAGTTCTAGAGATGTTCCAGAGATCAACTGAGTTAAAATCAAATTGCCATATAGTATCATCTTTGGTCTGCATGCTAGCTACACTTGTACCCTGAGTCATTAAGGGGAAAGTTATTAGTCAGGGACTGAATACTGTTATTACCAGTTATAGTTCGGTAATTAGGTAGATTTCGAAGAAAAATCTACCTATTGCAATGGATACCATGTCATCATTTTCGAAAAATTCTTTCATATCTTTACGTTTCATGTTCCCCTAAGTACGAAACCACCACCCGTTCAAAAAAAATTGTGATATTTATATATATATATATATATATATATATATATATATATATATATTTATATATATATATATTTATATCTTTACACGATAGCGGCCGTAATTTTGAAGATATTTGAACCAAATTTTATTATGTCATTTCTAGGCCCAATAGCTCGGATAAGTTCGTTAATGAGCAAAATTGGCCCAAGGGGGTGGTCGGGGGAGGGGGTTGAAATTTTTAAAAATGTATATTTCGGCCCCTATGAAGTATAGAGGGAAACTTTGTTTGAATAAATTAGAGTACTCCCTTTGGAGTTCACAGTGACACCAACGATTCGGGGGTTCGAGTGAGGGTGGGGGTGGGGATGGGGGTGGGGGGATGAAAATTCGAAACTTTTGAAACCACGTCTTGTGGGGTATCGTTGAAAAGCTCTTGATGAGTACTCTACAAATCAATAACTAGTTTCTTGATAGCTCTCATATGACGCGAGATTTTAATGTTTGAAAATAATAACACTTAAAAGAACTATTATAATATCATAATTTTGTCTTGTTTAGCGGCTTTGCTAATTTTATTCATTGCTGATCTTGCGCACGGCCTCCCAGAATATTATATCCTATTCTTGTTGTCAAAACAAATGATTGTAGTCTCTTCCTCTTTACCGAATTCAGTTCTTATTACTGCGGGTTTGCCATGCCAAGGCTAAAAAAGAAGAGTGCTGTGCAGCGATAATAAATTAAACCAAAAACACTTTGAAATCTACCTCAGCCTGTAGGCCTGCCTAAAGGGATTTTTTTAAACGAAGTTATTTAGTTGCAGTGCTATTCACAAAGGGTATGTTCGATCCGAAAAATAAAAGTTCATATCGGCCAGTTCCGTAAATCAATCTAAACTTCATCTTCTCTTGATTCGAAAAAAACTGACGAATTACTTTGCAATTGTTTGTCCATTTATGATTACAAAAGACATTTTCAAATTAATTCAGCACCACCAGTTTGCCCAATATATGTTAGCAAAGAAAGAGCTAGGAAAGAAGAAATACTAGATCTGATGAATTATCGATAAACATTTTCTAAAGAAAAGAGTGAGCTAAGGGTATCAGTTCTACATAAATGCACTTATTGCTCAGACAGTATTATGTCCCATTGATACTCAGAACTTAAGAACTTTAAACTTAATTTCGAAGCCTCGTTAAAATCTGTCTCCTTCTTGGGTAAAATTAAAGAATCGACGCTTTTACAAACAATTTTGAAGGTTCATAACTGATAAAAATAAATATTATTTTCGGAGCGACAATAGCTGTTATTTAAGAATACAGTAGGCCTAACATATACAATACAATACAATACAACGGGTATTAAAACTGTCACAAACTTCGTAAACGGTATTCTTAACTTCTGCTATCAGACCTCTGCCAATCGAAAGTAAAGACTCTCGATATAAAAAGTAAAAGTGTTGTTATACTCGTAAATCTTGAACTGATTTTGTTAGCACTGAATTATATAAGTTGTTCTTCAAATCCTAAAATACTAGCCTAGATAATTCAAAAACCAAAAATAGGGGCGAAGCATTCGATTAAAAACTAACATACCTGTAAAATAGTTGGTACTACGTAAAATGATTTCGCGTGTAAATAAAGTGTACCTCATCAGGAAATTTTTACGCGAAAATTGTAATAAATTGCAATATTCTGGATATAAAGGTATATTTTCCATCGAAATATATACTTTGAAGCTCATTGTTAATTTCATGCTATTACAACGCAGAAAAAATAGTTCAGAACTCGAGGAGGAAAACCGAACACAACTTCCTCGTATTCGATATGAGGAAATTATTTACGTTGTGTTTTTCACATCACAATTTTTATGGTACCGTTATTTCTCTATTTCTCGAGTTTTATATTTGTTTCAGATGTAATTAAAATTATGAAAAATTATATGTAGCTCTCTAAAACTATACGTATGGGATGTCACATTTTTCCGGGAAGAAGTTATGCTTTACTCCAGTTAGTTTATTGTGTAAGGAATGTATTTAAGCATTTGGTAACTTTAACTTTTGTATATATGGCTTTGCCTGCTATATTCAATTAGCCTACCAGCACATAAATAATTTTATCCCTTTTTTGGGGACACATCATTATTTTTAATTCTACGAAAAAAGTAATTGATCCGAAATCTAGCGGATGGGATATGTAACATTCAGTTTCCTATTATTTATGTTACTATTTGGTGAATAATCTAGTATTTATATGTATATGTGAGATAAATGGAAATATAACACAAAAAATAAATTTTATCTCTAATTTTTTCCAACTAATCGGTACCTTTGCCAATGCAGTGCTAAGGCAGCCTGTCAACATCCACGTTTGCCGTACACGTTTATTTTACGTGGGGCCAAAAACCTGCACTCATTTCATGAACTTACCATACTTGGTACTTTTTTAAGCATTATATAACTTTAACTGTCGTAAATATATGGCTTCTCTTGCTGAATTCAATTAGCCTACCCGCACAACAATAATTTCTTCTCTTCGCCTGCTACATTCAATTAGCCTACCCGCACAACAATAATTTCTTCTCTTCGCCTGCTACATTCAATTAGCTTACCCGCACAACAATAATTTAATCTCTTCGCCTGCTACATTCAATTAGCCTACCCGCACAACAATAATTTCACCTCTTCGCCTGCTACATTTAATTAGCCTACCCGCACAACAATAATTTAATCTCGTCGCCTGCTACATTCAATTAGCCTACCCGCACAACATAATTTTATCTCTTCGCCTGCTACATTTAATTAGCCTACCCCCACAACAATAATTTCATCTCTTCGCCTGAGACATTCAATTAGCCTGCCCGCACAACAATAATTTCATTTCTCCACGTAATACATTCAATTAGTCAAACCTACAAAAAGATAATCCCATCTTTTTAAATATGTGAGAGTTGAATTTCATATGAAGTTGAGAGAATAGAATTTATTTTCGAGCTTTCAATGGAAAATGCACGATTTGATGCACTCTTGGGTATAAAACGATAAATTGATATAAACATGTTTGTCAGTGTGTCAGCGAGTGAACCTTTCAGTGAATGTGTCGTTGTGTACTTTTATATTTAAAGTGAATTTACATAAATCTGAAACAACAGACAGTTTTCGTTGTAGGCATTCGTGTCGCCTTTTTTTTTTTCTTTCTTTACTTTTCTTCATACTGATTATTTGGAGGCAAGTAAGTACTGTTTATGACATTTTCCACACTAAGATTTTTTTGGCCTGTTGCGAAAATAATGCACTTATCTTTTGTATTTTTTATTTTTTTGTACTTCTATTTCGGTTTTTGGAGGCTCCTGACTATTCTCAAAGAATCTTCTGTTATTGGAAAATGCGTTCTTGATGCAATGTGTTCTCTTACCAGTGAGTTTACATGTTCTATCAAAAATATTCTCCTAGTCAATTTCCTTCCATTCCAATTAGGGTAGGTTGAAGTTTACAAGACTTAAGCTATGCATTATAAGCAGAATCAAGAATATTTCAGAAAACTGTCACTGGCCACTTATTGGTTTTTCTATATATATATATATATATACCTGTTAAGTGATCAATCGGATTTTGGACTTCTTACTAGCCTTGTCAGCTCTGATTTCTTTATCATGATGGAGAGTGCTCAATAAGTACGTTATTTTTATTACTCCTAGGAATGTATTTAACCACAGTATTGTCACTCGAAGTAAAATGAAGAGCTGAGTACCTTTGTTGGTTATATTGTGTTAATGTTCCTGCAGATTTTTGCTATGAGTTCCCAACATTGGCAGCTTACCTTTCAGAAACAGCTGCTCCAATAGCGTAAACAAATTTCACATATGATATTTTGATCTGGTAACATAGATGTGAGATCGGCTACTACCCTCATTCTCTGATGTCATTCCAAATTCCAAGTTTTTAGAAAGAAAAGTCATTATACGGCTTTGTTTAGGCCATCAGAACTCTCTTTCATACACATTACTGACAAGATCTTCGATCTCAGAATGAGATTCTTCAACTGTTACTAATTCTTCCAACTCATTGTCAATCAATGATCTAAACACCATGTGTTCCAGTTGAAACTGAGCAGAAACAGTAAAGTATTGAAATTGCTAAGAACTGCTAATTACAGTTTCCGGGAAAATGCAAGTAAGAAGTTCATTTTTCTAAGGCACAACACCTTAGTTGATTGTTGACGTTATGTTGGAGTTCAGTATTTCCATATATATATATGTGTGTGTGTGTTTGTGTGTGTGTTTGCGCGCGCTAGAGTGAGACAGACGTACTTGTTTATTTTAGAGCCGGTTCTAGGGCGGAAAATATCTACCTATTCCACTGTCTCAAAAGGCTCTGACCAAAGTATAACTCACATAACAATAATCATATTTGTGTCGAGTCATAATGACTCAAACATTACGTATGTAACTATTCCAGTTTGTGACCAACCTATTTAAAATATTTAAAACCTTTTTTAAGCAGGTGGTGCTCTTGTATTTGTAGACAATTTTACAAAGTTTCATAAACATATCTTGGTATTTATAAACTGAGAAACTAAATGTTCATTCATTTCGGTTCTTACAGACCCAAACAGAACAGCAGGATTAATATTGACTTATATGGGACCAATTTCTGGCTATAAACATGAAAATACTTTTACTATCATTAATTTCTTTGGTTAATTTGCTATTGCAATATATTTAATTTGTTATATATTAATATACTAAGCTTTTATCGTCAGAATGTGCATTTTATTTACCATAATGCACACTTAACCAGAAAACGCTGTAACGCTACTTAAGTTACAGAATGTGGCATAAATACGATTGGAAATTCACAATATTATTTCTAGCGTAAGAATTGGTCTTGAGATTTTTTAGTTCCCATTCCGGCATACAATAAAATTCACCCTTTCCATTTTCTGAATGTTTCGTCAATTTTGAGCATTAATTGTACATAATATAAAGTTATTGTAAATCATTCTACCAACTAGTTGGAACAGATGCAGTTGCTATTCTTAATAAATTCGATGCGTATCGAACAAATTTTATGCAATCTATTAAAGAGGTTCTGACTGTACCTATATAACATCTGCTTAGAAGAAAGTATATAGGCTTACATCCATTCTTAAATATATCTTTAAATTTTTAGTGTACACTTTAATATTCTGATAATGCTATATATTTTAAATATTTATTTGCTATGAATAATCACTAGTTAAATTGTTAGAAAATTAAATGCTATGCCGTAGGCTATTTGCGTCATAATGTAAATTTCATTTAAGTGCACATAAAACGCTAGCATAAATAATAGGCATATATCACGATTTGTAATCGAATATTATATTTTCTATTGGAGATAGCTGTAATAGTAATTAGCCCATACAATAAAAGGTCAGGCAGGAAGCGATCTGCAGTATTTAAACTTTCCTGCAGACTAAACAGGATCTGGAAGTAGAAAATTTCTGCCTTTGCTTGTAATCACCTTTTAAATATAAACAGCGCAGAATTCATCAAAACGTTTTTCCTCGGCTCTCAAGTTTTAGTTGGGTTCCTTGGGACGTGAATTCCAATTTCACAGTCTGATGAATCGTTTTCCAGCGCTACCTAGAGGAAAAACGATGGTTAGGGCACTGAAAATTTACCTTTAGCGATATTATTTCAAAGGAATTCGTTATCAAACTACTTACGAAGTCAAACACCTTGTGTGCTAAAAAGTACCAACTGAGTTTAAAGTTTGACATATTTCCTCAGCATTGACATTGATTACTGTAAGGACTTTTAGATTATTTGCAAATGAAGACACTTTATCAGATCTTATCGTAATGGATATTGAAACATTATTAAACTTTTTTTTTCTTTCAAGAAGATGTTAAACACAAGCATTACATTCTAAACTTCCATAAAAAAACATTCATTTATTTAAAAAGTAATTTGTTATAGTATTTCGTATTATAACATAGATTTATGTATCAAATCAATAACTAGAAAGCTACAAATGTCTGAAAGTTAAATCATTTTTTACAGCTTTTACATTTCCTTCCTCTGCCCACCTCTCTAATCCCTCTCTGATGATGATGATGATGGCAATTATGATTATGATTATGTGTTCGGCCCAGAGGCCAGTCCTGCTCTGGGACAGCCGCGGTGGGGGGGGGGGAGGCCCACGAACCGATCGACGGACACTAAGCCGGATGGTACCGCGTTGGGTGGCCGGGTCCTTTCGCGGGATGAATCTCTCTCTATCCCTATCTTTTTATCTATCTCTATTGAAAACGCAGAAGACATTATTTCATGCTAAACTTTGCCATCTTAGTGAGAAAAAAATATAAGAAAGCAGTTGATCACATAGGAAAAATACAAACAAACAAAATTAGTCAGAGAAAGAGAACACACTTGACAGAAACGAATTTTAAGAGGTTTTTTTAGATTGTAGTTACTGTTGGTAAATGAAATAGCCAGATGGACCTAAAAATGCGATATATATAGTAACATTTGCCGTAAGTACATATTTTATGGGTATTATGCCGAAGTGCATTTCGCAAGAGACAATGGTTTCTGATGCGGATAAGGTTGGTAGATTCACACTTTGCTCTTCCTCGTCTTCTTCCCCTTCTTTTGCCGACTGTTTGTTCTGATATACACATTCGCGACCTATTTTTTTTGCTGTACTGGTAGAAAAGTATATTAAAAGATTATGAATGTAATCGCACTGGAGAGATTTATCGTTATTAAGAGTATCGTAAATTCGAGGGGACTTTTACATTAGCCTATTTTAAAGGAATAAATGCCGTGACTATAATATTTTAACGTTATAAAGGTATTATCGCTACATTGGTAATTGTTGTACGGAGATTTCACTGTGATTTAAAAATAAACTTTATGTTGGTACGTTATAGATGCCGAGATGCGCATAGCCATCCATGAATAAATAATTCTAGATATAGTAAGAGACTACCAGTATTTGTGGAATTCTATGTCTACTCAATAACATATATTGCTAGGTACTTTACTGAATCATGTGATTATAATATATCCCTCATCATGTTGTGTATAATTAGGGAGCGAACCGACACTAAAAAGACGTATCAGTAGCCGTTTCCGCAGCAGCTAGAGCAGGCACGGAACTCTATTCTCAAACTATCCATCATGGGTTGTCAAGTGAGATCAGCAAGCAAAGGAGGGAATTTCAAGATAGAGCAAATACGAAGAAGGGTGAACGTTAGCGAACCCTTAAACATCTAAGGGGGATCTTTTGATGCGTATATCATTCATCGCTATGCTTTTCCATCCTATGAGAAGATCTTCAGTGTTGAAAACCCTTTCCTAATCGGCAACACTACAGTAGGTATTTGAATAAGATTAAAGTAGGATTTCCTCAAACGTTTAATAAAACGGTAAAGCGAAGGGTGATGAAATTTACAAAGGAAGGCAGAAGTCGTGGAAATAGTAAAAGCCTGGTATTTGGTATGCAAATATAGGATGCTTTGTGAAGGAGGCTCAAGTTTGTGTAATTATTTCCCAAGAAAATTCTCCCCGCATAAAATAAAACGCTCAAAACGCGTATCCCACAATACGCATCTATTTCCTAGGTCTCACGGTGTTTCGCAGAATAATAAAGATAGGCCAATATCTTCATAAGAAAATCTTATATGGCAAGAATACGCAATTTTAACCCTTTAATAGATCTGCTATGAACAGTGTACCTACTTGAGTTCAGAGATAAGTTCTCACTATTAAGTTACTATTGGGTTTCCATTCTCGTTAGAAGTCCACAACTTCACCAACTTAAAATTCCAAATTGGGTAGTGACACTATAGATTGCATTGCAAAATAAAATAGATTACTGGTAATTAAAGTGATAGACAATGCTTGTGATGGCGAAGATAACTGATGTTTAAAATGGTGATGGCGATGGTAAGAATAACATAGGCCTATGTATCTTATGTATCATTCTAACAAATGAACTCATTTTCACCTAAAAATCCACACACATTTCGTAAAATTGGTTGAAATTGCACAGGATTTAAAAAAAATTTCAGAAGCATTTAGTTCAACGACCTTGAAAACTAAGAAGGTATGTGTTGCAATGTTGGTAAAACCGCATAACCAGGCTATGATTTTCATTTAAATTTAAATTCTTCACTTCAGATGGCCAAAAATTGGATGAAATATATTTGATTTTTTTGGTTACAACATTTTATATTGACAAGGCGGAATTACTGCATTTTAAACTCACGGTATGTGTTGCCGAAGTCTTAGCGAGGGGCGAATAAATAGCCTATGCAAGAACCTGAGGATACATAGTTGATATAAACTATCTTCCTTGACATAACATCTTTGTTGCATACTGCAGGATTTAATTGAACGTTGTCCAACATGACATGATCTGAAAATTAGACTTACTAGCTGAAAACATAACTGAAATAACTGAATAGCAGACTGAAATATATTTCAGACCGCCAATTCTCTAAAGTCTGGTCGTTCTAAGAAGGAAACCTCAAGTAAACAAAAACCAGTATCCCTCTCTCACTCTAGCACTTCACTCGTATTACTTGAAAGTGAGACAGACAGACTGGTTTTTGTTTACTTCAGGTTTCTTTCTTAGCTCGTCTCGGGTATAGTGGCGCAGGTGTGTATGTCATCGTTACAAACAACTTCAGAAGGAGTGGTATCGGGATCCTCTATGACCACAACATATTACCCCAGCGAGCATTTGTGGAAAATCTCTTAATCCGCGAATATTTCTAAACGTATAGAGGTTGTTCCAAAAGTGTCACCACATGAAAGGCCAGAAATCATGGGCGTAGCCATACTTTTACTCCATGGTGTACCTACAATTATAAACGCTACTACTTTAAATACAAAAAATCGTGAAAGGAACAACATAGCTACTAGGCTGCAAGTGTTAATTTGATTTGTTTGGAGAATTTGGGTAAGCAAAATAAATATAAAATAGCAAACATCACCAAAATAAAATTAGTGCGTCGTAAGAAAGGGAATTAATATTATTTGACTGTTTTATTTGTGAATTCCGGAGGGTCGTAGCGACGCCTATGCCAGAAATAAAATACGAAGTACGTCATATTTAACGAAAATCAATTTAGGGAGGAAATGTCTACAGAAATTGTGAACTAAATACTAAGAATTTTAAAGGTTTGAATATTTATATTCATTTGTGCTTCATGGTTGTCATATAAGGCATCGGGTATCCTAAGACCAAAGTGTGAAAATCCTTTTGTCTAATTCCTCGTATTTCTTCTTAGATAGCATGTTCTCCTTTCAGCTGCCTTATTGGTGTATGGCTTCTGATAAAGTTTGCAGAAGCCGCACACTGGAATATAACAGTAGTGGATTGACAGTAAATATTTGGATGCCTTGTCATTTTTCGTTTGTTTACTTAATTCTTCTAATGGAAATTTATTCTACTATCAAAATATAGCCATCAATCCCGGATTTAAGTCCAGTGAATTTAATTTGTGTCCAGTGGCTTTACTTTCCTTCAAAAGAAAGGAACAGGGTGTCATGTTGGGTTCCCGTTCGAAGGAAACATTATGTTACCGTGGGCTTGTCGTTGAAGAACTTTTGTCTTAAGATGAAGGTGAAAATCTTACGTAAGTGAACCTTAACTTTAGGTCTTAACGTTAGTGCAGGAAAGATAACCACGTGATTACTGAGAGTGTTACGTCATATAACAGGTTGAACTGTAAACGCAATCCTTTCATTTCAACGTCAATGTAAATGTCACTTAATTCCATTCTGCAAATTTCATTAATCATACATGGTACTGTATGTTTATCAATAATCATAGAATTGGGTGTATTGAAGGGAAAAGTACATGAATTCATTAACGCATAGTTTAAAAAATAAATTTCGTGCGTACAGAAAAGTTTCATTAATTAAAGTTCATTGAAATAAATTTACGCTTTATGCGCAATAATTTTGAAGGCACACAAGCGACAGAATTATACAGCAAATATGGCTGTCTGGGAAACCTTGCACTTGTGTGGGATTTAGAGCGTGCTCTCAGGAAGTCATCTGGGAAAACATTGTATGCTTATTAGTTTAATATTATTTTCACCTTCCCTTCCTCTAATATTGTACGAGTTGTTCGTATATTTTGTTAAATTGTTTGGTAATGGTGGATGTGCATTCTAGTCCACATAATCTCTTCTTGTTTACTGATTTTTCTTGTCTCTTATACATTTCCATCTTTTCCTATAATATTCTTCCCCTCTCCCATTTAAAGCAACCCTACCTAATCTGTGACTTTTTAAATCTGTGTTTAATGTTTTTGTCAGTAAGAGGGTAGGCCCTTGCCCTTAACATAAGCAAATGCAAAAACTTTAAAGGTTCCCAATATAAAAATTGAATGCTTAATGTCACGTTAATTTTAATACAACTTGCTCTTTTAGACAATATTCATACAAAAATAAAATTTCGAACAAAAGACACACGAAGTAGATGCTGTACATTATTGCACTAGTATTACAATTCATTCTAACTAACTTTAGGTTCATTCACATGTGAAATACTAATTTAGTTATACGATTATTAAATACACTCAGTTGGATAAAAATTAAAATGCATTATTCCTTTTTTAAATTTCTCACGATGGCTGCAAAAATCGTTATACTTGGTTGAAGAGTGTTGTCGATTCCATTCCTTACGTTAACATCGTGCACCAGAAAATAAATAACCTCTACTGAGCAAGTGCATATGTATACGCGGCAATGGATGACAGGACAGCTCGAGAATCCAATATAGCTTTGCTGTGCGTAATTCAATGTTAAATCTAATTTTCATTATCATTTCACAAGTATTTACGGCTGTCTAAAAATAGTGTCGGTGGGGAATTCATATTTTATAACATTTCCTAAAAAATGAAGATGGTAGATGTTTTTATTTTTTTTTTTTAATTTTAGACACCAGAAGGGTTTAAGATTAATTTCTACCTTGTGTCATTAGTACACACTAGTTGAGATTTATAACCCAATGCACGAATGTGTTTTCTTAAGTCACTCATATTATTCTTGACGAGTTACATAAATATCTGAAATCTAGAAGCAGTCGTTTTGATAGTATGTTGCATGACAAAATCTTATCCTAGTTCTGCTAAAATATTTTATTCAATCGAATATTAAAACCTTTATAAAACTGACTTTCAATTTTTTTACATATTTATTATTCTCTAAATGAAGGAAAAGAAATTGTTGAAGTGATATTAAAATAAAACATCAATCATTTTTAGAGATTGAGCATAATGCAATGAAATCGAGGTTCTATGTCGACCTGCCTATTCCAACAAGGCGTTAGTATTTTAAAATGTAAACTTTCAGCACGAGAAATTACTTTTGGGATCTAGAGGGCCCACATAAATAACTATTATTACCATTATTTTCAATATGACAAGTGTAAAATATAATCATTGCAATACATTTTTGTGGTAGGCTATGAGTCTTTACATGAGTCCACTTAGGTGGGAACGATAACACAATCGCATTGAGGAGGAAAGAAGATCTCACTCTTGTTTTCTTATGATTACTGAAGCTGTTTTTACAGAGGCCAGGTTCTACGTGGACTCCGTACTGGGATAGGGTCCTGGTAAAATTCACTCTGATCCTGCCAAATTTATAGAAATTTACCCACATCTACCTGGGGAATCCTAGGTGAGTGATGTAAGAGCCAGTTTCTAAAAGAATTCTACGTAGGGGTAGATTTCTGCACCGTTGTGACAAATGCGTAAATACACATCATCAGGCTTAAATACGTTAAATACGATTGGAAAATAGTGAGCTTTTATTCATTAAATTATAAATACATTATTACTTCAAATTTGCTTTCCTAATACTAATAGTCATAACAACAGATAATATTCAGAGTATAAATTAGGTAGATTATAATTGGTATGCGTTATGGCGAACAATCGAAATTACTTCTGCCAGTTTCAAGGTGGGTTAAAACAGAAACAAGTGATTATAAGGTTAGGTAAGGTCTGAAAATCGCTTTACTGGAACAGCATAGGCCTACTCTTCTAGCGATCGGATGTAATTTAGATGGTACTCAGACGTGAAACAGGGCTTGGCAACTCGAAAAGTTCGCACTACAATTTACCTGAATCGGACTCGGATCCTTAGGACTATAGACTATAGGTCCAGTGGATGAAATGTCTGATTTCCGTGCTGGAGATGGAAGCTCAATTCGAGATCAAATCTTTATGCGGAATTTTATACTACCAAAGCACCTGTTTATCTTAGTCACATGACAATACTATGATTGTACCATGGTTTTGATTCCAAGGGCCCACTGCTTCTGTATGCATTACCCGCAATTATGTTTTCTCTAGCATCTAGAGGACTTACATATCCCAAAACTGTTTCTAGGCCTGTAACAAGAGGAAGAGTAAAGAGTGAAGTAAAGAAGTTGCCTGAGAAGTGTCCTATATAATTCCTTACAACCCCTTATTCTTTTTACCGAAGTGGAGACAGAATATGTTGAACTATCGTTTGTTTGGCAGAAGAGTGGATTTACCAGATAACGAAGTCTGTTTGCAGAGTTCTAGAGCGATGTTAAAAGAAATAGCGAAGATAAAAGAAACGCAATTTTATCTGGCAGCAAAACGTTGGTACGTCCTACATCCTAAGGGTATAGTACAGAAAAAGATAGAGTATGGTTTGAGGTATTGGTATCCAATATCTCATTAGAGTTTGGTAGGATGGTCCATCGGGTAAGTTGGTGTGCTCTGTGTCGGCATAACGCCATCGCACCATCGCGCCAACGCGTTTTCTTGCTCTCCCAAGTGCGAGAGCAATGAGGATGAGCGAAGAGTAGAAAGAAAAAAGTCTCAAGATTCTATCTAACTGAAGCTCCTGTGCGAAGGTTCATTACTTTGTGTGTGCGAGTGTAAGAGAGAGGATCAGGGGTGTAAAAACCAATCTAATTCACATATATCTCCATTAATGCGGACGCCGTTGAAGCTTTCTTTAAGTGAGAAGTGAAATATTTGGATTTTTCTCTTACCCAGACTAGGAAACTTTTGGTAACTGTAGAACACTGCCTCTCAACCTAATTTGTTTTAGTCTTTTAGAAAAGTATTTTGATTTATGTTTAAAGTTCATGCACATACACCTCTCATTGGAATTAACGATAGTAAACAATCTTAGAATTTATAGCGATGATTTGCCATGCTAATATACGAACATCCCATATCAGGAGGAAAGGTTAAAGGCTTCATACTGAAATTTAACTTGAAATTTTGTCTTCAGAAACAATGTCATAAAAAGACCAGATAAAAAATTATATTTATTTTCACTGCGTGTGGAAATGAAGAATGACACAATCTCACCTTGAAGACAAGGCTATGAGTGAGCATTACGCTGCCTAACAACACAAAGACTGTCTAATTCAACCAGCAATTAGTAGTATAGCTTACTCTTCATTTATTCTTCATTTAGGGAGAATCAAATGAAAACTGCAATTAATTTTTTTCCACTGCATTTTTTCAGGAAGAATGTTTGCTTGTTCATTATTTTTCTACATAGTCCCCTCCCAGTTCAGTGCATTTATTCCATCAGGTATGAAGTGCTTTAATACCGTATGATAAAAATTATTCCGGTTGGCACTGTAGGCACTCATGCACCGCAGATTAGATGTCTTCCTCAGACTTGAACTTCTGCCCTCCAAGGAGCTCCTTTAATGGACTAAAGATGTGGAAATCTGATGGTGCCAAACCTGGCAAGTATGGCAGATGTGGAAGGCACTTGAAACATATATCGTCGATGGTTTTCATGGTTCCACGAGCAGCACGAGGACGGGCGATATCATATTGAAGCAAAACACCTGCTCTCAGCAACCCCCATCGCTTTGTCACCATCAGATTTCCAAATCTTTGGTCCGTTAAAGGATTTTCTTGGAGGGCAGAAGTTCAAATCTGATGAAGACGTCCAATCGATGGTGCAGGAGTGGCTACAGCGTCAACTAAAGTAATTTTTCTCGTGCGGTATCGAAGCTCTTCCTATCCAATAGCGTACGTACATTCAACTGGGAGGGGACTATGTAGAAAATAATGTACACGCAAACATTCTTCCTGCAGTAAAATAGTGGCAAAAATTAATTGCTGTTTTCATTTGATTCTACCTCGTATAACAGCTATGTTCTACTCAAGAGTCTATATTTTTTATCCATTTGGTGGAAATTTCCTATTGATCTTTTGCATGATTTTTAATTGATATTGGACATTTGGTCAAGCATCAAATATAATTGTCGGTTTTTGCATGAAGAATGGTATAATGCTTTCTCGGAATATTTACGTTTTACTATTTTATTAAAAGAAGGTTTTGAAATAAAGCCAGTTTTTATGCTGTGAAACCATTAATCATTAAGGATTAATGATTATTTTTATGGATTGTTCATATCGTTGAATTAGTAAATAGATGCCATATTAGGAAGTATTTTCTCCAATTTACTCGCATGCATTCAATAAATTTCACAAAAATTAAAACACAGTGTGGCAGAGATGTTTAGAACAAAATATTAACAATACAGGAAAATAAGCAAACAAATTTCTATTGATGCGAGGTTAATTCAATCATAACGAAGGTACCGCTGAGAACTCACATAGGGGCTAGACAATTTGAGTGTAGTTTTTGCTGAGTTTTCTTTACATGCCACCATCTCAATTTCTCTTGTCTTTATCTCTGTGCGTTTGGAGGAGAACCGGGTGCTGTTGACCACATAGGGAAGACCTTCCATGTGCTAATGTATGTAGGTCTATCTATATTATATATATATACATACATACATATTCCTTACTAGCATTTTATGTTGAGTTATGAAAAATGAAAGTAAAACATTGGAAAAAGATAAAGAAATGATTCGTTATAAAAACTATTTTAAAGCTAATTTACCTCTCCTTTCGTGGTATTTAAAAGATTTTATTGAAGGCCATCTCCGAAAGGCTAAGACATTCTAATATGACCTTATCTCTCCGAGGGGATATCCAGAAAAAAAAACCCACAATCTGTTGGTCGGTCAATGTATTTGAGCCCATGACTCCCAAGATGTGAAGCCACTTCAATCGACCATTGTGATAGTAAGAATTCAATTTACAGTAGTACTCTTTAGTCTGAGAGGCGATGTCTCTCTGCCCTCTCTCGGAAAATAAGCGTTCACATAGGTAACAGAAACCTACACTTGGAGACCCTTCGTCCCAACATAGGGGTTATAGGATTCCAGACAGACCAGACAGACTCCTTAGTCTAATATTGAAGGTAATAATTTTTATATTAATTTATAATTATCATAAATTCATTTATCATAGTATTATTGCAATAAAGGAATTATTATTATATCCTTCTTTTGTATTTCCTATAACTCAATTCCCATATTTATATTTTATGTCTAGTAGGCTTGCTTTTCTTATAGTTTGCACATGAATTGATTTGTGTGTGCTTATTAATTAATAAGAGTAGGCTAATATCAGTGATACATAGCAGAGTGTATTTCTCGGTACATTAGTAACTTGGTAATTTATTAATGTGCTATGTTCCTAGAACATCACATGAAAACAGTCTGTACATGTTTACTTACTCGTTGGATCGACCTCGAACAGACAATATCGAATTGCATTAGAGTGCGTTGCGTGGAATATTGACCGCATTAAGCCTTTCGCAAACATGGCCATGACTGTTACATTTTCATATTTGAAGGAGTCTAATCCTGGATATGGAGATATCAATCATGATAATTTGGAATTAGTTCGAAATCAAATATACTGTATTTACATTCTCTCTATCAGGCAATATACTGTGCAACGTCCATTTCTGTACCTCCTCCTTGCTTTATATCTATCATCCTATCCCTCTTGATGTGCTTGTGTAACTTTATAAACGCTTCTTATATACACGTATGTGTATTTGCACGCTTTTCATTATTTAGTTTCTTTTTATATCTTTATATGGTATCAGCCTCTAACAGAAATGAGTATCAGAAGCAATCTTGGTGGTAAAATAGATTGATGGGTGAGGTTCAAAATTACATCTTCATGAGAAAGTATCCTCAAGTTTGAGGAATCCTTAAAGATACCTCGGCCTCCATAATAAGTATAATGTATTTATTTTGTCTGCTCAAAATATAGTAGATTGATGTTGTTCAGACCTTATACCTTGATAAATAAATAAATTACATATGTTCTTAAACGTGTACATTTAATTGTGTACACTATTTATCTGTTTATGAATTAAATCATATTGATGAATATATTTCTAGTGTATATATCCATTGAATAAAGCCTACTTCACTCTTTCACTAAGCTGAAACAGGAAACATGATGACAGGTATTTTAAGTTGCTATAAAAATATGAAAACACACATTATCATACCGGCAGACTTTCGCTCTAGAGCCAAAGTTAGAAATTCCTCCTAATATTCGCTTTTTACTGCTTTAGTCTAAGCAACTGTCGACCAATGGCGCCAACATGCAACTAACTGAGCTGCCCCGGTCTACTTCTCTTATCTTTCTCAACAGCTTTATTTGATGTGTATATATAATTCTTCCGTATCATTATGTCACACAGATATTTACTGGCTATGGCAACTTTGCCGCAAACCTCAATAGGTTCCAGTTAACAGACGATAACCTCAGCTACTGCGCAGACAGTGAAGCTGATATAATATATCACATTCTGTATAGTTGTACGAGACATAGATGCATGAAGCTGCAAATGCCGCAGACGAAAGATGGGCACCTGAATTTCAGTTCTGGACTCGATGCGACCCTTTTCCGGCACTGAAAACTTTGGCTAGAATAGCGCTGCTTGAAAAAGACTAAATCTGTCTATCGGCAGACGACCTCATAAAGAGGGGCAATCCCCCACTGCCAACCAATCTTAGTGAGGTCTTAGCAGGGGTTTCCCTCTCTTGTAGGCAAATGCCGGATTGATATCACCCCCTGTAAAACATCTTTATAAGAAAACACATTATAATCTGATAATTATCAACGCAGACAACACTTGCAACACATTTGTAATAGCAACGCAGAAACCATGCTTAAAAGAATTATATGAGTAAAGGAACTTAGCCTAGACACACGTCATCCACACCCCAATCCTAGCTGGTTACAGAAAAAAAGGGCTAAATAACTGGAAGTTGGCGACATTTTCCTCGGAACTAGACTTTGGTAACTCGGGAGTATGGCTTGATTACTTGGTATTCCGGGGGTAAGTTAATATTTTCTTCATCTTGTACCTTTCTACTGTTTAAAATGTATTTATAATTATTTTTTAAATTTATGTATTTTGATATCCATATTTTGTCTTTCCCTATATAAAACTATTTAATTGTATATGAAATCATGTTATTGATCACTTTATTGATATAACTATTTATATCTCATTGGGGGGTTTATGACTTGTTATTTTATCTTCATTTTTAGTAGCCTACGTTGTAAGCCAATTAATAAATTATGTAGGAACAAATTATAAGAAAACTAATTCTTTACTTATCTATTAACTACATGGTACAAAATACGTAACAGATGCATTATATATTGTAAGACGACTGAAGCCATATTTTTCTACGGTGTAACGGGTGCAGCATTGTTATATAACTGTGAACAACCCGCCTTCCTTACCACTTCGACTTTTTTGTGGCCTGCCAAACTGTCAATTATAACTTCTTTCTTGTCGAAATATTTCGTTGAAGATACAAGTATCTTGTTTTCTTTTCAAACTTTTTCTGTCGGAAATTGTGTAGCACTTGTATTCCTACCCTCTTTCAAAGGTCACACAAACTGTCTTGCAGATGTAGCAGCACTGTAAGAGTGAAAATAATTTCTATGTTAAGAAGAAAAAGAAGAAGGTGGTGTTGTTGTTGATGATGATGATGATGGTCTGTAAGATATTCAACAGCATCCTGCACATGTGCATTTGTAATACATTAACAGGATTAAAGTTACCGTTATTTACATATTATAATGAGCAAGAAATTTGTGGATTAAATACTAAATTTTGAAACTCTTCATGAACTTGCCACGAGGAAATCTCATATGAAGTTCAACTCTTGTGATTTGACTAAAGCAATCGGCTTCTATAAAAAGGAATCTGTATTTTATTTTGCGCTGTTCGAAGCCCCCAAGCATTTTGATTGGCTGTCGAGGACAGCTAATTAGCGGTCAAGCTGCCACAAACCATGTAAATGAATTGCACGTCTTTTCAAATCGAACAGTTGATCATTACGTACGTTGTGAGATATTAATCGAAAGATTTTACCCAGTGTTGTTCATCCTTTGTCCGCCGGCGTGGTCTTGTGGTTAGCGTCGCTGACTACAGATCCGTCGGCTCGGGTTCGATTCCCGGTCCCTTCTCGGATTTTTCTGAGGTAGGGAGGTCTGGTAGGGGTGCACTCAGCCTCGTGATTCCAAATTGAGGAGCTACTTGATAGAGAAGTAGCGGCTCCGGTCCAGAAAACCACCATTAACGGCCGTGGGTGTCGGCATGCTGACCACATGCCCCCCAATCCTGCCATCTGCCTACGGGAGATGATGCAGCGGTCGGGTGGTAGGCCAAGTCCCTCCAGGGATGTAGCGCCACGGAGTTTAGTTTAGTTTAGAGTTGTTCATCCTTTTTATAGCCAATGAGGGCTATTTTATTTTCAGTTCCACTTGAGATTTTGTATTCATTTTCCTTCTTTATCTCAGTAAAGGCTTTTTTTATTTTGCTACATTGCGATGAAATAGTACGTTATGCAACTAGCCTATAATTTATTAAGACCCGATCATTATTAAATGTTTAAGTTTTGAGATTTTAGATTCATCAAACAAACGGAGACGGCTGACCTCGGCTATCAGCAGTAAGTTAGTTCTCGTCGTTCTCTTTTGTGATAGAAGGCAACTGATGGCGTGCGGGTAAGTCAAAGCTTCTCTTGGCTGTTTTAACCTGAAACAATCGTACCTTAAAACACGAAATGAACTCAGTTTAGTGTAATATCACAATTAAACTAGAAGAATTGATTTTATTGTAAATACAGGTTATTTATTACGCAGTTTCATTTGCTGCTCTCAAGGCTTAGGGATTGTTCCTTGTTCGATATTAATCGATCCGCACCAGTTTTATAGTATGGTCGAACAAAAATCTGTTTTCATAACCATTCTTACAGATGGTTGCTATCCGCTAACCTAAAGAAAATAAAAAAACATGTGCCTATTTTAGGTTAACTACTATTGAAGTTATTATTACATTTGACGGATCATGGAATTTCAGGTGTAATCCAAACCACGATGTACATCCTGTATGCTTCACTTTTAACAGGGAATTCAGGATATGGACATAGGTAACAAATTAAAATCCTGGATGCTATCACCAATGGACCACTGGAATATTTGCTCAATATTCACAATTCGAGTATCTCGATATAAATTAAAGGATGACAGAGGTGGTGATTTAGGCATTTTGGTAAAAAAATATATATTTTTTTTTTATTTGAGCGTCAGGAAATGAAGCGTAACAAGCATACCCTAAAGTATACCTGTGCAAAATTTTATACCGTTTTGGACGCATGGAACAGATGCTGCGTGTACCATTTTAGAGCTCAACACTCTGTGCATGCGATCTATAATCGCAGCTTGCTCAGCTTCAATTTGCATGTTATTTTGACACATTGAAAATCTATCACATCCCACAAAAAATAAAGACAGTTATGCAATCTTTTACGATGTTCTTTACTATGTGTGGGATAAAATGTCTAATAATTTTCTGTATGGTCTTTACTCCTTTTAAAAAATATTTAGTAAAAAACCAGTGCAGTTTGTTTTCATTTTTATAGGTAATATTTTTTTATTAAAACTTATAAACAACATAAAAATTGATCAGTAAATTTGTAAAGTATGCATGAAAGTATCGCATATAAAAAATCAGGTTCGTACTTTAATAACTGATGGAGAAGATTGATTTCAATTTTGATTAAAATACCAATTAACTTAATGAATATCTCATTGACAAATTGAGAATCTACAATGAAATTTGAAATTTGAGCTTAAGCTTACATTTTTTAATTAACGGTGAAAATTTGCAAGATTCTAAGTCAGATAATTTAGAAAACCACTAACACTCCCGTCATCCTTTAAAGTTTAAATCTTAGGAGCAAAAAATTCACTTTCTTAACAGCCCACATGGCTGTTACACCCCTGTGTCATATACTAGTGCAAGTTCCGACCAAGTTGGCATGGAACAGCGATCAGTGAAGTAGTGCAAGGCCCCTGGCGACAAACCAGAATTTGAGGAAGACAACCAACACAATGAACGACAAGACGCTCTCTATGAAAAAACAAAACTTGTGGTAACAAGATTCGCACTTGCAACGCAACACAATGGTATTTATGTCACAAACAACAGATTTATACTGTTCCCCTTCTTGTCTTCCTTTCTACGAGTTAAACTCTAAATGGTTTTCTTGTTGTTGGGGCTAAATGAGGAGGAAAACAGCCAACAGTACGTTTTCTTTCTTGTCTCAATTGCTGGGAAATGTAAAGGAGAAAGCCTTTGGTTTAAATGGAACGAAGGCAGATCCACCCCAAATTAACGAAGCAAGTTATATTGTATTCTTGTTCTGTACTCGAAACATGGGTTATCGATTTCAATTTCAAAGCGAGAGTTTAACACAATGGACCTAGCATGCCTGCAGCGCTAATATCATATACTACAGTAGTAATTGAATCTAACAGCGATGTATTGCCTCTTGCAATGATCCATGTTTCGTATGTCTATTGACCTATAATCTATATCATCGAAATACATTAGTACATAGTTTTCTTATAATTGTAAACCTTCTCACGAACATCATAGTTATTCCCTAGGACATGTTACTTTAAGCAAGTATATCATTAAAGTGGCCTTGGGCTTATGTTGACACAGAGAACTTCTTTAAATATTTACTTGTTTTTGTTAGAGAATATACCCTGAATACCGTAATTTTTTCATAAAATCGTACGAGATTACTGAACAAGAAAATTGCTATAGTTATGAACATATTTCTATATTCTTGGGATGTAGTTTCCTCTTATAATAACAATTATATTTTTGGATAATTAATTAGGTTATTGGTATTGCAATAAGTCCCTCGACCACAGTATCATCTTATGATATAATTTATTATATAATGTATATTTCTAAAGTCCATCTCTATTACCAGTCTATTACCCATGACACAGAAACATTCTCTCAGGAATAATTTCACTTCACTCCTTGTAAATGGAGCCGAATTCATATCAGAAACTTCCGAAATAAAATACTTTCCAACCTGCTTAGAATCTTTAAAATATGTTTCATAACAAATTATTGAACATAATAAAAATTAAGATTAAATTTAAACGTACGTTAACAGGAAAGTATAAAATTTAAATGTAAAATTTTAAATCGTATGTTTAAATGTTTTGACCTAAAGAGCAACACTCATATTTGGAGGCTAACTTTTATTTACTAAATGTACTCTGTTAGTTAAACAACGTGATGCGGAAGTAAGGAAAGAACTTCTAGTTAAAAAGTTCCAAAAAAGAGATAAAAAGCTTTAATTGTTACCAAATGTGCAATCAATGCCATTTGAAAGAATCCATCGATTTTGGAATACATGCATCAAAGGAAACATAACCCTTTTAGACCATAAAGAAGGTTCAAGACTGAATAGACTAATCCAATAAAAATAAAATTAAAAGTAATTTAAATAGAATATTTTTGTAATTGTGATATATTTCACTTCTTATGTTCGAAAAAATCAAAATTGAGGATAAAAGTGATTTCTTTATAGATGTAGTTAACGGACAATGGAATTTGTATAGGAATTTTCGTTATTAACAATGGACAAAAGTGCTTCTAAACTTGAACACCGGCATATATGGTTGTTTTGTTGGTGTAGATGCTTACACTATGTAAAGCAGTTACAAGCCACAGCTATTTGGGGTAAATTTAACATGTTCCATGCCCGGTGGTTGAATCTCTTCATTCTGGGGAGACCATGTTTTTATTGTGGCAGCGATTGCTCGGGCGTTTCGCTCTGCCTCTACGTCCCTAATTGCGAAAGTTTATTTATTATAACGTTCGTGCAAACCAATATGTTTTACTTCACACTGAAGTGAACTGTGTAACTTTGACTTCCCTATACTCCAACCCACACTTTTAATTTATATGCACATCGGAGTTGTTCTATTAAGGTACGGATCACCTGCTGTTTACATCTCATTATCTTTTCATCACGCTACAATGAGGATTAATAGTGCAGCCTTAAAAAATATAATATATATAAATCAACAGGCTGCTATTTCAAAACTTTTAGGTCACATTGTCTAAATTCTGAAGTGAAGTTTTTATACAATTTTCGGAGTTGTTTTTACAAAATGTATTTGTATAATTCTTTTTCTTTGAGGAAAGTATAGGCACCTTTAATCTTCGCCAATTTTTAAAAGCAAAACATTTATATTTTAAAAAGTAAATATCATTGCTTGCCATGTTTCGTGCTCAGCATTTACTAGGAATCTAAATTTTTAACATTTTTGTCTATAATATTATTGTCATAAGCAAGGAAATTGAAAGTTAATGATTTTAGCGTGTCTTTTTCCCGTTAGATTGTTAACGATAGTCTTTTAAAAAGTATAAATTAAAATTATAATTTTTATTTGTAAATTATTCGTTAAATTATTCGTCATACATGACGAATACTCTATGCGGTCCTTATATGCTTAACGTCATTTTATACAAATAAGTTTTAGGAGAAAGCCATTACTCGAAGTTTTTACTGGAGTGTACTATATAAACTATAAATCAAACATCTCAATAAGAAAGTAAAGTGAAAAACCTATAAGACTTTAACAAACCAATATTGACATATGGAGAAGAGACAAGCTGCCAGTAGAGAAAACAAAACATATATTCAGAGTAGCATAGACGAATATATTTATGCTATTACAGAAACGAACAGAGTGATGGATAAGACAAGATGTGAAAAATCAATGTATTATACAAACAGTAGAATTGATAAAAACTAGCGTCAGTGGAGCAGAAACGGTAGCTCATTAAGGACTTGATACTAGTTAGGATAAAGGGGGGAAAAAACGGGTATGTTAATGTGATAAATTAGTTTTTGTAGTGTAGTAAATCATGAAAACGGAGATGTTAGCTTACACTACGCAAAATAATAAATTACAAAAAAAAAACTGTGGAAAGAGTTGTTAGATTTACATCGCATAATAACTGCGCAATTGCATTAATTTACCTGTCACAATAATTTTGCTCCCGTTAATACGTTAGTAAAATGTTATTTCTCAAGTGGCATGTTATGCTGACAAATGAAGTTTTTCCCAAACATGATATCCAGAAGGAATTAAGTTTTATGAAAGATACAAATTAAAAATGGAGTTGCTTCGTATAGCCTAAGAAATACATTTTTTCTGTTGTGGCCTACACATATTCATTTCACCATATTTATACTAAAATTCTACAATTTAAATTATTATAACAAACTTTAAAGTGATATGTACAAGATTTATGTACATTAGAAGAATAATTTTCAGGAAACAAGAGGTTCGGATTGAACATTAATAAAGTAATGTACACAGTGTAGTAAATGTCTACAGTGTAGTAAATTACTTTAATTATTATTTAGTATGTGCAAGGTAGTTCAGTTATAAAATTCATGTTTGTTAATGTACACTTCTTGTTCATTAATCTCAATAAACCTAATAATGGTTGTCCTGAGCAGAATTCTCATTAATTTATTTGTCGTACGATTCAATGTCAAGTAACTTTCATTTAACTTTATTTAAACTTATTTATTTAGTCCACCGCTATGGCACAGGAAATGCGTTCGCTGCTCACAAGCAGCGGGTCAGGTTCATTCTTGGTCGGGACAAATTACTTTAGTTAGGTTTTCCGTAGTTTTCCCTCACCTTTGATACGAATGTTGAGGCCTTTGTGGTCCCGGATATAATTTGGCCATCATCTTTTTCCATCTTCGCCATGTTCGGAATGAGTGTATGTGTGACTGGTCTGTTTCGTCCTTTGTGTTCGCGTTACGTCGGAGATGACCCCGGCATTAGGCTGATCACTCATCCGGGGAAACCCTTTATGTTCTTGTCTGGTCAAGAAGTATGTATGTGATCCATAGAAATTCTCTCGAGAGTTTGCGATCTTGTAAGGCCCGGGCGGCGAGGGACGTGTAAATGTATCCACAATGGGAAGGTAAAAATCAGTTAAAGAAGATTTATTTATTTATTTTTACTAATTGGGTTGACTTTTTCTGATCGAGGTTCACATTATTTAGATTCTACTGTATTCAGTATTCAGTATTTTGTTCTTAATTTCATTGTTGATATAATCGAATTGACTGAGTTACATGATTGATGATTCAAAAATATTATCGAAGGTGTTTAGTCGTTCTTATAAAGCAAATATTTCTTACTAAATTAACAAGGGACATGTGTCACAATTGAGATAGTACATGAATGTTTACATTTAGTTGAACTGGTGTACTTAATTCTAGCAGGTTGTAGTGTCGTGTTCCACTGATTACATTTCCTTCTTACTTACTCTTTGCTATTCTATTTGCACTTGCAAACAGAGTATATAATCGTAATGCATCTTATGTCTACACCTTCTCTCCTAAGTTAAGACAACTCTGGTTATAATTACTTGGTGCGAGCGTGTGTGTTTGTTCACAGACTGATAGCTACGATTAAACTTGAATTAAAATTAATTTTAGTTTCCATAAGCTTTGCTGAGTTACATGATAACTTCACTTCTGTTTGCTAGTTTATAAATTGTATCGAAGTCTCATACAAACTTTGCTGTGGAATTTCTATAACTTTCACTTTGTTCAATTCTCTAACTTGTCTTCATTTTGTTGCTCTGTTTGTAGAGCTATTATTAATCTGAAAGCGGAGTTATATGCCCCTTTTTGCAAGTTGCTTTTCTAAACATGGAATGACAACTTCTTACAGCCTTATCTCTAAAGCTGTTCTACTTCAAGTAACTTTATAATGAGGTCATAGTATCACTACAAAGTAGTTCTCTGAATCAGTCATGAAGGATGAAAGAAAGTAAAATTATGTTATTCCTTCTTCCACCTCATGAAATTAAGTTACAATATAAATACTGCCACAGGATAACTACAAACTTGAAGTTGGAATATCTTGCTAAACTTAGTAAGAAATTTTAGAATACTATATTTAATCCAGTACTTTTCCTTGGCATAATGTTCCGTATGAGAAGGCCTATATGTATGTGTGAATAGTATATTCCTTTATAAGTAGTGGAGGCCCTAAGGGTTCAAGACTTCTATACATTCGGTACTTGAAGGTGGTAGGATTGTCAACCGTACCTACTGATCGCTTTTATCCTCAGGACTTCTCCTCGTATTAATTTATGTTAAAGTCTCAATTGATTCCAGGGCCAGAGTACCACCAGTAGTATTAGGCCAATGGAAAATCCGAATTCACGGTATCGAACCCGCGATCATTCGGTTTTGTAGTGCCACAACCAATTGCAACATGACCTAACTCTTAATTATTCGTGTGTGTACATTGTATATTATATTATGTAAATATTATACAAACAATATGAACCAAAATGTACAGTACTGGAGCAATATTTGATTGTTGTTTTTTGGTACTTATTTGCTTGCTTATTTTGTGCTTTATTTTCGTTAACTGCTTGGAAAGCATGTGGGGAAACTTATTTTCAGACTCCCCCTCGTATATATATGACGCATGTTCTTACCAATATATGTAATTTGTGTGTCCCATCTTAAATGTTGATCAACCATAATATCTAAAAAAAAATTACCTTATCGGAATTAAGAATGGAAAGGCATGCACAACGTTTAAATTTGAACAATTATTTAAAGTATGAATTCCTGGAAATGAAGTTCATTAATACTTAAAACAGGATATATATAGCTTAATACTTTTTCCTCGGTGTAAAGTCTTATTCTGGCAGGCTTGTGTGCCAAAACAGTCACCACGACCGTCTGAAAGACTGGTACGTGGCCACTTTACAGAGTACCCATTAAGGAGGTCATGACCCCCAACCCCCTGGCAACCCTTGTTGTGCCACATACAACTGAGAACAAGAGAACAGAAAGAGGAAATCCACTCGCAACTAACTCAGATCCTCACTGATTCAGTTTTAGATTTTGCCCTCTTTTCCTCTCTCTCTTTCTACTTTCTTTATTTCCACTCAAACAGTGTTTGAGACATCCTGATTCTAGTCTCGTTCCAATGGCGGCTGTTAAAGCTGTAAGACGCCTTCATTTCGCCTCCTTGGCTTGCCTCCGTCTACTCAAATCCCAGTTAGGGGCATCATAGATGTTTCTTGGATCTGCACGAAAATCTTTCAGCTCAATATAATGTGTTTCTGCGTCATTCTACTCTGACTTTTCTACTTAGTTTTCTGGTGCGACCTCATCATAGAAGTAATCACCATTATCGTCTTTCTTCAGACAATAAGGTTGGAAAATGTTAACGTAATGAGACGCTTTTCTTCCAAAACTTGGAATGCACTCCCGTCGATGAATCTGTTATTTGCATCTCCTAAGAGTTTATTTTTTTGTACCAAATAATCATCAGAGTGGTTTGCCCGGTGCTTTCTCTATATTACATAGTGGCTTGAAGAATAATTTCAAATAACGAGTTCTCTTACCACTCCGTGCAGAAAATCTGTATTTCAAAATGACACGCCTTCACAGCAACAAAAGGCTTTTCTTATTGGTAATATATATAGCCTGCATTATGCAAAACCATTTTCTGAAGAACATGAACATTTATAGCATTCTTATCTAACCTACAAAACTGGGATATTCTCAATTCAATCCGTCTAACGGTGAATGTTTCATGATAACTTGAATCTAACGGACGAATTGAAGTGAGTTTTATCGCCTTAATTTACAATGTTGCCTCGCTGGCCACTTAAACATTTTTCTGTCATCAGTTCTTTAGTTTCCTCCAATAAGAAAAATACTTTAATGGATTATAAAATTGTTTGGTGAAATTATTTTTCCCATGGTAAAACGTTCCATAAGAAGCCTCAGAAAGGCTGCAATCGTTTTAGATTGAATTCTGTCACAAAAGGGAATGAATTATACTCCATACTGGAACTTCAGATAGAAAACATTATTTTGACTGTTAACCTCACGAATCAGTGACCAATCCAATATCATAATATGTGGAATTTCAGCCAATCGCAAGTATCTATCGTGATAATTTTATCGTTTTATTTTTATCGCTTTCATTTTATCGAACCTACATGAATTTTCTTTTACGTAATTCACAAAGACTAAACACTGAAATATCTTTATACTTGTAGCTTTTTTTATTATTATAAAAGGAAACAATTGATCACTTAACTATGCGATTTCGCATACGGGCAAAGGGAAATATGAAAATATTGTATAATTATTTATTTGTGGTGAAGTATTCTATATATTGCATATAATAAATAACAATATTAATTACATTGTCATTTATCCCGTCCTTGTGTTCATTCCTCTTTCTTCTTTCTTCTTTATTTTTCATCGTCGTTCCCTTTTAATCTTACCCTTTCCGTTCCTCTCCTATCACATTCTCTCTTTGTTATTTAATATCCCTTCGTGCTTGCAACCTTTCGTGTTTTTCTTCTTGCTTTCTTTCTGTTTTATATTTATTTAAATTATCTTTCGTTCACTCAACCTTTCGTATCTTCTTGCTTGCTTTCTTTCAGTTTCTTAATTGATTTCCTTCGTACACTTTTAAACTTATCGATTAAGCTTTTTCTTTCAGTTATGTCGGTTTTTTAATGTTTATTTCTTATTTACATTTTCCTCTATATTCTCTTGCCTTATCCTTGTCCGCCTGTATTATGTTACGAATATAGACTTTTCCTTTTATGTTGAATAATTTTCGTGTATGCTTGTATTTGTGGGTGAAATATTCGTCCTAATAACCTTGTTGACTTAGCATACAACGACTTGATTATGCCCATAAAGATTTCCACCTCCACCTGTTTGTAAATGTGGAGATAATAACATCGTCATTATTCTTATCGCTGCCACCATCTTTCTCCTTCAACTACCAGCCTTTGTCTTCATTTATATTCAGCCAACCAGTTATTATTTGCTAATCAGATTCTGCTGATAGCCGAGGCTCGGACACTGTATTTAACCATGTGGCACACCAGCAAAGTTTCTCAAGGCATTATGCAATCTCTATCACCATAGCTTTGTTATCATCGCACTCCGTTCCTAATGAGGAATATAAACTGAATTCCTAATGAGAAATCTAAACTGAATTAATAACTACAATACCGTCCTCATTATATTCTTCTGTTTCTACTCAGTGGTTTCGTTTGATGATTAACATAATGAAATTAATACTGGTATCTTGAATGCCACACAGACTGTGTAAGAAAATAATAAATGATGTATACTGTGAAATGTTAAAAATAGAATGCAGTTTGGTAACGGAATTACGAAAATTTGTGAAGCGAAAAATTAATATAAAACTGCAGAGAGATTATTTTTGCGATGTGCCGAGAACGCACGGTCCGGCGGCCTGAAGCAAGTCGTTGATCGGTATAGGCGCTCCAGCGGCACATCGCAAAAATAATGCCTCTGTACTTCAAAGAAAATTAATCACTTTTCTACCCTTGAAGGTAAAGATGAAAATGGAGTGTAAAATTATTAAAATATGTTATTCTATTGTATGATAACATTTATTATTATTATTATTATTATTATTATTATTATTATTATTATTGACGCTATCATATTGACGTTGCTCTATTGAAAATATTTTTCATTACTTCGTTGGTTCTTCTCTTGTTCAAATTTTATATGTGTCCCGGTTTTTCAGTATCTCAGTCTGGCAACCACATGTTTGGGTCTCCACTGAAAATTTGTACAAATTTATGAAAACACAAAGATTCGCTAACATTCTTGCACCATCACTTTTACTTTTAATAAATAATGTGTAACGGATATTTGATTACTTAATGTTTTAAATTTTAACCTTCGAATGTCAAATCTATATTATAAATAAATTTTTTCATGAAATTATGTAGTATTCAAGATCCGAATAGTCTCCTGTATTTCAAAGTAGGAAAAAAAAATTATATCAGTCTTTATTTATTAGTAGAATATTAAAATTATTAGTATGTAATGATTACGCTTGTTTTAGTTTAATGCATTTCATACAGAAAGAAATACCGGTGATGTTCCCAGTCTTCTGCGGTCTTTGTGTTTAATATCCATCTGAACACTTCTCTGGTATTTGCACGTACACACCGGATATCCGTGACTAGAGTCACTTCCATGGAATATGGTGGAATCCCTTAAGCAGGGACTACTAACATTCTGCGCGGACGTGCACTTTGACATTTGCAAATTGTAATCATCATTATCCACCTGATAATAAGTGGAGACTGTATTAATCTGCCTTCCTACACGTCGCTCGCTGCTGCAAACGTTCTACAGGGAAATTGCTTTCATGTTCGATTTAACAGAACACAGACGTCACATTCCAGTATTTAAAATAAATACACAAAACCAGTTTCCTATGCTATCCTTTTTCAATATTATGATGTTGCGAAACTTTCAATATTAGTAAAAGAAATAAAATTGTAATTTTGAAGTCTTAATAATATGTCATTTCCTTCACTATATTCAGCACCCTTATCTGTAAATTTGTAGCTTGTGCCCTGTGGGACAAAATTTAAATGCACCGCTAATGATTATTCTGACATGTCATTACACAACTACACATCAAGATGTCAGAGGTTAGATGCCCAGACACTCCAGAAATTTTAATAGGTATTCCTGCTCATTTTTGTCTGGTCAGTTTGCTGAGGATTCAGATTTAAGGAAAACCGAGCCTTGGGAAATCCTGAACATTAGAATTTGAATTTTTCATTTCATCTTACGTTTCTGCTCTTCAATGGTATAGTAAAAACTAATATACCTAAACAGTTCAAAACTTGATTTTCTCTGACAGTACATGGCGTTGTCATTACACTTTCCACTTTCAAAATTTATAAATAGCCTATGTATTTAAGTTATTTGAAACTGTTGATGTCTTGGATTCGATAAAAAGTGCAACAGAAAAGGCTACATTATAGCTAATGAAATTGATCCTAAAGTTATCTCTGGAGCATATGGTTATACCAAATTCTCTAATTATATGCAGAACTTCGAAAGCCATTTTTTGAATTTACGTTTTTGTATTAAATGTATCTCTTCTCAACTATTAGGCCTATTAGTCAGACTAACTTCAAACTTTTTGGATATGTTTAGTACCTCTTAATGAATTATTTAATATAGAGATCCTGTGAAATGTAAAGTTTTATAGGTGTAAACTCTATAAATGTCGTGAAATATTTATAAAATTTACATTTTATTTTTTAAATCGAACTTCCAGAATAATTAGTAAAACTGTTGTTACTCCATTAATTTTATTACAAAATCACATAATCAAAATATGTTTAAAAAAACGACTGGACTACCCAACTGATCTAATCTATTCCGATTTAGTGTACTTAACATTGACCAAATCTATAGATGCTCCTTATTAAAATTCTACCATAAAAATAAGACAAAATTCCTAGCAGTTCCACATGAACACAGAACTACATGAAATAAAACTAGCACGTTAGTAGAACCCAAACATCTGAAATAACCCTGAATAGCTGAGAAACCAAGTTTCTGTGATGTATATCAAACAGGCAGATTGTTGGCGGCAGAAGGAGGAAAACATATCTTTGGAATAAATCCATCCCCTTTGGCTACAATAAAGTTGATCAATTTACTGTTTTGTTGTACCCATGTAATTATTTTACACGAGGTGGAAAGAGACGAATATGAAATTCAACTAGGAATACAGTTATGTTGTTCATTATTTAAAAAAAAATGAAGAATACCTAAGTGTTTCGAATTTAATTCTGTGTTACTTTTTAAATCGTACCCCTGCACACTGAATCGTTTCAGTGCTTCGAAACAATGCCCCTATAATGCTTTTAACTGCAACTTGTGTTTGTGGAAAACCAGAATGAAATGTAGCCTTCACCATAATTTCCATTGTGAACTAAAGAATATCGAATACCCTTTCAACTCGTACCCAGTCTTTTTTTTATTTCCGGTGTTGGTAACTCTTATAAAATATGTACGTTGTGAGTTTGTAATACAACTAGCGTGGTAAATCATGGCATGCCCGCTAATAGCTACGGTTCAGCGATTCCGGGCCAGCTACTACTTTTGCGAGTTGTGTGAACATGTGATTTTATGTTTGTGTCTCTTTAACTTGGTACAAATTAATTATATTAGCATCAGGTTACTGATTTACAGTGCTTAATTTTATAATATAAATATATTAATAGTGATTAAGAATAAATTTATAACATAATTATTCTGTCACGTATGTGGATTGCAGAGAATGTATTATAAAATTAATCCTTTCAGAGCGTAACTTATAAATGAATTCAGGCAATCATGAAGTTAAATAATGAGTGAGCTGTCAGTTTGGAATGGATGAACAAAATTCTGACAAAGATCTGGTTTCCATGAAAGAAAACTGTATCGCGAGGATAAAAATACATTTTACATGTGCATACCCTATCAATATTATATTTCTGCTATTATACGATTTTTTCGAGGTCACCAATTTATACGTCAGCGGCAGCGAAAAGGTTAATAAAATTAAATAACCGGAGGTTGAAAAAGATTATGTTCCGCAAGAAAACATGAACTCCGAAAATACATGTTCTTCTATACATACAGAAGTCATTAAACCAAGATAGCTAACTGTAAGCCTATACAAAATTAGTCTATGTTAGTATATGCATTCTACCCATTAGTGTAGCTTCCGAATGTGGGACTCTGGGTCAACTATGGTCAATTAAAAAAAGTACGTACTTAATTGTTACATCTTTTATATCAATGGATGTAAGTGAGGTAGCTCATCTTGAGAAATTGTAAACTTGGAAGTCTTGTAAAATCAGTTTTGTTAAAACATTTCTCTTAAAGTAATCCACAACACTTTGTACTTATTCCATGTTACAAAGCTTAGCTTATCGTGTTTCGGATTTCATTTAACTCCTTTAACTACAATAATAATAGAGTTTCAATTGCCATCTCATCAGTCATATGTGTGGTAACTTATCTTCATTTTTCTGAAAAAAAAAAGTTTAGCCGCAATTCTGAGACTATTCTTTAGTGTATAGACACCATAAGCATTAGGTTAGTCTTAGGTAGTTGCCTCAGTACAATACTATCCAAAACGAAGGAATTTATCTATTTTTAATACGACAGTTTCATTTCTAATGGTTTTCAAGCATGTAACCTAAACAATTCCTGCGGGATACAATTCGACAGACAGGGGACGTTTATTGGTCTAAAGTGTGGTGCACAACCTTCCATATTGTTCGAGCATACTATACCTAGGTAGTAATAAGCTTAATGTGAAGTATCAGTACCATAATTGTATCCATTAAAGTACGGAATTTCATTATAACACAGTTGTGACATCTATAATATCGAACTCGGAACAACCTTCAAGTTTTGAGAGAGCATGAAATTAAACAGCATAATAAACAACCTGTGTTTTAATTAAAATCAATCCTGTTGGTGTCACTTTTAATATTATACTAAAGTGAATTAATTTGGTCTTTTTTAAAAGTAGCTTGGTTTGAGAATAATAAGTCAAGAGAAGCTTCGAGTTCCCCGCATGCCATCACCTGCCTTCTATCGCAAAAGGGAAGAAAGTCGGGAACTTACTAACATCTGATCGCCGAAAAGTTGAATCTAAAAACCCATTCGCACATTTCATAAACACCATTTTCATGTCTTCATAAATTATATTCTAGGCTCGATTTTAATGTACTGTTAAATTACCATAACATTAATTAATATTATTATCAGTATTATTGGTACAAGACATACAGAATGAGTTACCGGTACTTGAAATAAAGTATTACAATTTTACTTAAAGAATAGCGCATATTTCATAGGTTCCAGAGCATATTTTACAAATTTTAGAGCATGTTTGCTTGCATATTTCGTCTTCTAATAGTGCATTAACTTCGGCCTTAAACATGCTCAAGGAAAATCAATGTATAGGCTTCTCTTTACTTGAGTATTTGAATACAGGAAGATTACAGTTTATGCTGACATTAGTATTTCACTGTTTACACAAGCAAGTCTGCTGTAACGTATGCGGAAGCTCAGATATTGAAGCATCCATCAAAAGATATATTGAAGCACCATGCATGAGTTTATTTACATATCACTTGAAATAGGCTGTGCATTATCTTGTGTGTTTTAAATGTATGCATAATCATATATGGAGAGAGATTTTGCTTTGTGGCATAAGAAAGTAAAGTTTTAAAATTGCACAAGACTATTATTTTCTAAAATCATTCTCATGAAAAGGGTTTATCCCTATTGAAATAATTCTATTCGGTACGTAATAGTCGTAATTGCGTAAATTAATGTGGTTCACACAGTAGGGAAATTTTGTTCATTGTATTCAGGAGAACATTTTTAACTTAATTCCTGATTTATTGTCAGTATTATAATGGTACTTGGCAAAGTACTGATCAATGTAGGCCTAATTACCAGACATTTCTTTAATTCACACCAGAGTACTAAACGATGCACCAGTTTATTCTGTAGCAGGTGCATATGAGATAAGCTTTGGCTTGCCAGACGTCCCGGTTTGACCGGGACAGTCCCGGTTTTCAGACAAAATCCCGGTGTCCCGGCCGGTTTACTTCACGTCCCGGTAAAAATTGAATTTGATTTTCTAGATGACCAAAAAAAGTCTAAAAAAATGTCCTAGCCAATGAAAAGTACATGTAAATATTGTTAAAACTTTATTCCTCATTCAAAATGTTTCTTCTTACTTAAGTAACTTTTAAATATTAACATGTTAGAAATAAAATGTTTAAATTTATATGCTTATGTCATTTATTATTACCCCTGGTTTAGGTTCCTAATCAGTAACCATTTATTCATAGCATTGAGGATAAACTGCCCTCTAAAACACTCTAAAAACCCGCCAAGGGTGTGCACCCTTGAATACTCGCGACGCTGGGGGGCATTCCGGTGTCCCGGTTGAACATTTCAGAAATCTGGCAAGCCTAGATAAGCTGTCCATTAAATAGCAAATAATATGGCATTTCAAACCTGTATAACATTTTAAGTTTATTAAATTCTAAAAATAAATCACTTCCTGCCGTCAGCCAACCCTTACTGCAGGACCTGAGTACACCTATATTTAATATATAAATTTCTAATTGTATAACTAAGTTTTAGAATTAATTGATAATATCTCAATAAACATTGTCCTCGAATTTTCTTCACTTTATAAAATATCGAACTTACAACACGTCAAATAATTTCCAATATTAGAAATATTATAAAGGAAACGTTAAAACCTAATAACCCAGAACTTTCACTTCTGTAAGAATAATTGTGAAGTAGATTTAAAACCTGTGAAGAAATGAAGAACTATTTAAACAGAAGCAGCATATTAATACATTGCATTTTATATTTAAGTTTTCAGGTGTCCTCATTTAATACTTTTTATATTTAAACTCTAAAATGAATTCATGAACAGTCAAAGAATTAAATCAAAATCAACATCCCCTCATTCGAATTTATCTTCAAACATTTGCTGTAAATTTTAAATTTTAAAAGCAATAGCGTTCAATTAAGCCATTGTTTATTAAAAATACCAATTTTAAAATAGTGAATAAAGTTACTTACACCTATATCGAGTCGTAGTTAGTATCAGTGAATTTTCTTCCACATTCTTACGATAAAAACAGCATGAGGTGTGGAGCTTTTATTTCTAATCAACAGCGGATGTTAGAAGATGTTCTCGAAAGCCGGAATGTAATAATTGACACGCAGGCTTCTAGAATGAGCTTTTAGACGTCACTCCATAAATAACACGCATTTCACTGATCCTCTGCGGTGTAACATCTTCTATATTAGAAACCATCTCTCTCCTCGCATTTACTGTTTTCTTTTCTCCCTCTCTTCCTCCTTCCGGAATTCATCCGTCACCACGTAACCAGGCAAGTGTCAATAAACAATGTAACAGCAAGAGCATTCCGTCTTCCCCTCTGCCTCCCTTTTCCTTCCCTGTTCACCACTTCTAGCAACCCTTCTCCTCGTACCTTACTTTGCATGTGTTTGTATTCCTCGTCATACTTCGGCTTTCAGTCACTGTCATCCCCTGCTGACTAAAAAAAAGATAGATTTGCAATTCACAGGCACTGCAAACAATGCCGTAATTTGAATATCCTCGGAATATGAGGTGTGTAAAGTATTCTCCCTTTTTAAGTTCGCCATGTCCAAAAGAATGTACATTTAAATTTGTGACTAATGTCTTTCTTTCTCTCATTCTTTCTGTGGGATAAACAACTTTTGAATGTGATAAATGTAAAGTAAAAATAACTTGTGACTTTCTTGCATGTACAAACGAACATATTAATGGTGTCACAGTCCGAACTGTCAGGAAACTATATTAATATCTTTCCCTCTTTTGTTTTCTTTATTCTTATTTCCCGTTGTTTTCAATTGTTTGTATTTCCAGTTCATTTATTTCTACCTTTTTGTATAGTCTTTGTGTTTCCTTGCTCGTCAGTTCTGAACATCTAGCAGACTTGCGATTATACAGTGTGTAAGAGACGTGAATCTATTAAGAATAATAATTCCAATGATTCTAATACGTGATATAATTTCGAACGATGGCGTAATTATAAACAAAATCAACAAGTTTAAAAAAAATAAGTAACTAAGTAGCACCTTTGAATGTTAACAGAACTTTAGTCCCAACAAAAACATAAGTATGGCATCTTCAAGCCTCAAAAAAGTGCACCCCAAGATAAACGTACTATGGAGTTTCATTTTAATTAATTAAATACTAACAAATCTCTGAGCCAGCCAAGTCCTACAATGATAGTCATATACTGAAACACCATGGGATTTCAGAAGCGGTACTTATTGATAACTTGACCGTACCATAAATTACCTTTATTAAACAAACTACAACTGTTCATGTCAACAGTAGCAAAAGGGATGATTCTTCTCACGGGTGCTAGAGTAGACTTGAATAAAATTGTTGTACCGGTTTGTGTCAATTAGCAGAAATTAAACGGTCTTGAAACCAATTTACCATTATTAAGAATTAGAAAAAAAATATAAAGTTATACTATGAAGTTATTGAACTGTTTTTGTCAACCGAAATTATACATAATTGGTTGGACCAAATAATTTCATAATTAAAATGTGAATTCTACAAAATTTTTGCAACGACAGATTTAAAAGTATCGGATAGGCCTATGTTATGTAGTTTTGTCATATAGGTAAGCATGTTGTAAATTTTTATTCTCCTGTGCCTTATAAACATCAATAATTTACTCCTATAGAAAATATAGTATAAAATTATTTAATGTGTGAAAAATTCAAAATATCAACTTTCGCTATTTTACTTGCAGCTGTATAACGTGGTTGAGAAAGAAACCTATATGAAAAACCCAGAAATGGAGGTAATTCCATCCTTTATTATCCATATATTATGATAAATTATAATAACTCAGGAATTTAAGGACAGTAAAATAAGAAGAACTTGGGCACTAGGCAACATTATGATAACTTGTTTGGAAGTTGAAAATTCACAGGGCATGACCAGGTCTTCAATAGTTTACACTATTTTCTCACACAGTATACTAATATTTTCACGACTACTGCTCTTTATGTCAACCTCTATATTTCCTTATATTTAATTTTCAACTGTCCAGATCTGTTACTCATTCATTAGCTGTGCATATTGTATTCTTTTAAAACTTATTAACATGAGGGAAATGCTGAGAATATAATTTCGAAACTAATGTAACAGTTAGAAAAATGATGACAGAATTTATAGAATTTGATTTGGATGTTCAAGTTAATTATTGTTTCTTGCTTCATGAATTCCCATCTATAGGCCTATTCCGTCCACTCTAAGAACCAAACCTAAAGTAAACAAAAATCAGTAAGTCTGTCACACTCTAGCACATTACTCTTAATACCTAAGAGTTTGGTTTTGGTTACTTTAGGGTGATCACCTGCGTGGTCTCGTGGTTAGCGTCCGCTGGCTACGGCTACGGATCCAGATTCGATCCCCGGTATCTTTTCGGCTTTTTATGGTGTGGGGAGATCTGGAACGGGGTGCACTCTACATTGTAATTCAAATTGAGGAGCTACTAGATTGACAAGTAGCGGAAACATCATTAACGACCGTGGGTGACGGCATGCTGACCGCATGTCCCTCAATCCTGCCATCTGCGTAAGGTAGATGACGCAGCGTTCGGATGGTAGGCCTAGGGATGTAGAGCCACAGAATTTTAGCTTTACTTTAGGGTTGGATCTTAGAATGGCCTGATTTTAGTTTCATTACTTACTATCTATCGATTATCAAAGCGTGTTAAGTGTAATTTAATCAAGTATTTAAAATTTGGATTTACTATGGAAGTGTTTCAAGTGTCAAGTGCAGCTTCTTTTCAGACTGTAGTATAAAATGATATAACATAAATTAATGTGACTGCTGATGGGAAAGAAAGGGGACTTATAATCTCTTTTCTCCTAGTGTAGCCTCATTAATCATTCATCTTTCTCCGTTGTCATTTTCTAAGTTATTTCATTTCAACTTTACACTGTTCTTTTATTCTGTTACTTTCTGTCTTCTTTTTTCCTTTTCTTTTCTCTCCTCTAATTCACTTCTGAATTAATTCTGAGTTCATATCGAGTGAAGTGGAAGTTTTCTTCATTATTCAACAGCATTCTACTGACTCAGAGAGTTACAAATTGTTTGTCTTCAGTGGCGGGAAATGTTGCATTTTTAGGCGCATTCTCCATCCTTCGTTCGTCTGTCTACTACTGTGGACGCGAGATGAATGTCTTTTGAAATTTTCATATCACAAGATAGATTAAATTGGCTAAATTAATAACCTTGTTCAACCATGCGTAGTTGAAGTTATTTTCTCTCCAACAATGTCTTCCCAGAATTGAAGAAAAGTACTTTGTGAGGGACTCGTTTGATTTACAGTGGCTCATTTTACTGTGAAGTTAGACATGTAATTCGTTATTTATTGACTCGGAACTTATTACTTTTTTCCCTTAAGAAATATTTTTATGTAATGACGTGATAATTACTGTTAATGCTTTTTTATTACTGCCATATTCTAAAATAGTTCGATTTAAAAAGCAAAACGTTGGAAGGATTCTGGAATTTTATTGATGTTATATTTCATTGTAGTCAGTATACTAAACTTAAATTATTAATTTAAAATATTAAACTTTAGAGGGCAGGAGGAGATATTGGACATTCTTATTGATCTTAATAAATCCAGGGTTCATCAGCCGTAAGGCACAGGCCCCAAAAAGGAACTTCCACCGGTTGTTGCTAACTATTTGACTTTTATAAATAAGAAAATTGCATTAAGAAAATATGTAAGGGTAGGAACGTGGACAATTTTGGGAAAATAAAATTGGAAAAAAGGAAGCGAGGAAACTTCGGAAAGTTGAGTCTACGTTCATCACGAATACGACTCTAATCTCACTGAGAGTGGAACTCAATATCGTGGCCATGAAATGCCGCGGTTTGGCACGGAGCCACCCGAAAAAGCCGTCATCTTACAAAGTTTGAGGTCAGCACGAACCAGCTCAACCCTAAGGGTGCTTCTCGTTCCTACTCATCTACTTGGTACTTCTTACATTTTATTGTTATTAACATCATATGCGTCAAATATAACTTAAATGCTGCGATATAAGTTAAGCTTAATTCTTTAATGTGTTGTCTTAATTGACTTAAAATGTGACGATTTTATCCACCTATTAAAATTGACATTAATAGAAACCAGCTATTCCACTAAAAATTTCCTAGTTGATATCAAACCCACTCGTGATTTTACTTCAAGGATGTTTATATTAAAATATAAATTCAGTTCTGGAAGGATTACACTGTAAGCTCGCTCTGTTTTCGAAATATTTTCTTCCGAACACTTTGATATAAATTGCACCGATTTTATTCTAGCTTACACATGTTCCATATGAGGCATTTTCAATAATAACTTTCTCAATAAATAAAATGAAGACCATATCACTTGAACTGCAATGAACAGTGGACGAAGGTTGAATTAATAACAGTGATATTAAGTGCTTACCTAGGTGAGGTTTTTTCTCACCTGTGAGACAAATGTCGGGTAACTTTAGGCCCTTGTGGTCCCCAGATATCATCTGGCCGTCATTATCATCTTCATTCCATCCTCGCCTTTGTTTTGAGTGAGTGTGTGTGTGAATGGTGTGTCCCTTCCTATGTGTTCGTGTTGTCTCGTAGGTGGCCACGGCATTGAGCTGATCACTCATCCGGGGAGGCCCTCCATGTCCTTGTCTGGTCAAAAAAGTATTTACGTGATCCATAGATAATCCCTCTCCCGACAGGTCGCGGCCCTGTAAGGCCCGGGCGGCTTAATGTACCTAAAAGGGAGGGGTAAAACTAAGATAAAGAAAGAGAAAGATACTAAGTGCACATTACTGATTGGACGTGTTAAATATTGCTAAGAATAAAATCGTTCCCTCATTTTGATCCTAGGTATAATTCGCTGCAGCGGATAATTCGAAGTAATATCGATCTTACGAGTGCGGATTTAAAATGAAATATTTAAAACTAACTGTCATATCTAATTAGTTATTACCAGGGCCCGGATTCTAATGACATGTCATCTTTTTATTGATGCTGCATAGACATTGCCAACTTGTGGATAAATCCTAATCATGGCCTCTAGATTATAGAAATACATTTTTATTAGGTCATTTTTTGTCATTTTATGCAATTTTATATTTTTAGGGCATTTATTTCAATTTTTGGTCATTGTTTTGTCATTTTCGTGTCATTTGCTTCCTTATTTAGTCATTTTCATGTATTTACATTGAGTGTATTAACTTTTTTTCGCTAGCGGTGCTGTCTTTGAGTGTTGTTTGTTTAATGCAAGAAGGAAAAATTTGGCGTTCAAGTGTTGACATGTCTCAGTCGGAAGTGAGAATAAAAGAAACGCCAAAATTTTGTATTATATTACTATTTTTATTAGATTGACTTGGTACCAGAGTCTGCCACCTGCTTAGATTTGAAAGTGTAAACTACTGTTTACCCTCAATAAACAACAATATAATCCGGCAGATCACAAAAGGATGTGCCGAATTTTGTCTCAGCAGTGCCTCAGTGCCAGTATAAATTTCCGTGGGAAAAGAACATTCACAACATTACAGTTATTTACAGTTTTTACAATTATGTACAAACTAGTCTATATCTTTGTGTACAATAATAATTTTTTATAAATAACATATAAGTTTTTAGGTAATTTTTTATAATTATTAAGTCATTTTCTTTAAAATTTAGGGTCATTTTATAGGTCATTTTTTTAAAAAATTTTTGGTCATCAGAATCCGGGCCCTGGTTATTACGTAACACTAATGTAGCTTATTGAATAGTATGTAGAATCATGTATGTATGTACGTATGTGTACATTGATTCTCTATGACGTAGTAAATAAAGAGAGAGGGTTTTGACATCATACTCGGCTTGTTTTAGCATGCCTGACATCATCACCGCACCAGCGGTCGTATAACCCACATAACAACACAGTGTGTCTGTAATACAACCTCTGTCGTTAAAACTGTGAAGAATCAATCAGTACTGACTACAGACAGCGTGACGACGCTTTTATGAGTGCTAACACTGTGGTTTTGCGCAACACGCTGTTTGAAATTATGCCGTAATAGCTGACTCCTACACATGAAGCTGTTTCTGTCTTTTAATAGGGTCAAAGGAGATTTAAATGGAGAGATAAGAACTTCATCGAATAAATCATTACATCTTAATTTGGAATCCATTTTCACGAATCTCATATGATATAAAAATCTTAGAATATTGAAAATATCTGTTACAACTTGACATCAATGAGCACTGTTAATTAATAAAACTAATATTGGAAATGCCAAACATTTTATATTCTTTTATTTCAGCTTAATTCTTTATATATCTAACCCTAATGTTCAGAACAAAAAAAGGAGAATTGAATTGAATTAGTTATAAAAAAATAATGGAAGATGATCTGGAGCTTCGCTCGCGTTTATTAATTCAACCGCTAGATGTATTTTAAATATTATATTTTTAACAGTGAATAAGTAAACACTATATTCATTAACACTGACTTAAGTTTTGTGAATTATCTGATTTTCTTTTAATAACCGGAGTATTATTATTCGTAGTTAATAAATAATAAAAACGAACCAAAGAATCATAAACCTTACCCTCACAAGCAAGTCATTCATAAATAATTAAGTAAAAATCGGTTTCGAAGTTCATTTCAGATTAGAGTTCACGGGGGGAAAAATTTTCATATCCAAGTGGCCCAAAGCATAATGAGTTCCGTCCAATTCAACAATGCTTTCCCATTTATATATGATCTCCCTTTCGCCTACCTATGTACAAAATTTCAGATCAATGCGTGCCGTAGATTTTGCTGAGCATCGCACAAAGGCAAAAACTGCTTCTGTTTTTATAAAGAACACTATAAACAAACAAATCAAATAGAATGGACAAACAAAATAGAAGTGGTCTACAAATCTGATGCGTCCTATTGCTAAAACGTTTCCCGCCAGTTTTTCGCTCATAACTCTCGGACGAAAGCAAAATTGAAAATCCGGCTTAGAGATGCGTTAAACAAATTTCAGATTTCTGCGAGTAGTGGATATGGCTGGAAATCGCACACAAACACTTCTGTTTATTATAGAGATACCAACAATATGTTCAGATTGAACAGGTTATAATATAAACATAACTAACCTTCAAATTAAGGAAAAGGATATCTCATCAATCACTGAGTGTATAATTATAAGTATGACTGTTTAATCTCCTTAAAAATAACCGCTGAAAGTTTCCCCATGAACAACATGCATATCGGCTATGTTTATAGGAAATCTATAGCAGTTTCCAAGACAAAATTCCAACAGAAATTCATGACCAAATTGCTCATTATGAAGGCATCAGAGTGTGTTCTCGAAAGCCGATTTTCAACCCAAGAATGTACACTATAAAAATAGGCCTGTTATATTTTTGGAAGTTAAACATTCGTCTTTACATTACATTATTCCGAATCGCTCTCTTTCCTTTTCACCATATTATTCCAGATAGTAACGTTTTGGAGTGTATAATTTTGTAAAAATTGTTGTGGCTATTGATTTTGATACAATATCGCATCCTCTAGTTAGTTTTATTAAATTAACATTTTCAGTACTGTTTGACTTTGCTAACAAGCAAAGTTAATATAACGACCCTTTTCAAACAAAATGAAAGTATATAAAACACAACGTAGATACTTCAGTTCATACAATTATAATTCGGAATGATACGCGCAAACAAAACCACAGCATTTTGTTATTTTTAATGCAACCGTATAATAATTAACCAGTGTCACTTCATTTTGAATCACACATCAATTGTATGTGTTTGGTGTTCATGTAAAAGTTTCGAATAAAACCAGAAATATGAAATGGAATTCTGTGGTGTTCCGTTGATAAACATTTGACGTGGTAATATCTCTTTGACATTTTATATACTTTTGTGTATAACTCATTTAATCCAGTTTGATTTCATTGCATAAAATATTCAGTGTAGATACAGTAACGTGATATCTTCATTCACGTTCATTTAGAAATATTGCCATTAATGGAGTATTGTTTCAATGAATGTGCTGTCTGTATTCGTTTTCCTATACCCCCTATTGGGGTGAAGGGCCTCCAAGTGGAGGTTACTGTTACCTATGTAAATTTTGTTACGCTTATTTCCCGAGAGAGGGCAGAGAAACAGGTGGTAAGCCCATCGCCTCTCGACCCCCCTCCGGAAACGAAGGTATTACTTGGACGTGAAAGGGCCGAGAAATTTTACCCAGAGGCTCTAATTTAGGTTTGGAGTTCTTTTACGTGCCGTAAATCTACGACACGGGCCCCCCAGCTTAAAGTTCCTCCTGGAGGACTACGTGCCCAGGATTTTTACGTCCTGAAAACCCATCGACCGCGGCTGGGGTTGATTCGGATCTAGAGGCGAGCATGCTTCCTTTAGACCACCATATAATTTCTGAAAGGCAAAAATGAAACCCAAACTACATGACCTCAAGTTAATTTGAACAAATAAAAGCTATATGTATATGTATACACACACATTATATTTATGAATCCTTCAAAATGCTTACTCATTTAGATATTAGAGATTCTTACATGATGGAGTCGTGCTTGAAAATGACATAAGTAGCCTGTAACCTCAGCCTACACACGGCTAGTTTAAAAGAATTATCATTCCATTCTATTACTTGTTTCACCCATAAATACATAGAGAATGAGAGGCTGATTGATACATTCTTTGATAGAAAGTGGACAAGTTAGTGCTGGTAGGCAGACAAGTATAGGGATGGACATTCCGAGTGACTGAAAAACTGATAGTTCCTGAAAGAAATAACATATTGAAATTAATGCTTATCAGATCTATGAGTAAACCGCTTGTCACGCAACTTAACTGAAAAATATGAGTATATTTCGCTACATTTGTTGCCAAATTGTTTTATTTCTATGTTATTAATAAACTAATTATTTGATAGGCTTATATTGATTTATGGTGACACTAAGGAAAGGATGGACGGTTTATTGGTTGTTAATTTACATACCCAGATTAATCTAAGGATTACTAGAAAAAATGATAACAGCAAACAAACGAGCAAACTCAGAATCATGCAAACAAGCTAACAAACAAACAGAAAGAACGCTCGAATGTACAGTTAAGTGAGGATATCTCTTTGAAATTAAAATATAATATGGGTAAATAGATTAATTATTTTCACAACTTAGTTATGTACGTTACGAAAGCAGGGGAGTTATTTGAAGCATAGGGTGCAAATACTAGGGCAATACGGTGAAGATTTCTTTCGGGGAAACATTTTAATTACAACACGTTTCAGACTGCAGGAATTACACAGGAAGAAACGTCGGCGGAATATAAACAAGTAAGCCTCTAAGGAAATGAACCTAATGAAGATTGCTTTCTTGTAAGCCTTTTGCTTTTGTTCTTTAGGAAATCAACACTGTTTTAAAAGGAAACGCCATTGTACGTTTCACAAACAGACATTTCCGAATCCCAAAACGTACACTGAATGTAATGAGCAACTTTGATTTCAGCACACGTATAGAGCATTATTAGCTATTTCGTGAGTTTTATAAATTATGTAATTAATTAATAATTAATTGATTAATAGTTAAATTGTTAGTTCAGTGGATGTCTTCACTAAAATAAGGGATGAAGTATTATGCATCAGAATAAAACATTAGTGATACGTGTTAAAATTCATCTTTCTGAAGAGTTTGCAATTTTCCTTATATAGCCTACTTGTTCCTTTAAAGTCGTGAATAACTTAATTATTTTATCTTTTCTTGGTTTAACGTCTCCCGTTATACGGCTCATGCCGTCTGGACCGCAATCTCTCGGAAGAGTTTGTGGACCACATACATTTTTGATCAGACAAGGAATGGAGAGCCTCGCCCGGATGGGCGATCAGCCCAATGCCGACACGGATGGAATGAAGGTGATAATGATGGCCAGGTGATTCCGGGGACCACAAGAGCCTAAAGTTTCCCGATATTCATTTTCACAGATGATAAAAACCCCGAAAAACCTTCTAGGAAACTTGTTCCGACCAGGAATCGATTCCCTACGCCACAAAGTTGATCAACGGATAACCTAAAACCATGTATAAAATTAGAATCAGACTTAGATTCGTACTGCAGATGTGCTATCATGAGCACATCATGGTATATTTGATTAGCCGAGTATTCTCAGTGGCTTCCACGTACCTAGCAGAAATCCCAGTTCAGATCCCAACTAGGACAAATTTTCCTTTAATTGGAATAATAATTAAATTTATTTCTATTTTTATCCCGTATAAATGTGTGAGTGTAATTTATTTACAGTGAAATAAAGTTAATATGCAAATGTCCAACTGGGATTAACTTCAATCCTTTCAGAGCTTAGAATCTATGAGGACAGTTCTCTTTGAAGAATTAGTTTCCATGAATGACAATCAAAATAGGAAGAAGAAATATCCTCACATTTATGAAGTGAAACTTCTTTAGGCGCGCTAAAAGTAAATCGAGAGCTAACCCAAAGTTGCGGTACGAACAAAATCGTCACGAAAGTAGTGGGGCTGTGACACACTGCACAGAAAACAATCAACTCAATGATTAGGCTTATCCATTTAAAAGAAGTCCAAAAATCTAAAATTAAACAATCTAAAAATCCAAAATTAAAAATCCAAAAATACAAAATTAAGAAAATCCGAAAATCCAAAATAAAAAAAAATTACGGGAGCGCGCGGGGGAAACGTATCAGGCATTGAGGGGGGGTTTCCTACTGCTTCGAGCTAGTGGCGCGGTGAGCCCTTCACCATTATAAAAAATCCAAAATAAAAAAAATCCAAAATTAAAAAAATTAAAAAAATCGAAAATCCAAAATTTAAAACATCTAAAAATCCAAAATTAAAAATCCAAAAAATTCAAAATTCAAAATTCCTTAAATTAAAATTTTAAAAATTATAAAATTAAAAATCCAAAATTAAAAAATTTCAAAGATTTAAAATTTAAAAAATCTGAAAATCCAAAATTTAAAAATAAAATAAAAAATTCCAAAAATCTAAAATTGAAAAAATTAAAGATCCAAAATTTAAAACAATTTAAACATTTAAAATTAAAATCGAAAATCCAAAATTATAAATCCAAAAAATTAAAAATTAAAAAATTAAAAAATCCTAAATACCAAAATTCCAAAATTCAAAGGTCTAAAATTTAAATATCCAAAAAATATGTAATCCAAAATTCCAAAATTAAAAATTTAAAGTACAAAAATTTAATAATCCAAAAATTAAAAATTAAAAAGGTCCAAAAACCCAAATTTAAAATATCTACAAATTAAAAAAATCCAAGTTTCACTTCTGTCGCATAGCGTTCCACGTACCCGTTTTTTTCACATGAAAAAATAGTTTATTAACCTTATATCCCTTCTATGCAATTTTTTATATGACGAATTTGTACGTCAGTGTCACGTGGAAAGGTTAATATGCACTGGAAAACGAAAGATTCAATACAGATTAGCGTTTAGGCGTACCTCGAGTAGATAAGGTTCTGGTAGGACCTTTTCAAGTAGAAGAAGCCAGTCTTATAGTACCATATTGTCACCGCTAAAACCATCTGTATGTTAATTGTTATAATGTTTTACCTACAGAATATAAATTCACTAAAAGACATATACAATGATGTGCTCTTGTTACTGTTACTCCTGAGCTAAATAATGCTGTAGGCCTAAGTTCCATGGTCAACATATAATTGACACCGAATCTTATATATTTTATATTACCTTTCCTCTACAACTTCACTGGTGTATTCCATTTATTAAGTGCAGGAATTTAACTTAATGATATTGTGTGTGGGACGAGAAAATGTCTGTCCATCTATCTGTCTGCCTGTCTGTCTGTGTATCTGTCCGTGTGATAACTAAAACACGCTTTATCGGATTTTCATGAAACTTCGTATAGCCTACGCATTTATAACGTCCATGGGAAGAAGCGTATTGTTATTGAACCAAATCGGTTGACCGGTACCGGAGTAATGCCCAGTTTAGTGCCTATTTTATGGTAATATATTGGAAAGAATTTATCAAATGCAAATCAGTTCTCATGCCAACATATTGTTTTATAGTGTTCATAAATGGCTTTGGAAATTGCAATACAGGTAACTTTGGCAAATAACACTATTAATACATATTCATTCACACATGCTTATTAAACTAGACCTTTGTTCTTCCGTAAGCCTTGCTTAATGAATCGATATGGTGTTTAGCTCGGAAAACGATTAAAAAAATAACTTATTTTCTGCATATCAAAATTGCAATTATCACTGATTAAACAAAAGCACTCTGGTACATTGTTACATCACTTTACCTGATTTTATTATAATAATATTGTTTCATTTTATTTTTTAATAAACAGCATAAAAATACCGAAGCTGATTTTTTTTTTGGGGGGGGGGAGTATTTCACAACTTTACAGAAGGGATATAGCACCCGCTTTGTTTCCTTCTGCGCTAGCCCTGAAATATGAACAAAGGGGGTAAAGTCAATACGCACCTGAAGTAGTTTAATGTGACCTAACAAAGGGATTTAGTGTTACATATTGTAAAAGGAATTAAAGCAAACTGATTTGGAAATCACAGTGGAAACCTAGGTGAACACACAGTCTAAAGAGATGAACCTTACAGCATTAACTACTTCTCCGACCTGCATGCATTGCGTGTAGCGCAAACATTAACAACCAGGCGCTACCTTGACATTTCATTTCTCATAGGAATCCATCCGAGGAATCTCAAGCACGTTTACATATACACGATACAAGTGTAAATAAATTACTGGTGGTTAACTTATGTCGTGAATTATAGCATGCCTTTAATTAAGTGGATAGGGTGGCACTAGGGTTTATATAACGGACAAGATTCTGGCTTACTAGTGAATAAACATGAAATACGTTTGTCGAACTCTCCGAAGTAAAAATTCCACTTGCGTTGTGTGGGTTTTGTCCAAGGAAGATAGGACAGCGGGCTTTATGTGTGATTCTAAATTTGTGTAAATTTTGGAAATTGTTATGCACATTCTATACGTTTCAATATTTCACACAGAGAATGGTATACAATTTGTCTCACCCGTGCCCACCAGTGCCCAGTTCTCGTGTGGAAGAAGTAATTAATCTTTTTAGTCTGGATTAGGATGGTGTGGGTGGAAATACATATTTAAATATATAGAAGCATAGCGAAATATGGGAGTACTCCGTGGCGAAGTGGTTGAGTACTGCACTAACAACCGGAAGGTCACTTGTTGATAGGTCATTGAGATTTCCCAATTGCCCTAATCCTTCTGGTGGCACCACGGCCCTGGGGTCGACTCAGTCTCTACCACAAATGAGTATCAGAAACAATCCTGGAGGTGCGGGTGGCCGGTGCCTAAGGCTGACACTTTACCACCTTCACTTATGGAATGTATACAAATCAATAGTTATTTTCTTTACAAATAAATACTAGGATATGTTCCATACATTTTTAGTTATCTTCATTTGCTATGAACTTCAAACTTTTAAAATTTCATACCATGAGGTCTGAGAGAAATAAAATTTTATTTATTAATATGCGTGACTTTCAGTCAAAATCAAAATGACTGTCGTTTTAAAAGTGTCATTAAAACTATATAAATTAGTGTAGATTACTAGTTAAAATCTGATTAGAATTGATAAAATATATTGAAAGATATTGATATTTACGTACGGTACAGTCCCTTACAAAGTGGTCTAACCTATGTTAACCCTCAACGCCAATTCTTGTTCTTTGTACATGCACGCACATCTACATAGTTATGTATAGAATTTAACATTACCAGTAATACAATTTTGAATAAAATGAACATATAAATTATTCGGACGTGTAGTGGAGTAGTCTACTTCCTTCTTTACTTAATTTTCTGACTAGATATTAAAAACTTACGGTATCAGAAGCATTGTTGTTCGCTTACCTGAAATAGAGAAAATGACAGTATTAGGCCTACTTTTCATATTTACAATGTCGAAACATTAACGGAATGTCGTATATTCTGTTTCAGAGAAACACCTTTGGAGCATCACTAACAGGAACTTGCTGTTAAGGTAAGTTTTACTTAAACTTAATTTCATTATTACTGGTACACTAATGGCAAATATATTTAGTTTAATATTTTATGATAAAGTTGCAATTAATTCATAATCATTGCAACTTTGAAATCTACTCCACTAATTACATTTTTGTGATAATAATTAATACCTATATTATCCTTGTGATTAGGCCTATTCATCCAGGATTTGACTTATAGGCCTACGAGTCCAAAATTTTTGAACCTGTTTTAAAATTATATATAATAAATCATAGTTTCTCGCCTTAAAATGTCTAATTTTACACCTAATAGTCATAGAGTGAAAGTCAAACAATGTAAAATAACTAGAATGAAATAGCCCTACATACTTATATGATGTAAAATCTCTTATGGTATTTGTCATGTGGTTAAGTTTCATGATTCGGGTCAGCTTTTTGAGTTACGCGCTGTTTATGATTCCACCGGTGAAATCTTAATCTTTTAACGTAAACAAAGTAGTTTATTGTATTTAAGTACAATCTTTCGAAAACTAGCAGCAAGTTAGTACCGCAATCATAGCCTATATTGCTTCACGGATCCTCCAGTTCTGTAAAGGAAATTGACGGACCGTGATTTGCTGAACCACATAGGCTACATTACTGCTTATATTAATATTTAGTTTTAAAAGAATCAGCATATTCTGTCAACATTCTTCGAGCGAAAATTTCTGATTTAATACTAGGATGCAGGTGTCCGATTTTTATTTTTTTAAAATCACGATTAAAGTACCTGATTGGTTAGGAAATCACAATTTAATTTCACGTTCTTGTATAAATTAAATTTGAACAGTGTATCGGTTAAAATCTCTTCTTACATCATCTGTACTAAGATAAAGCCTTAATACGATTCCAAAAAGTTCTTTGAAGAGCGTATTCTTTTGAGGTGCATATAGTATTTCAAAAGACATACTAATGAGGATGACATCACAATTTGAATGAGTCATCCATTTTATCTTTCTAAACATGTTTCTTCTTTCAGTGTCCGTTATATCATTATCCTCGACAGTATTTTTAACTGCCGCATTGACAAGCAATCAATATTACTACAGTCTGGCGACAGAGCCCCTTTTCTGGGATCGTTACGCAGGCATTTACAAATGGCTAGGACATAATGAAATGCCTTGATATACTGCACTATTCTATGCGCTCTGCTCTCAGAAAATCCTTGTGTTCTTCTCTGTAGATGACCACATATTTTTTTATAATTTCTGTCTGTCTTCAAGCCCTCCGTTTTCTTATTTCATTTGGCCTCTGCTTAAGTTATGTAGTTTAATGATAAACAGCTTCTTCGTTTTTCGGAGAAGAATGCGACAACCTCCCGTGTTATGGGTTAGAGATGACAAGTTTTTTAAAATTTCAGTATGTTGTATTTACATACAATTAGTTTCAGAAGAAAAATAATTTTGATGTGTGTTAGGATAATTCAAAATTACTGAAATTTAATTTCGCACCTATTAAAATACCAAAAATTCAGATCAATGTTTAGGTAGCACTTTTGTAGGTCTACGTATTTAATTTTATCTTGCAAAAACCATTGCTGTTTTCGGTTAAGATTTTAATTACCATTTAAATAATAGGAACAAATTAGAGCTTTAGACTAACTTAAATATTTTCTTGTTATTGACTGGAGCCCATTAGTGAAATTCATAGTCAGTTTCACTGTCGGAACTATTTTATTCTAAAGGATAATCTTCCTGGTTGACTTCACAAACATTTACTGAAGATGAAGTACCTGAAGTCTGTAGATTATTGAAAAGGGGAAAATTGAGCCCAAGAAACTGATTTCGTTATACTTTCTGTTGACAATATTATGTGTAGTCTTATACATAATTATTTTTTGACTTCCCTAATTCGTTCTTAAAAGGCTGCAGTTGAAGTAATACTTAGAATCCTAATGGCAACAGAACATAATTCCCTTTGGTTGTAATTTCACTTTTACTAGGTCAAGACATATCTTTTTCTGTAGTTGGCCACAGTAGATCGAGACTCCATATTTTTCGTTGCTTATTTATTCTACTATATACACCAGCACTGTGAGTTCATTCGTATGTGGACTATGCTGGATATTCTCCACCGAAGTCGATATAATCATCCGCTCTTCTGAGAAATAGTGCCTCAGATTTGCATGAGCAAGAATCATTTTCTTTTCTAAGATTTCACCTAACTTTCTAGTGAGTGAATAAATTCTGGAACTTATGCTTTGGTAAGCTTGTTCCTTCCAGTATTACTTCTGACACTGATTGTAATATTATACCCGTACCCATATATATATATATATATATATATATATATATATATATATATATATATATATATATATATATATAGGAAAGTAACCGTAACTAAATTAGTCTTTTGTAATGAAACCTCCACTTGGAGATCCTACACTCCCGCCCGCGGAGTGTCAGGATGTAATCTTTCCAGTCATAACCAAAAAAGGAAATCCTCCGGAAAGGTATCCTGAAAAATGTTCTGATTTACATCGAAACCCAAGGTGGACTTTCCAATCATACCTAACATTTCGTTCAGATTATTTTCTTCCCTGACCTCTGAGATAGACACCTGAATCATGTTAATTTGCACCATGTTTTGGATATCGCATTATACGAACGTAAATTCGTAGACATTGGAGGGGGAAAGGTACTTTCCGACCCCTCGAAGTTTTGACCATATAAGGCCTCTGTATATCTAATAAAAATCCAATTCTAGCCCTCCATATTATCTGCGTAAATTATCTCGATTCTAGCTATTTCTTTTTCGGTCATGTATTTTAATTTTTGTCATCCTTTCTCCTTTCTGCCGGTTTCTCCGTTTCTTACAAATTTTAGATATCTTCTCACTAATTAATTTTTACTCTTTTGCTATTTCTGCCTCTTTCTTTGTTTTTACTGTATATTTCCATCAAATATCTAAATGATCAAATAGGCATATTCTATTACCAGGAACAAATAAAGTTTCTGTGCTAGGATGGCATTCCTGATTTGTTCCCTGTTACTTCCATGTTGTGAGTGCAACAGTGAATATTTATCCAGTAATGTGTCATATGTGTTTGTTGTTGGTAAGTTATAATTTTAATTAGTTTAATTATTATAATCGTAATCCTTTATCCGTGGACGTGAACTTAGGTAATTTCGTTTAGTCTAGTTATCTGTTTCAAAATTTATTTTGAGTCGTAATTTTTCCTTCTGTGAATAATTTTGGTGTACGTATATTGTGTTATGTTAACGGTAGGCTAAATCACATTTACATGTGTTTTTTTTTTATTACCTTAACATACTTTTAACCGCTAAGAGTTTTCCTTCTTTCCTATTTTTCTTCCTGTTTCTTTATTTCACTGCTCAGACAATAATTCTTAAGTATGCATTTGTGTGGTGGCTATCATGATTCGAGATAGAGATGGCCAGAAACTCAATTTATGAATCCACTTAAATTCAGTCGTAATAGCAACCTCGTTTTCTCAGCTAATGTAAAAAGTGTCATGCTGTGCATGAGAAAAATGTCTAGCAATTAGTTTAAAATAATTGTCTCTCTTTATCATTTTAATTGAGGGCGTCGTAACGGAAGCTAGATAAGTCCAGTCCCATGTAGAAATAATTCTATTCGTTTTCGCCGACGTTTAATTTCGGATCTTTAAGCTTGGTTATTTTAGTTACATGACTTGCTTCTATGCTTTATTTGATATGATATTCGGGATAATTTTTTTTATCTCCCTGAGGAAATGGATTAGTAGTTATGCAATTAAACCAATATAGCCTAATTCTTTAAAACAGTTCTTGTCTCGGGACCTTGCACTTGATATATATATTTTTTTTTTTTACGGTGATTTATTCCTCGCTATGAAACAGAACGCATGTGGAATGACATCTCAATAATTTTTACTAATTTATTAGTGATTTTAGTGAGGCCTTTTTACACGATATTTTTTTCAATTATAATTATAGATCAGCTAATTAATTGGTTTATTTCTCACTCATGTACTGACATATAACGACTCCCTGTTACATTTCTTCTTTTGCGCAGAGTCATTGATATACGGAGAAAAAAGCCAAACATTTCACATCGAACAACAAACCATCAGATCAAAACAAACAATGAAAAGAAACATCCAAATTATATAACGTGTTAACAATCCTATCTACAAAAATCTCATCTCTTCTAATTTTCCTAACAAATTATTTTTAAAATTATAAATACAACTTTCCCTAAGTATTACTATAATTATATATAGTTAAATACAGATTGTAAACTAGAGTTGTCTCTTTGAGAATAGGTTATTGCATTTTCGCGTAAGTGTAGACTTCATAACAAAGAGTACATGTAAAATACCTGCGACCGCATTGTAAAGAGAATATCATAAAAGTTAGAGGCTGTATTTTTTCTATTTATTTATTTATTTATTTAGTTGTAACTAAATGTTGGCATTTAACGTGGTGAATCTAACAACGAAACTGAAATCATATTAAGTTTACCTTATAGGGAAATATCTATATCACCCTATTTCGAAGTACCTAGGATAGCCTACGGATGTAAAGCGGGAAAGTGTATCTCCCCAATAAGAGTACCGTAGTTATTTAATTTGTTTTCGAAAGATCAGTTCAAACATACAAAATTCTGCAATAGTAGTTCTGCAGTACAAAATTACCGTTAGTCTAGTCCATGGGTGCGCATCTGTGGCACATCGTGTCACTGTGAGGTAGGGGAATTTCTCCCACTACCGTCGCCCTTGACGTCAGCATAAAGCAGTTTCGACGTGACACTGAACATGAAGAACAGGTTTCTTACGTCACAGGAGGATGGGGGACTAAAACGTTTCCCCTCAGTTGCTCACCTATGGCTAGTCCTTACCACCATCCCTTGGTTGACGTTACCATTGCATTCCAAAGGATCTCACAGAAGTAACGTTACATGGGAACATCAGTGTACTTCTAGAAGGCTTAAAATGAAGTGGATCTGCCAGAAATTCTGAAATTCTAGAGGAGCTAAAATGAATGACGCATTTTGAATGTTAAGTCACGAGTTCAAAGTACAAAATGTAGCAGAAGTGCAAAATTAGGTTGTGTAAGCAATTTGCAATTTAATTTAAATTGAGATCAGTTATAGAATTGAACTAAAATTCGTAAGCCTAGCTCATGAGTAAGGTTTAGAAGTAATGTATTTTATATCTCTGTAATTAATTAGTGCAAGAACGTGTCCTACCTCCACCTCCGCGGGGTCGGTTTTTTACTTCTACAGAGACATTTAGATGTACCGCGGTAAGGAAATAACGCAGGGTTTAACCTTTTCACTGCTACTCTCGTATAAATTCGTCACCAGAAAAATTGCATAAAAACAGACATGTTACATAAATAGAGCAATTATTCATGTTAAAATGTGAGTATTTTTATTTGTGTTTCACAATTGTTATTCACGAAAACCAATCATTTTACTGAAACTTTTCGTATTGATTTCAAACTTGTAATCCACTAGTGATTTAACTTGACGATTTCTTATATGAATATGTAAATTCATCTCTCAAAGAGTTAAGCATGTCGCCATAATTTATTTGTATCAGGCATATGCTATAATTATAGTCTTATTTCATAGCTCTTGTTACGAAAAATTAGTAATTTCAGATACTGCTATATAGGTTATTTTTATGAACCCCATACTAGTAGCTCCGACTATAGTCTTTATCTGGCTGCAGTAAAGTAAGCGTCGGTTAGCTCAGACGGTTAACGGTCTCTAGATCCTTGTTCAATCCGTGCTCATTTCTTGGTTATTTTATTTTAATGTCTGAAGTATAAGTGGAAAATTTTAACATAATTAGAATTTTTATAGAAATGAACGCATTATGTAGGCCTACATACATCCGATCTTACTAAACAAGAAAAACGTATTTCTCTATATGCATCGGTAGAAAGTTTTTTGTATGTTTTCTCTGTACACCTAACATTCGCTTCATGTTGTGACGCACAAAAAGAGAGATCATATGGAAAGGAAAGTTATGAATGTGTGTGATCACAGAGGATGCGAAATATTATTTTAATTAATTAAAATTCAGCTTTTCATGTGTTTTACATCTCCCTCCAGCAAAATACAGCTATTGAAGTTCCTGAAACGCTAATTAGGCCTGGAGGCGAGGATTTCGGTACTTTTCTCCTCTCAAACGTAATCGAAAGGCTCGGGGCAATAATATCCGAACCCACCAACATACGAGTTAGTATTACGTGCTCTATTGCTAATATCCTCAGTAGTTTCTATAAATAGGCTACATTTATGTTTATATTAGCTTTCCACATGAATTGCTCACTATTCGAAACTTGGTTTTCTTGCTCTTACTCACTTCTGCTGATGTTCAGAACTATACTACTGTAATTAACGTGCATTTAGGCTACTCTTAGAATGAGAAACGAGATTATACATGAACCACTGAAACTGAAACTTTTATTGCAAGAAAAGTACTCACAACAACGAAATTAATGAAGAGTGATTTTTTCTTCCATATTCGGCTGCACCATGTTATGTTCAGGGCCAACGTTTCGTTATCCCATATCTTTGGATAACCCAAATAAAATACGAATCTCCATTGCTCTGTAGCTTAGGATTTGTGTCTATTTGAAGTTCTGGAATTTAATTTTATCGTTTAATTTTGTGAAGTAGTATAATGTAGGCCTAAAGTTAATGAAATAATAAAGATTTCGACTGTTTCAGTTTAATAATGTTAAAAAGTATAATTTTCCACATGCTTTGTCGACGGAATATAAAATTATTTACTATATTTTGTGGCATTTACTTTTCCTACCCTGTTGTATTCTCATATATTGAATGGAATTTAAATGTAGCCTTCTAAAAACATTTATCCGCAATTGTGTTTTTTACCGCTGTCTTAAGAAACAGAATTTTATTTGGATACTATCAAGCCCCATCACACTAGATAACAAGAAATGAATATAATGAGTTCAAATGAATAGTCTTATGTTCTCATTCATTTCGTTAAAAAAAGAGAATTGTACAATAATACCTAACCCCATGAGTTTGTAACTATTCCATTATAATTTCTTGTCTAATAGGTAATTAATTGGTTCCTTTGCAAATAAATCTTGAAATATCGAATGTGTCCTACATTTAAAAAATCTTTCTTAACATAATTTAAACTCACTCACTCACATATTATGCCATTGTGGACAATACTACTTGTCCCATTCATTGATAACTAATTACACTGTAAGTTTTATTTTTCTTGTCTTACTGATCAAAACATGCGTGTTTTGTTATTTGTATACTTCTTACCATTAAAAGTTTCCTATAGACAAAGTATAATTTATACGTATCTTATTTAAAATTAATTATTATAATCTTATAATCCTAAAACATAAATAATGACAGCATAATGACTTGGTTTTAAAATCCCACAAAAACTGTACTGTATGAAATATTAATTAAATAAGATTATTAAAAATTCTACTCCAATTTTTATTGTTCGTTCCTGTAAATATTTAGATTTTTTAGAGCGAGAAGAACGCTATTCTCAAATTTTATTGGGTCTAAGTGAAAGTGTTTCCTGACGTTACCTTCTGTAATTTATGTTAAATGCGGGAACGTACGTAAAAGTACAATCTAAGATCTAAGTAGGCCTAATTATATTTTTGTAATGATCAACAGTTTAGACGTCAGAGACAAACATTAGTATGGCAAGTGAGTTTTATCTAGGGAGTTTATAATCAATACATACATACAACATTTATGAGAATTGTTGTACTGCAACGTTACATTTGTTCAATTGATGCTTCTATATTATTTGCTACTTGTGTTCTGCTACAGCTATCATTAGCGGTGATAACCAGATATAAAAGTGCATTTTTATTCAGTGCCGCTAATTTGGAGTTCCTATGAAAGAAGAGGGAATTTACTGCATTTAATGTCACTATAAAGGGAACGTATCAGAAGTGTAATTCGTATCTCAATTCTGATAATTACTATAGGAAAGGATGTTTTCTTTCGTACGTTAAGCGTTAACAAAATTTATAATTAGGGACCGGATTCTTAGGTTTTTACCTATTTTTTCCTTGCTTCCAAAACAAAAAGCGCTCATACACTTTTTCGAATCATGTCCATAGGATTCACCCACATTAATTCTCTGGCACCTAAAAATGCCTAAATGGGGTATAAAAACCTAAATATACCTAAACTGGATATAAAACCTAAAATAGGCTATCTACTTTAGGCTACTTTTTTGTCTTTTTTGTTTGTCAGTTGAGGAATCGACATTTTGCGGAGAGAGAATAATTTTTGTCGGGTTGAAATTAATACCACCAGCGTTTCGTTCAACCCATTGTCATCTTGGATGGACAGTATCAAGAGAGGAAGTGTAAGAGTACCGGCGTATTCCTTACTGTAACCAGGAAATATGAGGCAATCTTATTTTCACTGCTTCTTTTGATTGTTTATGCTTTCTTTCTTCAATTGTATAATATTGTCCTAAAGCAAGTTTACACAAATTTAAGTCAATTTTGTTAAGTTAAACTTTAAAAGTATTATGTATTGGATCCTATGTAGCACATTTAAATTCATTAAACCAATTATTCTACCCGAAAACGATATTTTGGAGAAAAAACCTAAAAAAAACTATTTCACCTAATGGAAAACCTAAAACAGTGTTTTTAAAAACCTAAAAATCCGGTCCCTATTTATAATATAGCTAATTCATTACACTGTTAATATTAGCCTCTAGTTGTTAGGTAACCATGATAACCCCTTCATCTCCTCACGAGTTCTGAGGAATAATAACGCCTGTGATGGAATAATTTACTTTGTAATGTGTTACTTATGTAGACAAATAATTAACAGTTACTAGTACGACATATGAGATGTCTCAGAATTTTATTTTTGTGAAACAAGCATGGCAACTGAAATAGAAGACTACAGTGTTTATGTGAAACGTACATTCCTTCCATAATTAGTAATTATATTTTCATCAAATAATTTAGTAGCATTACAATGTAAGTTCTTTGCTAATTTATTTCTAAACCTTATACAAATATATGTTATATTGTAATACATTCTTATTAAATAGCTATTTTCCTAGCAGAAACACAAGAAAAGGAGAAAATGATATAAAAGTGTAACTGCTCTTTCATTAAATTTCCTTCAGTACTTCTACTTTAAAGCTTTATGTTGAAGTGTATAAATATTTAATTAAGAGGAACTTCCCTGGAGTCTGACATTCAAGCTAAAATTAGAACATCATGAGTAGATAATATAAACATCTGAAATTAATTTCTGCGACAGTTTCTGTTACAATAGAGAAGATGTCTGTCAAAAGGGAAACTGAATAGAGGAAATCCAGAGGATTGTGTTTCAATTTTTGTTTTATAGGACTGTTATATAAGTCATAGAGTTCATTAGTTAAATTTAGCGCCTTGTTTAGTGATAGTAACAAGACACTAAAGGGGTCTTGTAATTACATTTCTGAGGGGGAAGAACGATCGTCTTCTGCCGTATGTAGCGACACCCTTTCTCATAGTTGTGCCATAAAGCCTACGAGATGAGGTCTTCTGGATCTAATACCAGTGACGTCTAGGACAGAGGAAAGGGTGGGCCTGTGTTAACAAGCGAGTCATTTACTTTGTGCCTTCGTCCGCCCTAGGACTTGATTGGTTAAGTCTCAAGATGATGATGGCTAGCCCCCTTCTCAGTAATTTGCCCAGGGCAAGTTCTCTCTCCCGACAAGAGACTTTCTCACACCCTTTGAAAACTTACCTCAGGACAATTTGGAAGATACGAATGAAATGCCCTAAAATGGAGGAATTACTAAAACATCACACCAATACATCCTAAAATGGCATAATGCGAATGTATGCAAGTTATTTATTTTTCAAATAAAGCATTCTGGATGTAGCCTATTATTCTTATTTTATAATAATAATAATAATAAATAATTAGTAATAATAATAAATAATAAATAATAATAATAATAATAATAATAATATTAATTATTATTATTATTATTATCAACTATCGTGAATTGTATTTTCTTAATATCATAGGTTAGTTATGACATCTAAAAATTTATGTAGCTATAACATGTACTGAATTAAAATAAAAAAATATATATATATGCTAACTAAATTCCTCTGCAATTCCAATTCCCTTTTCTAAAATGCATTGTGACATGGATTAAATGACTTCCTCTGCAATTCCAATAATCCCTTTTCTAAAATGCATTGTGACATGGATTAAATGACCTCCGCGTAATACAATAGAATCCAACATCATATAAGACAGTTTATTTAAAGTTTATTCGAAATTAAAATTATATTTCAAGTAATATGTTAATTGAAATAATTTCTGTAATTAAAATATTTATACAAATTTTATTGAATGATGAAAAATTCATCCCCTTCATTGATAATGGCTTCAAAGGTCTATAATTTGATTCAGAATAAGTAAACTGTTTTTAATATTGAACACACACGAAATGCATACATGTTAATATATAATTATTATGGGCCTATTGATGTATATTTCATATTATTTATTTGTCGAAGATCTCGTGAATCCAACAGCAGCCCTTGATTTTTTTAAATTTTTTATTATCGTTATTATTTATAAGGCACACAGGATTTATATAATGGCATACTTATCCACATTAATATATAATTACAATCGCTTTATGGTGCGCTTCTCCAAACGAATGGTACGATCAAAAAGTAAGTCACAATTTATTTTCTCTTTATCGATGCCCCATCTATTAGAAACATGGTGAACTAGGTGAAATAATAAAAACGAGGAATAGTGATAACATTTCATGTATACAAGTCTAAACCTACTGATTTTTATGTTCCAATTAAATTTGCTGTAGAATGTTTGTTTTTTTGAAGTGAAACTTGTTTAGCCGCGGTATGGGTAAATCGAGAGCTTGTGTATCGCTCAAAATCGTCACGAAATCAGTGTTACGCTCAAAATCGTCACGAAATTAGTGTTACGCTCAAAATCGTCACCAAATTAGTGAGGTATGACGGAACGGACTGCACAGAAAACAATCAACTAAATGATTAGGCTTATCCAAAATTTAAAAAATTCAAAAATTCAAAATTGAAAAATCCAAAATCCAAAATATAAAAAATAAAAAATAAAAAATTTGAAAATCGAAAATTAAAAAATCCAAAAAATAAATATTCAAAGGTCTAAAATTTAAAAAATCCAAAATTAAAAAATCCAAAATACCAAAATTAAAAAGATTGAAAGATCAAAAATTAAAAAATCCTAAATTAAAAAGTCCAACAATCCAAAATTTAAACAATCCAATAATCCAAAATTTAAAAAATCAAAAAATTAAAACAAGTTTCACTTCTGTCGCGTGGCGTTCCACGCACCCTTTTTTTTTTGTTTAATTTCTTATTTAATTAAGGCACTATATCAGCACAAGAGTTAAATAAAATACTGAAGTAAAAATGTGTGTGACCATTTAAACGTATCTTTCAGAGACAAATGAAAAAATGAAAATGTGTACGGTAGGCGTTACTAAAGATAGAAATGACTGGAACACTGAACAAGATTAAGCTATGAAGTTGGCGGAAAGGGCAGGGTGTTATCGGGACATGACGGACATCTGCACGGAAGTCGTTACAGAGGCAGATATGCAGAGTTTAGCTTCCGGGTGTTTAGAGCACTCTGATAACCAGACTTGAGGAACACAAGTCCTGGAAATCGTTTGTGGTTGTTGAAACATTGCTGCGCTATAGTCTTAGCTCTAGAAAGGATAGAATCATTAACACTTCTGTCATTAAATTGCCTAGAGAGTATATACTAATATACCGAGATAATTCGTGCGGAGCAGGCTGCATTGCACTTTTTTCGTTATTAAGCAAGCCAGATTCCAAAGTTTAGCTGGAAGTTCGAACAAGGGAAGTGTATTATGTTTACGAACGTAATTTTTAATTATAATTCTCTTTCCTCATACGATAGCTATTAAAATACGGAATAATGAAGTTATAATATAGCATAGGATAAGTAAATCCTTGCTAAATTGCAAGAAAATGGCCTTTATGTTATCGTCATTACCCAGGATGGAGAAATTCCTAAGCAGGGTTAGGAGCTGTAGATTTTTGCTGTCAAATTGTATTATTTAATATTTAAATTGTCAGCATTTCTTTTTGATGTTTTAAATCCATTTAGTCAAAGAATTTTCGTTATTTAACATACTGTTTATTAAATTAAAAGACTGGCTATTAATTGAAAGAAACTATGGAGCCTATTGTGAATTGCTAAAGATATATTTTATTATTTTACCTCATCATGGAACATTATCCGTGATTGTGAAGCCTTTGTATTTCATCTTACGTTCGCGTGGATAATGTATGTGGATAGGCCTACATATTCATATTACACAAGCGAAAGCAAGATGTAGATTTAAAATATAGTATATCCCATTCTTTCATGGACTTCGATAAATTAACTGAATTCATCTCTTCAATATCTCGTCTTAAATTTGTTGATTGCAAGGCACCGAATTGACAGATATCCTATTTCACGTCTTGATGTCATTTACGTGAATAGATATGATGAACATGAAGAAGAAATGTGACAGTTCATTGAATTCTGTCTCTCTACTTATTTTCCTTCCTCTATTAGGTTACGTTAGGCTCCATGTAACCTATCGGGACTGATACTGTGATGAGTAGAGCCTAAAGGGAAAAACGTAATGTAATGATCCCAAGAGATTTGGTTGACATCTTCCCCAATATCTGCCGCTCGCTGCTGTATCCAGTAGAGACACGACATCATGTGTATTGATTTATTGAGTAATCCAACGGCTTTTTATCTCACTCTTTCACTCTATTTCAATTCCCATCTCTCTTTATTTTCTCTCTTTCCATCTGTGCCTGTCTATCCGGAAAGTGTTAATTTGACTTCATGCAGCCGCTCGCTAAAATATCAGTAGCATAAACCGCACAAAAATGAACAATAGGCCTATATAAAGAAAGCTATATTATTTTAATTCAGACCCCTACTATCTTCATGAAGATGAGAGTTTTAAGTAAATGTTTTGAGAAAATAGTGAAGAAGAAGTAAATACTTAACATCTTGCATATAACTATAGAATTTCGAAAAGCTTCCCTTTGCTTCAGACAATCCAAAAGAGTTCAAATACATTTATAAAATATAACTGTACTAAACAAAACGTATCATTATCAAAGGGTGCTATAAAATACGTATATTTGTTGCATGTATAATTGTATGAACATATGTTATATTAAATAGGCTACTGTTTACAGAACAAATTTTTAAAAATTCGGAAGCGTTCGCATGAACCATGCGTATATTATAAATATATTTAATTTAAAAAAAAATATTTCGTAGTGCATTATAAAAGTACTATCTTTCTCATAATTGTAATAAAAGAAATCTAACAATATCGGTGCCTCAAACACCTGGAACCCTAGGGGTCCTCACGGCCTGTATAAAGAACACTCTACTTTATTACACAAAAAAGTTAACTTTATCAATAGGGTTGGTTATTAACGACAAGGGTGTACTAGAACGTAGCTGTGATTGTCACCGTTCTGCCGGAATTTTGTCGCTCATTAAGTTCTTTTTACACGCCTGTAAATAAGCTCACATTACAATGTCACATTTGTGCTTATATAAGTATCATCTACCTTCGCCGGGGTCGAACCCGCGAACTTGGGCATATAAAGCCGATCATCCGACTACTTCATCCACGCCGATTTTCTGTGTGTGTATTGTGAGCAGTTTTAATATAGGCCTATTAGTAAAGATTTCACCTTGAGGAACAGGCGGAACTGTCTGTACGTGTGTTACATTAAGTACTAATAGGCATATGTGTGTAAATATTAAATCGACAGAAGATTCTACTTTATGAATGTGAATTACAACAGATTACTTCTGTTAATCTGCATCGCATAAAAAAGTAACTTGGTCCTGGGATTTATATTCTTTTTTTTATGAAATACTGAGAATTAGATCAAATGTTTATATTTAAAGTTATGGAATTTGTGTATTAACGATAAAGAACAAACCAATAGTTTAGCAACCATAAATATAATCTCGTACAAATTCTCTTCTAGGTAGCTAGGATCTCAGTAGGCCGATAATCAAAACAGCACTAAATTATTACTATATTTGTGAAGCATCTCCGTGTGAAGTGGAATGTCCTGACTTAGATTCCTGTCTAAGACAATATTTCTAGAAATTTAATGTAATTCTCTCTATAAAGGATTACACTTTCTATTGTGAAGAATTTTTATTCGGGTTACATACTCCTTTTCTGTCATATCTTTCACGATTAAGCCTGTTCATTTTAAAGTCAAGTTATATGGTAAGATTTCCACCTATATACTAGTAATCTTAATAAACCCCATATATTTATTGAATCCACCGATAATGAAGTTTTAATTAAAGATTGCTAGCTTATCTTACAGTTTTTAGACTTATCAATAAATACTAAGTTAGGTTAAAAGTAATATATTTTTTCATTAATAATAAAGTAGCCTTAAACCAATGTTCAAATTTATTCTAACTTTACTTTTTGTCTATTTAAGTTAAGTCATTCAAAAATATATATATAGAACAGCATACATATACAGAATACAATTAATTGTCCATCTGGAATGTAATATTGTCAGGAATAATCAACATGAAATTTGTTAATAATCGAAATTTAAAATTTTTCCTTCTAACCTAACTTCATGTTTTCTTTAATAATGAATTATTTTAGTCAATCAGTATTTATTGATTTGCTATTGATTTACTGAACTTGCAGTTTTAATAAACTCATTAAGACATGCTAAGTTAGGTTAGAAATAATACATTTCACTGGTAATATAACAGCAATCAAACAATGTTCAAATTAATCTAACTTTATTTAATATTCATTAATAAGTTAAGTTGTGCCAATTAAAATTATGTACAGAACAGCATATGTAGATAAAATATAATTATTTGTTTATCTCTAATATAATATATTCTCAAAATTAATTAAAAATATGTTTGTTGATAAGCAATGTTCAATATTTAGAGAATATAGAACTTGCTATAATGGCTATAGTAATCAAAGTTATATTCAAAGTGAGGTTTTTTAATTTTATTTTTGCTGTTTGCTTCCCAATGTATGGGATAATTTAACGAGCTAAAAATGAAGAGTTAAAGTCAGAATGTGAACCTTTTTTGGAGGGGTTAAATCTTTCAAATAATAAATCAAAATATTTGACAGTGATGACGTCATTATTGCGTATTAAGGTTACTTTTGATTTGAAATACTGTCGTTTCACATCTGTTCATAATCAGAAGGATAGGTTAGAGATGAAATAGGCTACCTTACATACTTCTCCGTTATAGCAGAAACTCCACCTCGAATTGATCAGAAAGCTAAAACGCGGTCCTTCCTTTCGGGGTCAGCAGGTATTCTTGTGACCTACTTTAACTTAGCTCTATACAAAAAACGAGAGATCAGATGCTGCATATTTCAAGGCTCGCAATAAAATCGTGTTTCCGAAAAGAACTAATAAGAAAAAGAGAGGAAAACCCCCCTCATCAACATTTCCATCTCGTTTCCCCACATTTTTTTTTTTAAGGGGATAAGAATTTGGCCTGGATGATGCCAGGAGAGGTTGGCTGTTCCGACAGCTGACACCAGGTCCAAACTACGTTTAGAAATATCTATTCATGTATACTGCAACTTTATATTTCATAATTTGGAAGAAAATTTAAAAACGTTGTATTTACACGACAATATCTTTGACCGTATTTTGAAACCATGCATATGGGCAAATAGGTCTACTTAATTTTTACGCTTTAGTTGCTTATGTGCGCAAGTGCAATTGTGTTATATAGATTGATTCATTAGGCATACTTTATATTTTGTTTGTATTATATTTTTCGATGTACGGTATTCTTAGTCCTAAGCCAGCCTGTGGTCATTACAGGAAGAAATGCAGTTCAACAAAATAAATATGACTGTTATGATTTTCTAGTAATTACGGATTCATCTGTATCTTCGTTGCAGCATTTAACACCGACATCACTTTCTTCATTACTCGTATCGCCATTACCACCGCATAAATGTTACAGCTCCATGTCTGTATTTATACAGGCGTGTAAAAGAACTTCTGCGGGTAAAAAAAAAAATCCAGCACATCGGCAATGGTCATAATCTAAGTTGCAGTACACCACCATCGTTTAGAAAACTATAAAACCAACCAATTAGTGACGTTTCAAAGGCACACGCAGCCTTCAACACTCTTGAAAAAACGTCGGAAATAGTTAGCCTGCACACCTGGCTGACTACCCGAATGACATTCACCCAGCTTCTACGCCAGAAAAATCTCAGACCTTACAAAAATTATTAATTATTAATATTAATATATTATTAATTATTAATATTAATATATTATTAATTATTAGTATTAATATATTATTAATCATTAATATTTTATTGATTATTAATATGTTATTAAAAATTAATATATTATTAATTATTAATATTAATATGAAATTAACTTAAAAGCAAATGAAAATTATTGTAGAAACACATCGACCTAAGATTGCAGCTGAAGATGGCTGCCGTATGGAATTGAAAGCGCTCCAGTTGCATTACTAAAAATAATAGTGAAGAGATCAATCAAGGCGATCAGAAGAACGGTTAACCAGTTAATGGACAAAATGCATGAAAATTAATTACTTTGAGATTAATATTTTTCTTCAGTTTTATTGATTTATATAAGTTATAACCTCTGTACAAAGGTTTAGTCTTGAGATAATTGTAGTCCTTTTTTGTTAAAAAGTTAAGTAAAACATACTACAAAGGATATACACATAGGGAATAAAACTGAAGTCGCAAGGCTGGGTTAAGTTTTTCTCTAAAGTATAGAGGATAGCAAAAACAAAAGGGAAATTTTAGAGTTCGTTATAAAATGTAGGACAAAGGGAATTGGAATAGCGCTGAGGACGCAGTGTTGCGGTGAAAGAAGATTAAAACCAAAAACTCCATCTGGAAGAGGGGCATGGACGTTGTTTCTAATTTTGCTGCAATAGCCACGTAACTCCACTTAATAACACACAGAGCCATGACAGATTGTTATTTATTCGACTTACATCCGTGCATGCTGTATTATTATAAACTGCTTTCACAATTCTCCTTCGACCCTATGCAATGAATGTTAACATTTAAGGCAACACTTTTTTTCCATAAACAAAGTACGAATTGCTGAGAGCAGTATTTAAGCCATTTTCCTAACTAAATATAAACAGTAGTCTGTATATATTTATTCTCATAAAATTTCATGCATATAAATGATTCTATTAACTAGCGCAAATGTTAGTATAGTCCATAAGTGCTGACATACATTATCATATTTAAATCATTCCTAATTAAAAAAATTATTTAATTAATTATTTACATATCTAACTCCCCACCCCAAAGCAAATGATAATTATTGTAGAAACACATAGACTTAACCAGTATAAATAACGCTAAGATTTCTCATTAATTGATGCCATCAGTTCTAATTGCGAGAAAATTTAAATGAAAAATCACCTTTGGATTAATCATTGGAACTTCTGCATTAATTGATAGATTTTCTTACTATGCTTTAATAAACTAATTACATTATTAACTCTAATTGGTAAAAGATTGGTAGCGCAAAATTATTCTTATAAAATTATGAATGACAGAAATGATAGCAGTGAACTTTTAAAGCGCGTTCAATTTAAGAAATAGGCAATTGGCTTTATGTTCCTATTATTAAGTCAAAAGTTTTAGAATGTTCATCTTTAATTCATTGTGTAAGAAATATAATTCTTTGTCACTTCCAAATTATCTTGTGGATTTCGGCTTATCATTACACTATGACATAGGTTTTCTTCATGAAATATTATATATTCCATACCATACAATTTGACTTGGTTTATAGTTTACCTTGTTAAATAAACTGTATTTATGACAAATCATTCATTACCCTCATGCATTTATTGTATAATATATGTTGGATGGTACAACACTTATTGGCGAAACTACGCCAACTCTAGTTGGGATTTATTCCTGTAGTTGGCAGAATAAACAATTTAAATAAATAAAAACAGGAGAGCATAAAGGGAAGTTTAATTACGTATTTTTCAAAGTTCAATTATCATGGGAGTTTCAGTTTTGAAAAAATCTTCTCAAGGGCACACATTTCTGCCCTGAGACGTTCAAGACTTTTATCCCGGGTAAAATTCTAAGGTAATATTTGTCTTACAACTTCATCCTGATTGCTCGTTCGTGTATTATTAATAATAATAAATTATTTTGCTTGACAGAGTTAAGGCCATGGGATATTATATTCCACTCAACCAGGATACATTAAATGAATACTTACAAAAACAATAAATTCGATAGATACCATAATAATACAAAATGCTAACAATAAAATAATAATAGCATTGGTATGCCTACAATGTAATAATGAAGAGAAAAAGTGAATTGTGTGTGTTTGTGTGTGTGATTGTGTGTAGACTATAAAAACATATACTGTAATAGTATAGTATATACGGTATATTATAATACATATACTATATATCATATTATATTATATAGGCTAAGTGATATAAAATTATCGTACAATATAAACCTAGGCTGGATGAGGAGACATTTCTTCAAGTTAGCGGCGAATTACCTGAGTAACTTTGACCTAAAAATCTGTATGCTCCGGTGATGCCCAGCTAAAGGGAGTTCCATGATAAAAAACATTAAAATATACCGTACTTCTAATGCCGAGGCAGTAAATTTAAATCGTGTTTCCCACGTCATTTTTATAATTTTCTTTTACTTAGACCATTTAATAATTACGTGGAGAAAATGAGGTTTAGTTTAACACTTCTGCAGACTGATTACTACTGAATGAGAATATTTATTGTTGTATATTAATGTTGAAGAGGACTCTCCTAACCAGATATGATGTGTTAGCCTCAATAACTTGGCAGTGTCAAAAATAATTTCAATCAATCATACAGGAGCATCGGAATTAGATTACAGAATAAATTGGCCCTCGCTTTATAGGAAATTTACATAACGTAACTTCATTATTAGCCGAACTAATTGGGCCATATCAAAATTTAAAAACAGATATGCTTTCACATTCCAGCTTCCGTACGGTGCCCATTCACTCCAGGGACTCTCAAAATGCCACAACGAAAAATCGGTACAGCATTGTAATTATCGTAATTGGTGTTGATCTTCCTAATTATCATACTTAATATAATGGGAATTATCTTGAGAGATTCCGAACCTTGAGTTATATGTATTGCGGCTATTGAACGAATATTTACAGAATAAAGCATGTAATTAACATTTAAAAAAATATTTAATACTTGGCTTCTGCCTTTTGTACTGTTTACGTCAGAAAGAGGACGTCTCATTAATCAAAACTCTTCATATTGCAAAACATTAGATTTTATTGTGATTTTGAGTTTGTAACCATTTCTTCTCTGGTTTAGCGTTTGCATATTGGCCTTAAAAAAATTGCTATATTTCTATGTCTTACTGCTGCTTAATGCACTTCATAAGACAGGCATATAATGAGAGTTTTCCCATGACAGACAGTAAGCGATTATGCCAATCCTTGCTCAGTCATTCTTACGTCTGTGACTTCACAAATTCTCGTCATATACATTCCATCTTTGAGGAGGATAGCGGGAAAGAACAGCTTGTCTTTAATCTCTTCTTGGTCTTCCTCTGAAACAATATTCTTTAAAGTGGTCAGTAATTATTGGAAGTAATACATCAGGGATTCCATCTAATAAGTTTTGGAAAGCTGGTCGTAAATCTTCCAACAGGTCAGACGGGTAACATGTGGACAAGAACTCTTGTTGTTCTGATATTTGCGTCTTTATAATATTATTGGGGAAGTAAATTTCTCGTGTTGTATTTTCGATACACAGACGACTGACACAAATGAAAAAAATTATCATTTGAAACGGGAATCTCGAAAAATAAAAATTCCTGCTCGGGAATGCTAGATTGGAATATACATTTTGGGAAGACTGCCCGGGAACGTTCATTATATTATTGATCATAGTTAATAGCATGATTGACTATATAGCTTTGTTCTGAATTTAGTTCATTCTATAGACAATTAGATAAATCTCTGCAAGCGATGCAATTTCGATTATCGATATTGACTTATAATAATCTGTAGCTAGAGCGTTCGTATAATGAAAAAGTTTCTTTGATAGTGACCACAACAATCTGCTCCTCGCTTGCATCCCTCATGGTTCAGAGAGTTTGAATCTCATTGATCTGTAGAGAGAATCCAGGACAAAACCAATTAATTGGACCACAGTTTTGGCAATTAACTGCCGGCCAGTCTACTGGTTATATAGCATCTCGCAGAGAGTAGCCACAATATCAATTAGAGACAGTCGTAACTAATTTCTTCGTCCAGCAGTGACCAGACCAGTATTTTATTGCTAGCCACAGCTTGCTATGTGTCTTCCCTTTGTCATTCATTCCCAGAAACAAAGCTCCATGGCTGTTGGGTCCATAATCCCTTGCACAATATGTTAATTATTGTCTAAACTTTATTAATGTATATTCACAACGAAATCAAAGAACGACTTAAGGCTTATGGGCCTACTTCATCATAAAAATATTCCACATTGCATGATTGGACCAATTACTATTATTACATGTAGAAAAACTGAAACCGTAATTGTAAACTTATAAGTCTAAATCTCCAAACTTGAAGTTTCATGTTTTACGTACGGTTGAAGTCAAACTTTCGTTAAAAGATTTTTTTAACAGACACTTTAGGTTTTGAAACTCTTTATCCTAAATACACGTGAACTAAACACCATTGTACATTGAACGAAAATAAGGATATTTTTAAATTTTACGAAAATTAAATTGCTGTATGTTTTCTTACTAAATTCTTTTGTTACATTTTATTGTTACACCAATTTAATTATATATAAAATTAGAAAATATACATGCAGATATAATGTGTGCGGATATTTCTTTAGCGGAAATTAATTAATGCTTATTTTTTCTTAGTACCTCAAAACGCGCATAATTTTTCCATCCGTATTATTTTTACCATTAAAAATCCCTACAGTCTATTTGGAATTTTCGTACTTGCAATTATTGAGATTTCTTTGATCGAGGGAAGCGAGGTCCTGTTTTTGCTCGATCATTCGGCATTTTGTCTGAAAATTTGTTTTTTACGCTGTCACGACAAAAGTCTTGTTTGATTTGCTTTCAATTTGGCATTAATGTTCCTTGAAGTCATTAAAAATTACGTATGTGTAAAGACATAATGTATGAAGAAGTTAAAAAAATTATAAATTGAAATATTAAAGCATATTGTCGATTCACTTATTTTCCTACACGAAGACCCAAAACTTCTTGCCCATTTTTTGAATCTAGATATATAATAGCAGGTCTATGGTGTAGCTCTAATTCTGTCCCGAGATGGTATAATAGCTTCATTAAACCAAACACAAATTTTCCATCACTAAATAATAAATTATTTAAAGGAAAAACACACAACATTATTAAAAATTCATAAGATACTCCATTAACTTGTTAAAAAAAGAAAAAAATATGGAATATTGTATTTAATAAAATAACAAAGATTTTATAAGAAATATTTAAATATGTTTTTGTTAATAAAACTCCTGAGCACAAGCAGTAGCTCACAATGTTTAATGTAAAACTGTAAATGTTAAATCTAAAAAAAATATGTGATATTAATAAACAGAATAATAAAATTAAATATTTAATTTACAAGAAAATATTATTTTCATTTCGGGTGTTGTCTAAAAATGACAAGTATGGCAAGTGTGATGACATGTTATATTAATGATTCCTAAATATAATTAACTCTGACGTTAGTCCCTTTTAGTTAATGTGCTTAAATTAGTAATCAGGATATATTAATTATTATTAAATCATTACAATTGTTAGTTCGTGATAATGTGTTTATGCTTATAGGAAAGGTATAAAATATGTTATTAGTAAAATGAGTAGTAATAATTAATAGCAATTATGAAGTACTAACATTTAATAGTAACTACTACTTACAATTAATAATAAGTTATAATATTATTACTCATTTCATCAATTCTGTTCATATAATAATCCCCTGGATATGCCTCACTTCTTCTGATATAATAATTGCTGATTATAATTTAAGATAGCAAAAATCTCTATCATAATATTACGCATGATAAATTGCAGAGAAAAGAACCTTACATCCACAGCTTCAGCTGGTAATGAAGGTGCAATTTTGTAGAATTGAGTCCCAGAACCACATGGAATTTAGGATTCGGTTTCAAATGAAAATCAGATTCCGTGAACTTTATGCATTTGGAATGAAGTAGTAAAAGTTGTGGGCTTTCTTGCATCTACCACACAGTTCAAGCTGGATGCGTACCTCGGGGCTCAATAACACAGGCAGAGCTCGGAGTGCTTAAACTCCCACAGCCCTCTCGCCCCCTCTCTCTCAGCCCTTCTCACACACACAGCTCATCTTCTGTACCCATGAATATGGATTAACCACTGTTGGGTGTTGAACTCCTAGCGAAACTACTATTAATTACAGAGCGCCTCCGTTATAAATGTAGACCACTTTACTTCTTTTCTCATTTCTCCCCAAACTCTTTCACATCTAATGTGACCCTGCTTTCAAAGTGATGTATATCCTAAAGCGCTTTAATCTCTCAGAGATCTGCTAATCACTGAGGTATTTCGTTTTTATTTACATTAAATGGCTGCAATAGAGTTTTTTGTAAACACATTTCTAGAAGAGATGGGGAATGACTTAAAAGCCTAATTAAAACACGTTTTTTAAATACTTTATACAAGAATGTATATTGATGATAAATATGTTTTAATTTGAAATTTTTGTTTTGGTGTTGAAACTGCCCATAACACGCGCTGCCTTGTGTACACTGTCTATTGCGTAAAAATTAAATTGTAAGGGTTCCATGAACCCAGTTCCATGAACCCAGTTCCATGAACTCAGTTGGGACCATTGTGGACCTCAAACTGGAAAATTGTATCCAAGTCCTATTGTGTTCTTGAAGGACATGACTGTTGTCAGATTTATTATATTATTCAATATATTTTATTTTATTCAAGTCCTCTTTTTAGAACCAAAACGTTTAAAGTTATAAGGATGTAAAGATGTAGTAATCAATTTTAGCTAGTGGTAAAATGTGCTTACTTTGGATTAGAATATCATGATTAATTTTCATTAAAGAAGAAGGAGTCCGGGAAAAATTGAAAAAGAAAGTACACGCGACTTGTAACACCATAAACATGGAATAATTTCAATAATGGACGGTATTGTGATAAAATATGTTCATTAGGGACGTTCGAAGTGATAGGCATTCTCTTATGTAAGCGAAATCGTGTCATTATTTGTTTAAGTGTTACGTTTAGACGTACCCTACAAGGAAAAACCAACAAGAAACTTATTTTCATGTATCTGAGTTTGCATTAAAATCTAGAGGACGTAGCATCTTAGCCAAGATATTATTTTCGAACGGTCACTATACTGTCCATTTTTTTAAAATCGTTTTAAAATAATTTTAAGTAACTTCAGATATTTCATATTACCATACTTGCTTCACATGCAATTATATCTAGAAGCAATTCGAGAATCTACTTAAACTATTTTTCCCTATCGTGTTAGACCAAAACAAGTAGGCTAATTTGGAATGTATTTTGTCCATTTAGCTTTACACATAAAGAATGTATTTTTTCCTAAGAAATAACGTAGATAATTATATGGAAAAATGATTTGGGGAAGGAGTATAACCTGCGACTTTTTCCGTGTATTCAATTAATCAATAAAAATTTAGGCCGAATAGAAAAAATAATAATATATTACATATCATAATAATTTATATGTGATATTAAACTCCATACTCCGTTTTGTTTTTTTAGCTCTCCAAATTAAAAAGAAAAGTAAGGAGAAAGAGAGAGAGATGGTCGATGATGATACTAAAATAGATAGAAAGAGAACAATACACAATGATAGTGAGAAAGAGAACAACCGGTTATCTAATCGCGTCTTCAACCCTCCATCAGTAAAATAGTAGGTCTAGTAGAAATACGATGAAACTGAATTAAAAACACAATTGATATTTTCAAATTTTAAACTGTCGTTTAAACCTAATATGAAGGCTAAGCATACCCTATTTTAACCTCCAATCAAATATTTTAAAGTAGTCCTTCTTTGTTCACCTTGTTGTGAAAACATTTTTCGATGTGGTGTCATATTCTTCAATTGTGTATATTTCATATTATTGATAATTATAATGATGAAATCAAACATCTGAAGTTTAGGCCTATTCATAATCGTTCACTTTGGAAAATATTCAGACACAACACTAAATGACGCACCTCATGTAATTAAAACAAAATCAAATTGTAGTGCAGCAGTAATTTAAATATGAGTGAGATAATATTAACGAATGCAGTTGCAGATGGAATTCACCTGGCTGGAGGCATAGACCGCATCGCGGTGTGGCATTATAATGTATCGGACCGCTAACTGTGGGCTTGTCGCCAGGCTTGTGGCCTGTGGCCTGAATGTGGTTGGCACAGACGGGCCATGTGCCCCTGCACTTGTGGCATACTGCATGCTACTAAACTTTTCCATAACCAGACACTTCATAAAACAAATTAATTTTCTTTCCTCTGGATTCTGTCCAAAGTACTTATGTTATTTCTATTTTAATATTATTAAAATAAAACCCCTAGGCGTGGTGGTACCTACTTTGGTAGTAATATTGATTCATTTATTCTGTTATCAATAATGCCAGAAGCGGAGAGTTGCGAGGGAAGTTATCCCACGAGTGTTGACGAGTTTATCGATAGATTCGCGATTGCGCAGCAGGAGCTAATTTATCTGATGTAACTCGTCAATTCGAGTTGGATTTATTAAGACTATTCCATGAGTAAAAATGTAACGGACTGCATAAATAATAATTACTTTCGTGCTTTGCTGTATAAAAACTAAACTAACAGCTGTGAGATCACGGCGTACTATGAATCAACCATCCATGATTCAATTCAAGTTACCATGTTCTAGCCAGTGCTGTCAGTGGTGCATATAAGACACAGTTAACTTCATTCAGGTAAGCTAACAGCAGAACAGAATAAAAGCACACGAACTGCCTTGCACCGAATCAAAATTTTGTTCTTAATCAATGTACATTTCTATTATTTCCATTTCCAAACAAGTTATTTTGTATGAAATAATCTGATTTTGTGCCGCTTAGTGGCAGCAGTGACTATTAATCACTGCACACTGATACTTACGTGTCCAGTAGCGAGCAGCATGTTTTATCCCGATAAAATATATATTATAATATAATAAATGCAAGTGGACGGATCTTCTCCCATATAAAATACATGCGATACCCCGTTATTGTGGCAATTCATTTAGTGTCAATGTACATAAGTCAAAATTTTTATAAAAAATAACTTGCAGTCATTTTTTCAGTTGCAGAATTATTATAAAATTGGCAAGAAAGCTAGCAAAATTATTTAAGAAACATGCTGTACTGTATTTCCAAGAAGTGATTTTATCCCTGCCACTACCTGTAAATGTAGTGTGCTGGAATGTTAAGAATCGGACAGACAGCCTGCGTGAGTGTGGTACAGATAGAAAGAGCCCTTCATGCAACGAGACGTTCCAAACTTTCATTTATTTTAGTCCAGTGTCCATTCAGCTGTTAAACACTACACTACAGTTACTCAGTTGTCAGTTGATCACTTACATGGACCCACATGATTTTCAACCCCTTTGTGTACTGTAGTACTGGACATAAACTGTAATAAATCTAGTTACTGTACAGTATTTTATTTTGTGCTAAAGTTCTCTATTTGCCTTTTATTAATTTTCTTTCACAATACAGTACATTAAATGAATACAGCATTTTTATTTTAAAAATTACATTTCGTTTTAGTGCCACCCTCGCTTTGTGCCACTAAATGTTAGAGAACGGATGGTGGCATTATATCGACTGTATTTCCACTGTCGAGTATAAAATTGCCTACAACTTTGTTCCAGTACATTTCTGATGTAACTCTAATGGTTTACTGATGTAACTCTAATGGTTTACTGATGTAACTCCAATGGTTTACTCATGTAACTCCAATGGTTTACTCATGTAACTCCAATGGTTTACTTGCATTTCGTCTATTTGTCTGTAAATTTGTTTGTTACGCAGTTACGACCAAACGTGTTGTCTGATTTTCTTCCAATTTGACATAACTGTTTTTGATGCCAATTAACACGTCGCAAGTGTAAGGAATTTTATTTTTATTCCGTTTCAAGATAAATATCAGATCTTAAATTATTCCGGCAGCTCAGTCTAATGTTCATAGAACTACCAATTTCACTAATTCTACTCTTAAAATGAGAATTAACATAGTAGAGTTTTATGTCTGTCAATAGAAATGAGTCTTTAAAAATGTTCAGTTCTCCAGATTATTCTGTTTAATGTGGAATCGATCGGATGACACACCCCTGATCTGTATGGAAGTGGATACTGTCCGTCACTCTGTAACAGGAGGCCATTGAAGAATGTGTAAACAAAGAGAAAAGGGAAAGTGGAAAAGAAACACAGTGTAGAAAATACGGAAGCAAAGAAGAGGAAAATAAAGAATACGGAAGTGTTGACTTTAGGATGTTTAGCAAACATTCCACACACTAGTAGGGAACGTTGAGAGTAAGTCTTTTTAAGCATCCATGAAGCGCCGAAGCCACAGCATCCTTCCAGTGCTTCGCTTTCTCTCAGTTATAATCAGGATAGCACAAACACTCAGTTTGATCGTGGTTTGCTTTTTATATAGTTCACTGAATCGTTAAGATGAGTGCTCTCAAGATTAGAAATATGGTCTCTGGCATGAAGTTTGCCCAATGCATTCTTGTATTCATTCCCAATAGTTATTGTAAACATAAATGGAAAAGCGTGGAAATTGTTGGCAGCCAAATTATAAAATATTATGATAAACCTCTTGTGCTTTCCTTCACGGATATTTATATGCTAAAAGCATGAAATATTAGCCTATAAGTGTAGATTTGACAAACAGGAAGAAACTAAGTATAGGCTTATGGTCATGAAACGTCAAAATAATGTGCTACAAAATGTTAGAATGGCAGATAAAGCATTCGAACAAGTGGAGAAAAACAAATGGGCCTTCCTGGGAGCAATAATTTCATAGACATATAATATTAAGGAAGAGGTTAAATGTCGACTGATATCAGGAAATTTTTGTTTTTATTCAATTCGGAAGCATGTATATTCTGTCTAGAAATCTAAAAATAAGAATTTATAAGACAATTACTCTGCCGGTTGTATTGTATGGAAGTGAGACATGGTCCCTTATTCTTCGGAAAGAACATAATCTGAAAGTGTTCGAAAACAGGGTGCTTAGGAAAATATTCGGACTTCAGAGAGATGAAACGGGGACTGGTAAAAACTCCACCGAATATAATGACAATGAAATCACGGAGGATGAAATGGGCTGGACATGTTGTGCGAATGGGAAAAGAGATATATATCTGTACCTGGAAAATATTGACTGGGAGACCAGAATGGAAAATAACACTTGGAAGACCCAGATATAGGTGGGTGGACAATATTAGAATAGACTCAAGGGAAGACTGGATGGACTTAACACAGAATAGGGTTGAATGGCGGGCTCATGTAAGCGCGGAAATGAACCTCCGGGTTCCTTAAAATGGATAATATTCCCTTAGGTTGCTTAGGAATTGTCTATTGCCATTGAGTACATAAGTAAGTAAACGTTTCGGATCTCTGCTTACGAGCTCAATAATAATATCAATAATAATAATAATAATAAATCGTAAGTTCTGCAACGAATCAACAGTTGGGAATGGATTTGACTCCTAGCACTACGAGTTTCAGGGAGTGAAGAAATATATGGGTCGTTGGTTTATGGAGGTCTCGATAGAGGCCTGCAGGATGATATCATGTTAGTTGTACAAAAAATGTAATAAGTATGCGTAATCTGTTTGGAATATCGTGATTTATAAATTCAAAGATTTTAACAAGATTTTTGTGTTCCCTTTAATTATTATTAAAATGTATTCATTTAATCACTACATAAACAACATTTTCCGTTATTTCCTTTGGCATAATTGGCATCTCTGCCTCAAGTACCTGAAAATTTGCCACATTTTGGTAGACGAGTCGCCGAGGCGAGTGGCAGTCGCCACTGATTCTTTATAACTCGAAAGAAACCTTGAATTTTCCTTTCTTCAGTTTTGTTTTGTCGTGAGCAAGGAACGTTTTAGAGTGTCATCAAAACATCGATCTACAAAAAGTTGATAAATTAATGGGTTTAAATATGGGTTTAGAAAACTGAATGGTCGAGTTAAAGACAGCAACACTGTACGAATCAAGTTACTTTTGATTTACAAAATTTCACCATACATAAATGCATATTAATGAAGGACAAATTTTAACAGTGGACGAGCAGATAATAGACCCTTTTTAGAGAAAATAGACTTTTAGAAAACGACCATGGATTTTTTATATTTAAGAAAGTTATTTTATTTGAAAATTAGAGTAAGTTACATAATTAAAACAAATCATGAGCAGTCAGTAAGACATAAAAAACAAAAAAGAAAACACCTGAACTAAAAGATAATGTTCTTATCAGGCGACTTTCATATCTCAGTGAGACAGTAATGTTCGCTGGAGCTTCACATCAATGATTCGTCACTTTTGTATGTAAATATTAGTCTTGCTAATGCGAAAGAGGATCTCTTTGGCTCTGTTCTTATACTTCCACTGTTAATTGAAGTAATCAGATCTTCAGGAAGTCTGCAGTCGGTCAGATAAAAGTTCGGCTGACTGAACCACCTTCATGAAGAAGCTTGATAGTTTATGTCCATTTCAAACATTCTATAATTAACGCAGAAGCAGGATGTAGGAACACTGTCAACAGTACTGATCAAGCTTAAACCAATTCTCTGAACCACATTGCAATTTCTTTTAGGCTACGTAATATGGAGTACTAGACTCAAAAGCGATATCGTTAGAAACGTATATTGACTTAAATTCAGCTAAGCATGTGATACATACTGCTAACCTTCAGTTTATTAGCAGAGAGCATTGAAAAGAAAAGTGTTTGAGGAACTAGCTTACTTGGCCATACTCTGTGTGAATGCTAGAATGATTGATCATTGTGTAAGAAATTGCTTGTTCGGTCTTTGTAAAAATTCAAATTTTCTTACTCTTTTAAAACGACTCTTATTCCCTTGTATGGCTTAACATGTCTTCTGGTTAACTTATATCGAATAAACAACATTGCAGAAACATGTTCAAAACAGCTTTACAAAGTGAATTCTTACAACCACTGAAAAGGATTCTATAAGGGAATATGTGTGCAGTTTTCATATTCACACGATAATTATTATTTGAATGAGCATGAGTAATTGCTTTCCGAATAGTTAATAACGATATTAGTAATATGGTCCAACCATGGTCCGCCCTCACAAGCACATTGGTCCGTTTCCGGTTTCCGCTGTATTCGAGTTCGATCACTTTTAGGTAAGGAGGTCAGGAATGAAGTACACCGAACCTTTTAAAAACAGAGGAGTTTCTTAAATAAAGGAGTAATAACTATGGTGCAAAATACTGGCATTAATATTTAAAAGTTTCGACATCTAGGCGTATGCCATTCACTCTTGCCGTCTCCCGCTCATGTCAGAAAATGGAGGTGGATGACGCTACAGTCATAGAGCAGGTCTTATTCCTTCAATATTCGTACAATCACTGATATTTTTAAAATACCAGAAATTACATAATTTGCCACTAGAAAAGGAGCATTCAAAGTTAATGGAGACTAATTTACTATAATGATTTATTATAGTATCATTTACTATAATGAAAGCACTTCATTCCCAGTTCTGAACGTTCAATTGCGTAGCGGCTAAATGAAAACTAAAGTGCAGAGAAGTACTCTTTGAAGACTAAGGACAAAAACTTGCTGAATATACCCCAGAAGAATGGGTGTGTAAGATTCTTTCTCTCTAAATGTGCTTTAAAGAGAAATGTGTTCCTTACTAACAAACGTTAGGTGGGAAATATAAGGGTGGTATGCCTGAAGCATTGCTAACTTACAAGTGCAGAATAAAAGCGAGATGGCGTGTCGGATGAAACAGCCTAGCAGTTTCCAGATTGGAGCTGCTTCTCTCTTTTCTTTAACTAAACATGATGGGGCGTGGTCGGGTTGAACCGTACATCAATAGAAAAGCAAAACTGCAAGGCGAAAATACAAGTTTTGGCAAGCGAAATTGTTGGATGTAGCTACCAATGACGTACATACAGCATGCTGACTTCCCCTTGAAACGAAGGAAAGCTCAGTACGAGTAGTTCATAGAATCCTTAACAACACAACTAGAAAGAGAAACGGTGGTTGAAGAAAATGAGAGATGAGCAATAGCTATGAAGGATGCAAGAGGAGAGAGCTAAGCCTGTAAAAGCTGCTATTTTGGTAACCAGCGAATAATTAAAGCAATTTTAGAGGTAGTTGGTTGAATTTTAAACTAGAATGGCCTCAAAAGTATTGCTCTCATTTGCGCAAACGTCTAGAAGTTTTCTGCGTCCTGAATGTGCACATTTTGCACAAGCTTAAAAGATTAAATAGCACAATGTTAGTTACAGTTATGGTCATAATAATTCAAATTTCAGACGAAAGTACTTTCTGGAAGTGCTCTTTAGATCCAGTTACGAGGTCAGCCAAATTCAAGTGAATATGAAATTCAAAGATAAGATTATATTAGACTGAAAATTTCTTTGTTCATTTTAAGTTTCTTTTCCTTTTTAACTTTCCTTGTAAAGTTGTTGTACAACTTAAAAATACATAGCTAAAGTATTTATAAAAATCCCGAAAATACTGGTATAAATCCCGAAAATACTGGTATAAATCCCGAAAATACTGGTATATGTCATATAAAATACGTTATACATATTTTTTTCACTGCATGTGTCAAGCAACCAGAGAACCTTTAAGTAATTCTTTGTGAATAATAAATTGTGAAACGGATTATATATAATTGTAACAATATGTACTACTGTTCGGTTATGTTGATACCTTGAGTTTGGCTCTCTTTAAGAATTATTATTATAATAATATAATTAATTTTGTCTTGTTTAGCGGCTATGCTAATTGTATTCATTGTTGATTTTGTGCACGGCCTCCCAGAATGCTACATCCTTTTCTTGTTATCAAAACAAATGATTGTAGGCTCTTTCTCTTTACCAAATTCAGTTATTATTACGGGTTTGCCATGCCAAGGCTAAAGAAGGAGAGTGCTGCGCAGCGACAATAAATTAAACCATAAGCAATTCAAAATCTATCTCAGCCTGTAGGCCTGCCTAAAGGGATTTTTAAACTTTTCATGTCGTAGTTTCATAAATTTAAGGTCACTTTATAAGTAATTTTTCAGACAATTTTAGGTCATCAAATTATTTATTATTAGCCTATACTACTAATCCACTTAATTAACTTTTTTAAAATACATATTTATAAATATTAATACTTTTTTTTTAACTTTTCGTGTCGTAGTTTCATAAATTTAAGGTCACTTTATAAGTCATCTTTCAGGCATTTAAGGTAATCAAATTATTTATTGTTATACAACTAAACTACATAATTGTCGTTTTAAAATACATATTCAGAAGTATTAAGTAATATTTTCAACTTTTCCTGTCTTAGTTTCATAAGGCCACTTTATGGGTCATTTTCCAGGCATTTTTAGGTCATCAAATTCCGAGCCCTAATAATGAGAAATTAAGGTTTTGCAATTTTCTCGAGTATAAGCTCCAAGATATATTTTAAGTTATGTACACGAGGTCACCGCCTGCGTGGTCTCGGTAACTTCTCGGATTTTTCTGAGGTAGGGAGGTCTAGAACGGGGTGCACTCAGCCTCGTGAGGAGCTACTTGATAGAGAAATAGCTACTCCGGTCACGGAAACCACCATTAACGGCCGTAGTTGTCGGCATGCTGACTACATGCCCCCAATTCTGCCATCTGCCTACGGGAATTGACGCAGCGGTCGGATTGTAGGCCTAGTCCCTTCAGGGATGTAGCGCCACGGAGTTTAGTTATGTACACGAGGTGCTTATAGACCTATTAAAGACTAAAACATTTCTTTGAAATCAATTCATTTCAATTTAAATAATTTACAAATCACTATATTTTCACTATATGACGTACAAGCGTGGAAGTAAGATAAGAAATCTGTGGTAAATCTGAACCCTCTTAAGAGTATAGAACACTAACGCAGTTTGGATTAACCTGCTTAGTCAAACAGCAATCTAGTTACGCTTGAAGATAGGAATTTTCGGATTATAACGCCTGGTGAAGGTGTTTAGACTACACGCACTACACGGATGTCAGAGAAGTTGTCGCATGGGCAAGAAGCTAAATTACGATAATATTTAACTCCAGCAATAGCTGCTGTTTTTCAGGCATTTTAGGTCATCAAATTCTTAGCTCTAATTATGCACCTTCCTAAAAATATCAATCCAGTCTCACATAGCTTACATGATATTTATCTGTGGGCTTTTTCATAGAACGGAGTTGCAACTATTAAAATTACTTCAGAATAGAGCGATTATAAATCTATTAGGAGCACATTTTTTATATCAAATAACATTGCCGCGGAATTTGGGGGGTAAGGTACTTTCCGTATGGACTTATATTTGATACGTGTGTCTTAGGGCATCCCTCCGTCGAGAAAGGTTAATAAAAATAGCTCCTCTTGCTAGTGTTAACAATATTGTATAGCTCCTTGCCCATGGGACAACTTCTCTGACATTCGTGTAGTGCGTGTAGTCTAAACACCTTCGCCAGGCGTTATAATCCGAAAATTCCTCCCTTCAAGCAGAACTAGATTCCTGTTCGACTGAGGAGGCTAATCCAAACTGCTTTAGTGTTCTATACTCTTAAGCAGGGTTCAGATGGACCTCAGTTTTACTATTTCACTTTCTCGCTAGTACGTAATATAGTGAAAATTTGGAAAAATTATCTATATAAACCTTAGAGGAACAATGTCCTATGATTGTCAAATCTAAAATCTAAAATTTATATTTGTCAATATTTTACAATTATTTACAATTTATTGTTTCAAATTACACGAAAAATATACATAAAAAGTTGATACACCACCCGAAGAAGCAGAGCTTGTGTTCGGGGGTGGTTCAGTTCTATATACGAGAAAAACTTATACTAAATAATTACTTAAAACAATACAAAATTTAGAGATGTATGACAGAATACATGTATAAAAGGTTAGAACATGTTCTTTTTACAATACAAAGGTACGAGGTAATACAATATTAATACATAACAATTTATTTGTTCAAATTTTAGTAAAAAACAAAAAAAAAATAAGTTCTATCCAAATTTTAAATTTTAATATGAAAAATGTTATAACAGCAACAGTAGAAAACAGAAGTAATAATTATATAAATTTTCTAATTTTAGGCCTAAATTGTTTGTTGTTTAAGCTATTTAGATCAGGATGGTTGGTAATAAATGAATTAAATAGTCTTGGGCCAAAACTTGAACAGTGCTTAGCTCCAGCAGTTGTAACATTTTTCGGTTCAAGTAATAAATTAAATTGATTCCTTCGCGCGTTATATACGTGAGATTCTGACTTGTAATTTTCACGATGTTTATGAAAATAATTCAGTATGACATACTTGTAAATTTGGTCTATGGTGAAAACGTTAAATTCAGAAAATAATAATTTGGAAGAATAGTCAGGAGGCTTAGATAAACAAATCTTTATGGTGCGTTTTTGAAGACAAAGCAAAGGGCTGAAGATCGTTTTGGCAACTCCTCCCCACCCAATTATGCCATATTGAATAATAGAATGAATTAGGGCTAAATAAATCGTACGTAAAACATGAGCTGGTAAACATGAACGGAGAATAACGAATTTATAAATGACTTTACGTAGCCTATTGCATAAATATTCAATGTACTTGTCCCATCTTAAATGTCGATCAATTATGATGCCTAGATATTTCACTTGATTTGATTCACTTAAGGAGGGACAAGTGCAGCTATTAATACAGCAACCTGAATTGTGTATTTTTAAGCTTAAATTTTTACTTACTTTTAATTGTTGCATACCGGTAGCTGTTAAAGCGAAAGGAACTAGCGTGGTTTTCTCAACATTTAAGGAAAGTAAATTAAAATCCAGCGAAGATTTAACAAGATTTATACCTTTGTTAGCATTTTCGTAAGTTTCACTCCATGAAGAACCACTAAAAATCACAACGGTGTCATCAGCATATGAGTAAATAGAGCCATTAAATATATTAAAATTAATCTTTAGTAGTTCATTAGTAGTTAAGATTGTGACTGCATATTTTAGGTAGATTTCGAAGAAAACTCTACCTATTTCAATCGATACCATGTCATGACTTTCGAAAAATTCTTTCGTATCTTTACGTTTCATGCCTCCCTAATACGAAACCACCGCCCGTAAAAAGAAAAAAAAAATGTGATATTTATGTATATATCTTTACACGCTAGCGGCCGTAATTTTGAAGATATTTGAACCAAATTTTATTATGTTATTTTTAAGCCCAATAGTTCGGAAAATTTCGTTAATGAGCAAAATTCGTCCAAGGGGGGGCGGGGAGGGGGTTGAAATGTTGAAAAATGTATATCTTGGCCGCTAAAAAGTATAGAGGGAAACTTTGTTTGAATAAATTAGAGTACTCCTTATGGAGTTCACAGTGACACCAACGATTCGGGGGTTTTGGGGGGTACGAGTAAGGGTGAGGGGTGGGGGTGGAAATTCGAATATTTTGAAACCACGTCTTGTGGGGTATCGTTGAAAAGCTCTTGATGAGTACTCTACAAATCAATAACTAGTTTCTCGATAGGTCTCATATAAGGCGAGATTTACATATTTAAAAAATAATAACACTTAAAAATATACCTCAGTCTGAAGGCCTGCCGAAAGGAATGTGTGAGGATCGACTAAGGATAAAATAACCAATGTAATAGAGTTTGAAATATTAAAAATAATAGTTTCACACCTTTAGAACAATAATGAATGCAAAATTAAAAATAAATAATAAAATATAATATAAATTTAAAACATAACAAACAACTCTCTTTTTATAAAAAAAGATTTCAGATTTATTTATATTTCATATGGTGCATTGTACACTTTGATATTGCTGTGATAAATTAATTATCAGTAAAAAGGAGTTTAATATGAAAGTGTTGTCCTCAAAGAACATTGGGACTACTATTCAGTTATGTTGATACTTTGAGTTTGATAGAGTTATCACAGTGGTGGATCTCTTTAAGAATTATTATAATATCATTAATTTTGTCTTGTTTAGCGGTTTGCTAATTTTATTCATGGCTAATCTTGTGCACTCCTAGAATATTATATCCTTTTCTTGTTATCAAAACAAATTATTGTAGGCTCTTCCTCTTTACCGAATTCAGTTCAACATTTATTTTTAATTACTATGTTTTAAATATTTTAATTAAGCAATAAATATGAATATATGTTATTTATCCTCTCATCATATGACTGTCAGATTGCTTCTCAATCTACGTCTTTTCTTTTAAGAATATGATTGCTGAGTCGTTCATGTTTTTTCCCAAATTCTCGTATAAAACCAAGATTGCGGCCTTTTTCAGTGGCATGATGGAAGACCGCTAAGAATTTAGGGGCCGAAAGCTTTCTTTTAGAAGAGAACTGCAGGGGAAGAAAACAATATAAATTAAAGTTAGAGACACAAAATGTGTTGTTATTATTATTATTATTATTATTATTATTATTATTATTATTATTTATTACAAGTTGTATATGCGTTGTGTATGCGTTCGCTCCTCTCCCGTAGCAGACCTGGGTTCAAATCCTGGTCGGGACAAATTACCTAGATGGAGGTTTTTCCGGGATTTTTCCTCACCTGTGAGACAAATGTCGGGTAACTTTTTAGGATATCTTCTGGCCGTCATTATCATCTTCATCCCATCCTCGCCTCGTTTGGGGTGAGTGTGTGTGAGAATGGTGTGTTTCGTCCTATGTCTTCGTGTTGTTTCGGAGATGGCCCCAAAATTGGGCTGATCACTCATCCTGGGAGGCCCTCTATGTCCTTGTGTGGTCAAAAAGTATGTATGTGATCCAAAGATAATCCCTCTCCCGAGAGGTCGCGGCCTTGTAAGGCCCGGGCGGGTTGGGTCGCTTAAATGTCCCTAAAAGCGAGAGGTGAAACTAGGCGAAGAGAAGAGAGAGAGAATTACAATGTTATTATCGTTATCATTTTTATTAACAATATTTTTTTTCTTTATGTAGTCAGAAGTTTAAATAATATTTCCATAAAACATAAGGAAGTATTGAAATTACACAGTAAATTAATAGAATGTGAAATATATTCAGAAATATTATAAGCAAAGAGCAAATACTGAAAATATTTAATAGATTTACTTTATTGCTATGCATTTAACATTATATTATTATTAGTACAGTTTTAAATTCGCATAATCTCTCTCTCTCTTTAACGAGTAACCATCACAATTTACAAAAATAAACGCTTCCCAATACCTTCTTCGTTTCATTCGCAGTACATAAACACTTGCGCTACACAATACGTTTACGAAAAGGCTCTCTCAACTTCACGTCTTTCTCTGGAATCGAAATGGACTTCGAAGAAGTTTCCAGATATTTCTATGTTTGCGCTGAGAATATCACCTTGGAGAGCACATCGAGTGGATGTAACCTTGTTTCACCGCTTGGGAGTTACGGATGCTTGCTTCATATCCTTGCTTCCAGCCTAACGTACTTATTCTTCAAACATTCTTCGCGATGACTGGCTTGGCGAAAGAACATCAAAATTTTTTACAGTTTTATACATGAGTGCGCCCATGACTGATGTTGCCTTCACGGTTTATAGTGATCTGCATCAACTTGCAACATGTATAAAGTAAACTCTGAAGATGTAGTACACATTCTGTTCTACTGTATAAAATATTCATAGGCCAGGTTATGCGTTCTTCTTTCTTTTTTGTTAGCTTGCAGTAGATTTCACATTTTATAGGCCTACCACAGGATATACCTGTATTGTACTTCGCGTAAAAAGTACTTATAATAAAGAATCTGAAAAATATTGATTTTTCTATAAAAAAAGTAATTTTGCATAGGTACACTGTTAATGCTAATTTTTATACAAAATTATTTCCCTTAGAAAAAGATGTATTGGTCATGCTTACATTAACGAAAGTTACATGAGCGCATTAATCAGATTTTGTTTGTATTATGTATCCTTCCGGGATACGATACGGTGTGGTAACGAAATTCTCTTTATTTTTACAACCAATTTACAACCATTTTGGACAGTTCAAGTTCAAAATTCAGACCTGGGTGAAAAAAATTATTTTATAGACTTGACGAATTTTTTTATTTAATTATGCTAAAATTAATGTGTCATTATTGAATTTGTGTTGTATGTGCCATCACTTATCTTATTAATTGTATAATGAATTATATAACCTAGTAATGATGTAGGATTTTATTTGTGTTATACCTTATCGAAAGCATGGGGCATGAGTAACCTTCACACCACTCAGGGTTGTCCAGCTGTATATTACTGTCGAATAATTGATGCAGCTTCAGATACAGGTCCTCTCCATGGAAATAAGCAACTAATTTTTTGTGTGTTGCTATAACGATTATGTTGCCAAAATTCCAAGGATCTGACACTTTCCGTCTAAGACGGGATAGGATATAAAAATATGGTCCACAAACTTTATTATTGGCATCGAGTTCTTTATCGTGTAATTTACAGTCCCTGAAAGAGGACTTGTGACGAAGATTTGTACGGCGTAAAAATCCCTGAACATGATGGGTGATAATGTAGATACAATACGGCCTGCTAACAAACAATAAAAAGAACTCTCTGGCTCTGCACCCCTGAAATGGACTAGGCCTACAACCCAACCGCTGCATCATCTACCGTGAGGAGATGGCAGGATTGGGGGCATGTGGTCAGTATGCCGGCACCCTTGGCCGTTTATGATAGTCTCCGTGACCGGAGTCGCTGCTTCTCTATCAAGTAGCTCCTCAGTTTGAATCATGAGGCTGAGTGCACCCCGTTCAGATAAATCCGAAATCTTCCACATTTCTTATCTTTATGTAATTTTTAGAATTCAATGTCATTATTAGGTTTTTTGGCCATTCGACAGTCTTTTTTCCACATTTCATATTTTTAGGCAATTTTTTTAATGTAAGCCTAAAGTCATTATTTTCTCATTTTGTGTTCTTTCTCGCATTATAGAGTTTTTGGGCATATACTTACGTTGAATATTATTGGAACTCTAAATAAGCATAAATCAATAAATCTTCGTGTAATTATAATTTGGTTACAGAGAGACGGTGTTTGTTGTTTGCATTTAACCGTATGTACCAATTAACTAATTACAAGCCTGTAACTGAAAAACAACATAAATCTAGAATAGACAAAAATGTAATGAATAAACTACAATTTTCATACAAATTTTTGGGCCTATATTTTTACTTTTAGGGTAATTTCTTTGTATATTTGTAGTCATTGTAGGCCTACAGCTCATTTTTTAAAGTATTTTAGATCATCAAAATCTGGGCCCTACTTATTACGTACCACAACTATTTTGGTGTTGCGGTGCGTTTATGCTGTATGGTTAACACTTATATGCCTATGCATGTCGTAAAAAGAATGGACCAGAAAAGAAGCCACCTTTACCGTAAACAATACAACTATGGCGGCAATACTGTAAAACTTCCATGACTTTATTCTCAGATATTACATCTAACCAAGCTTTATAAAATGTGTCCGTAATCTGTGAGACAGATTCTGTCTAATCATCTACTCTTGGCGAAGTGCCTTAACCTGTTAAATCGTTGGAACGTTTTCGCTTAATAGAAACCCACATCTCAGCATAAATCCGACATAACTGAGACGTTGGATTATATGTAGTAATCATGACAATATGGCGACAGAGATGCATTAGTCAGCCAATAAGCTTTTAGCACCGTATTGTTATCGTTAAGCCTTAGGGGCATAAGAAAAATCGAGAAACATTATTCTTAAGATGGAAAAAGGCACTTTGAGCAGAGGGAGGGTGGACGTTCAAAGGTTATCATGACTCGACCAAGCCCAATAAGACAGGCTTTAGATGTCTTGGGGAGGGAATCATGTCATGAGGCGACACCACATTTCTTAAAGGAGCCATCTCTAGATGCATTTCCCGTCTGTGTTCTTATTCTTTTCTGTATCCGTGTCATAGGAGATAAAAATGTTCTCTCAGATAAAAGTGCAACGACTTTTTTCTGCCAGTATTTCTGCTTAGAGTAAGGAAACATTTTCATACAATATCTTAAGTTTTCTAACCATTTGGTCTGCAAATTTTACTCTTCATCTCCTTTTATCTTTGGCATCCTCGTTTACTAACCAATATTTTATTTTATCCTTTAAGTCCTGTAGCAGTTAGATTATTATTTTCCAAGACCTGGTGTTATTCTAAATTTTTCCTACTGCCCAAGTTTCCGATTCGTATAAAGCAATACTCCAGACGAAGCACTTAATCAGTTTCTTCCTCAAATCCAAGCGCAGGTTACTAGTCCAGAGTGATCTCTTCTTTTGTGAATGAATACTCACGCATGCCTGACTTCTTTATATAGGCCTATATATATACTTATTAATTATATATGTATGTATATAATTAATATCAGTAATATAATGGCATCCGTTATTAGTCACATATAATAAGCGCAATACAGTGTGGTCGAACAAAAACTTAGCTTTACTTAATAGCTAATGTGACGTAATAATAGATGTCATTACGATATCTGAATTTATCTATGTTTCCAAATTTAGCTTAATATCGTACACGATAATCTTGAATAATAAACAACATGTATCTAAAATAAACTCAATCCTCTTCTTGTTAATCATAATAGGCATATATACTAAATTGAGTTCATTTCGTGTGTTCCAATGTGCGTTGCTTTGAGATGAAAACGCCAAGAGTATTACAAGATATTCTAAAGCTCAAAAGTTAGACATTTAATTACGGTCAAACAAAAACAGTCATATCCATTCTTTGTATGATATACTATTGAAGAACGGTTAAAACATTATATAATGATAATGTTATTAAGAATAGTTTTTATTCATATTTGGTAAATATGCATATTAATTCGTTAATTATGTTGTGCCGTATTTTCTTGAATCCAGTCAGCATATCCGATAATTTGCTATGAAGTATTTTTATTCTGCTTAAATTCACTTTAGCCTCTCGAACGTATATATAACTAATGCACATATTTCACTTTGATGTATGGGGTACTCAATACAGCTTTTCTGTAAGAACCACTATTTATGTTTCGTGTCATATTGATGATTTCATCTTCCGATGGAATATGTTATAATACTCTTGATGAAAACGTAGTGATATCGTTGACATTAACTACATAAGCATATTCCTTCAAATCTGTTTAAAAACCACATATTCAGCTCTTTGATTCATTACATATCAATCTTTTAAAAAGTTTCATTCAACAACTTTAAATACGTCACTCTTGTTCTATGAAATTGAATGGCAGCAGCTATTGATGTACAATACGGAGCGAGAGAGTATGCATTCATGAAGTACGTGAAAAGACTTAAAAACCATTGGAAACAGAATTTATTGTAAAGGCAAAGAATCCACTCATGCTAGGTGCCTGATAATTTCCTTTGCTGAATTCAACCCTTGATGGTTTTGACAGCTGCCATGGCATGAGTATTGAGCGTTGATAAACTCGCCCTCCACTGGAGTTATTTTTTTACTTCTATTATTTGCGCCATGAACCATTTTTAACAGCATTTCCTCTCGAACACCTTGTGTCGATTGCTTCACTAGTGTTGGATTTTGATCTTTACAACACGTCTGGATTTTCTTGACTGGAAATTGAAGGATTGATCGGTCGGTAGAAAAGAAAATGTTAAAGCTAGAAGCTATGGTTACACTCTACAAGTAATATCCTGAAAATTGAAGCTTCGATTGGAATAACATTGTAAATGGCATCTAACACATTTACGAGTAGCGTTGAACACTTCTCTTCGTATTCTATACTGAAAGTAATATTCGATATTTCCGTGTTTCCAGTTTTGACATTCTATTAACCGTTCGAAAATGAAAGTAAGACTTGTCTTAAATTCATATGTAAGATCATAATATGGTACTGTCGCTTTAATAATATTATTAATATTATAAATATAATAAATTATACCTTTGTATATCTATTACACTTTTTATAGTATAAGGGAGTTAGACATATGTGCAGTATTAGCAAACCAGGCAATCTCTATTTTGATAAAACTTTTAATGTAAGTTTAATGCATTTTTTATTACATATTTAGTTATGTGTATTAAATCTGAGTTCCTCATAAGGGAAGTCTGATTTATTTTATTTTATTTTATTTTATAATAATAAACATTACAGGTATAAAACCCAATTACAATGTCCATGCCAACAATACAATGCATACATAAAAAATAATTAAAACATAAGATACAAAAGATAAGAATACACAAAAGATAAAAATACACCAAAAAAATACAGCAATTTAATAAGCAGAAAAAGAAATTCCTAGCTACATCTGGGTTCCAGCAGTTGCCAGGTTATCTTCTCTAATCACAGTACATAATGCCTTTTGAGAATTAAGACATACACTAAATACTTAGCTGGAGATGCAATAAACTTTCATTAGAAGTTAGCATCTCTATGGTTTTTATAAATGGAGGTTGCCTAATAACTACTTTACTTCCACTTTTGCAAACCTCGTTTATAGGCCTATATTGTATGCAGCAATGCTTACTTAAAATGTAGGTCATTAAATCTCGTCCGGAAATCGACTAAAATTGGATGCTATATGAAATCGAACACTGCACATATTAGCTGCATGTAATTATGTAATTGCCCGGGGGGAGATAGTGTGTGAGAGACAGAGAGGGATGCATCGAGTGAGGGAGAACAGTGGAGGGAATCACATGTTATAGGGCATTTGATTTGATTGTATTGGGGAGTCTTCGGGGGGGGGGGGATGGGAAAGTAAATTCAACTCACATTAAAAAAAAAAAAGTCTGCGTTTGCAAATCAGTTCAAATTATTATTAGGTACAATAGAAAACCACAACGAGGCTAATATTGCGTGAGGTTAAATAAACCGAGAGCCGTAAAATTCTTGCTTTGTGACGTGTTCCTACACATGAAGAATCGATTATCGATTTAGAAACTACGATAACTTAAACCATAATGCAATGGAATAAACCTTTCTGTAGTTCTGCGTGTATGATGCTAAATAAATTACAGAAAATATAAAGCCACTTTTAATAAATTAGCCACATTGGAGAGAGATTGAGTCAGAGAGAGATAGAATCAGAGAAAAAGAAAAGGAGGGGAAGACAGCACGCGAGAATAAACAAAATATCACTAGCTGAATAACTAGCATAATTCTGTATTGCATTGTTTACTTTGGTCAACAAAATAATCGTTTATCATAGTTACTTTAGAGACGATAGTTATGTGCTTGTGAAACTTTTTAGTAGTGACATCAGAGTTAATGAGTAAACCTACACTCCACTTTTCATAGTGCGCGCATCTGAGCCGATGGACACGTCACTGGCGTGGTTCATCGTAGAATGTCGACTACTCATGAATTCATACGGCTGCTTGCTACTACTAAATCTAAAAAAAAATCATCGCACAGCATGTCCCTTCTGTATGTAATAGGTTTGTTCCCAAAGCAAACCCATGACTGCTTGAGAATTTTCTTTGCTGCCCATGTCCAGTCTATAACTTATCCGTGATTTTGCACTCTGGGAACGGTTGGAAGAATTTGTAATCGATAGTGTTTTTAATCGATATGATATGCGAATAGAATATGTATTTCCCTTTAACATGTTATACATGCAATATGCATCGCCAATATAAACTATATAATTCATGGTAGAGCTCGCAAACTTTTCTTATAGTACACAAACTGTCCGTGAGAATACACGGAACAGAAGATTTGAAATCAGAATCACGAATTCTCGATTTGGGAACAAGTGTGGAGAAAGAGCGCATGCGCGAACGATGTGTTCACAGTTTCTGAGTGCTTTGGGAAGAAACCTAATAAATAACAGTATTGTGAACTTATGTACTATAACTCGATTCCAGAGTAAGTGCCATCATGACTGTAAAATTCTTGTGATTCACTATCACTATGTATTTCAACGTACACGTGTAAAACTAATGTTTCTAGAGGGGTTGTAGCGTTGTGCAAGATTGTGCGCTGGTAAGCTTGGATATTAGTCCATCTCTACTTAATTGTAACGGTTCCCATCTGCACAGAAATAACATACTCACTTTACTTAATTAGCTATGGCAATGCATTGTGTCAGTTGGAAACCAGTGCGAGGAAAAAATCTTCTTAATAGCCTTGCCACGAATGCCTAGGTATTGCCAACGGCCAGTCTACCCCAGTCCTGGGAAGGACGGCACTGGAAGTAAGAAATGATCTACCCCTTATATTCGCTCCGTCTCTATTTTCCTCTCCGTGCCACGAGGCTAGATTCAGAATCAACCGGTACAGTTGTCTCTACCAGGCTGTTGAAAGAGAGTAGTTGGGACGACAGAGAGAATAACTTTGCACTTCCACCTACACACAGAATTTCTGTAAAATCTTTGTATATTGCGATTACGCGGAAACTATAATGGTAAACTAGTTAGCCTACTAAATTCCATAACATGTTTAACACAACAAACAACATAGAAGGACTTTGCTGTAAAACAAAGAAGGACATTTCTTCACATTAGTGCGTGAAGATTTTTTTTGATAGGAGCTTATAAGTAGAGACTGGATGTTAGGCAAAATGGCTATTCTTAACCGATAAAGATATAAAAATAATTTAACATAAGTTCAATCCACTATCCTAAGAGTTGTTTTCATTATAAAGTTTCAACTTATAATGCCTATAAATGCCTATTTCCGCTTTTCCGAAGGAAAACTGCTATTTTATTGAAAAATTAAATAACAATGGTTGAAACGCACGCAATCTTGTATCTCATGAGTTCATGACATGTTGCACATCACTTAAATTTACTTATACCCACTGTCAGAGGCCATCAAAATTTATTATTTTTTATTTATTTTCATTATCAAAACAATAAATACATAAACGATGTCTCTCTGTTAGATCTATGTTTCCAGAGGAACAACATAAAACTGTTTAAATAAAAGTACAAACCCAGTCTATTATATTAACCAACTAGAAAAGTTTCAATTAAATATTTGTTGAAGTATGTGTGTTATATAAATTGTTATATGACAAGGTTTAAGTAGAAGTATATTTACCCCACTTGTCTAGTGATAGCTAAACTCTTCCTGTCACACTTCCTGTTAAAAGTGATAGTGCACTAATGAAACTATCTATTTTAATCTACATATAGGTCTATCAATACTTTTTTAAAATTAAATACTGCGTGATTTAAATGTCTTATTTCAATTGGTTACAAGAGACATCCAGAATGTGTTCTTATTTCTCGACCTATTGCCTATCTCCTTTTGCATGCAGCAGCAAAGATTTCAGCACCTACTTTAATGCCTATTTTTTAATGCCTATTTTACCTGCCCATTATGCATTTCTAATTGCCATTTTCCTGTCTATTTTTAACTTTTTAAATCCCTAACGCCTGGTCTCTACTTACAATTCTGATTTTTGAACTCTCTGTACGTACGCCGTTTAGAAATTATGTATTTACGGTTGATTAAAATTTGTCATGTGCACTTTCAGTTCGGAAATTGGAAATAATTATCATCAATTTCTAATGTTTGCAAGCGACCAGAAACATAATGCACCGGTAATTACAGCCAATGTTTTATTCGATTATTCTATAGTAACATACAAAAATGTTAATTAGGTTTTACCAATCAGTACCTCTTTTTTTACTATTTACAGTGATTCAAAATGGTATAAAACGTAATTAGTTTTACTTTTGTTAATATTTTCAGCTTCCAGACCTCAATGCCAAAGCTGTTCACCAACTGATAATAGTATATGTTATGTGCTTTAATACAGCGTAGATAAAATGCATTTATTATCATGAATTTTAGTACGAAAATTCAATATTATTGATGTTCAGTACTTTTTCACACACAAAATCTGTCCATTAAAGCGTTTCCTTTTCGTCCTTCACAAATCAACCGAGAGCCTTTTCAATACTTCCACTTTATAGATCGTGCTATTCTTATTTTTCTATAAGTAGAACGTGTTACCGCTTCATAACCCATTATGCCTACTTTATTTATTTATTTATTTTTTTAAATTACATTTACAAACTTATGTACAAATACAAATACAAATACAAATACAAAAATAAACAAAACAAAAATGTTATTAATGTTAAGGTTTACACAAAATATTTACTTTTCCCTTATTCCTGGAAAGTGAAATGTTAGAGGGATACCCGTGAAATGCCGTATCTTTTGTTTAGCATTCATTTTTCAATCTCATTTATATTCCTACATCAGAGTAAGTAGTACAATTGTAGACGCGTACCCTTCGTACAGTACATAACTGTGATATAAAATTAAAAATTAAAGTTATAAAAAACGTAGGGAACAAGCAAAGTAGAAACAAACAAACGAAGCATCAAAGGTAGGCATGTAAAAAAATGATTTAAGTGAAAGTAAAAGAGGATGGAAAGGTGAAAGGAATGAAAATATATTATAGAAAACAAGAATAAGGCAAAAGAGAGAAAGAATGATGCTTCATAAGATAGGGAAGAAGGGAAATTATAGAGAAATAGAAAAGAAACACGTGTGATAAAATAGGAACAAAATGACGAAAATTACCAATGGATAAATGCAGTGCTGGTCTGTCTGAAAGGATTATAGTTCCATCTCTCCACCCTCCCTATATTATTATATTTACTGGTGTGAATAATGTGATGCCAGCAAAATATGTCTAATACCGTCCATAGCAACAACAAAATTTGGAACGGTAAAATGTGCCCATAGTAACAAGTTCCCCATATCTGATCGAGTATCACTTAATGAGTAATATACCTACCCGTAATTCATCCTTTAGGTTTTATGGTTATAAATTCACTCATATTACTTTTACCAAATATTTTTATAATTTGCCTGAAATGAAAGTAAAGAATAATATGTTTTGAAACATGTAAGAACAAAACCAGGTTTTTTTTTTTTACCCACTAGGGATGATATGTTTTGAAACATGTAAGAACAAAACCAGGTTTTTTTACCCACTAGGGATTCATTATAATTTATTTAAATTATGCCCTCCTCGAATTACTTTACCTTTTTTTATTTGATTACTCTGAGCTGTTCTTTATCTTCTTTACTCAGTGTTATAATCCAATCAATAACACAGATTGATTTTGTTAAATGAAGTACAATCTTTGCTCTTGCTGGATTTATTAAAGCTCTAAGAGCTTTTATACAGTTCTCATTGGTAAAAATATTGACCCCTCTCATCTTTTGAGATGAAAAGGCTTTTAACTGGGAAGTATTAGAGGTAAACCTCCAGTGTTCATGATACAAGAACTATAGAGGAGATACCACTTCAAGCGAAGTCTTCTTTGATACTGTAGAGGGAAGGAGGAAAATGTGATGACCTATGACCCATCCCAAGGTCTTCCGAAATACTGATCTTCATGCCCGTCCTCTGTCAGCCTTAAAGCGTACCCTCCCTACTTGAAACATTCGCTTTCACAAACACTAAGTCTTTGTACTCTCTTTTTTTGTTGAAGTCATAACCTTTTGACTTGGTACCATACCCTGTTATCTGAAAGTAATCTGAAGAAAAAGATAACATTTGGTAAACTCTTTTTATATATAAAATATCCTAATACGTTTTTGTATGAGGAATTAATGATAAAAGATGCCATCATTATCTGATATTACATTTAGCTACATTTTTAAAGTTATTCCATTGACTTTCAACTATTTTTAAGAATAATAAATTATGATGTAAAAGTTACTAAGAATTAAACTTAATTAAAACGAGGACATAACTCATGGATTTCATTTACGGGATACTTTTTCATACACGATGTTCGTGCTGAGGATTTTTAATTTCACTTTGTCTTAAATGATTAACAATGGGATTCGGATTAGTAATGTGCATGAAGTTGGAAATCGTTACTTCGCGTATTTTTAAGCTACATCGTCCAAATTATAAATCTCCCTGTGTGTTATATTATGTACAAAAATTTACTTTGAAATTATTTACTGATTAATCTTCTGGATTTCCACAATATTATAAAAGGTACTTCTGGTTTCTATAACTTCTTATAAAATCTATCTTAGAAATCCTTTCTTTGAAAAAAATTGGTATAGATCATTTAAGCAGCTCAAACATGTTTGCATTCCGATTGATTTGGATTTCTCGGTTTTGAATGGAGTTTTGCTCATTGACTCTCGTTTTACAATATAACAGTAAATGCGGTATTTGATGAGCTCTTTTAGGATGCCTTGTTGTCGACCACGGTATTTGAACCCATGTGTATCCAACATCGTAACGGAAGAAGAAATGTACATTTCAACCAGTATTAGCAGGTAGCAGGAAACTCCTTAACAGTCACCGCAGAAAGAACTAGAGTGGAAGCCACAGGTTTGCTGTTAATATTTATTAATATTTCTTATTGTTATTAGTTATGATCATCTTCAAAATCATATCTTCCTTCCAAACTAGGATTTATTTGTAATTGCATATTTCTAGTCTGAAGAATTATCGCTGCAATGTAATATCGTAGCATATACCTATGTTCACAGTGGTTTAAGACATAACCTATTTTATTGTCAAAATTATTACCATCAGTATATAAACTTGCATATTTCCGAAATAGCATATTTAAATTCAAATTTCTAACAGCTTAATTTTTCACATTGTTCATATTTCATTCCTATAAAATTATTTCTTACATATATGGCTCCATGAACATTCAAATACTCTACTCTGGCAAATGTTCTTATAGGAATTGTATAAAGGAGGCTTTAGTATTGCTATTAATTGTTATTTTCTTTGTTAAAATTGCCACACTCTGTTGATAGATAGTTCCCGTTAATGTATTTACGTTTGTCTAGTTGCAAGTGGCTCCATACGAGGATATTGTCGATGGATTTTTTCTCAGGTTCCCTAACTTTCACTTATATCTAACTTAAACGTAAGAGCAATACAAACCTCAATTCCATATCTATCATGGGATAATTCTTGACTGAAGAAAATCTCAAGGCGGAGTTATGAATGGAACTAGGGGCCTTTCATTTTATTCGAAATCTCGCAAAAACGAAGTAATCGCTATAAATATTCATTGCATTTTTGGGGTCATTATGCACATGTGTTCGTCAAAATTGTAGGCCTAATATATATTTTGCCAATTTTTAGTTCATTTAGACATAAGACCATATGTTAGTAAGTAAACGTCCTTGGTCTGATTATATATATTCACTAATGTCTATTTATGTATAAAATGGTATGTTTTTAAACTGAATAAAATTTGTGAACAATACAATATGAAAATATCTATGACAAAAACAAAAGTAATGGCATTCATAGGGAAAGAGCCGATTAGAACAAAAATAATTGTTAATAACTGTTGAGTAGAACAGGTAAGCCATTTTAATTACTTGGAAAGTGATATTGGATATGATAAAGAATATGATGCAGACAATAAAATATGTAAATTTCAAAGAGTGCGTGGAACAATTAATCGAACGTTCAGAAACAAAGTACGGAAAGAAACAAAGTTAAAATTCTATAAAGTTATTGCTGTACCTATGTATCATATGCAAGGGACATATGGTCACTAACAAAAAAACAGCAAAGTATAATACATGCTTCAGAAATGAAATTTCTATGGAGTATAAAGAGATGTACAAGAAGATATATAACAAATGAAAGTATAAGAGAAGAACTAGGAATCTTTAATTTGAATGAAAGATTAAAAGATTCTAAACAACAGAGGAAAGAACGCGTTTTATTTATTTATTTATTTATTTATTTATTTAACCTGGCGGAGTTAAGGCCATAAGGCCTTCTCTACCACTCAGCCAGGGCAAAAACATGAAATACATATTGTTAACAATAATAATGATTAAGACTCACGTTGAAGACTCACTAAATAAGTAAAGAAGTATAAACCTAAAGGAGGAAGATCTGTGGGCAGACCTAAGAAACGATGGCTGAAGGACCTTGAAGACGGTACAGGCAAATGACTGCCCTTGCCATGAAGTTAAAAAGAAAAAGAAGAAGATTAAATGGTATTTATTACCATAATTGATGCAACGATTTAGCCTACTATGCACTTTTATGGTTACTTATTGATTACAGTTATCAGTTAAAAGTCTAAAATAACATAAAAGCTAAGATATTCTATTGGGCATCATTACAAACATTCATTGCTTCATATTAGACTTCATAATTTACTTTGAAATATGGTTGCAACATAATTATCTCGATGTCGAGTTATATCGATTCATTTCAAATGCACACATTCAGTCACCTTCAAATCTATTTTTCCACGCACGGATTATGAGCAAAGGAAAAATGTCGAGAATGCATGTAGTGGCATGATCCTTGATAACCCTCACGTACGTTTTCGGTTACACGTGAATTGGGGAGGTCACGTCTTTCAAACACTTTCCACGCTATATTTTCCCTTTTCAATACCCACGACTATTTCATTTTGCGCTTCAACAAAATATAGTCTACAAAGGTGGAAAAGGAAAGGAAGATGAAATACCCGTTTGGATGTAGTATCGAAATATTTTCATGGAAAGAGGTTTGGAATTTTATATTAGAAATATGGAATGAGGTAAAAGGAAATAAAATAACACGTCTAAAAATATTCCACTCTGTGTCTGAAGCCTTAATATTGGCAATAAAAGTGAGTTATTACTCTAAAGGTATCTTTATAGCAGAGAGTGTGGATGTGTAAGTGTTTCGAATGTAACAAGTGTGTTAAGTTCTTCTAGAAGACAGAGAGCGAAAGAAATCGTACTGTGGGAGATGTAATATCATGCACAGGAGATGTTCAAAGTTACATGAAATATGTATTTCCTGTGCGATATCTAAATTCTCTAACGCCATTTTCAAATTAATTCTATTTTGGTCTGTTTTAAGGAATTCCAGAATATTTGTAATTAGTAGTATGCATTATAATTCTTGGTATCGAAAATGGTATTAAATCCATCATCATAATTATTTCACCGTCGTATTGTAATAAGAAATTCATAGGGGTATCTACATCCCGTATAGTTACAAATGCTCCTGAGTACAGAAGATCAAAGCCCTGGGTAAATTTTCCTTTAACCATTATACTTCACCATATAATTTATTTTAAAATATAGAATATTTTCCGGGCTTCTAACCAGATGGTTACTTGCATAAATTCCGACTTTTCGGAACCGTTTTGAGGATCCATTTTCAAAACGGAAAAATAATCTATATTCCCGGCACTAGGAAGAGTTCGAAGTGCACATTTTAAAGTACAGTCGAACTTTGATTATTCGAAGCTGAAGGGTTCAGCCAAAAAATTGAATTATTCACGATTTCGAATCAGGAAAGTTTTTATGTTGTATAGGGATCAGAAAGAACCACGCGAAATATTATAATTATTCAAAATTTCGAATTTAAAAAGTTCGAAATAATTATGTTCGACTGTACTTATTTTAAAATAAGTTATACATCTTGAAAAAGGAAGCGTGAAAGAAAGTTTAATTTATTAATGCACACGGTTTGTTGAAAATAAGCTACCTGCATTTTGTTGGTTGGTTTATGGTTATTTAACGAGGAAGGTGTACTGGAACTTAGGCCCTTAGGTTTGTCTGAATTTTGCCCCGCAAGAGTCCATTTACATACCTGTAAATTTACATTTACGCACGCATAAATACCATCGATATGGGCAGGTCAAACCCGCAACCTTGGACACAGAAAGTGAATTTCTGGAGTTGGGAAGGTTACGATAAATGCCTGGAAATACAAATTTATGGAAAGTTTTAAATTACAATCTTATAATACATTTTTTAAATGCATCTGTCATCAGCTTCTGTAAATCATCTGTGTAAATATTACGATTTTTCAATCGTTGTGTTAAGCGTGAAATTACAAAATCTTGCGAAGGAGTACAAACAACTCGTGTTTCCTTTTCTCTATTTGCTATTTCGTATTTTATATTGCATTTCGCATCGCTCTAGTGTTAATGAACTAACACAGAGGAAGACAGAAGCTTGCTCTGTGACGTCACTGCTTTCTGCTCTCACTGCTCGCGTTATATCTCTGCGAGGAGCATGTGAAATGTAGGCATCAGTGAACAGGGGGGAAGAGAGGGGCATTAGTATTGCGGGCAGCGGGAATTTAGGGGGTTAGAACTTACGTAATACGTGTTTCCGAGTTAATGAAACATCAATCTATTTTTTTGATAGTTTATCGGTTAATTACAGCGCAGCAGTTTAACATATTATAAATAATTCTATTTTTCTATTCTGTGAGAACAATTCCCTTTCCACAAAATCTATGTTCTTTGACAAAAATAGACAATAGGCTACTATCATTTGAATTAACATAATTCACTACAGTAAAAATGATAAAAAAAATGAACTGAATTAATTACCATACAAGCTCGTCTGCACCTTAGATGATACAAGATTACAGTAACAATTTTCTGACTTTCCTGTCTCTTTTTCTTTAACAAGTTTATCAATGTTGGGACGTAATGTTTGAGCAATATTTAATCGAAGACTACATTTAGGTTGTGATTTAACAATGTACTTCTTAATTTGAGCTTTGCACGTTTCATTAGTGAAAAAAATTGTTCGGCCACATATGTCGATCCAAAATTACATAATATTCGTGCGGCAAGTCTCGGGAATCTGGTTTCAGAGAAATTTCTGTAAAAGTTACCCAAGACCACTTTACGTTCGTAGGCCTATTTGTCCTTTAACAGATCGTCGCATTGTAAGTTTAGCAGTTCCAACTGATACCGGCAAGGAACATCTTTGACATTAACTGAATATGGGGTAGCAAAAAGTTTAAACATTGGAGAAAGGTTTTCCACATCCTGAAACCTCGATTCGAACTGAAGAAGAATGTTTTGCAGAACTAACACATGTTCTGCAGAGAGAACACTATCAGGATCGCGTACTTGCAATAACTTTGAAAAATGCTCCGTATTTCCAACCAGAAGTTGTTCTACCCACAGAGCTAAAGTGAATAGGTCCTCTAGTACCTAGCTCTAGCGTACTCTCAACACCCCTACTACCGTGCGCTCTTGCTGACGTCACACACAAGGGATCCGCATGCTCTTGCTCCACAAACGTCATCACAAGACGTAGTTGACTTCCCCTGAACTAACATCATTATGCCATGATTCCGGTACACTGCCTGTGTGTTTGAAATTGGGGAAAATGAAATAATGAGAGGTAGGTCTTAATATTACAGTCACCGATAGATCAATACTACTTGATTTATTTTATTCTGTCTTTGACGTCTTAATCACGTAGACTTTATACCTTCTAATCTTGGGGAATTTATATTAATATATTATTTATATTTTATGCTAAAAGTTAAAATGTTGGATGCTTCTACCTGATAGAAAACAATTTAATTTCAAATTGATGTGAGGCAATACTTTCCTTTCATTTAAAGCTTGTTTGACAAATCAGACTTCTGTCCTTTCCTGGGTTGGAAGTTTCCGAATTTTTTCTTTACCCGTAAGAAGGAAGACCGAAAACTTTAGGTTTTTGTGGACTCCGGATATAATCTGGCCGTCATTATCCGCTTCATCCCGTCCGCGCCTTGAATGAGTGTTCGTGTTGTCTTGGGTGTGGCCCCATCATTGGGGGCTGATCACTCTTCGGAGAGGCCCTCCTTCTTCTTGTCGGGTCAAAAATATGTCTGTGATACACGGGAAATTCTTCCCCTAACAGGTCTCTGTCCTGTAAGACCCGGGAAATTAAAACTAAGTGAAAGAATAACCCTGTCTAATTATTTTGTATCGCGTCCATTAATACATCACATTTAAATAACCCCCGAATAAGCAGCCACTATTTCTGAAACTAGTCTTGCAAATTGGCTCTCCCTTCCTGCATTCTTCATAACATTATTGTCTATCCTTGTTGTTCTTGGAGTCTAGTTGCACGTTCCAGGAATGCTGCTAATGAAATAGTTCAGATATTACTGTTGGAATGAGCTTAGGAAGCACTCCACTTTATTATATTGTGAGATTGTTATTGTGTTATGGAAGGTCTGTGAACAAACCGATAAGCTTGTATACAGTGTAATGAAATTTTTTACAGGTATCTCTATTGACACAATTAATTTAATTGAATCCAGTTATTGTTGGCCTTATCATTTTATTTAAACAACAGAGATATTAAGGCAAACAAAATAAAAAGAAAGAGTACGATGTTTCTCCGAAAATGATTTATAAACAAAAACTTTAAGCTTTCCGAAAGGCAAGATTGCCTTAAAAGACAAATCACAATATTGCTGGAGTTAATAGCATTGCATACACATTTTGAATAACAATAACCAGAAAAACGTTCAAGTAGCGACGGATTAAACAATTTCAACTACAAAAATATACCGTACTAATGTTTTGAGTAAACTAAACTATTAATATGATTGTCCACAGCTTATCACTATACTATGAAGTCGTATGCTTTACTCAGTCACTTACTGACATATTTAGTTTACTAACTTCCGTATAACTTTCAAGGATTCTAATCAATTTATAAGGCATTTTTAAAAATATATAATTTTGTGAAAAAAAAAATAAAAAAAGGAAAATTTACCCTGGACTATGTTTTTTTCCATAGTACGGAAGTTGCTCTTATCATACCTATGAGCTGTACCCAGGAGCTAGTTTTAACCATACCGCATCTACAGACCCTCCGGACCTATTTTCCCCTTATTTCTCATTACTCTTTATTATTGATATATCACATGCAAGTATCTTGAACATTCCAAAATCCTTACACGGTACTAAATGCTCGGATCCATAAAACGAACCATCGTTAATGGTCTTCAATTGTTATCTTCTTTGCTTTTCTACCGAAGTTCATTTCAACATCATATTCTATTTGTTGACAAGAACCTACCGGAGACTCATCCGTTGAACACAGTGACTGGATGTACTCTGCATAAGAACAAAAGTTAATATGGCAATAATGTAAAATTTTGTGTGTTTGGAACCATTATTTTAATTTCGTATGATAATACATACTATATCAATAAAATTATATGATATTAGTAGTAAGAGAGAATTTAATGTAAAAATAAAACAGCCGATCTTAATGAAAAGTGTTGGTTATAACCGCACGCAACGCGGCCATCGATATAATATATCCATTGTCTCGTCATCGGCTATCTCGCCTACAATGGCACAACTAGCGATTTGTTTTACGGATTCTCTTTGGTTTTAATGATTGATTACACGCTTAGTTCTGGAAGTTTTCCTAAATAGTTACTCTAAATATAACTCGATGTGCGGATTCTCTCAAGATAAATTCACAAATTTATTGTTAAAATCCTGACATCTCGTTATTTTATAATGTATGAAACTTTTATGAATTCAGAATAAATGCAAACAATAATATTGCTTTTGTAAGTGAGGCGAAATTGTTGACTGATAGCCTTCAGTTCCAGCAATAAGTAATTTGTCTATGTGTGCACTTTTGTTCAGAGGCGAGGAAAGATGCCATAAAAGGCGCCGCAACTATACAGTGTCTCGTAGTTGTTTCATGGAAGTAGTCTTGAAATATTATCTACCCTCCTTCTATTACACTTTGAAACTGTCAGAAGTTGGAGGGTCTTCTAAATTGTCCTGCCAGCTACTTCTTGGAATCTGTGACACGCTCGCTGCTCGAGCTGAAAGGATGAGTATAATTATCTCGGAGAGATAAAGAACGTGGTCCCCAGAAACTTCATATCAGAGATGCTGCGAAATTTTTCATTTTTCATGTTGTTTAATCATCAGTCATTACTCTTAACTTCTTGCAACTTACCGATTGCATCTTACCTAATATTGGATTATGAAGATACCATAGTAGTAGCTAATACAATATGTACCGTACTACCAGTGTAGCTATGTAGCATTGTAAATTCTTCACATATTGAATCTAATTTTCTTTCTTATATATAAATTTTAATTTTACTAAAATTTTGTTATAGTTATAAGCCTACATTTTAAATTCAAGACTCATTTTTCATTAACTGCTGTTGAACTAAAATCGCCTCACGTTGGTTAAGCTCTTTTAATTACTACAATTATGAGACAGAGAATTATTGAAATGGTCTATGCAAATTAAACACTTCAGTAAGTTTCTTGGTTTCGATTGAACTTTTTAAATATAAAATACCAATTATCCACCAATAGCTCAATTATTGTTCAGTTTATTGAATATTCTTAGCTTTTTAGCCTTTTCCAAAATGTAAGGATCTTTTATCCGCTGGTTACGACTGTCATTTATGGAATCCGGGTATTCCACTGACATTTTCCTCAACGATTTTAATCTTATTATGCGCTGATAATCTTACTTGAAGGTTATATATTATGTCGATACATAAATTCATCTTTGAATGGGTAATGGTGAAGTCGCTACTAGACCTTCATATTTCTTTTTTGTACGTATTATGACTTCGAAAACCAGATCTAGGATTTTCGCTAATATTCCTATTCTGTAGGTACCACTTTTTCCTTGCATGTTTTGAAGTAGTTTGCCTTTTCGCTCGTAATTATATAACGATGGTAGATGTAGAAGGGTTCTCGGTCATCTTCTTCTTTCACTTAGTTAAACCTCTCCTATTGTACGGACGCTCATCCGACCAGGGCCTTACAGGACCGCGACCAGTCGGGAGCGGAATTCTTTTTGGATCACAGACATACTCTGTGGATTAGACAAGGAGACGGAGGGCTTCCCGAATGAATGATCAGCCTAATGCAGGAGCCACTCCCGAAACAACATGTAGCCTACATATAGGATGAACACATCAGTCGCTTACACACACACACAAACTGAACAAGGCGCGGGTGGTGTGAGAATAAGGACTGCCGGATGATGTCCGGTTGCCGTGAGGACTTAAAGTTATCAGATTCTGTTTTACAGGCGAGGAAAAACCTGGAAATCCCCCCTAGGTAACTTGTCCCGACCGGAAATCAAACCCGAGCCCGTTGCGCGAGGGAAGTGAACACAAACCATACCCCAAAGTGATGATTCTCTGTCTTTTACAGTGAAAAAAAAAAGAATTAATTTAACTAGTTATATAACATTAAAATATCTAATTAAATTTGAAAGAATAGTTTAATACGAAATGACTATTTACTTAAAAATAATAAAATAAATGATCAAAAGCAAGTAAATATTAAGAAATAAACAACTTTAAAACTTCTATATTCAGAAATATACGAGTAACATTTATAATACAATATACTGGAATAAAAATATATTCAACAAAACTAGAACAATGTTTATAGAAAATTCTTCTCACATAGTCAGTTAATATTATATCCTGATAATTTATAACATTTTACAAAGAACAATTTAACGAAATCCTAAATAACAACCTGCTTTCTTTAAAATAAGCTCATATAATAATAATAATGAAAACATAGCAGTTTCAAATTAGATACAAGAGTACCCTGGTTGAAATTAGTGTAATTTGATAAAGACTCGACATTAAATTAAACTTGTTAGTCTGTCATTTAACAACTTCTTGACACTCTCTGCGGTCCGAGATGAAATGTATTTGATGCAGAGCAACTTTTGACAACTAAGAATTTGACTTGGTGGCTGGAAATATTCACTTCATCTTGAGTGAAGTTGCTGACAGTGAGATGCAGGCTTTCTGGATGCGATCTGTCACTGATTTCTTTACAATCTTGCTGAGAGACAAAGTATTTCTTGACTACGCATTTACTTCATTGGGAACTGTACTAATATTCGCAAATAGGGTTAGTCAGAACTTTTGTATTGCTGCATATTACAAATGAGAGATCAAGGAATGGTAACTTTATGCTAGAATGTTTGGACATAACTAATTCATTTAGCCTTTTTAATGGATGTAAATATTGTAAGTAGTGACTTCACACTGTGGTGTTTAGCGTTTTTTATATATATTTTTTATACTTTTTATTACAAATTACAAATTAGAAAATACAAATTAATACAAAATTATTACAAATACAAATATAAATAATATAAACACAATTATTACAATTACAAAAGAGCATTATTTATTTATTTATTTTGTTTTAGTAACAGCAACGGGGCAGTGATGATCATAAGCATCTTAGATCTATTATTGTTTAGGGAATGTATAGTCAGTGTTGATATGACGAGGGTATAGTCCTAGGTCTCAGCGCTATAGAAATTAATATTTTTTTAAGGGAAATAAATCTGAAGAAAATTTGAACCATATAATTATGTTGGTCCGTCTCCCATTCCCCACCATAATCAACGACTTGAAGTTGGTTGTAGCCTTAGCTATAGGAATGACTTGAGCAAAATCTTTTTTTATTCTTAGGTTATATCCACATTTTGTGTCTACCTTTCCGTGTGTTAACCTCTGAGACCTACTCACGGATTTAGACACAGTCGAGAGCGGTAGAATTTTCAGGGTGAAAAACTATCAATCAGTGGTCTACTTGAAATGATTCTACATTGACGGTTCAATGTTTTGTACCCCGGTAAACTTCCTTATCAAATGACTCCTATGAAAAGATGTTTTCCTTTTTATACAAAATAAGTATATCGGTTTGACATCTAAATAAAACATAAATAACGGAGAATGTTATCTACACTGCAAGAAGAATTAAATGAAACAGTGAAGTATGCTGGTGTTGAAACTTTCTGAAAGATCAGTATTAATTATAATGCTTCTCTTGAGGATTTTACTAATTTCTAGTAACGAATCTTCAACATAATATCAACAAAATCAGATGCTCCAAAGATGGTGTTGTAGCAACGAAAGGCTAGGGGAAAACTTATTATAACAAATTGAGCATAAAGATATAACGTTATTAATTTATTTGATCGCCATAAGTGTAGCTAATTTTTTTAAATACATTCTATTTGTAGTCGACAATCTCTAGATTTTGTTGTTGTCAAATTAAAAATTTATTAAATACATTTAATAATACAAATTTTGGTCCTGAAACTCCAAAAGAGCAGGAGCTCATGGGAGCAGTTTCGTTGTTACATGTATATAGGCCCATGTCTTACAATAGAAGTGTAATGTTAGACAAAATATGATTAAAATTGTTAAAAGTGAAAGTCAAAAGCTTAGATCAATGATATGACTCAAGTTATATTAGTATTGATATTTCCAATCAACATCTATTTATTTTATATGAACTGAAATACATTTTCCCGCTACTGAACATTGAAAGGGAACACACAGAACTGGTTTACTTTATTATTTACACATCAACGCTGGATTTGTAGAGCCACAGTAAAATTGGTGGTCCCATGTAAACATAAACTGAAGGCTAGAAGATGTTTCAGGCCTTTCCTTTCACTTTAACAGCGAACAATCACTAATTATTTTACTCTAAGACATTTTATTACATTTCGCCCTTTCAAGAATCGAGCACGGAACCGCTGAGTGAAATAAATGCCTGCTGCTATCTACATCACAGCAGCTAACAATTATTTCTAATTGTTTCTATTTGTGGTATATTTCCCTATTTTGTCTCAAGTAGTTAATGTGCGCTTTCTCCATGTACAAATAAGTACACTCCCTAATTTACCACAAATCCCGATGGAAATTCAACACGACATTTTAACTTTCTCCCTCATCTTGATGAAGAAACGACTGAATCTATTATTGGACGTTTCAGTGTCTTTAAATTAATATATAGTTTTCGGATATTTCTCATTAGAGACATAAAACGATAATGAGACTTCTGAAGAATAACATTCCGCTGAATTTATTATTCTTGTAATTATGGAAGATTGAACTCACTTTCTTAAAATATCTAGAAATAATTTAAATCCGTAAGAGTACTTATATTCCGTTATACAATTTCTTCCATCTTTCTTCCCTAGTTTTATTTAAGGGAGGTGATATCAGATTGAAAACCGGAGGCCTTCTCGGAATTTATTAATATTAACACTGTTAAAACTACGGAAAATTCAGTTTTATCTCTATTTCTTTCTTCCTACGTTCTTATTTAAAATGAGATGGAGTGATATTACAAGTTATTTTGTAGGAAGACGGTGAGAAATGAAAATGTATTCTTTCTTTGTAGGTATAATACATGCACACCGTGTTTTGTTGTATCTGCCGTGTTCTCACTTTAATAAAAAAAGTATGTAATTTATGAGAATCATTTAGCAATATTTGGTACAAACACTAATAACCTACTTACTTGATCGTTATTAAGAAACAATACTTTACTAAATATTCCATAACACTAGGTATGTAAAGAAAAAATGTAAATCCTAACTGTTCAAAAAATTTTACTATGTAACAAACTATAACCATACTTATTTATTTATTTGTTAGTTGCGGTACATTACAGTGTTGAATTATGGCAGTGACCGTTGGTCGTTTAGCCATAATTCGATCAATTACACGGTTACTCATTTACATACAGGATATATGCACTTTCTCCTTCTGCTTTTGCAGAGCTATCTATTTTTTTTGTGTCTTTTTTCTTTTACTTTCCATAAATAAAAACCTAGCTTTCTTAGAGCCTGTACATTTGTAGTTTTTGATAGTTTAGCCAGAACAATTTCATTGCTAAACTGCAACCATTCTATTTTCATAGAACTCCTATCACTCCAATTCGTCTCTCTGCAACCATACTTATTAATGTAGTATTTGAAGTCCTAATGAATTTCCCATATGAATTAATACTTTTCAATTCCATATTACCTTTTTATTCATTCGCAAAGTATAAATATGTCTTGTAGTCTTCACTGGCTTTCTAAATTTTTAACTGGATTCGCAATTACCCTTAAGTAATTGAACAACAACTCAATACACGGTCAGAAGTTAAAGTTGATTTATTAGAAAAAGATGGTTATAAGTACAACGCAATCAGACATAGAGTCCTCACAAGTAGAATACATCACCTTACAAAATACATGAATATTTATACTCGCTGTGAAGGGAGGAGCTTCCTGTACCTTATGAACCAAACAATAAGCATATGTTCTCTCCCTCTTGTACGATATGATAGTCATTATTCTTTCCCATACATACTGTTTAATCTTAACATGTCAACTCTTAGTTTACTCTACAAATGGAACGTTCCCGGACCTTCACCGGAAATTAACAAGGATAGTATTATTAAACATTGATACATCTGTTTCCTAGTACATTGGAAAAGGGCGGATGTCAGGTGCCTCAGAGTCCAGCATAATTAATTTTAAGTTACAGGAAGAGAACGCGTATATTATAATATGAAATATAATAATATACGACAAATATTTAGAAATAAATATTTAACATCTCAAAAAGACTAATGTAATCAGTTTTGTGATAAAGTTATTGCCTTTGAAGGAAATAGGTGGGGCCTTCCTAAAGATTTATTCTATCGATTATGAGCAAGTAACCGATGAATCAATCAAGGCTTCAGCGCCACACCATATTATCTCATGCAAATTATTTATATCCATGGATTTGAAAGCATATATAATGTGGGTAGGCTTACATATCACTAGGTATATAAATGTAACATTTTCTAGTTTCTTCTGTTATTAATTTCTTCTATGTAATAATTGTATTGTATTTAAATCTATATATTATAGCCTAACCGATGTTTCATTGAAACGTTAGGTAACGAAGACTTCTGTATTATGATTTGCATATCTTACCAGACTTAAGCATTTGCCCTGAATATTGTATTCGTTTTGTATCCGATATTTGATCGATATTTCCACCTTTTGGAACATCTTCTGAAGATATATCTAACAATCAGTCGTTTACTGCTATCTTGGCTTCCACTTTTGTGCGCCAACGGCATACTGCACGGGCTTCCCGCTTCACATAACAGTTTGATGGGTTGACTACGCACCAAGGCTTTCACTTTAAGATCACATGCATTTCACTGGGACTACAATACGGTGGAATGAAAGAGTCTTCGCTACAGAGAAAGAAATAAGGGAAGGGTCTGAAGGTGCAGATATAACTCTGCCTCGGTATAGCAGAGAAGGTAAGATACATTCAGAATGGACGAAGTACAATATAGTATTCTAAAAAAGAGACAATTCCCATGTGAACAGTATGCAGTTTTTATTATTACTTTGTGTTGAATGCTCATTGTCTATATATTGTTATTTGAGCTTAATTTTTACCTTAAAGTGTTCCCTTTTCTCTTTTATTGCCCTCATCTTTATTTTCTCTTATGTACATTTTTATCGTTCATATTTTTATTTATCCTTTTTCAATTCTTTCATCTCCCTTAAGTTTCCTCACGTGCCTTAATTTCCGTCCAAATATATTGAATTCCAACTTCCCTATCCATAAATCCCTTCACTTTCTATTAAAACTGTGCATGGTGTTAATTAGTATTTTTTCCTGTCTGCATTTTGATATTCCTCTTGCCTTATTTACTTTCTCTTACTACCTCTTTCCTCTGTCCTCTTTCTACCTAGTTTACTCTCTTCTCTATTTACGTTCTTAGAACTCATCAAGGTCTTCTTTGTAGGCCTACTCGTACTTACACTTTTCTCTAATACTCATTTATCTCTTAAGACATCTTTATTATTTCTCTTTGTTTTTATAATATCTCTCTTTTCTTTATCACACTTTTCTGTCTATTTCATACATTTATTAAGTGCCAGTATGGTACTTTAGAGATTGTGTGTGGGGACGAAAAATGTCTGTCCGTCTGTCTGTCCGTCCGTCCGTCCGTGTGTCTGTACGCGCGATAACTCAAATACGCTTTGTCGAATTTTAATGAAACTTGGTATACACGTTTATAATGTCCATGGGAAGAACCCTATTGATATTGAACCAAATCGGTTCACCGGTACCGGTGTAATGCCCAATTTAGTGCCTATTTTAATAGATTATGGCGTCTTTCTAATAGAAAGGCGCCATAACTCAAATACGCTGTATCGGATTTCCATGAAACTTGGTATACTCATTTATGACGTTCATGAGAAGTGCTCTATTGAATTTGAACCTAATCTGTTGACCGATACCGGAGTAAACCCCAATTAAATGTCTACTTTAAAGGCGCAATAACTCAAATACGCTATATCGTATATTTATGAAACTTCGTATACGCATTTATAATGTCCATGGGAAGACGTCTATTTATAATAGATAAAATCGGTTGACCTGATTCGGAGTAATGCTCAATTTAGTGCCTATTTTATGGTAATATACGTATTCGAAAGAATTTATAAAAAAAATGAAAATCAATTATCTTGACAACACTGCCTATTGTTTTACTGTTATCTTATAAGGCCTTGGAAATTAAAATACAGGTAGCTATGACAAAAAACACTATCGATTTACAAGCGCTTATCCAACTAGACCGTTAAAATGACCCCGGTGGCCGAGATGGTAACGCTTTGGCCTCACATTCTGGAGTCCATGGTTCAAAACCCGAAACCGGCCAATTTGAATTTTTTTTTGACATTTTTATGTGAGTGTGCGATTGTCATGATATCACATATCTGTACAGTTCAAGTGATGCTGGAAGATTTTAATCTCATTAAAAAAGAACTAGACCTTTGTTCTTCCGTAAGCCCTGCTTAATGAATAAATCTGGAGCTTAACTTGGAAATCAATTTTAAAAAAAACATATTCTGCATATCATAATTGCAGTCATAACTGTTTAAACAAAAACATACTGGCACTTTGTTACATCAGTTTACCTGATTTTATTTTCTGTTCAAACATGTCATATCCATTGATGTGAATTGTGATGCTCTCTAGTGTCATCGTGGTTAGGGTAGGCCTACTTTACTAGGGTCACAATGATTAAGTTTTAAGAGAAAATACCGGTATATTAGTTATTTTTAGGGAGTAATTTCTATCCTTTTTTGTTTTGTTAAGTCACTGATTCAGCCATTCAAAAGGGTGATGGATAAATTTCCAGCCTGAACCGAAGAATACAGTCTAAGTATTGCATATAAAATATAACTTACTTACTAAAGATGTAAATAGAGTTTAAAAAATATATTTTCTTCAATTATTAGGCTATATTAAATTATTAAATTACATTATATTAAAGTTATGTAATATTATATTACAAGAATTCGATGTACTCGTACAATCTGTACTTTTTAAAATATACTGTAATGCAATTTTATGTACCTGGTCGGGCGGTTTGTCTGTAATGTTCCAGTATTTCCAGCAGAGTATCATCTCAGTCCAGAAAATGTACCACGATAAAAACTTTAATACAATGCTAAAGTCGGACACAAGAATGACATAAATTCTTTATCACAAAGAAGAGACTATAATTCTTTACTACTTTTACATAAGTTAATACATAATTATAACAGATGCCATAAACATGAACAAAGAAATATTTTATTACGTCCCACATATTGCTGCTTATAAAGTTTACGACATTTTTTTACTGAAATCAACCATAAAATCACAACATATTTCTCCTTTCTATAGACCCATCAAATAATGAAAAATATACATATGTTTCTCTCGAGTGACGCACAATTGAAAAATCTTCAGTTATTAGAGTCTGAAAACGATCTATCTGCAATAACTGAGAATATAATCTTGACACTTTTATGACAACTTCTGTTCTTTTTACACTTAAGTTATACAACAGTCTTATTGATGTCTCTAATAAGTTTCCATGTTCGTAAAATTGTATAGGAGAACATTTTATTTGGGTCTGCCTATAATATTCACATTTTAAATAAATAAATACGTATTATAAGCTATTTCCTTTTGGGAAGAGTAAACCGATTAGTTATCTGCTACATTTATTACAATGAGACTATGAAATCATCATCTTTAATAATAAACAAAAAATGGTTATCAGAAATGGTAGTATTTTGGTTGCTGATCCCATTGATTTTTACTCAGAAATCTGTCAACTAATTCACCGCCTTTAGGCATGGGTCCAGTCATCTTTCTGATTTTTCTTCTTTTTATTTTACCATGCTTTCGGTTGCTGATCTTCTTCTTTTTCTGTGGCAAGCACTGTTCACCTTTAAGGTTGGTTTTACCTATAATAATTTAGAGTTTTTCAAAACCCTTGGGCTCAGCTTCCTGCATCGTCTCATTCTTCTTCCTTTTCATCTTTATCACATCTATTATACGTTTCCTTTGAGAATCGTTTTTTATGGTCGTTTTATTTGTTAGAATCTCTAAATTTTTACTCACTTTTCTTAGGAAAGTATACCACTCTTACCCAAAGAAATCGATAAGCATTCTGAAAGTTGGTTCTATGCGAATGTCAGGACGAAGGAAAGAGGGCGGGTAGGCATTTAGGGAAGAGATCAGAGGAACAACAGGAACTAATTCAATAACTGAAAACCAACTGAGTAAATAGTGTGTACTTTGTCAGTAAGAAGTAGACTAAATTGTATAGCATCTTTTAACGGAAGTTTATGATACCCCTGACGTTTAAGCACCATTTAAAAGTGATTATATGTATATTTATGTATGTATATGTATATGTATATATATATGTTTTAAATTGGATACTGTTTTTATAAACTTTTTTATGACATTTACTGTCATTTGCTGAAGTGATCTCTTTGATTTTATTATGTTTATTTTTCTGTATGTTTCTGTATATATTATAAGTGGCTTTATTGAACCTTATACATAACATTAAAAGTACAAATTATTTATACTGACGTAATTTTTGGTAACTCCAGTATCAAAACTATTCATTTAGTCTCTCGGAAGACATCTTCAGTCTTGGGTACAGACGATACCGCCTTTGTCACAAGCGAAAACAAGGAACGCTGTATATATCCACGTGGTCGAGAAGACAACAGCCATTTCTAGTCAAAGAGAGATGCAGAATTCAAAGAAAATCCAACAGTGAGGGTTTTTTTCGCACCCATTTTCGTTACGTACAGAGCATCGAAGAAAGCCTTGTTTGGCACCTATCTCTAAAGACTTGATTCGAATTCACCACTGCTGTCTAACACAGGCTTCTAAATCTACATGTAAACGACACGCTTCCACAGGCAATAATTCCAGCCATTGTTTCGCGCCTAATAATTCATTCTGATTTACCCCACTACCACCACACACACTTTCAAGCTTCTCTCCACTTCCTTTGCACAGTGGCGGCTCTGCAAACATGGCTCGATTCTATCATAGTTTACTGGATAGCTATCCTATTGAGAAAATAATGTCTTAATCTGATTCTAAAAATTCTCTTTATATCATAATACGTCTACATATAGCCTACACCACTTAGCAGCTTCCCAGCGGTTCGAAACATATTCACTACAATGAATGTACTTTTCAGCATGATATCTAAGATATGTCCAATGTAGTTGCGGGTAGTGTATAAAGTATAAGCAACTGAAATGCTAAAAGTAAGTAAGTTTGCCAACACTAGTGGGGAATGGTATAAAAATATAGAATTACACAACACAAAATTCGATCAACTAGAATTAATACACAACACCAAGCTGGATGACTGAAGCGCTAGCATCTGGGGTTGACATTCAGGAGTTAAAAAAACTCGAGGCCTGCAAATTTGACTTTGGGTTTTTTCATGGATTTGCAAATTTCGGAATGAATATTTACTTACCATGACAGAGTGCCGCTGTTTCACTCAAAAATAAATTATACTTTTAAGACATTCAAAATGAACAAGGTATGGCAACTGTAAGTTACATGACTTACTAGTATACCCACTTATTTTAACATGCTATAGGATACGTTTGCCTATAACGCACCAGCTTACTGATCCAATGTGATAACTTCATAAATATGAAACATTTTAACTCAACAAATACGCCATCATAACTTCGTAAACTTAAGCTTCATATGTAATTTTTTATTACGTAGTCATTAGGGAATATTTAAAATAATATTCTGTAATGTTCTGTCATTGGTGCCATTTAGGAAAGCGTTGCTTAAATCGCACTTGACGTTGCTCAAATCACACCAAATCTTATATTCTAATAATTTAACATCACAATGCATTTTCCTTCCCGTTGGCAGATGACTGAGGATGTCGAATGTAACCTCTCTCAACTTCGCCATGATAGTGGCTAAGAAAGACTTTCTTTGAAATCTCATATTTCGTTGCTGTTTGATTTAACATTATCTTCTCCCTCATTGAATTCTTTTATGGCCGCTTCCATGTTTTCCGGAGTTCATTTACCGTAACTCTCTCTTCCCCGGCATTTCATACATTAAGAACCGAATATTAAAAATTATCACTAAATAGTAAGTTAACCATACGTTGCCATTTGAAAAACATGACAATGGTGCGTTCGGAAACTGGGTCATTTTAATATTATCTTTTCCCGATTGTTAACCTCGTGTAAGTTTTGTAAACATTATATCGTAAAACTGTAGCCAAACAAAGCACTGTAATGTTAAAATACGAGGGAGCATCAAATGAAAACCGCAATTAATATTTTCCACTATTTTACTGCAGGAAGAATTCTTGCTTGTACATTATTTTTCCACATAGTCCCCTCCCAGTTCAATGCACTTGCGCCATCAGATAGGAAATGCTTTGATACCGTGTGAGAAAAATTATTTTGGTTAACGCTATAGCCACTCGTGCACCGCCTATTGGACGTTTTCATCAGATTTGAACTTCTGCCCTCCAAGGTGCTCCTTTAATGGACCAAAGATGTGGAAATCTGATGGTGACAAATCTGGCGAGTATGGGGGATGTGAGAGGCACTTGAAGCGAATGTCATCGACGGTTTTCATGGTTGCACGAGCAGAATGAGGACGGGCGTTATCATGTTGAAGCAAAACACCTGCACTCAGCAATCCCCTTCGCTTTGGCACCATCAGAATGCTATCCAGGCCTGGATCGATGTGCATAAATGTGTGCCGATGTCTAAAGATATAAAGGCATGTCAAAGAAGTGGGACCGGTTATGACCACAGGCCAAAGTTGCATTACACGCCTGTCGTACACAACTAAAACCAACCTTTTTTCATTCAGTGATTAATGTAATAAATTCATTGTTGTAATTATTCCGATTGCTTCTCTTTTAAAATTATTACGGTATGTCATTAATGGTAAAAAGGTGACCCAAATAAGGGTAGTTTTTAAAAGAAGAAGAAGAAGAAGAAGAATGCAAACTCAATACACCAAACCTTAAACAATCCACCACTGAGGATGTAGTGTATAGAATCAGGTTCACAGCTAGACCCTATCTTTTCACTCACGATACTAAACGCAAGTAGGAGCGTTGTGCCCTCGTTCATTTAACTTCCAATGTTCGCCGCCAGGGGCGTCTAAAGCATCTACGAATGTTGGATGTAAGCCCGATCATAAATTATGTTACGTATTTCACTTTCTTATTCTTTCTCCCATATTTTCCCTCTCCCTTCTGTTCTTCCTCCTTAAAGGGCGTGTGAGGAAAAAAATATTGCTACTATTAGAATTTTATTCAACCAACAGAACCATGTAGTCTACCATATGCAAAGGAGCGAGTCTATATCGGTTTGTAGGAATAGAATTTTTCTTTTCTGTTTCAATTCTCTTTTTTTCATGTCAGGTTCTTTTTTATTTCTCTCTTTGAACGAAGCGTTTAAAGAATGTCCCATGGATTTTTTCTGCTACAGGCAAAAAGATCATAGGAAAATGTATTCATATTCCGTTAGGTACAAGCAATCTTCATTCACTAAAACCTCGTAAGCACGATTACACTTTGATAGATGTTTAATCCTTTTTTAAGAACTGAGGTCAAGGATATTCGAAAATAGCTGTTTCATAAAATATTCAAATCGCCAGTATTGCCATTTGTTTAATTTCAAGCGAACGAATCATAGCTTGAATTATGTGTTGTCAAAATAATCCTTGGTTCACAAGCACAAAATGATAAATTAACTACATATTTCTATTAGGTCTATAAAATACTTTACTGGTCATTGAATTAATAATTATTATTACAATTAAAGTTTTTGTCACGTGAATTCATGTTTATAACTATCAGATCGGCGATTATAAGTAAGACTATGAGTGAATCATCGCTCTAACAAACAAACAAAACAAAAAAAAAAATAATAATAAAAAGACAAACAAACAAATAAACATTACTCTGCTAGCTGTTGAACGTAATTTGCGTATCTGTTTTTCTACCCTTATTTCCTTATATAATCTTTATTATATGTATCACGCATTAACAATAATTTGTTATTAATGTTTGTACACTAATAAGGGTGCGTAAACTTGTTCCGAAATTCTAAAATCTCCGATAGGACACTAACAACTAGAAGATACAGGAAGATATGTGTTGATTTAAAAAAGAAAGCCATACTGATGTATTGATTGATATATTATAATAGGCATATCCTTTCTAGTTTATATACGAAATTAACTAGACGGAATTTTCGAATTCTAATAAGTACAGGGATTTGATAATAATTGAATAACTTCGTAAATGCAGAAAATAGATTGTAAAATAGCTAGGAGCCTGATTTATTGGTGAAATGATACGACTGATTTCGGTGTTGACTTCCTTCTTTTTCGGTGGATATTTCGCGAAATAAGTTATTTTATTTAGTTTAGGTGTTAAAGGATTATATCTTATATAGACATTTTTTTGCGCCATTATACTGTGATATCTAATATTCATTCAACGTAAGGTCTATTGTTTGTATCACTTTGTCCATTAAATTTGGCAGCCTATAATAAGGGATATTTTAAATAAAAATAGCCATCTTCAAACACAAGTGGCAACCGAATTCCATGAAGTATGGAAAATGTTGAATATCAATCATTTCTGTAATCAGTCATAAGTATCTATAATTTTCAGCAGCCAAGCAGATAGCATAAAAGGAGAATAAAAAAGAATTTTCAAACACTAACACATACGATTTTAAGTCATATTTTTACATACATTTTTCAATATTCATCCTGGAGAGGGCGAATTTTGTGCTTATTGATGTATTTTATTAAATACAACAGTCTTTGCGATATTTCGTGGATATAATTGGCTCAATAATGACATTTTTAGCATTTATAAAACTGAATATAGCTAAGAAAAACTTATTTGTAAAATTTCGCACTTATTGCTGTTACCAAAAAATACGGTCATATAAATTGCTTATTGGATAGTGTTGAATTTTATCTAAATTAAACATAACATTTTAAAATTAATACTTGAGTGAACGAAAATTCCGGATAATTATTTTGACTGAAATATTTCGAATTCCACTAACTGAACTTTAATGATGTTACCAATTCCCATGCACTATCGTCGTCTTCATTCTTAATGAACATGTAGTAACATTTTCTTGTCCTCATCGATATTTATAAAAATACACTTTCGTAACTATCAGTAAAAGCTGCGGGAAACTCTGTGTTTAAGCCGTCAAGAGTCCTGTGGAAGATATTAATAAAAGAAGCAATTATTATTTACTTTTAAGTGCGGCAACCATTAGAACTGTAATGGAAGCGTTTTCAACCCACTAAAATGGTAGATCGTTGGTCTCAGTGACACGTAAAATGAAAGAAGAGGAAAAATGAGTGTACGGAGATGAAGGGAGAGCTAGCTTCGGGCAGTCCTAACATCCACAGCTGTGACATCGTTCCGAGACCGCAGAAAGCAGCCGTGATGTAATTGGGTCGAACAGAATGGAAAAGTAAAACCGCGATTACCTGAGTCAAAAGGATGATATATATTTTTAAAGAAAGAAAAATACAAATGAATGCATACTTATACCGATACAACGGACAGAAACAAATTTAAAAAAAAAATTAAAAAAAAATTGCTGAATGGTTGCAAATGTTCACTAGAATGAAACTGATGTCATTCTGCAGTAAACAAGTAAAGACAATACGAGCTCCTAATTTAGGAGTCCTAAATAAGAGGATTCCAGGCAATTGCATCTTTTGGGCATACGTAGGCCTGTATACCTTCAAACACTGGACGTTAGGCAACTCTATCCACAACTTATAGTGCTGATATTTCAGTTCAACGTCAATTTTTCAAGAGCACTTATGGCATCGGGAAGGAGCCCATAATTTTTTTTTTTGGTGTTCAATAGTCACCCACAATATTAACAGTCAACAGTTCTTGTGATTTTTTAAATTAAATCAGAAACAATAAGTTCTCTTGTAAGATAAGCTTATGAATTATCACTGAAGCTGTAATTTTTAAAAAATCCTAAGAATACAACAAATTTGCCGAAAATGACCATTTCCCATAATATAAGTGAAAAAAGCCCCCAACAAAATCCCTTCGTTGAAATGATTTAAAATAGAAAACATTTTAATATATGTGTGAAATCTTTAAGGATTTTAAATGAAATAATGCAAGATCATTAAACCGTCTTTCCCTACTTATTATATCTCTGCAGCTCTCTATATATATAGAATTACTATTGAGAGATAAACTATCAGGATTTACTCTGTAAGATTGATTCCTCTCGTAATTCGATTTTAAATAGCATTGCAATTAACCAGCACCATCTAACTTTTCTGTGTATATTAGTTCTTAACCTAGAAAAGAACTTTACTGCAAGCTGAGATGCAGTTTCGAGGAATGGAAACGTCTCAATTAAAAGAGAGGGTTTGGACAAGTTAGTAATACTCGCTTCACAGTAAAAAGTATATCTACGAGTACATCAGGACAGTACATCCCCATTATGACTTCCAGTAACTACTCTTCCCATCCCTTACTGGTCTATGTTATGAAACTCTGTCGACGTTTTAGTTTGTTTTATGTCCTTTTTCTCTAAGAGCTGTACTTTTCTCCGTAGATACAAAAATGCAGTCGTAAAATTGCAGTTACTCAGTTTGTATATAATAGTGGTTTCCTGTGTAATGCAGTCCCTAGTAATACTGCTGCGGTAAAATTCTTGGTTCTGAACCAGAATAGGACGTTGGGGTTGGAATGTTCGGGATTATAATGGGTTAGATGATAATGGGGTTCCAGCAATGAGGATTCTTTTTTCTCAGATTTAGAAATGGACATGGAGATAAGGTAAGGGTTAAGTTTGAAAGTAAGCAATGACTGAACTTGAAGCCATATAATTAATAATGTATTCTTAATGTTTTATCTTGATAGAAGTAAATTTATTCTGATGACTACTTGAATGAAATGAATGAAAATGGGTCGTATACCAGACGAGCCCCTTCTGATGCCTACTTAGGTCACGAATAAAAGTTTGTGGAATTTCAACCATTGGAAAGTGTTTATGGTAATAATTTTATCGTTTTGTTTTTATCACTTTCATTTAATGGCACTTATATGCACGTGTTCTTTTATGCAAATTCACAAGGAATGAACAATGAAGCTCCATTCCCCTAACTTATATGATAAGAAAAATAGTTAATTGTAATAATTCAAATTTGGCTTTTCCGAATGAAATTATAAAAAGGTTTAGCCAAAGCAGCTAGGCGCAGGCCTTCAGCACAATAATTATATTAGTCTATTCTTTCCACAACAAGCTTAAGTGTGTGCAGTCATGTTGTGTTCACTTAGTATTATTCCATTTAGGCTTCTTTCAGTCTTCGAACATGCAGAATTCCAATTTATCTCCTTGTAATAATAATTAGTTTTAATTCCACTTACATTCATTCTGAAGACTGGATTATGTAAAGGCATCTCTTACTTACCTGAAAAAGAAAGAAAAGATATTTATTATTTAATTACAGAATGGAAGTAGGCTTCTGTTTTAACACATCTTGTTGTGGTGTACAGAGGTTTATTAATGTATTTGTCATCAAGAATCAGGAAGGTTAGTCTTTTTAAAGTATTTACAGTTTGACAAACCATGAACTGGAGCAAAGTCTTTTATTCCGAAGTTAATTTCTAGAAAATTTCTTAACTACCCTTTTAACTCACTCAGTAAGACTTGAAAGGCTCGTACCATTAATCTTACTTAGAAAAAGTATTGAAAAGAGCAGAAGGAAATGTATTGTGTTGTTGGTTCGTAAGACAACACTGCTGTCAGAGGCAGTTGAAGCATTCCGATGTTGTAATTTACAGAGGGAAAGAGAAGCACCGCAAACATGCTTCCACTCAATCTCAGAATCTGCTGGAAAATTAACATTTCTGTCTTCTGTGCTCATTTTGTTTCGCGACAAAGCGTCCTAAATAATGAAACTGAAGCAAAGAGGTTTTTAACATAAATCACAAAATGGATGTCAAATACCTGGCTATTACAAATTAACTTGCTTTCAAGTTCCTATAATATTCATGAATAATATTTTCTCCGACTTTTCCATTAGAAGTTAAATACGAGGGCGAATCAAAAAGTAAGTTACACTTCCAAGTTATGACCTTTTTTGAAACCACCTACACATAGGCAACACGGCTATGACAACATACAACACTTTTCCACATAGTCCCCAAGAGACTGTAAACATTTCTTGGAACGATCAGCCAACTTTTCGATTCCAGATGCGTAGAAATCACCTCCAGTGCCATGTATTATCGCCTCACTCATAAAGTTGACGGGCGGCTCGCTTTGTTCTCATATTACAATGCTTGTTGTTACTGTAAAAGGTTTTCTCAGAAGAAACCGCTGACTGAATTCGTGTTGCCAATTCTCTCATTGCTCAATGTCATTGCCACGTAAGTGTTTTGCTGCATCTACATCTTCCCGCTCTGTTTACTAACACTGTGCAGTGTGGCAACTACTCCAAGCGGCGGCGACTTCTTTGATGTTAATTGTCAACGAATTGAGCGCGGCGATAATAAAGACACAGACAGCATTTGAAAGTACAGGAATGAGGGAAACCAGAAAGAAGGGGAGAAAGGAGAGGAAATATGATATTTAAGGAGAGAACTGAAGGAGTTGTGAGATGGACTGAGAGAGGAACTGCTGTAGCGATTTAAGTGGGAGGTATGGCAACATCCTCCATACAGTCCAGACTTAGCACCATGCAATTAACATGTGTTCGGTAAGCTGAAAAAGGATCTCGGTGGACGACGATTCCGAAACGATGAGGAGGTGAAAGCAGCTGTCTCCAGGTGATTACATAGCGCTGGATGTGATTTCTACGCATCCGAAATCGAAAAGTTGGTTGACCGTTCCGAGAAATGTTTACAGTCTTTTGAGGACTATGTGGAAAAGTAAACGTACATTGTAAGTCATCATAGCCGTGTTGCCTACGTGTAGAGGTGGTTTCATAAATGGCCATAACTTGGAAGTGTAACTTACTTCTTGATTCACCCTCGTAATAATCATATTTCGTAATTGTTAATTAAGTTAAATTAGAAATTATGTAACTAATGTTTTTTTTTTTTTTTTTTTTTTTTTTTTAGGTAAGAGATGCCTTTACATAATCCAGTCTTTAGAATGCACGTAAGTCGAATGAACACTAATTATTAAGGGCCCAATTATGTGACCTACGTGCACAGGACCGAAAGAGCTAGATCCATTTATTTTCATTAATTCATTCAACACTAATTATTATTAATTATAAGCAGGTACGCTGCTATTCTTGGTGTTCGAAGAATAAATTAAAGATTCAATTGTTTTATCTAACTCCTACGACAGTACGAACAAATATTCGCTCTTGTTTTATCATTAAGCAGTGAATCCGTCAATGTAATGACTATTCCATATTAAATTACCGATTATAAATTTCATTAAATAAATGCTGTCATGGCTGCAACTGTGAATTGAAAAGAACGCAATATTTTTGAAAAAGTTTTGGCCTAGTTGTATATTGGTTCTTAAGAATTCAAATTAAAATAGAATACTATGTGATAGATCTTATAAAAGAGTAAAAGAAAATCTATTTAAAAAGATTATACAGCCCAACAAAAAAGAGCTTTTTGTTTGGTGTCTCAGATGTTTTACCAGATTTTGGCTATACTTAGTGTTCTTATTCCAAATATGTAAACAGTTTTTCTCTACCAGCTGTACTTCCATATAGATTTTATTCGTGAACTCTTAGTCTATCGCAGTGATTCTTAACCTTGTTAAAGGTACTGAACCCCACCAGTTTCATATGCGCGTTCACCGAACACTTCTTAATTGCGAAAAAATAAAAAATAAAAATAAAAAATCAGCCAATGATGGACAAGCGGGGCGTGTCATCGCGAATCATGTGAGTCGGGTGTGTTTTGACCTCCGCCGAACCCGCGAGACTGACTTACCGAACCCCTGGGGGTTCGATCGAACCCAGGTTAAGAACCACTGGTCTAGCGAAACAAAATCTTGCTTGATAATATAGCTAGTGAAGGTTCGTGACCATACTTTGGACACGTAAGACGAAAACTGTACGAAGTACAGAAAAACTAAAAGAAGGATTATTTTTTGACCCTGAAATTGAGAGCTCATGAGTCATAAATGACAGTACAATATGTGATAATATCAATTTTTTGAAATACCCCATGTTATATTGTTATTGTAACGTTAATGTAATGTTGGTGTGTTGCTTTTTTCTTCACATGATTTAGAAGCTAAAAATAGGCAGAGTTTTTTTATTTATATCAAACGTAAAATGGTAATACCATATCTCTCAAAACTAAAGCTGATAGGGCAAAACTAATGGCACATTAGGCATCAGCGACCTAAATATACCCAAGAATAAGTATAAATTCCAAAGCCAAAATGGCTGTTGGTCTGTGTTATAATTACTTCATGCTATATTGACTATTCCATTTTGGGAAGAAAATCCACATCAGAAATGATGTGCGGCAGATAGGTCATGTATGATTTCCCATAAATGGCTGCCTTGACACATTTCACTTTCCTTATAGGGGTTTGAGTAATGCTGAAACTTTTTCCTGCCACTAGGATCTTTACCGACGGTATTGGTTTGTGCTTTAATTAATATAGTAACTGGTTTTCCGTTTCAATTGACTTTATACAAACTTTCCTAACCTGATATTCATTTCATATAGATATCGATTAAAATCGACTTCAGGCTACAATTTCATCAGCAGGATTATTTGAAATTTTCTGATCACTCATTGTGTTAGACAATATAGCAAATACGTCATGAATGTCCTGCGGGAAGATACTAAGCCTTAAACAATTAAAAAACGCCTGTTACAAATATAAATTTTAATACATTTTCCTTCATTTCAATCTACTTCCTTTACCATGTATTATGGCAGGACGATTAACTCGTTTCATTATTTAATCCTCGATTTAAAGTAACACTGGATGGGGGAATATAAAATCCAAAGCTATAATAGCAAAAGCCGGGCATTTGAGCTGGCGAGTGTGTCGTTATTGTGCTGCTGAACTTGGAAAGTCGATGGTTTTGCGAGGGTGGATGGGTATAGGGGTTGGAGGCAGGGAATTGCGAATGAATGACCGCATACATATGGTAGGTCTCAACCGCCAAATTGCCCCTTTGCCACTCTTTTACTATTGTGGGAGAAACATTTTCTTCTCTTCTCACCCTCATCCTCCCCTTTCTAGCATATAACATTCACCTCTGCTTAAGTAGAGTCAGAGCCAGAGGGGGATAGGGCTCCCGCCCTATGTTGACTTTGCTGACCTAAATGCTTGCCCATTCCGTTTTTATATCCTCCCATACTGGAAAAGAGGGGAGTTAGAGATGGAATTTCCATGTAGAGAAGAGACACAGAACTCTCTGAGATTGCAATATGATGGAACAAACTCACCTCTGTATTTTGCTCCATATAATCCAAAGGGAATGAAAAAGTAAGGGCTGCAGAGTGCAATGTACGAAGTTTTTTTTTTCATTTGAGTGAAAATTTCTTACTCTTCAAAATCTACGCAATAATTTAGGTCTGGCTGTCTCAGAAATTGTTCAATCGTAAGTCATACACATACCTGTTAACCTGACGTTTGTGTAACGTGTGTACATGCATGTGTAGACATATCGGAACTTCGAGCCGCCCTGCTGTCTGTCAACGCATGCACACATGTTAGACTGAAGTTATTAATTTTATGAGGAACGAATGCCAAAATAAGGAATGGAGTCGACAACAGTTTAGTTTTCCGACCACCTTGAGAAATTTAACATTCAAAAGGGATCATGAATTTTATTATTTTCAATTTTTACCAAACGAAGTCTCTTTAATAATCAGACATATTCTTAACTAAAAGCGAAGTCCTATTTCCGTGTAAAACCAAAGTTGGCTACAATGGATTTTTTTTATCACCAGTAATTTGCAAATTTTACTTTATGTTTCTTGTGTTAGAAGTTCTCTTTTTAATTCAAGTTGTTTAAAACTTAATTAACTCAACAGTATTGCGTCAAAATATTTTACTATATGCCTATATCTTGCTCCGAAGAGGTAGATCCCAAAACTTTGACTGTTATATACAGGAAATGGTGTTTGTAAGAGCTATATATTAGTACAGATATAAACCTTATCTGAAAGGGAGACTTCTAAGCTGACCCTTCATGTAGAGCTTAAAGAAAAAGTCAGAGGGTCTTTTATGAACATGGGCGATTATGTAGGGAATGATTCTTCCGGACTGCGAGTCACGTTCAAGTCGTATATTTCTTTTCCATCCCTTCTCACCCTTGATCTAGGGATTCTCGGTGTAATATCAAAAGAGGAAAGTTGAAGAAAACTCGGACCTGCTACTTTTATGTATGAACAGATGAATAAATATTTCATATAAATCTACTACAAGCTGAAGCCATGATTTGAAGTTACTTTTGAAGCTCTCTCACCGTAATTCTTCTGAGAAAAATCTGTTACGGGACGAAGGGAGGTTTGTACTCTGATACCGAATTTTATCGCCAACAAAACAAACACATAACTTCTCACCTAGAGGCGATAACAGCAGATGAAATCTTCAGAGAAAATGATGATGGCCAGAATGAATAGACCTGGAAGTACTTCGGGTGTAATACTACGGACAAAGTAACACGTAATAATAGTGAACATTGAGGCCGCCATTTTTGCCATTACCCGCACAATAAATCCTTTACTTCCTCCACACGGAGAAACGTAACATCATTCGAGGATGAATGATTTAAGCTGAAATGCCAAATGGAATATTATATCATTCTATAATTTCCAGAGAAAGGAAAAGTCACCAAATGGCACACTCAAAGAGCGTTAAGAGATTATTGGCGAATTGGCGACGGAATACCAATCATTATCAGTATATCGCATATCTGGTGTTATACAGTAAAAGTGACCTTTAATGAAAAGTTCGTTTCCAATAAATATTGTAACAATTAAAATTATTTTATAATAGATAATGAAACTAGTTAAATTTATAGTGACTAGTTAGCAAATATAACGGGGGGCATTCAGCCGGTTAATTTAAGAAATAAAACAGCTCAAGAAAATTCGCACAAAACGCGTCTATTGCCGAATGCAAAATGATATATATATATATATATATATATATATATATATATATATATATATAATAACAGAATATATCGATTGTCCTGCCATATCGCTATCTTACCTGCAATTACACAAATGGGGATGTATTTTATTCATTTTGGTGGTTTTAAAAATATACATTACTTGATTAATTCTATATTTGCTAACTAACTACCTAACTAATTTCGTGGCGCTACATCCCTGAAGGGACTGGGCCAACCACCCGACCGCTGCATCAACTATCATAGGCAGATGGCAGGATTGGGGGCATGGGGTCATCATGCCGACACCCACGGCCGTTATTGGTGGTTTCCGTGACCGGAGCCACTACTTCTCTATCAACTAGCTCCTCCTCAGTTTGAATCACGAGGCTGGTACAACATTAGTTGATGAATTAATATAAGTTGCTATACTCCATTTGAAACGTCGGAGGAGCAAACATAAACACGCTCTCTGTTGTGTCACTCACCTTTTCTTGCTGGCTCTCATTGGTTGAGACAGTAACACACCACTGGCAGCACGGTTCACAACCTTTCGCTTGTTCTTGTATTAGTTTGAAGTAAACGCAGAGTCTGGTGGTAGTGTATTTGCGACGTCTTGTTTTCTTTCAGAAGTGAATCGTACACGTTTTTATTATTATTATTATTGTTATCGTTATTCCAATTTTATTATTAATTATTATCGCCATCGTTACTGTTTTTGTTACGGTACTGCTAATGTGATAGTGTTATATTTATCACTATTAGGAGTAGTGAGTGAACTAGAAATTAAGTAGTTTACTTGTGCTACTAGGCCGCCGGCGTGGTGTTGTGGTTAGCGTCGCTGACTACCCGGGTTCGATCCGCGGTACCTGCTCGGATTTTTCTGAGATAGGGAGGTTTTATAGGGGTGCACTCAGCCTCGTTCGTGATTCAAATTGAGGATCTACTTGATAGAGAAATAGCGGCTCCGGTCATGGAAACCACCATTAACGGCGTGAGTGTCGGCATGCTGACCATATGCCCCCAATCCTGCTGTCTTCCGTCTGCCTATGGTAGATGACGCAGCGGTCGGGTGGTAGGCCTTATCCTTTCTGGGATGTTAGCGCCACGGAGTTAAGTTTACTTGTGCTACTTTGCAAAATGGAGGATAATGCTCAACCTAGCAGCTCCAAGATGCAGTCACCGGTGAAAAAAACATCCACGAGGTAAAGCATTAAGTAGTGGTGAAAAAATTCGAATAATCAATTTGTACAAAACTGTACTGCATGATAATCCACATACATCGATTAGAGATATAGGCTACTAAATAAAGTTTCATCATCGACCTTATGGTACAGGCGTTCTAATACTACCACTTTCATGAATCTTTTAAACTTTACATGAAGGTAATTTCGGCAGTGGTACTGTTCTGTTCTTTTCATCATCATCATCATCATCATCATCATTATTATTATTATTATTATTAGTATTTTATTATTATTATAGCGTATCATGGTTATTATTATTGTTATTGTTTATTATTGCGTATTATGGTTATTATTATTATTATCGTTTTTGTTATTATTATTATTGTAATTATTATCTTCATATTCTCGTGCTGAACAAGTGTAAATTCTGTTTTAAAATTATTATACTAAAAATACTGCTTAATTTGTTGAAATACAACTAATATGTAGACTTATAATGCATAAAAAAGATTTTAATTAAAGTGACTGAAATGTTGCTACGAAATATTGTGAGTTGAGAAGGGTAATAAATATTGGGCATGGAGGAGTTAAGTAGGCTAGCAGTTTATCGATAATTGCGTGGGAAAATGGCGAAAGTAAGGACAACTAAACTTAAACACTGCCAATCCTTCTTCGTTCGACATCTTGTGAACTGCGCTTTTCGCTTCTTCCCTCCCGTGTTTATGTTTGCTCCTCCGACGTTTCAAATGGACTATAGCATGTAGGTTCGATTTTTATTCTCATATTAATATTTTCTCGCTATAATCTCCGTTTGATTTAACACGAATTTACAAGGCTGCCCGAATTGTATAATATTAATATTTCTTTGTGTACATTAGGCTTTTGATATTATTATCCCGGCTCTAGATAAAGAAATGGTACTTTTGACTGCTTCACCTATTTCTATGGTATTTTATTATTTGATTACTCTTTTAGCACTTATTATAACCTAATCATGCATAAAAATTAGCCTAATTTCAGTTAACAAGGATGCATTAATTACATTGTCGAAACGTTTATTTCCCGCAAAAAGGTTGCGTTAATAATAATAATAAAGATAATGAGAATAATAATAAAAGGAAAGTAATCATATAAATATACAGTTCAAGAATGTGTATCTGCATGTACGCGTGTAAGGATTTTGATCTTTTTCGATTAAGATAAGAGCTTTAAAGAAAAGACCAATAAACTTGTAGTTCAATGAACAGTAGACCTCGCTCCAAGAAAATAAGATCTGCACTTCATTGCAGTCTTTAAAAATTTAGCCAATGTTGTCATTCATTGTAAAAACAACATTGTTTCCAAGGGAACCGTTTGGCTAGAACCGGTGAAAGGTGCTGGACATTACACGAAATGGAACCATTAAAACTGCCATCATCTTAAAACGGAATAAACAATTTTAAAAATACATATACATACGTCATATATAGTAACTTCAAGGATCATTCCGTCAAAATTGGAAGGAAATCGCTCAACGTGTTTGGTCGTGAATGGCTAACAAATTTACAGACGAAATGCCGAACGTTTGGGATGAATCATGATCTCGTTTCGCTTGTTCAATAATAATAATAATAATAATAATAATAATAATAATAATAATAATAATAATAATAATAATAACAAATAGTCTATGTTCGTTTCGTTTTTACACGTTGATTGGTTATTACGGTTACGAACAAATACTGTCTATTAAAAGCATTGCAAAGTGAGATATTAATATTTATAACACAATCTGTAGGGGGAAAAAGGTGAAAATTCCATAATAGTTATATACACTTGACATAGATGTCATCCTATGACTTGACACGTGCCCTGTGAGTTTGTAAATCTTGTCTCACATTCAAAACGAAAGCTGTTGTAGGCACGAGGGGTGCATAGTAATGGAAAAGACCCTTTTGAAATTTCCGTGTCATGCCAGAGTAACAAATTTCACCACCACTAAGTCCCTACTGCCACCACTACCCTTGTGATTGTAACCATGTTCTCCATATTTAATATATGAATACGCTATAAATTTGCCTGTCCACTGAAAGCTACCCATAAATCCATCAAGAGAAGATTAAATTTTTATTTCACGTCATTATACGACTTGGAGAGGTGGAAGGGGATAGTAAGTTCCAAGGAATAAGCAAAGAAGGGTTGGAGAAATGCTTGGAGGAAAGACGGAAGATAGCATGTCCTCCTTTTATGACTGCACCAGCAAAAGGAATGCGGATCCAGGAAAGGAAAGATGAAGACATGAAATGACAGAAAGTGAGAGAGAAAGAGAACAGATGAGGCAGCACCAGTGCAATAAGGCGAGGTGACAGCCTATCTTCTGCAATAGTCAACTAACTGCACACATATCTTCTTTCAAACGAAGCTTTTAACAGTGAAAAAAAGAGGCAAAAATGTCTCATGTACAGACAAACAAGTCTGTTTTCTACAAATATACACTTCTTTGACGTTAATATGTCTTCTGTGAGTTTTCGTATTTTTATTAAACTAGATTCACAGAAGCGAGAACAGATTCCTTAATATAAAAGTCAACGAATTCAGAATTGCACATGTGTCGCTGGCAGATGCAAGATACACCATTCTTCTTTCTCTTCTTGATTGTCTTGACAGTACAAAGAGTTATGTATACAAGAAACTATCTTAAATAGGTCACCTGTTATAAGAGAATTTTCTTGGCCTGATTATAGAGCTTTTTGTCTACAAAGACATGGCAAACACAAAATATGAAAATAATGAAGCAATGAGGTTTAAAAATTGATTTTTAAAATTAAATTGTTTGCATAACAGTTTTAAAGCATTTCAGTTTTCCAAAACATTACAGCGGTTCGGTGTTGAAAATGATGTTTGTTTACCTGGGCGCCACAGTATAATGCATATACTGATTATTTCTGTTTTTGTGTGTTGAACTCGCCTCCGGTCAGTCAGTCGATCGTCGAGCACTTCCCTCTAGCTTCAGGGTAGGAAGCGAAGAACACCTTAATATTATTGCTTGAATAATAATGCAGTTTCTTTTAACACTGAAGGAATATTCTGTTTATTCAAAACGTTGGAAATACAAGTCCAGTCATTGACAATAATTACAAAATTTGTTTGTGAATAATTAATATTGTTACAAGTTCTCGGTAGATCGTTACTAGTGATACAATTGCTGCCGTATATGATTTTGACTAATCGCGATTGAAAGTAAGAATCCTTCTAAGTCGATTAATTCCACAGCGAAAATTTTATAAGTCCAATTAATTCTGTGGGCACGAGGCCACAAAGATAAGTAGAGTGATTGATGTAGGCACGCGGCCTCGACGTAGAGTGATTTTGACTGTTCTAGGCACGGGGCCTTGAAGTAGAGTCCTGTTGACTGCTCTAGGCACGGGGCCTTGAAGTAGAGTGATTTTACATCGCCACGTTAGGCCTAAAGAAAACTCTCTTGAACAAACATTTACCCCACTCCTTCTTAATTATTATTCGTGAATCCCGGCACGTGGTACTATAGATCAACTCTTATTGGCAACTCTCCCGACCAATAATAATATGTTAGTTTCCCACGGAAATCAATTGGATTTCCCTTATTCTCAAAACCCACAACTTAGCGTCTCGGATTTCTAAGAAGGTTCGGACAGCGTGTTGTATCAGTAGCAACATCAGAAGCAAGGCTTGAACATCATAGCCGACTTCTTAGAATTACTTAAGTGAATCAGTACCCTTTCGATAAGATCTCGGGAGATTCCCGATACATTGTACCTGTGTACCTGCATTGCCTTATCTCGCACCCGCTAGGCCTGCAAGGGAAATTCCCAGCTTCTCCGTCTATACACTGCAATCTCATTTTAATAGTTATTTAAAATGATGTTGTTAAACTTTTTACCTTTGCCTTCTTTCTAGTTAATAATATTCATAATGAATGTTCCGTCTTTTCACGGTCATTTTAAGACCAAACACGGGCTATGAGATTTTATGATTTTAGTTTGAATAAATTTGGGCAATTAATCTGTCATTTATTATACTTAATTTGGTTATCTTTTTATTTCTTTTTGCCGAAGTATCTGAACTGCAATATATGCCCCAGTCTATTAAGACAGGAATCATCATAGCCTATGATTGACTTACTGGCTGAATATACTGCATCTCTCCACAAAATATTATACCTTATTTTCCTCCAGTGTTGCAACTATCTTACACAAATATATAACTAATTTAATTCCTATCCTGACACGAGACTTCACCTTAAATCCTGTCCCACATGTACAAGTTTTGTGACCCTATCACATTCATGCCTTCATACATCTTGCGGTTTTCTGTAGTGTTACGTTGTTTGTACGTATTACTTGGTTTATTGCACGACCAAGACATTACAACAAAATTTTACGTAAACACCATAAATTTACCGATATACCCTCGTGAGACCATGAAAATTAAGCTCAAGCAGTTCTCACTGAAATTTTATAAAATATATTGAATGCATAAAGAAAAACAAAAACACTTTTTTTTTTTATATTGAGACTTTGACAAGGTCGATCAAGCAGTTCTCACTACACCTACACTATATTATAAAGAATGCAAAGAAACACTCTTTTACCATGAGACTTTGACAAGGTCGATCAAGCAGTTCTCACTACACTTGCACTATATTATAAAGAATGCAATACACACACGTATATTTTACTCTCATTCATACCCATTCCTCTAATCCTAAACCTATGTGGAACTGATAACCTATCATGCCAGTAGCTATTTTACCGCGTAAAATATACATTACAGGTTATAGGCCTACATTATTCCAGCTCAGTACAATGCCTTTCGGTTATTCTGCCCTGAAATATGGTCTAATGAAGCTGCCTTCTTTAGTGATTTTTCTTCATTATTAGGTCTCTCTAATCCTCGTAATCCCCCGATCTGTGGGACGTCATTTCGACCCTCAACTGCATCTTTTAATCGTTTAAAAGGCCTATTTTGCTTTAGATGTATTTCGTCATTTCTGTGACGGACATTCTCCAGAGCATAACTGTTATTTCCCGTGCCACGCGTCTGGCTCGTGTCATTTATTGCTTCATCTGTGACTACTCGGTATGCCGTTTCACTGACCCAATTTCTTTCGCTTTCAATGTCAATGTTCCCCTGGCTTCCTGGAATTCGATCATCTTCATTCTGCGAATTTTTCATCGGCATCCTCCCACAAAATCGAATATTATTTTCTTGCCTGCCCTGAGGCCTATTTTCTTGATTATTGCCTCTTCTATTCCGGTTCCTATTGTTCATATAATTGTTATTATTGTAAGTGGGTCCCCTGTTCGATTCTCTATTTCTCTTGCAGTACTCTTGTTCCCATTTCCCTCTATCATTTGTCGAGCCTCTTCTCGTGTCTTGACTTTCCTGCGTAACTTCGGTATTTTCATGATACTCTTCCCCGTTTGTCTCTACTTCAAATCTTGATAGCAATTCTAAGGCCTTGCTGTAACTTTGGGGACAAGCTACTATAAGTAGGTTGCATATTTCCGGCTGAAAATGTCTCCGTACAATCTGGATCGCTACATCTTCCGGCATATCTGGATCTAATTGTTTCATTAGGCCTATTACTCTTAGGAAATGGTCCGATAGAGAGACGTTGCCCCTAGGTGAATATCTTCCATTATACACTTCATTTCTAGCTAAAGCTCTCTTCTTCTCTCCCCAATATCTTTCTAGGAACAGCTGTCTAAAATTCTCATAATTACCGTCCGGTTGTACTATTATTTCAAACCACTTTTTGGCTTTTCCATCTAAAGCTCTACCGATAATCAACATTTTGTACTGAGATGGAATAGATTTTAAAATAAAATATTCCTCAAGATCTCTCAAAAAACTATGAGGGCTCGTATTGCTCTCATCGAAGTTAGGAAGCGTAATGTCGTTCCCTATCAGTCTCCCTATATCTATTCTATTATCGATAGCTACAGGCATGCTAGTGGCTACCGTCTCGTGTAATGTATTACAGAATTCCTTCCTAGTACTGAGTGTATTATGTGTATTTTCCACACAACTACATATGTTTCTCTTAAAATTCTCAGCCGAACTATCGACTATAGGCCTATGACTCTCCACTTTTTTAGCTAGGGTGCTAACTTCTTTCAACATCTCCCCTACTTTCTGTGCTAATACATTTTCAAAATGCACTACCTTGTCATTTATTTCTGAGATTTTATCTTCTACCTCTACTTTCACCTTGTTCACCTGAACCTCCATATTCTCTATTACGCTTGATTCTGATTTCTGTAATTTGCCTTCTACAAGTTTAATCTCATTAAATACTATTTCTTCATATTTCATACCTTGAGATTCTATTTTCTCATCAACAATTATCATTTTAGCCTCTATTTCAGACTTAATTTCCCCTTGACTTTCCCAGATTTCTTGTCTTATGGCCCTCTCACTCATCATCATTTCCCTACAAAATTCCTCTCTAATTTGGTTACATAAGTTAGATTGGACCTCTTTTATATCAATGAGTTCCTTTTCAATCCTATCTATATTCTGTCTATTTTCTTGGCTCGATCGTTCTATCTTATCTCCTAGTTTCTCTATCTTTTCCCCAGAATTTATTTCCAGTTCCTTTATACATCCCATATAATTTTTTTCCAGTTCCTTTATGCTTTCCCTAGTATCATTAGATTCCCTCATCATAGTTTCATTAGATTCCCTCATCATAGCTATCAAATATGCAATTGAATTCGGGTCTATAGTTTGATTCAATTCCCTAGGCCTACATTCAACTACGCTATCATTTTCAGTCTGCTGAATTTCTGCTACCTTATTCACCTGACTCTCCTTATCTGCATGAACTGTAGTATTTTCATTAGTTGCGGTACTATCCTCATTATTCTCCCCTATTTCACTATTTATTTCCCCATTAGTGGGCATTTCCTGCCCCTCTCGAAAACCAATGTTTTCTGATTTTATCTGTCTCTTTTCGTTCCTAGTTCGCATACATAATTTTGCTACGAAAATGTAAATTGCCTGTACTACTTGGGTACATAGTATAATTCTGATAATAGTTGCCACACTATCTGCCATAATCCTTCTCACAATTTTCTCCCTACTGAGCACGTCGTGCCCCTCTCCAATTATTATAGTACTCATCTTGCTAAAACACTTGTCGTTTTTCAGCCACATACGTAAATTATAAGGGTACTGATACACTCTTACGATCTACCTTACCTTTGGTTAAGACGTTCAACATACTATGCATAACATATATTAAAATACCCTTGTACAATGAATATTTGATATGCCTGAGTTATTATTTTATTTTGAAACAAAAATGTTTATTATATTCGAATTTTTCTCTCTAATTTTCTTTAATTAATGAGTTTCAGTTTACTTTGATCTTAAATTGCAAGATTTTTCAGAAAAATATACAATATCAGGCTTAATTATTAATTTAATTAATATTCAGTGTTTATTAAACTACTGATATTTAAAATTGTTTACTTTACTGAAACTCTATTTATATTTAAATTCTTATCTGTTGGTGATTTTTGATGTTTTCTGCGACGGTCTCCGGAACTGATGTACCACGATCTTGAATTCCAGCGGTGCCTTTACGGGTGACGTTCTAGAAATTCTGCGGTGTCTTCCTTCCGTTTTGGGATGATTTCTGAAGTTGGTGATCCTTGATGTCCAGCTTCACTCGTGCCCCACGTTGGGCGCCATGTACAGCGGTTCGGTGTTGAAAATGATGTTTGTTTACCTGGGCGCCACAGTATAATGCATATACTGATTATTTCTGTTTTTGTGTGTTGAACTCGCCTCCGGTCAGTCAGTCGATCGTCGAGCACTTCCCTCTAGCTTCAGGGTAGGAAGCGAAGAACACCTTAATATTATTGCTTGAATAATAATGCAGTTTCTTTTAACACTGAAGGAATATTCTGTTTATTCAAAACGTTGGAAATACAAGTCCAGTCATTGACAATAATTACAAAATTTGTTTGTGAATAATTAATATTGTTACAAGTTCTCGGTAGATCGTTACTAGTGATACAATTGCTGCCGTATATGATTTTGACTAATCGCGATTGAAAGTAAGAATCCTTCTAAGTCGATTAATTCCACAGCGAAAATTTTATAAGTCCAATTAATTCTGTGGGCACGAGGCCACAAAGATAAGTAGAGTGATTGATGTAGGCACGCGGCCTCGACGTAGAGTGATTTTGACTGTTCTAGGCACGGGGCCTTGAAGTAGAGTCCTGTTGACTGCTCTAGGCACGGGGCCTTGAAGTAGAGTGATTTTACATCGCCACGTTAGGCCTAAAGAAAACTCTCTTGAACAAACATTTACCCCACTCCTTCTTAATTATTATTCGTGAATCCCGGCACGTGGTACTATAGATCAACTCTTATTGGCAACTCTCCCGACCAATAATAATATGTTAGTTTCCCACGGAAATCAATTGGATTTCCCTTATTCTCAAAACCCACAACTTAGCGTCTCGGATTTCTAAGAAGGTTCGGACAGCGTGTTGTATCAGTAGCAACATCAGAAGCAAGGCTTGAACATCATAGCCGACTTCTTAGAATTACTTAAGTGAATCAGTACCCTTTCGATAAGATCTCGGGAGATTCCCGATACATTGTACCTGTGTACCTGCATTGCCTTATCTCGCACCCGCTAGGCCTGCAAGGGAAATTCCCAGCTTCTCCGTCTATACACTGCAATCTCATTTTAATAGTTATTTAAAATGATGTTGTTAAACTTTTTACCTTTGCCTTCTTTCTAGTTAATAATATTCATAATGAATGTTCCGTCTTTTCACGGTCATTTTAAGACCAAACACGGGCTATGAGATTTTATGATTTTAGTTTGAATAAATTTGGGCAATTAATCTGTCATTTATTATACTTAATTTGGTTATCTTTTTATTTCTTTTTGCCGAAGTATCTGAACTGCAATAACATTTCCTTCGTTGTCGTCGTTGAACATTCTACTTAAATATGAGATTAAGTGCAAATAAACAGCCTGTTCACAATAAGTTCTTGCATCTTTTTATTCTGTGTAGGTTAACTTAGAATTAAATACGTCAATACCATTCGTAGTCCTCTTGGTAAAGTGATGGCCTTCGAATCTAAGAATCACAGGTTCAGACTCGGCCATCAGAGAAAATTGTTTGGCAAATAATCTTCTGAAACAAGCCTTTTTGAAGTTATATAAGGCTTTAGGCTTTGAATTTCACGCTTTTAAAAGAGTCTTAAAATATAAAATATTCCTGGACCTAATTTGATGTATCTCCTTCCGGAATGGCTCTCCATGTCCTTGTATGGTCAAATACTCAAAAAATAAGTCTATGATCTTGAAGCAATACCTCTCTCGACAAGTCACGATCCTGTTAGAAAAGTCCTGGTGGAGTGGCCCGCATAAACGCTTTACAAATGAACTAAAGGTGCATAATTGATTAATGATTTGAAGTCAATTTGTCAGAAGGGCTAGCGAAACTGTTAAGAAATAATCTGCATCTTTCAACAATAAGTTATACAATTTTAACACCTGCTGTTACTGTGATGAGTATAACTATATAATTAAAATTTGTTGCAAGTGGGCGGTTGTGCTGCCAACGTAGTTTGTTGCTAGCCCATAATATTAATTATAATATGATAATAAATATTAATGATAATATTAATTTAATAATGATAAAAATCCTGATGAAATAGTTAAATTTAATAAGTCTTTCAGAGATGCTCCCCTGAAATATTATCCAACATAAATGCTTCTGATAATGTTGATTTGAGAAGCATCAAAACAATTTGTAATTTTACTTACATACATGATTTCACTGAAGACAAAGTTCTGAATAGGGCTATAATGAAAACTAAATTAAAAAGCAAATTTTCTTCATGTTCTTAGGAAATTGCTCCTGTTGTTGTTATTCCTCTTACTTATTTAATTAATTTATCTTTTAAATCTGGCACGTTTCCAGATGAGTTGAAAGTTAGTTAAATCATTTCTATTCCTAAGAAATCTGATAAGACCCAGCTTGAAAATGTGTGACATTGCTGCTAGGAACGAATGAAAAACCGAGGGTAGAAAACAAATAGATTGGACAGGTAAATCTTTTGAACATACTTTGCTCTTGATGCAGCATTGTTTACAGGGAGTGTGGTAGCATTACTCCCATACGGATATACTTTTCTCCCGCACTGTACTTATAAGAATATGTGTTCAGGACAGAATAGAGGAACAGAAGTGTATGTTTTTCTTACAATAAAGAGAAAACCAACAGTTGCTAGAGGCAAGGAAGATTATACAAAAGCAACTAGGCTAATGGAAGCGTAAACAAACGGCATTGACAGCACAGGAACTATCCCACATTAAAGAAGTCTGTATGATTCCAGGAATCCAGTCCTTTTATTGCTGCAGTACTTAAGCTTAAAAGAAGACAGATTCTATTAAAAGGCAAGTCCGTGGTGGACTTTAATACTCTTTACTAAGTTATATACAAAGTTAGTGTAGTATGCTTGGAAATGTACATTTCCTGTGGAAACTGGAAAGAATGAAGTACTTGAGTACTTTGGTCATTCCGAAAGCTGCAGGATGAGAATACTATTCCTGCTATTCATAATAAGATAGCTTTCATACTGTAAGACAGTAAGGAGTCAGCCTATGGTTTTAGGAATAAATTTAAGAAATTCCTGCAGTTTAAGTAAAAATTATGTCAGTGTTAATAAATATGTTTTAATTATTTTTCTGTTAAATGATTTAAATAATTCATCTAGCAGTTGAGTAAATAATCGCGGGAGAAGCCGCGGCACCTGGTATGTTGAACATTATAGTGTTAACCTATGGACTTCTCATTGACGTTCATGGAACTATTCTAAAAAAATTCAGAAATTCCTTACGAAATTTGACCCACCAGTTCCTTTGACGAATACCAATGTTCTGACAGTCCTTCTTAAGTAAGTTTGCTGCCAAAGTTTAAGTAATAGTGCTTATAAAATATGCTATATAGGCCTGCGTTAAACGTTATTCTCATTTTCCCTGTAGAACGCGTTACTTTTAATTATATTGTAATAAGACTAGAGAATCGAATCGAATCTTTCTCATTCCGTACGGGTAAACTGAGTCCCATTTTTTGAACTACGCCCTTGGAATCTACAGGTTGCATGTTAACTGAGTCCCAGGTGATGAAGTAATTTTGCAGTAAGCCTGTTAGCATTATTCTATAGAAAACGCGTGGAGGTTGGGAGAATAATACTCCTCCAAAATAAAGCTCATTTATAAAAAATGAATCTTCATTTTTGTAAAATTGGAAGTTGAAAAATACTGCTTTCAGTAATTGAAATCTCGGTATTTTACCATTTTAGAATAAAACTTGACAATCCTTAAAATATTTTCCGAATGGTTTTGTTGTTTTAGGTGGTGTTTTTTATTTTTATCTCTTCTCATACTGATTGGTTGAATGTAGCCCACAAAGTTCACTGCATTACCAACTGATAAGCTTCTGCCTTGGATAGAATTACATAGGTAGGAGGGAAGGTTGAACGCGTTACACATCGTTCTTGCGTGGAACTGAAGAAGACGAAATTGAAACGACCATCTGAACGGTGGCGTTCAGCGTACAAAGCAACTAATAAAGGCAGTCGGGACTCGATTCATAAATCCTTCCTTAATGATAGGGCTCTAATTTACATCCTTATGACAAATAAGCAAGTATTTCAGATTTATTTTATCATGCATGGGGCATAAGAACTCCTGGTGGGTTTCACTTACCCACGACTAATTTAGTAACGATTATTTTCCCATAGAAGCAGATTGACAGGTGGTAAGACCACTACCTCGAAGAGTAATGTATTACTTGAACATGGAGAGGATGGGGAATTTAGTCCAGATGATCTAATTTAGACCTAGAATTCATTAATCTGCCATAAATTTAGGACAAGGATCACAGTTTTTGTCCATCCCAGAGGACTTATTTCGTAGGATTTTTACGTCCTGAAAAATCAACCTAGTTAGGCCGGATTTTATCCCTGATCCATAGCTGGGCACGCTACTCCTGCACCACACGGCCAACAACAAGGATTGTAATAATAAATGAGCACGAAATTCCTGATGTGAAGGCATACAATAAAACATTAAGAAATTCCCTTAAACAGTATTTTTAGTTTAGAACTTTCAATATGGAAATAGAATAATCTTGCTAGTATTCTCACGTAAACCTCATTTAGTTATGTCGATCTGTTTCCAATTCACAATGTGCATAATAATATAATTCAGATGGAATTCTGCTATTTCATAGTTATTTGTAATGTTAATATCATACGAGAAGGTAGGCGTATAGTTCCCATTAATAATTTATGCAGTTTATGCGTTGCATTTATAATTTTGTAAATGCGAATTCAGAGAGGTAAAAATCCTAAATGTTATTCGCAGTTATGTATGTGGGAATTTTTTATTATGTACCCTAGGGAAAGCCTGTTGAATTTATTTTTGTAACTAGCAGAACGATTTTTTCCGGTAGGGAATTAGAAATTATAATTATCTACTCGTTTATTTTCCTATAAAGTCACATAACCGCTGTACGTTATGTTTTTATTATTCTCACGCAAGCAAATTAGGACATGCTCGGTTAATAACGCTACCCCTCAATTTGTTTATGATTCACCAGATTCATAATTTTTCTAACACAATGTAGGTTGGTTTCATGGCTATTTAACGACGCTATTTAACAGCTTAGACGTTTGACCGTCACTGCCGTGTAAATCTACAAACATGGCCCTTTCACCTTTATGCATCCATAAATGCCATCGACCTGGGCCAGGATCGAACCCACAACCTTGGTTACACAATACTGACTGTGCAACCCAGACCGACCACGCATTTTAGGCATTTGAGGTGGCGTGATCTCCAAAATAGTTTAGCCTTTTCCTATCTATGCGTGAAAATACTGTTCTAAATTTTAAATCTCAATCAAACAGTAGGATGATGCAATTGCTGAAATTCTGAAAATAAAGAATGATTTCCGTTGATAACTCTTTCGTTTTAATTTACCGGTTTAATTTTAGAATTGCCAAAGAATATTTCGAGAAAGTGGAGAAATTCAAGCTTCTTGGAGCAATAATTACATACACAAGAAATATTAAAGCAGAAGTTAAGTGTCGACTAAAATGAGGAAATGCTTGTTTCTATGCAATTCAGAAAAATTTATCTTCTCGTCTTCCGTCCAGAAATCTAAAAGTAAAAATGTATAAACAATTATCCTGACGATTGTACGATAATATATGGATGTGAGGCAAGGTCCTTAATCTTCGGGAAGAACATAGTCGGAGTGTGTTCGAAAACAGACTGTTTAGGAAAAATTCAGACATAAGAGAGATGAAAACGGTGATTGGAGAAAACTGCATAATGACGAAATTCATAGCATGTACCTTTTACCGAATATAATAAGGTTAATTAAATCTTGGATGAAATGGGCTGGACATGTTGCGCGCACGGGGGAGGAAAGACGTATCTCAGAAATATTGACTGGGCGACACGAAAGGAAGAGACCACTTGGAAGCCCTAGACGTAAGTGGGAGGACATATGGGAATAGATTTAAGGGAAGTAAGATTTGCGAGGGGGTGGTTGGGTGGAGTTATGACATTATACGGTTCAATGGCGGACTCACGTAAACGCGTCAATGAAATTCCGAATTCCATAAAATAGATAATATGCCTTTAGCTTGCTTAGAAATTATTGTCTATTGGAATTGGGTAAGTAATGTCATTTGTTTTTAGTTAGGACACAACTTAAGAAATATAAGATCAGTAGATATATATTCGGTAGATGGAAACTGTACTATACTACGTAACGTATAGGAAGTTAATTAAAAACAGTGTATTCTTTTTTATTAATTTAGTTCCAGCGCTCTAAAGAAATTAATTATATTTTACTATCGAGTAATTTTAATTGAGATAAAAAGTCAAACGTTGGTATCAGTACACAGCGCAAATGGTAATTTTGAAGACATGCATGCAGAAGTGGAACCACAATCGGCAGCCGTGAATAGCCTATGAAGGTAATTGACGCTCAGTTCAAAGAGCTGTGTTACCTTAATTGGCTCAGCGACCTCCCCTGCCATCCAATCAAAATATATTGCAAATAGAAACTGTATAGTCAATTCCGGGCACCAGTATCCTGATACCAATTACAAGTGATTTTGCTGAAACAAGTGTCAGATCATGCAGCTCTACTTCTAAAATACAGAATGATCCGAAAACTCGTATATAAGGTTTAGGGTAAAATATATTGCTATACATTTCACTAGTTTGTATAGGGATGTTTAAGAAAATAATAGTGTTGCCTTGCTCATGTGACATATTGGTATTAGAGGACGTTCTCTAGAGAAAATGTAGTTTTTAAATTAAACTGAGCAAGGAAAAAGCGCAGGTTTATGGATTTAAAATAAAAAATAAAAAATAAAATAAAAAAACTAATTGAACTTATAATACTGTACTTATAATTTTTCTATTGTATTTTAAGCGTCATGAGATTGCGTAGGTGTGTAGGTAACGTAACTCAATTTTATAAGATCCTTGTACGTATTATATTATTACGTAAGTGAGGAAAATCTTCTTAATGAGATTCAGAAGAGTAGGTAGGCCTACTGTACGTTAATAGTGAACTAAAATAATAGACTAGACTTAAACATTGCAGAGAATTAAAAATGGTTTATTAATAAAAATTTAACCAAATTGAGAAATATCATACAGTAGCACAGAAATGATTCGCATTTCTTTCATTTCAAGAATTAACTATATAACGTGTAATTTTTTTTTACAACTTCATATTTTCTTAATTATTTTGAATTAGATTTGAAAGACAATGCGTCATTTGACCAGTACTGTTAGACACACTTATTCCACGATAATAAAGTTTTTCTTAGAGCCTGAATTCGTGCTAAAGGCTTATACAGGTATAATACGCTACATGGGACTTTACAATGTAGGTTGGGAATAGGCTATTTCACTTTACGTTTTCACTAATTTTCTGTTAAGGAAAATTGTGTTTCGAAAAGTTGTTTTTTGAGGAAATAAAAAAAAATATATATAAATAAATAAAACTTGACCTACTTAAGTGTTATTCATTTATTGTGACAGTATTTTAATCTACTAAGAAACGAGATAACAATTTTAAAACTCATTTTACCACTGATATTTGTATAAAGTTGTACAAACCAACCACTGTTCTGGTAGCAGTAGGCCTATACTGCACTAGTGGGTGTATACCGTTGAAATACAATTGTTGCTTTTCGTATAACTAACATGTCTATAATGAAATAATAATAAAAATAATTTTTAAATACAACATCAACCATGGCTAACCCGTATAGAGTTAGCGTGTACGATGTTTCTGTTTTTCCGGCAGTGAAATTTTTAAAAAAATATGTAGACTTTATCACAGAGTGTTAAAATATATTACGTATAAACCTGTTTCATGGAGGACCCAATTCCGCCCGTCAATGGTAGCGATGACAAGGGTTATCCTGCCTGTAGGGGGTTGAACCGGTAAACCCGGACTAGGTCATAAGTCAATCGTGTCCTATCCATCATCCCAGGAATGTCTCCTGTACGCGCGGTATTGCATTCTGGGATTGACAATCGTAACCTACCTTATTGATTAACAGCTCAACTCCAATAATAATAATAATAATAATAATAATAATAATAATAATAATAATAATAATAATAATAGTAATAATAATAATAATTTAATAATAATGGTAACAATTCTTAATAAGTAATAGGCCTAATAATAATCTGTAATTGTCATAATGAACCAATGATATACAGTATATATATATGCCAAACAAGTCTTAGCTAGCAGCAGAAAATGTTGTTACTTCCTTAATAATAATAATAATAATAATAATAATAAAAATACCGCTAGAGCTATTTTCAAGAAAATCATAAGCAAATTGCCAGGAAGAGTAATTATTGAAGGCTTCTTTTGGATGTTTTGTGTTATACCTATAAATATGACTAAGTATATAAATTCAATTTAAATACGTATTTTTTCTTGCGAGCCTTAGGCCTACTGCTATTTACATTTACTTACACACAATTCATCAAATGAAAGTGGAGCTTTTGGACTTCAAAACTCATATATTTCTGCAGAAATATGAACACCAAATTTCAGCGCCCAATCTACAGTAGTTTCGGTACAGAATAGCATTATGTAAATTAAATAAAGTAGAGATAGGCCTAATACGAACTTGTGCTATTTCTTATCAACAACTTTATTACTTTAACATGTAATTAACAATGTAATTAAAAAAACCTTTGCCGTGGTTTTGTCAGAAAGTATCACCAGTACTAGTTACAGTTTTATTTGAAATATTTTTCGACGATAGTGCTTTGATTTTTTTCAACCATTTCCCCTTCATGATATTATGGTAGAAACGTGATTTTTCTGCAGTCAGTGCTGTTAACCCAACCTACCTGTCTTTTTCCTTCGTGCTGCCCATGTGCGCTATTATATCAAACCCTCTAATTTTTTTATCGATATTTATTATTGTACATTATATAATATGTTACTGGAATATAACCATATCTGCTAGTTGAATTTTACCATTTCAGTATTATTATTATTATTACTTCTTAGCCCTAATATAGACTTCAACCAGCGGCTAATTATAACACAACTAGTTCCACCTGTTCTAAAGTACTCAGTGCATCGATCGCCACCAATATTAAAATATTAACCTATATACTTTTGAAAGATGGTACCCTTGCAATTTGACTATTATGGACAGCTGTTGGTGGTTTGATTAATTATTTTTACCTAGTAATATTTTTATTATTCGCTGTCACATAGAATGTGCTGTAAAAATGCATTAAATACATTGAAGAATCATGGGAAGACTCGCCTTCTGCTCGTCTTTCAAACTCTTCCTCGATTCTCCAATATCATACTTACCACTGTTGTATCGAAATGTAGGCTACTACAGTATATTGTTGAAGTCATTTGTACGCTAGCTGTGATCTAGCAGTATTTTACAGGAAACCACACTTTAATTTCCTGCTTGGTGAGTATATGCGTATTTTTTAAATAAAATAACCCTACATTTTATGCGTCTGAATCGCATATTACATTTTCCTTATTAGGCCTACCTAATTATCCTACATTGGCATTTCCACTGAAATGCGATGTGTTTTTCAAAATATGTTAAATTCGTTTCACATGAAAATTAATTGAAGTAACTTCAGTTAAAGCTACGTGTGAGTAAAAGTCATGCCTATGGTTTCAGTTTTGTATCAAATCTCAGTGTACATTATTAGTGAAAGCTTTATAATTTCTAACAATTAATATTCAATCTTTTTATTTTATTCATAATTATCTTTTTTTCATTCACTACTGTGTATTAGATACCATAACCAGTTTTCTTTTCAGTGAATATTATTTTGCATACGTGTTTCTTCTCGTTCACTGATTTTTAGTATTAATTAATTACAAAATATAACATGTTTGATCTCGTATTTCAATGTTGTTTGTTATTGACAGTAAACTTTTATGTTTTAACTGTGATATGAAATGTTTTGTTCTCTTTTTGTGAGAGACAAAAATCCCTCTTGACTGTTGCAAAATATTTAAAATACTGAAGCGTAAAATTAGTGGTAGGGAAAGCATTTCAATCGATTTGACGATTCCACAGGGACAGCCTGTGACAAGTGCATGTATGCCCATCAAATCAATGAATAACTCCATTACTTTATTATCTGTAAACGGAGTGTAGTGTTCCACATAGCTTTAGTTTATTAAAAATGCTGATTCTGTGACCGATTGTTAATTATTTATGTTTCATATTATGAACTGTGACATTTTAAAATTAATATTTGAAGTAATCATATGGTTGTATATATTTTAAACAACTGTGAGTGACTTTATTGCACTAATAGAAAACTATTTGAAATACTGAGACAGATTGTGCTATTTTATTGTACATTTAATAATAAAAAAATCGAGTATTATGAACGGTTTCATTATTCGTGATTATGTAGAAAACTAAGAATGGACATTTATTTTCCTGTGAAAACGATAAATCTGATAAATGTTCCGTTATTTTTCCAACTTGTCTCTGTTTTATGCAATTAAGCTGTCCGCTTTTATAGCCTTATAGCCTATATAGACTATTTGAATACTTCTATTTTGTATAGGACTAATGAAGCAGTAACACAAACACACTCTCTCTCTCTTATCCTCTCTCTCTTTCCCCACCTGGTTCTCCCACATATATCTAACATTTTAGACAGTCGGGGGTAAAAGAAGCACTTTCAGCGATAGGTGACATTAACTAATAGGAGGAAATTATGCCAATGTCTGCTATAAAATTATAACACTTCAGGGTTACCAACTTTGGTTGCTTCACATGAAAAATACTATTTTAGCTAAAAATATTCGCAAAAGATTATTAAATAGACTTTATTTGATAAAAATTGAGAATTTCAAAATTCACTACGCGTTTTAAAATGTGAAATATCTCACGGTGACTGCAAAAATCGCCATTCTTGGAGGGTGAAAGCCGTTGACCTTGTTGGCAGTCATGTACCAGAAAATCAATAATAGCCGTCTGTGTGATATAGTTGGCTCCACGTTGCTTTATACTTTAAAATAAGTCTAACATTTATTATTATTATTATTTCACAATTTGTATCTGTTGTGTAAAAAAATATTATATGATACACATAGTAAAATGATTTGAGTTTGCTTGTAGGATTATTACACTCACTTTCATGGGCTCGTTACGCAAACATACTTGCTCGCAAAATAAAATCACGTTTTTTCCACTTGGACCATAAATAACTATTATAATTACATCCTTTTCTTCTGTCTACTCATTGTCAGTATTTTTCCTTTATTGCCGTATACTGTCAGGAACTAATGTCCCTATTCCAACTTGTGATTTTAGTGACACGAGGGAATGGAAGAGCAGGATAAGGGGAATTATTATGTCACAGCATGATGACTGTTTCTAAATGCTGCTGGAAGAAACCTAATGAGGATGTTGTTCGTTCTTTTTTTTTTCTTTCTTTTCCAAGTTGTAGGTGTGCATAAGAAGGTAGAAGGTAGAGGGTTTCACTTGTTTGTTTCCTTGGTTATTTAATACGTTGTGTACTGCTACTTAGACCAGTAACTATCCCCACTGTGCCGGGTTGTTGTCACGCAGGAGATTTTTACACGCTTGGAAACATACAGTATTCGGATAGTCGCATTTACGCAAAAATAAATATCATCCCGGGTCTGGATTGAACCTGCACACTTAAAAGCAAAGACAAGTACTGAAAATTGCTTTTCCACTAATGACCACATTTTGTTATTATGTCTTTTATTTCTACAAGCCTTCGTTACTCCTTTTCTTTTACTTCCTAACTTTATATTCTTGCCGTTCCTATTAATATTATTAATTTTAAACTATGCTGGTATTTTTTTATTTGAATAAATTAGGGCATGTTCTAAATTACGTGAATTAAAAGATGACGTGTGATACCAAAGTCATTTTTCTACATCAGAATTTGACATCAGACATTATTAAAAGTAGTAGTAATCTGACACGATGCGACAAGGGATTTCTCTATCTCCATGCCATGTTTTTTAATTTAGTAATGGATTATGAAGAATGGCAGCACAGGATCGATACTGAAAATACTAACGTAATATGTTACCCAGTTGATTCCAATATAATAATTTTAAGATGGATATCAGAATTCATACTTGAAAATTAAAGCCTTCCTTAGACATTGTCTTGGTTTGACTCAGAAGAAACTTCAGAAAGTGGGGGATTTTTTTCCAGAGGACAGTAATAATAATAATTCGTTCACGAGGTGAATAATCCAACTTTGCAGTTGTCAGTTAAGTTCGTCTTCTTTATATTTACTTATTTTTGTATTCAAATACTACTTTGTTAAATTGCGAAATGACCAATAGATATATGCATACAGTAATAATTACAAATAAGTCTAAATTATTACTAATCTCGACCTATCTCGATCGTCCATGTTTTCTAAAAAATTATAGAGTCTGTTATGAATAATCAATTAATGGAGTACTTAGAGCAAAACGTTCTGTTGTCTCCTTCTCAATATTTATTTTTCTGCATATCGTAATTGCAATTATAATTGATTCAACAAAAACATACTGGCACTTTGTTATATCAGTTTACCTGATTTTATTTTTCATGGATCTTGTATAAAATTAAAAAGCAGTTGAGCTGTGATCTCTAAGAGACAAAATGCATTATATGGCGACAGAAAAATTATTTGAGTTCTTTCTTTTAATAAAATCCATATCTGTGAAAACAGCTTTAATACTTTCTTCAAGTTCATATGGTGAAAGTAATTGTATTTTAAACAGAAAGCATTCGCGATTCAACATTCATTAATTTAATACCAGTGTTCTAAATCATAGAGATTTTTTTAAAATTTGAATCCTGTAATATGGTCTCCTTAAAGTTGTAAAAGCTATAGGCCTAGTCGTAGTTCTGAGTGGGCTTTTATGCATTAAGCAATTTGGTTCCAGTATGAATGGAACTGTTCGTTTAAGGCATTAGCTGCCAAACACGTAGATTTTACGATATATATTCCTGTTACGGTTAATATTACTGTATTCGTAGAAGCATGCGAACCACTTAAGTAATTGAGGCTATTTCTGTAACACATAATCTCTGCTTAAGTCGACAGTGACACACTGTGAATGAGAGATTATTCAATAACCCAGTCAGATTGGCCGCCGGGATAGCGTTTCCAGACATCCGGATTTCATTGGACTTGTCCTGATTTTTATGTCTTTGTCCGACGTCAGGCCAGGCGTTGTAGAAAATGAAACATCGTCCTCCTCTGTAATGCTACAGGACACGTTAATACAAATTTTTGTTGGAAACATGTTTTTACATAAGTGACGAATTACAGTTCATCCTGAAAAGATTTCGAATCCACATATGAGTCGCTAGCAGTTGTCGCGGCTTCACACGCGATTATTGCCTCAACTGCTAGATATTAAAACATTATATTGATTAACACTGACATCCTTTTTACATAAACTGCAGGAATTACATAATTGTATTCTTAATTATTTTGTTTAATGTTAAAAATATAAATAATTGAACGCACAAAACGAACCTTATGCTGCCAAATGGGAATTCAAATTCCAAATGAAACTATTAAAATGAACCATAGATTCATGAACCTTACCGAAATCATGCATAGACAATTTTATTATAAATTATATTTAATTTTAAAAAAACTAAAAACCAGGCTTCGATATACATTTGACGAACAAAGTGTACCTCCCGGGACAAAAAGACCTCAGATTCGGTTTCCCTAACCCCCAAAAAATACCGCATAGTGAGTTTCGTCGAAATTATTGAATGTTTTCCCATTTAGACATGCATTCGTTCTCCCCTTCTGTCCACCTACGTTAAAAAAAATTAGATCTCTGCGAATTGTAAACAAATTAATGAAGTTAGTAACCAAGCAAGGAAATCTTGAATTAATTTCAGAATTAAATTCTGTTTTCCACAACAATCGAATTGCTCTTGTGTTTCTTATGGAACGTATTTCGTCTCCTCGAAAACATTTGATGTTTGGCATTAAAAATCAAAATTTTCCAAAATCCTTTCTTGGTGTGCATTTACATTATGAAGCGAAGGTACTGTCAAAATTCCAAGCCTCTAGCTATTATAGTTTAGGCTCTGCGTTGATTCTCGGTCAGTCATTGTATTATTCAGTCAGGACAAAGCCGTTTATATAAACGGATTTACTTCCTCTGCCAAAGGTACTATAGATAGAGAGCTGGCCAGCCAGGAAGACGTTTGACCGCGAATACGTTCCCGATACCATGCAATTCAATGAAATTGTAGACTTCCCTTCCACTCACTCTCCCTCTCACCGGTGCTGGATGTCTTCCTAGTTGGACCGCTCTCTACTAGTCCTATAGTTGGAGGAAGTGTTGCGTTCGACTCAGAAATTCGAAGATGAGTTTTTAACATCAATACACGTTTTGAGGTTCCATGAATTCGAAAATTCTATTTTCAGAAACATAACTCTGTGTGCGTCTTTGTGTGTGTCTGTAAATATCCTAACTCCAGAACGATAAATCGTATGAAAACCGAATTTTGTATTTGGATTAGATACCTTCTGGGGGATGTGACACGAAAATTCACGATGACTTTCCCTTAATTTTAATGCCATTTTACGTAAAGACTTCCTTTTCACAAATTCTCGGAAATTTCTCTAACGATTTTGTTTAAATGTCGTACTTGAGGTACTTAAACTAAGAGCTAAAACATTATTATTATTATTATTATTATTATTATTATTAATTTGAAAACTTTTTCGTAAAAATTCTCTGATTGGTAGGGCTTATTATAAGGCACCCACTGTTTGTAGAATCTCGGTCCTGCTTTGCATCGGGTTGAAACAACTTAATACACGTCCTTTGCAATTCGGCCTCATATTCTATATCAGAATGTGAAGTGAGAAAGTTGTATTGTCAATGCTTATGTTGAAGAAAGTTACGTGAGTGAATTAATAAGATTTTTTGGATTGTGTATCCTTCGGGGATGCGATGCGATGTGATAACGATATTATCTTCATTTTTACAACCAATTTGCATGAAGATAATGTCATAGGCTACATAATAAGCATACTATTCTAATTGTAAGAGACAAACTTTCATTTGCGCAGAGGAAGTTACGTGAATATCACATCAGATTTTTGTGTAATTTATTTGTGTATGTTAGAATAAAATCAGGTAAACTGATGTAACAAAGTGCCAGTATGTTTTGTTTAATCAGTTATGACTGCAATTATGATATGCAGAATATGTTTGTTTTTTTTAAATTGATTTCCAAGTTAAGCTCCAGATTTATTCATTAAGCAGGGCTTACGGAAGAACAAAGGTCTACCATCTCGGCCACCTGGGTCATTTTAACGGTCTAGTTGGATAAGCGCATGTAAATCAATATGTTTTTTGTCATAGCTACCTGTATTTTAATTTCCAAGGCCTTATAAGATAACAGTAAAACAATAGGCTATGTTGTCAAGATAACTGATTTTCATTTTTTTTATAAATTCTTTCGAATACGTATATTACCATAAAATAGGCACTAAATTGAGCATTACTCCGAAACAGGTAAACCGATTTTATCCATTATGAATAGACGTCTTCCCATGGACATTATAAATGTGTATACAAAGTTTCATAAAAATCTGGTAAAGCGTGTTCGAGTTACCGCGTCTTTAAAATATACACTAAATTGGGTTTTACTCCGGTACCGGTCAACAGATTAGGTTCAAATTCAATAGGGCACTTCTCATGGACGTCATAAATTGGTATACCAAGTTTCATGGAAATCCGATACAGCGTATTTGAGCGATGGCGCCTTTCTATTAGAAAGGCGCCATAATCTATTAAAATAGGCACTAAATTGGGCATTACTCCGGTACCGGTGAACCGATTTGGTTCAATATCAATAGGGTTCTTCCCATGGACATTATAAATGTGTTTTCCAAGTTTCATGAAAATCCGAAAAAGCGTATTTGAGTTATGGTGCGTACAGACACACGGACAGACGGACAGACGGACAGACAGACGGACAGACATTTTTTCGTCCACCACACAATCTCATAAAGTACCATACTGGCACTTAATAAACGTAACTGCACCGGAACACGTTATTTAGGTTAAGAACCTTACTATTGCCAAGCCAACTATTGAAAACTTTATGGGCTGATAACAAATCGATCTAGAGCGTAACTCGCAGATCGATTACAAAAATTAAAGAAACTATCAGCTGACTGACAATCGTAAACCGCCGATTAAACAAACTCTTGCCATCTGAAGTAATGAATGCGAGACTTCATCTACGAGTACTGAAAATAAAATATATGTTTTCAGATTTATTTGATACAGATAGAAAAAAATTACTCTTTTTTAACAAAACATGTCAATTGGATTGAATTCCTGTAGAATTTTTAATTCTGTCCATTGAAAGATTAATATCAGAAGATATAAAAGCCGAGTTACACGCTAAACGTTTATTACCATTCACTACGTAAAATATTACTATATGCCGTATTATAATGTACTAGCTTAAAAGGACCGGCGTCGCTCTGGTTTTGTATTTTGACATTCAAAATTAATTTATGAGGGACTTTCTATTTTCAAACTCTAGCTCCTTAAATAGGTATGTAAAATTTGAAATGAGGAAGAACGACTTATCACCCTCAGACTACTCCCTCAGAAAACGCTTGATGTAGCTTTTTATGGCTAGTAGAGGATGTAGATTTTTGCATCCCATTGCTTATACACATCATACATTGGTAGAGGTTCAAATAAGAAGAAACAGAATTTCCGGCAACATAAAATTGTATTGTCGTTACGGAGTATTTTATTTCTCACTCTCATGTTACCATACAATCGTTTCGGGGCTAAAATAAAAAATAAATTCAATACCACTTTCATACTTTCCTCCCCAAAACCTGGGACATAATATTATACTGCCAGCGTAGAACTAAAAATGTTCCATCCTAATTTGTCTCTTTTTACATGACCTACACAGTGCATAGATATATTAATTAATATTATTTGCAATAGCTTAGTACTATGACGTATTGAACCACTTTTTAAGTCAAGATGCTGTATGCTTATTAAAGTAAGTTACACTATAGGCATGCTTTATTTCATACCCATGTGTAGTATGGTATGCCTATCAATCTCTGGGCAAACTGCTCTCACACCAAAGAACATTTTATTTTCTAAAATATAATTATATTAATAGTTATAACAGATAGTAATTTAAATAACTTTATTATTGAAAATATTGAAGTTATGACACTACAATCAATGTAGGCCTATATATCTGCTTGCTTATTGTATGTTAAAAGAAATTCGCAACTGCTTCCTTTAAAGGAAATATTCTTGTGATTATGGTATTGGATGTTGTAGTGATGTTTAATTTACATTTGAAAACTATTAAAAGGTATCTTTGTGTTACAGAATAGAAAGTATTGTGATTCATAGTATGTATAGAGTGTTATGAATTAAATTTTATAAATATTGACAGGATTATTAACACCTTAATACAGTATTTTGCTTTATACGACACATTATATTTATAACATACATCCTTTGACTGGTTTGTCTAAGTATTTTTATGACATACTGTAGACTGCAAATGTTCATTGTCCAGTCGGACCTCCATTGCTAAACGTTTTAGGAAAAATACACTAGCTCGATATTAGGGCATAGCTGAAACTGTATGTTCCACGTTTGGTCCTGTGCTGCTTGGTTGACATGTATGCTCCCAATATTTCGTTGCCAGCAGTTTGCAAACTCGCTGCTGCGTTAGATGGTAAGCTATTCCTGTGGCCGAAGTGGGGGGGGGGGGGTTCGTGTTAACAGAATACATGTGCGAATTTTCATCTTCACGTGGGCTGCCGGCAGGATATGGAGATGAGAGACGATGCGATCGGGTGGTCGATAAAGCACCCCTGCCACGTTTTTATCCCGTGATAAAATTCAATCTAACTTACATCATTCCTACACCTGGCAATGCACATTTTTAAACAATCAAAATTATAATCGCTAAACTACTTGGAGTGAATGGAGAGCAGCTGAACACAGTCGATAAATTCAACTTTTTGGGATCTGTAATAACCAGAAATGCATCATGCAGTGAATAAATAAAAAGAAGAATCAATCTAGGACGAGCAGCAGTGGGAAAGCTCAAGAAAATACTCAAGGACTCTGACATCAGCAAAAGCACCAAAATTAGAATTATTCAAACCATGGTATTTCCAGTAGTATTATACGGCTGTGAAAGTTGGACTCTAAAGAAACAAGATAGGAAGAAAATAGACAGTTTTGAATTATGGACTTGGAGAAGATTATTAAGAATTTCATGGACAGAAAGAAGAACAAATGCATCAGTAATTAAAGAAATAAACCCAAAATACTCACTCGAGGCAATGGCTATGAAGTTAAAATTATCACATTTTGGACACATCATGAGAAGAAACGACTCGCTAGAAAAAGACTTGATGTTAGGACACATGGAAGGGACAAGACGAAGAGGCAGAAAAATAACAAGATGGCTGAAAGGAATACAAGTCATCATGGACCGGAATTGGAAGGACTTGGTAACAACCACACAAGACAGAAGGCGGTGGAGAGCTGAAGTTCTTAAAGCAGTGGAAAATAGAATAAAAACAAATATTTTCTAGGGATAGCAAACCCTCAATCTTGCTAGAAAATCCGTGTGGATCTCCACGAGTCGCATGCGACTCGAAGGAATACTACTACTAAACTACTTGCACTTTTCTATATTCATGATCCTTATAGGTACCATCAGATATTACCCTTTACTCTGGTTTCTTATATCCTCTATGTTGTGGCGAAAGACCTCCAAGTGGAGGTATCTGTTACCTATGTAAATTTTGTTACGCTTATTTTCCGAGAGAGGGCAGAGGGACAGGTGGTAAGCCCATCTCCTCTCAACTTCCCTCCGGAAACTAAGGTATTACTTGGACGTGAAAGGGCCGAGAAATTTTATCCAGAGGCTCTAATTTAGGCTTGGTGTTCTTACACCTACATGCCGTAAATCTACACCTCTACACCACCGCGGCCGATTCAAAATATACTATGATTTAATATAAACAAGACATTCTTCCTATCGGCATGTTGCACTGAATTCTCACCTACTTTTTGTTTATTTATTTTTGTACTTTGCTAGCAACCTGAGGCCGGTATTCACTAGTTTCTCTTATAATACGTTGAATGAATACTTTCGTCATTCATTGACTTGAATCACATTATTTGGTTCCGACAGCAAGGCTCATTTCGACGCAGCGGGTTAGGCCTAATTAGGTTAGGAAATATTAAGATTTGCATCTGCTGTTTTGTTGATTCCAACATTTAGGTCTAATTTCAACTGTCTAGGACTAATTCTAAAAAAACGAAAGTAAAACATTACTTCGACTTATCGAACTAATTTATAGATCGTGGAATGTAACACTGACATTCGTATTATCCCTCAACTTCGTTATCGTAGGCTACTTAATCCACTGCCGCTGACTAATTTCAAACCATCGAGGCCTGATTGCAACATCGTTCATCACTAGACATTGCCGACTTAGTTATGGTTCTAAATATACATAATGTAGAAATGTTATCTTTTTATGTGCCATTTATAACAACTTTAGGTCGTATTTGGGAATTTTGACACAGTCTGTTATTTTTGGTGAAATTCTTACCTGCCACTTTCCAATGTAGCCTATAAGTTGGAAGCTGTTGCGTATAACAGAGACTAAATTGTTCACTTTTCAGTGACAATTTGATTCTGCATTGTAAGTTTTAACCCTCTAGGAGTTGAATTTATAATGGGTAATAAGGCAGTCATCAAGTAAAACATCAGTGGGCTATAAGTTTGAACCAATGAGGAAAATTTGAACGGAGTATAACTCTTCATCCTCACATTTTTCACAAAACATTATTTTAGTCTTATACCTCATTTTATACAATTATTTTATTATATGTCAATAGTAATGAAAAATTTAAAACGCCAATTTCGGTTACTTTAATTTAAATAATGTCAATTTATCTTAAAACATAGGACTATGGGTTATAAGTAGGGCTCGATTTCTTAGGTTTTTAAGCTATTTTTTCTTTGCTACCTACCCGTGATATTTTAACACGATTATCCGTTTCGCTGTCACGGCAGCTACATAACCAATCTTACATAACCTAAATGATTATGTTTTTGCTTTTCTAAATTAAAATACGTTAAAATACTTAACAGTCTAATAATAGCTATGTAATCGTCTCATGTAATTATCATTGTTCTACTAAAAATACTTTTTAAATATGTGTCTTCATTTTACCTTGCTCATTGTTTCCAGAACGTTTGTAACAGAAAAATAGCATTGAGTTTTGTATTTTTTTTTTCATTTTGTAATCCATGTGAAAAGAAATCATCTGTTTATTTATAAGTAAATTAAATGCATTCTTAAGAAGCTTACACTTGCATTTTATTCACAATGTTTGCACTAGAAATATGCCGGAAATAAAGTATTCTGAAAGTTGGTTGATTAATTGAAAAACGTCCTTGTTGAGTGTATGTGGTGTAGTTGAATATGACAGGGGTGATTCTAAAATCAATTGTGTTCTATAAACCATATAGGCCTACTGTTGAAAATTAAGCAAAGAGCGTTCCTATAGTTTTGTGGTTCAGAGTCATGGAATCTAACGTAAAATTAACATTTTTTCAATGTGTTTATTGTATTTATTAAAGTATAATTTTAAGAAAAATTGTCTTAAAAAGAGGAAAACTAAAACGAAAGTATATTAATTTGTATAAAAAATTAATACAGGGTTTATAAAAGCCTAAAAACCTAGCACTAGTTATAAGGTTTGTGGTAGTCTGTAGATATTCAAACGAAGTGAAGATTTTATATTAGATCCATCGTGAAATGAATGCAGGAATAATGCCATAATAATGCGGAATATAGCCTACCTTTTTACAGTACGAACATAGTATAATATATTCCAATATCGGTGAATTAGAAAATAAGAAGCTTATACCAAGGCAGATTAAAATATAGACAATTTTTGTTAATGAACACCGCGGGGAATCGAGATAACTCAAAATCCTTGTTTTCGCGCTTTCAGTTTATAAAAATATTCATCATTCTTTATTGTTCATATCTAATTAAACCATTCCGTGTAACGTCTCTATTTAAGCGTACAGAATGAATAAAGGGAAGATAAGAACGTGAACGAATGTTTTGTGTGTTTGCTTTATTAGTTTCCGTGAACTGGAAGTCAGTATTTGTCAGGTGTTGAGTCTTCTCAGCGGGAGGTTCATTCCATCCATCCTACGACATCCATGGACTGGTTTGCGTGGCAAAATGGTGTTATGTTTCGCAAGACTTTTGCCATCATTTTTCTGAACTTTAGTAACGTAAACAAGTATGAATATAGGCTACCTTAGTAACGTAGGACCAAGGAGAATTATTACTAGCAACATTGCATTCCTCAACAATTATATCGCCTAAATGCTCGTTCTACCTTCTCTTCTCGTTATCCAGGTTGCAAGAGTGGAATTCTAAGTAAAACTAGCTTACGTATATAACACTCTCGAAAACCCATAAACATGGTTTATAATAGCCTAATTTTTACATAACGATTATCTTCAAACTTTACGTTCATTAATATAATTTTATTATTTTGCAATTTTTTTAACATTTTCGTTAATAAAGCAAATTATATCACATCATTAAGATACGAACGTATTTTTGTAAGTTAAACTTTATTACCTAATATGCTAATTGATGTTATTATTTAAAAAATAAACTCTTTAGGAACTTTAAACATATCCTGGTTACTGTCGTTAACTTCCCTTCTGGAAGTCCGGGTTCCAACAATGGCATCAAACATTAAAAAATAAAATAAATATAAAAGATTCTTATTCTGTAGGTGCACTTATTAAGTGCCAGTTTGGTACTTTATGAGATTGTGTGGGGGACGGGAAAGTGTCTGTCCGTCCGTCCGTGTGTCTGTACGCGCGATAACTCAAATACGCTTTATCGGATTTTAATGAAACTTGTATACGCGTTTATAATGTCCATGGGAAGAACCCCAAAGATATTGGACCAAATCGGTTGACCGGTACCGGAGTAAAACCCAATTTAGTGTCAATTTTAAAGGCGCGATAACTCAAAAAGGCTTTATCGGATTTTCATGAAACTGGGTACACCCATTTATGATGTCTATGGAAAGACGTCTAGTCTATTGAGCAAATCGGTTGGCCGGTACCGGAATAATGCCCAATTTAGTGCCTTTTTATGGTAATATATAAGAAAGGCGCGATAACTTAAATACGCTTTATCCGATTTTCATGAAAATTGGTATACGCATTTTTAATGTCCATGGCAAGAATCCTGTTTATTTTGGACCAAATTGGTTGACCGGTACCAGAGTAACAACTAATTAAAAATCACATTTTTTAAAATCTTGTCTTATACTACAATGCCGCATTTCTATTCATGGGGGGCTTTGACTCCAATGCAGGCAGATGTTTGTTTATTTCGTTGATCAAGTTGAAATTGTATACTAAATGTATACAGTAATGTGCAGAAGGTATATTACTGTGAAATAATTAGCGGAGTTCTTTGCCGCTGAATTTTGTTAAATGTTGACATATTTTAAGAATTTCAAGTTGCAGTAGGCCTACATTTAGCTTTGACAAATACCACTATTTTTCACATATGCTTATCAAACTGAACTGAGCGAGGTGGCCCTGGTTCAAATCCCGGAGCCGGCCAATTTGACATTTTTTTTATTTCTTTTATTTTTATGTGAGTGTGTGATTATCAAGATAGCACAAATCTGTAGTTCTGCTGATGCTGGACGATTTTAATCTGATTAAAAAAAACTTATTTTCTGCATATCATAATTGCAATTATAATTGATTCAACAAAAACATTTGACACTTTGTTACATTAGTTTTCCTGATTTTATTTGAATAAAAAACATACAAAGGCGTAGGCTACGACAGCGCTGTGGTCGTATACAATACTAGGATGATTCCGTATTCGCCCTCTCGTTTCCCTCGTAGGAACAAATGAAGCAAGCACTGCGCTTGCGCGTTCAGTTCTACTTATGGTCTGCTTGTTCGTGTGAGTGCACGTGTGGTGTGTATTTTGTTGAAGCACTTAATTCTGGATACTTTTGGAAATGCTACATGAAACATGCCGTTCAGGGAGTAGGTAAGTGATGTCAATAACAATAATATGCGGTTAACATTCGTCAGCAAAGAACACGATGCTTGTAACTTGATATACATTAGCCCGGAATAATTTATTGAGGTTAGATGTTACCTCGTGAGCTGGAAGAAGTTGGATACAAACATATCTTAGTAGCTGATACTTTATGTAATTGTCACCAGTATTATAGCAGGTAGGGTGGTGTTTTATAATTATTCAAATGGTTAGATTAGAGTGGTCAGAATATCAGACACAGTCGTTCAAGTGAAACACTAAACAGCTGATTTTCATCATAGGTCTGCCTAATATATGGTACTATATTCTAGTATAATATTTGTGCTGGTGTTTTCGTGTAGACCCAACGCCACCTATTAATAAAAGCGCATTCGATTGTGAAGTTGTTTGAAGATGGCCTTGCTAGGTTGCTTTGGAACTGGGAAGAAAGGATCATCACTGAAATCGTTTTCTGCAAAATAACACATCAAATTTGTCGATCGCTTTGATTATGTTAACCCGCTCTGCTTGATTAATTCCTTTATAGCATTACGACACGAAGTGGTCTTATTTTTTTACATAGATGTACACAAGGGGATCATTAATGGGAAAACACTGAATGATTTGGAGGAAACTCATTGTGCGGAGTTTTTTGGGGGGCTACGGGTGTCGAATCTGAGCTCTCCCCCCCCCCGGGACGTAGCATTTTACTTGTGAAATTCACATCAAAGCCGGTTTTTTAAGTTTTTAATTATCAATCGTGTTAACTGTGTATGCATGATTTGCGTAAGGATCATGAATCTATGGTTCGTTTTAATCGTTTCATTCCCAATTTGTGTGCCCATATGGCAGCATAAGATTAGTGTTATTCGTTTAATTATTTACATTTACATTTTAAAACAATGTAATGAAGAATTTAGTTATGTAATTCGTGCAATTTATTAAAAAATGTCAGTGTTAATAAATATAATACTTTAATTATTTTTTCTGCTAAAGAAATGATTTAAATAAAACATTTAGCAGTGAGTAAATAACAGTGGGCGAAGCCGCGGGCACCCGCTAATAGGTCATTATGTTACTGTTATAGCAGTAACCGCTTTAATGATAGAAAAACTAAAATATCCACTGGCCATTTCATGCAATCAAAATGATTAATCTGATTTTGTGAACTAGGCCTACATAAATAAAACTCTATTACTCTAAACGTTGTTAATATACATTATTTGTCATATTACATTTTAGAACAAACAGTATGCATTAATTATTTATCTCTTAACTTGTTAGTGGAATAGTTATTTTGGTCATTAGTTTTCATTCCCTTACATTTTCAATTTTATAGGCCTATTCATATTACAAATCTCGATAGGAATCGTAAACAGATACATTTCATCTTGACCTGCGTGGATGATAATATACCTTGGTAATGAAGATTGCACAAAGTTTCCAGTAAACAGGACTTTACACAGCATATTTTTAAGTCTGTTCCTGAGCTCCAGGATTAGACGCTTTTAGAAAGATGCCCTGCTAAGGTTGAGGAATCTTTACCTCTTTTAACGAAGAACAGGAGAGGGGGTTGTATCTACTGCGCGAACCGTCCGCTCTAACCTAACCATAAATGCATGCGAATCGGGAATCGAGCATAGGCCCGCTGCGTGAGGGGGCGAACGCATCCCCTGCGTAACATCGTTGGACTAATTAACCAATTAAATAATTTCATGAAATAATAGAAACATGGTATTTTCATTGCCAGTCTGTAAAAACATTCTCACATCCTCTGTATGTAGTGTAGTGATTTTTAAACGTAGTTTTGTTTATTTATACTATCTATAACCTCCATTTTACGTTCCACGGTTTTGGAACCATTGATCGAGTCTACAACTCACATTACTAGGTCAGACTTTCAACTGCACCATTACGATTTCCTAGTCTCGACAGGTTTTATTTTATTGTGCAGCAGTCTCGGTATAAATCTAGCGGTTATGTGTTAACACAGTTATACATATCCTAGCTCTAGAATTGACCACTTCGAGCAACTACGTCTACAGATGATAAAATCGTCATATAAAGCACTGTTTAATCTAGACAAGACAATAATTTCAATGGATTCTTTACTCTTTTATTCGATGCTGCTGTATTACGACTCCAGAAACGGCCTTTTCTAGATTAGTTCCATTTGCAGTATATAAACCGTTGTATTGTTCTCGCCAAATCTCTGCCCTTAAGTTGTAAAATATTCTTTTCTTCTTTTAGAGTCGTCATAAAGACATAAACAATAACATTTCTATCCCGTGTCTGAGGAAATAGCAGTGAAAATGAAGTACACGACTTTGTCGTATCCTCTCTTACCATAATGTTATTTCATATGTAATATAGTTACATATAAGAGTTGATCACTTATAAGCCTTACATACTTAATAAAGACATTGTTCCTATTTATAGATTGAAAATAATATTAAAATATGTCTTAAACACACTTCTCATTCGTATCTTCTTTATGCTGTAATATTATTCCCAGCTAGAATTAGAAAAAGTTATTTTCATTCAATGAACTGAAAACTTCATGCATTTTATTAGTCTGATGCAAAACATGTATAAAAGGACAGTAATTGTTAAAATATTAAAGCACAGAGGATAAAATACCTTTTATCACACATACATGCACACATAGAAGCATACAGGAATGTATTACTGGTCGAAAGGTTTATTGCTAGTGAATATAACTCGGGAATCATTGTCAGTGGATTTCATATATATATATTTGCTCTGTATGTCTTTCCTAAAGCTGTATATTACATTCTTGTACTCATTCTATAACGTCATTTTTACATTTATCGGTGTGCTATGAATCTTACTTGTGAATTTGATTTAATTCCAATTTCTCTCATATTTTGTCGAATTGAAAGTGAACACACGCATTAGTCTATTAACAACGTTCAGACAGAGATGAGCGGTGAAAGGGGCTGGAAGACGTGTAACATCGAATGTCTAGACCAGCTCCTGCATGAGTCCGACTCGAATTGGTTTGGTGTCAAAAGTCTGGCACTCAAACATTAACCTATGAGCACAGGTTAGTTTCAGAATAGGAGCGAAGGTTTGGGGGAATAAGACACACATAAAGAGGAGTGTTGGAAGAAATTTTCTTGTAAATAGTGTCTTCTATACTATAAATACAGTTATTTGAAGTGAGCAAGGTACTTCGATAACAAGCAGAAAGTTATTTCCCTCATCGAACTAGGTTAAGATTAATTCTGAAATGATTATGTTCTCTCAACGAATCAAGAGGCTCTTATCTGTATCCACCATCGCGAAAAAAAAAAGTGGAGGAGTTGGTTGGGGAGTGGGCACGGTAAAGAATTCCCCTACCACTGCGAATTACATCGGAAAAATACCATTCACTCGAGTGTACGTTATTAAGATGTGCATGCAGTAAAACGCATTGAGTTATGTGCTCAACTGGTTCTTCAGTCATTAGCTAAGAAGAAGGTTCCTTAAAAAGATTAATAAAATCCAGCGATGATAAAAAAAAATCAACTTCTCCAGTATAGTATAAAAATACTGGTCAATATGTTGAATCATGATTCTTTTAAGAGGTGTTTATCTGAAGAAGGATATGCTTCGTAAGACGTACAGTGTATTTGATATTGCTGTTATTCCCGATTCCAAAGTGGCTTATAAATCATCACTTTTTTCTCCTGTTATATCTCCCAGGTTCATCTTCCCCGGCTCCTATTAGGAGAAAGGGACTGTAGGCCTCTTTCCTCTTCGTTGAATTGCAATGAATTTGTCACTCTCTGGAACACTAGAAGGTCCTTCCTCTTGCGAAACGTCATACTCAACCTGCACGCAATTTTTACTCCTTTTCCACCCCAACCTCCACCCATTCCCATCTCACTAACCTTCTTCTTTCCACAATTTTTCCTCCTTTCCTTTTCATAAATTTAGTTTCAAAGATGATGGCTAAAGTACACCAGGCTCTCTCTCACCGTTATTATTCTTCTTCTTACCTTCATCGTCTTTTCCTTTCCAAGAGCTCGTTGTCTCATCTAAGTTTTTATCTACGTTCATTTCTTTGCCATTTTTTCATTGAGGAACAATTTCTGTTGAGCTGGTTTTCCCTCTTTTTTCCCCAGCCACCTCTGGAGTTAGACAGGAGTTAGTAACTCCAAGCCGCCTATTGCTTTCTCTCTCTCTTTCTCGCTCCCTCTTTCTCTTTGTTTTCTATGAAAATATATATTTTTTCTCTGTAGGATGCATCACAAGGTCATGGTTCCCTTCCGTCTAGAACACACACAGAATGGGAGATTTTTCTTATATTAGGTAATTCGCCCATTTCTGGTTTAAATTTTGGATATCTGTTTTAGTTTGTTACTCTAGTTATTATTTCTTAGTAATGACTAGAATGCGTAAAAGGACTTCATATACGAAGTAGTAACATTCATAACAAATACAGTAGTGCTGGATATAGTACGGTGTGTTCATGTGGAAAAATCATGTGAATGGTTAGTAAGATACTACGCAAAATATGTAAGTCTACTTTCCTCATGAATTATAACTCATATTTTTAGAAGCTTTTCATAGGTAAATACGAGTTCGTATGTATTATTGTTTACAAACAAGCGACTTCTGTATTATGCATTTCGTATTGGTACAGTTCATTGTCGTTCTGCGATTCAGGTATCTGTGAGAATATGACGTTAACAAATGGCTTAATATACCTTTCATTCTAATTACTCTATACGGTATTTTTATTTCATTTAATATAATCTAGAGAGCTTTTACCAAAAAAATATTGTATGCACCACATACGCAAAAACTTTATCGTACATTTTCCTGCCATCGCGGGAGTTGATAGCTCTGCATTGCATCCTGGAGGCCCGGGTTCGACCCCCGGGCCGGGGATTTTTCAGTAGTGGAATATCCCCTGCGTGTTGTGGTGTCCCTTCACAACGCGCAAGAGGAAATGAAAAACCTTCGGGGTTTAAAAACTTTGTCCTTAAAAGTTTAAGCAGACTGTTTCATTTCGACATTTCGATTTTAGCATTCCTACACCAGAGCCCCATAAGGGATATACATACAGCCTAATTCATAACAATTGAAACAGATGATAGATGTTAGCACCCGTAGTATGTGCGTTTATCGGAACCTCATGTACGACTGCATTATCTGTATTCTATATTCATTTTTAATGCGAGTTTATTTATTTTTTGCTTAAACCCTCTAATAGTTTATGTGCGAGTATTAGTGTATTAGCTAACGAATAACGAATTATTTCAGCTGTATTCCATTCCCCACCTAAAGGTCGCTCTCAAGCTGTGACTACTTGCCAGTGAATCATACGAATTATATACAAACTTCATTATTTTCTAATGCATTTTGTGAAATGTGCACATGTTTTAAGCACTTTTATGGCTATACGATAGTATAAGAGTGCATTTAATTAATTCGCTAATATCTAGTTTTCCTGGGACCTGTAAAAAGAACGAAGTTCAAAATCTTCGCACATATTTAATAATAATTATGTACATAATATCGTATGGAGTTAGATTTTCAATTTGGTGTATAGTATTTAAAATAATAAACATCTCGTTTAATATTTACCACATTGATTTGTGAATTTCTTTCATACCGGATTTTTCTATTTAGGCCCTACCTGCAGATTCGTGCCAATGTTTTTAATTATTAAATTTAACAATATTCTATTACTCCGTCAATATAATAAAATAATAGTCTGTTATTTCCCATGACCAGGGACGCTACTTCTTTATCATGGCGCTCCTAAATTTGAATCACGAGGCTGAGAGCACTCCGTACCAGACCTCCTTACCTCACAAAAATCCTACCTCACAAAAATCGGACCTATTCCTGCGGATCCGTAGCCAGTGATGGTAACTACGAGACTACGTTTGCAGTTGATATTATTATGATATTATAAAATATAGCATTTGACCTATCTTAAAAATGTAATTAAAGTTGTAATTTGCGAGTTAACATCTTCTACCTAATTATTTCTTAGATTTTTCACTATTTTCTTACATATCCGTTTGAATTATATTCTTTCAACTTTATTCTAGTCTGTGATAAAAGTTACATTTTTTCGCCCATTGTATTTTAAAAGGACTCTGTAAAGCAACTGTCACAGAAGTACTAGTCTATGCACCTCTCTTGTCAGCGAAGAAGAGACTAGTTCTTTAAACTTTTATACAGTTATTTGCATACTCTCGACTTCTCAGCAGTCTCCTGGTGTCCGTTGACACTGGATGAATACTTACTCCCTTCGTGTTCAAATCCCCGAGCAGGGATAGAAGGAACATACACACTATATAGTGTGTTCTACAGTAAGCTGAATTTCCTGAGTTCAAATCTCAAGAGGTAAAATGGCTGAAATTATTGTTAGCCTTCGTAAAGGGGGATAACCATAAGGTTGTGTTTTAAAATATTTTTATTTTTTGCTTTAAGGCATTTCTAATTACAAATAATTTTAACCTTCACAGTGAAATTTGTTTCGTGTAAATATGTCGAATATTACCGGAATTACGGGAGTTTAAAATAATTGGTTATGAAATGGAGTGGCATTTGAAATCTCTTCAGCAGAAAATACATGTTGCAAGTAAGTCTCATTTTACCATGTATAAAAGTTTCTAAAAAAGTATTCATTGTATTTACAAGAATGTTTTTGTGAATAGGTCTACTGTCAAATTGCATAAAAGCAGAATTATTAGAATATTATATAGTGATGGTTTATTTTGAAATGTGATGATTTTTACTTGTGTTATGATTTTCACTTATAGAAACGAACGGTTCCACTGAAATGTTTCTTATCGATCTCAAACGAATAATCCACTGATGGTTTTACTTGAGGATTGCTTATATAAACACGTAGTACATTCATCTCTTAAAGGGTTAGTCCTATTGTTAACCGGAATCCTAACGGTAAGAGATGTTAATACCAAGAGACCTTTTATGTAAGAATTTACTTCTAGATTACAACATAATATTCTTATGTGGTGACCAACAAAGACAATATTCTGTGGATCATGAATGCGTACTTCCATCATCTAAATGTTGCAAGTTTTGTCCGAATTAGATTTTACGAACTGTTTGGGCATAGTAAAGTTGAATATGGATAAGGAACATAATACGGCTGTTACCGAAAACATTAGAGCAGTCACCATCTTGAATCAATCTGAAACGGCTAAAGTCATATATTCTTTCCAAACAGGCATAAAAAACTGTGTGCATGCAAAAAAATTAGTTATTTCAGTTGAGCATTTCTGCATGTAAGAGGTATAGACATACTGGCACGAAACACTGAATTTATGTATGTATATAGGCCTAGTAAGAAAAATCTCCAATCCAGAATTTACCTTAGCGACTGAGGACAAAATGAAAACCTCATGTCAAATGGCCGGCCCCAGGGGTTGGGAAGAGGCCTTTAGAATGCGGGTTCACTATTCGTTCTATGAAATGTTTTCTTATGTTGATTAACAAGAAATCGACAAGGAATATTAATTAATTTTATTGCTCACCGGAAGCCATTAATTCAGTCTTTTCTAGATAACCGTAAGATATATTGAAAAATACCAAGAAATGATGAAACATCTCATAACGGCTTTAGGCCTATGTTCTTTCTTTGTTCGAGCACAACAGTATTAAACAGCACATTTTAGAACAGTTTATATGTTAAAGAATAGTTAACCTATATTTTTCATAGAGTTCTTAAATGTTAGGGGTAAATTATTAATTTAAAAAAATATATATAACATGTCAAAACGGGCAGATGAGGAAACTGCATTAATGACGAGCTTCATTAAGCTGTACTCTTCACCGAATATAATAAGGTAATTATTAAATCACGAAGGCAATGGGCCGTATTTATGTTCGACGGGGAGGAAAGACATGTCTCAAAATTGACTGGGAGAACCGAAGGGAAGAGACCATTTGGAAGACTTAGACGTAGGTCGGAAAACAATGATAGAAAAGAGGATTTGCGAGAATAGTTGGATGGTGCTAGCACAGAATAGGGCTGAATGGCGGGCTCACGTAAGCGAGGCAATGAACCTCCGGGTTCCATAAAATATATTATTCCTTTAGCTTTTCTAGGAATTGTCTATTGTCATTGAGTAAGTAAGTAAGTAAGTAATTAAGTAACTATGTAAGTAAGTAATAAACATATGTCATTTTCATAACTTTTATTTGAAAGAACCGTAATTTTTATATATGATCTGAACTGTTTCTCACAGCCCTTTACGCTACTCTTTTATGTTTTTATTTCATGTATAAGTTCATACTTTCTTAGTAAACGGATCTGATTATATTTAATACAACTATGGGAACTGATAACAGATTTTGCAGTTTTAATCATCTCTTAAATTTTAATGTGCTTTTTGAAAGCGTTCTCGATACGCAAAAGTAGGAGGGAAAAGTTTAAAGCAGCTTATTTCCTGAGCGGCTGATATAGAATGGACTTTCAATAGACTGCAACTCCGAGCATTGATTAATATAATATAAAGACCCGATGCCTTGTACGGTGACCTATACCGCTTTTTAATATAAAAAGTTACATTTTGCCATCCGTGGACTCATATAAAGCAGAAGTTAACGTTACTTTTTTGTATGTGGTATAATTGACATTCAATGAAGCGCTTCGCTGTACTATATGATCCCGTTTCATCGCCAGAGGCTTTATTTTGCCCACCTTAAAAGAGCAGTCAATTTCTGTCTCTTATGAAATGACATGTTTCGCCAGAGGCAATACTAAATATTGACGTTCTCTAAGTAATGAAAACCACGCAAGCCTACGTCAGGTACTCCTGTATACCTCCAGCAGAAAGTACACGTAAAATATGTGTGCCATTACGATAGGTTTATGAGGTTTTCTTGAAATAATAAACCGACTGATTAAAGATATTGGAAAATTAATTAATTTTTTTTATACTTTTGCTTAATATCACAATTATTGTTCACAGTTTCACATTGACGGTACATTTGTGTTGTCCCATTAATTAATGTAAATGACAGTATCTTAACATAAATAAAATGCCAACCGAGTCTCTGTTGGCCATGATATTTAATTAGTACCAATACATGTACATACACAATCGGCTTCCCTTGCTTCCTTACACGGTAAATATACGGTATATACGGTATTATATTAATCCTATTTATAAAATAAGCAATCAATAGTGTAGGTTTTTTTTAATGAAACTGCAATAAACTTCATGTTTTAAAAATGTTTGACGCTATTTTGTTGTTTTGGTGTTAAATAAGTGTTAAATAAGTTTCTTGAATCGTAGTATATTAATTATAACATTGTGGTTTTCAATATTTATTCATAAGTTATTTCTCAGGCTGCTATGACCGTAATTTTTATAGTTTTATATGATATGGCCTAATACTGCATGCCATTGTTGTGTAGAACGAAGAAAACTACTGATTTTTTCTATAATAATTTCTAGTTAACGTTAATGTAAATATAGAAAGGCACAATAAATAAAAAGGAAAACTGTTTAAATGATTAATGTGAAGTCCCCTTAGAGACAGGGACTAAGATTTCCATGCATTAGATAACAGGAAAATGGTGTCCATCTATTCTTTTACCCAGTCCATGCGAGAACTCACACCCCCTACATGACACCCTTTCTAAATCATAAATTATGTACGGAAATGACGCCCTGTAGCCTACACCTCCTCTGTTGCTAGAGAGTCTGAGATGAAGCAAGGGACTCCAATGTCTGTCATTTGTTCAAATTTGCAGTGCAACAGAGTGTTATGCTGCCACCGAGGACATTGACAGACGAGGATCCTGATGTGTATGGACCGCCACATCTCGTATAATTCGCGGTGGAGTACACCCTCCCCACCCAGACACAAAAACACACATAGGGTTTTTTCACATAGAAATGGGAAGAAAAGAACGAAGCCAGAAAATGCCAGCTGGAGATGAAAGAGACAAAAGATAAGGAGGGAAAAAACTACTTTATACAATGGAGCAGCAAGAAAAGGGAGCTTGGTAGCGAAATGACATAGAAAACATAAAATATTAAAGGGTAGATAGATTCGGACGGGCGTTCAAAACGGATAGATGATTGGTGATGAATAGAGACTGATATGGAAAAGGAGTCGAATAGATTTCTAAGATAAAGTCAATGCGAAGAAAATAAATGTCTTCTCTGATGTGTTCTGAAGTTCGCGTATGTCACAAATGAAGAGTTGAAGTGATTTTTGAAGACGTTGAGGTCATGTCCGAAGGCTACAATTTTAGCTGAATTGAACTAGGCTAAATTACCAGCAGTGATGTCAAGAACGAAATATGCATAGTTCACAGGAATAAAGTCCTTAACAGCTAGGAATCGGGAATGACTTGCTTCATTGATGATCTGTATACTAACTGTTACATCCAGCGATCGATGCATACACAGAAATGGGAAGAAAAGAAAGAAGTCAGAAAATCCCTGCTGAAGTTAAAAGAGATAGAAAATTATTCCTAAGAATGTATTAAAAATACTGAAGTCGGTTTAATTTTTAAAGATCATTTGAGTTACTTTTCAATTTTTAGTGTAATGGTAATTTTTATTTATTTATTTATTTCTAGTTATCAGCATTATTATTTAAATTAAGATAAATGTTATACTCCAATTGTGCATCGGACGACAACGTGAAATAACCGTGCCATTTAATTGTATTGCTATCATGTTTACCGTTCCCTGCATAGGTCTGCCTTAATTATGGAGACCCTAATAGTTCAGACTGCATATTTTTTAGACAGTCCACTCCTAAAGAGTCGGCTGTGAAATTTTTACTCAGGTATGGAGAAAGCGAGGAATCGACATAGATATGCAAAATTTTAAGACGAGAGAGAATACAATTAATATTAATTTAAATAACAATAGTGAAAACTATGTTCAAAACATTATATTATATTTAAAAGATATCCATGTTTATAGTAAAATTTAAATGTTATATCTTCTTTTGTAAAACTATGACATTTTCATTGTTCTAATAGTTATTACAGGTTATTATATGTAATGTAATATGTAATGTTATAATTTGTACAGTCGCGATTAGAATCCCATTAGTCAAAGCGACAAAAAATAAATCATTAAAAAAAATAGTGAAAACTGAAAATAAATGTACCTAACAAAACCATTAAACTAAAATTTGAAAATCAACCCAAATTATCTTTAAAAAGTAAACCGTCTCCAAAAGATTATCCCTAAGAACACATTTAGAAAATACTGAAGTCGTTAATTTAAAAAAGTTAATAATTATAATATTCATTTATACGAATAAAACAATTATATATGTTATCCGGAGCAGGAAATAATTATGGTTTTTATAGGAATAAGGTATCTAATAATATTTCTACACCACTACTTGCTTCATTGAGTTACCACAGTCACCTTCAAAAGATAAACGAGAATTATCTTGATGTTAAGATTGTTACTTTATGTGTGTAAGGTGATTCCTCCTAAAATACATTATCTATACCACATATTAAAAATAAGTTTTTCGATGTAATTATCCACTAAACAGGATTTGGCAGACGCGATAAAATCGCGTGTGTTCATTTTCTCTTCTTCAAGATATTATGGACATCTTCATACCAGCACTGGACAACTAAATATGTAAGATGCTTTTTCTGCTAGTAAATTTGCTGATTTTTTGCTGTCTATAACGAATATTATTTCTTCGCTTCGTACTGTTCGCGAATGTATCACACTATTAATACAGTACTTGTGTTAAATCCATTCACAATTAAAGCTTAAAAAATATTTAACAACTAGCTACATAAAAAAAGAGGAAGCACCTCTTACATTTACAGTAGTGGGGGTCCTCCCCACATCTTAGCCGTTCGTTATAAATTATGTAAACAGCTTTTTACTCCCTCTCCAGAGAGTTTATTCGAAAATTGATTCATTTTGCTCATTTTCATAGTGGGCTGAGTTTTCTAGCCGATTTTGAAGAAAATAGAAGATTACTTTTGCTACTTTGCTGGATTGAACCCGGACCATCCAATTCGTGGCAGTTGCAGTTCAGTTCTAATTGCCCGTATCCGTTTCTGTGGGAAGTTCAATGTGTCGCGGGAAAGAGGAAGGCACAGTAAGAAAAAAAGTTCAACGGTAAGCAGACTCACTGCTTCGACCAGTAATGAAAACTTAATTCTCGAGATATAATGTTTAGAGGATTTTATAGACGAAATAATTATAAACCATAATTATAAATGACGACAGCAGAGATTCTCCTTCTTCTGATGAAGAGTATGAATAAACAGCAGGTAAAATATGTTTTTGTACGGCTAGTAGTATTTCACAGTCTCAGACTTGTTCCATCCTCCAGCTAAGCTTACGAGGTCCGACTACATCGCACTGTGACCACATGTTTAAATATTTATTTACATATTTATTGATAAATTTAATTATTAACGTCTCAACAAGTTCTTAAGGTATATCATTCGAAGATTTGACAACTATACACATGCATTGATTCATTATTTAACTGTTCCAGAGTTAATTTTAAGTATATCCCAATTTGGAATTATCCTCTGAGGATTAAAAAAATCACAAAATTCCTCATTAGTATTGGCTGGCCACACTATTTGAAGCCTCTACCCAGGGTCGGACTACGATTAAAATTAGGTTATGGCATTCAGAAAAAACCGGCGCGCTGCGGCGTCTCCATCCCCTCATTAATAATCCCTTACACTATCCATTTTAACACTACTGCTACCCTACTTCTTTTGGCTCACCCCAAAATGATAAAACAGGGTTATTAAGTTATTGTCGATTTGAAGTTTCAACAATATTAATAGGTAACTGCACAAAAGTATACATGACATTTTTGTACTTATTTCAGTACAATTCATCGTAGAATTTCTTGAGTACCCGTGACTTCTACCCTTTTTAGGCTATGCTAAGCATAATTAGGCCTACTAATAGAACTCAGAATTCTTTAATGCCAACTCATCTATAGTCAAACCGTGTAGTGTAATGATTACAACGCCTGGTTTATTGTTTTAGAAATAACTTATAATCAAAAACCTACACACATGTAGTGAGTACTAATGTATATTTATATAACACAACTAGAAGAAATAGTTTCTTTTTAATTACGTCATTAGTAAAGTCATCGTGGTTAAGGTTTTATGAAATTTCATTTTTATTGGATATAACCATAAATGATTCCGATCTCTGACAACCAAAATTGCCAAAAATAATAATCGCTAGAAATCCGGAGCCTTTAAAAAAAATTTGGCATGGTACTCTGAGCACTTTACCCGAATGCCCTTATTGTCAGTCCGACCCTGTGTGTACCCCTCAAATATGAGTTCAGCATATTACCGTTATGGCCAACTCACCGGGGACCCTTCCGTGCAAGACGGATAAGGAAGATTACCCAAGACTTGTCTGGAAGCTGCGGGATAGCTTCGCAACAACCGACCGATCTTAGCGAGGTTTTCCAGGGGTTTCCCTCAATCTACCAGGTGAACACCAGATCGGAGTCACGCTCCTTGCGACAACTGACGGATGAACATGAATAAAATTAACTAAATAAAATACCAAAGTAAATTCACCAAACATTTTCCCTGCATTCTTTGATCCAGGGAAGGTGACGCGACGATCTTAGAATAAATGCGAAATCGGTTGTTGGACCGGACATATAGACTATGGCTCAGGTAATCTCGGGGTGAAAGGCGGGGCCTAAAAACAAAATAAATAAATAAATAAATAAATAAAAATAAGACCAACTCTTCCCTCCGTACACTTGGATCTTATGTGACAATTAATTTGATTTATGCATTAGAAAGTAATTCGTTACAATTTATTAACTCAACAGATTCAGGAAATAGCATCACTTGACGAGATTACTCTGCATCAGAAGAAAGAAATATAAAAGAATATTCTCGTTTTATATTCTGCAACTCTATCAGGTCTAAGATGCCATGAATGACTTTCACTAGCATAAGGAAAAGGAAAGGTTCATACAGAATCCAATATTGTATTCACCACGTTCTACACAGCAATCTCCAATCTGCGTGCGTGTTTGCTACCTCCCTTCCTCTTGAGAATATGGAGCGAAAGAGAGAAAGAAATACGAAGGATACAGAAATAAAGATCACTCTGGAGCAACGAGGTGTCACAGCATTGACTTTGCAGATGAAAGATATTTTCTACTCCGAATGCATAATATAAGCAGAATATGACGTTCAAACATTGATGCATCACACCAACAAGAACTCCGACTTCTCTCTTTTTTTGTGTGGAATCTTTGTTTATTCGTCTTTGCAGATATAGCAGTGGCGTTTTATTGTATATCTTAACTAACGGATCCCACGTCGCTTTGTAACAGTGACACTGTGAAATAATGCTTTAAGACTTTAAAAGAAACTTTAGCCGAATGGCATGGAATATCGCAAACTTCTTAAGATTTCTGACTTCGTAACATTTATTTAGTTATAGGTCTATTACAGTGTTGCAACTTCCTTGGGAAGATTTAAGTAATAATAAAGTGCCCTGATTGTTTCTGATACTGATTTATCTATGAACCCTACTCAACTTATTACTGCCGTATTCACAATTAGTATAATAATAGTAAAAGTAATATTTTTTATCTTCTCTGTATTTCACTAAATTTAAAATTTACTATTTTACATCAGACACTCCCGAGTAAGCCACTGCTTATGGGAATGTTATTAACAAAAATATATTATTTTCACAGTTGTTATAACATTTTGTTATAACATTTTTAAATTAAATACAATATTTCTTATTTGTACATCTTGTTTGACGACTTACTGGAGTATCGTATAAATGTATAGTAATTTTATATCCTTTTCTTTTAGGATAATTATTTTATATAATTTATTTTAGTGACTATTCCACTCATATGCCGCATGGTTCATATTGACCAATAATGTTTAGCAATTCCTCGGATATAGCCTAGACCAATCACGATCGTTTATCTTATAAAATGCTTGCTATTAATATGAGGAAGGGATTTTACCTGATAAAACGTCAGCTCGTTACTGGACACTTAAGCATCAATGTGCCGTGATTAATACGTCACGTGTTGCCAATAAGCAGCACGAAATCAGATTATTTTATACAACATAACTTCTTTGGAAATTGAAATAATATAAATGTACATTGATTAAAAACAACATTTCAATTCGGTCCAAGCCAGTCTGTGTGCTTTTATTATGTTCTGCTGTTAGCTTCCCTGAATTAAGTTAATTATGTCTTACATGTACAATTGGTCACAACATGGTATCTCGAATCGATTCGATACTGTAGTATTTGATAAGGAATCCTTTCCGATGATATTCTCAGTACATGATAATACCAGTCTAATTTCTTTTGCTTTATATCTTCATTGAGCTTCTTCACCCTCAGTTTTTTGCGTATATCTGTACTTCTTTTTTACCTCCTCTTCCCGAGCATAGGTACTATAGGTAGAGGAAGTATTGTTTTCGACCCCCAAATTCGAGGTTGAGTTTTTAACATAAATACACGTTTAAAGGCCCCCTGAATCCAAAAATACTATTTTTGGAAACATGTATGTGTGTGTGTATGCGTGTGTGTGGATATCTGTGAACAGGCTAACTTCAAAACGGAAAATCGTATGAAAATAAAATTTTGTATTTGGGTTAGGTACCTTCTGAGGCTATGACATGAAGATTGGCGAAAACCTTCTCTTATATTCAAGGGGACTTTATATGAAGAATTTATTTTTATTTATTTTTCTCATAAACAGCTGTAACGATTTCCTTTAAATTTTGTACATGGAGTGCTTATATCAAGAGCTAAAACTTTTGTTTGAAACTTCTTTAAAAAATTCTCTGAAGGGTGGTTATATGCTACCCACTGTTTGTAGAAACTCTGTCTTGCCTGGTGAACAACTCAATACGCGGGCATTCACGGTCTCTTATTCTATATAAGCACGTGAAGTGAGAAAGATGCATTGTTGGCCATGGTTACAGTAAAGATATATCTGAGGGGAACATTCGATACATTTCGGAATTTATTCTTAACGGCGGAAAGTTAAATAAACGTTTGCAGACACTTGTTTTTTCTCCTTTTTTTGTTTGTCCATAGCCTGCGTCGCAACATTCAAAGAAGGGGCTCTAAGGTATATATAGCATAATTATCGTAAAATTGTGTCTTGCTATTCTGTACAAGGATATGTAATTACTGCTAACTTTTGTTTGGGCAGAGGAAGTTATGTGACTTTCACATGAGATATATTTTTGTTGTATGTTAAATTTTTAAATATAGCCTATGAACTATAAGATCTAGAACGTTCACCATTACAGTTGTTGACAAAAGAACCGCTATGAGTAGAATGATTCCATACATAAGACTGAAATGTCCTCTAGTGGTAATCAGATTTTACAGCTGTGTATGATACCAAACATTGGGACTCGGGTTGTAGATTCATAACTTCTCATCGCGTTTAAAAGGGGAGAAACATAAATATTGAGATACGCGCGTCGTCAAAGCAGCAGTTTCATAAATCTGTGTCAATAAAGAATATTGCGATGATGTATTCGGTCAATACTTGCATCTCAAACATCGTGAAATATCCTTCTTGCCAAAAAACCAGAGCAGCATTTCTGTTGGTTTCATTGGTCTTTACTTTGATATATTGCGGAGAATATTTTTAACGAAATCCATATATGGTTTCTTGTTCCCTCTGCAGTGTTCCGGTTTGATATATGTTAGTGTATATTAGTTGTGCGTTTAATTTCCACAATGCAATCACAGTAATATTATAAAAGTCTGTACTTTTAAAGGATCTACCTAGACGCAAACCAGTTATCAGTTATTACAATTTACACTTTAACTAGAATTTTTCTTCTGTTATATATCCTACTGTAAAATAATGAGGCATCTTTTCACGGTACCTATTTTTTCGTTTTTATGTAAACACGATATATGTTATTAGAAACTGAATGGAATATTAATAAAGAGTGAAATCCATAATAGAAAATATCCGATGCTATATATCCGATGTTCCTAACAAGTTATTTTTGCAGATAATTTTAAAATTTCTAGGTAAAAACAAAGCAAAAGTAATCCCATCAATGGAAAAAATACAGTTCGATATTTTAATAAACAAAGGCGAATTGCATGACTCTGAATAAATTGAAGAGGGTTTGTATCCTATCAGCGATGAAGACAGATTTAGGTATTTTAATGAGCAAAAAAATTATGCGATCGTGAAATAATGTCAAATGTTTTATTTATTCTGCATTTTGTAGTCTTTCGTACGTGTGTTTCTGTGTGTGTGCACGAGTACAAGAATTTTTTTTAATCAGCATATTTAACTGAAAAAATATATGTGTAGGCTTTTGAAGGCTTTATTTCTACCTGAAGGTGAAGTTAATTTTTAAAATATGACTTTGCCTATCCGAATTTAACAACAATAATACTAATAATACTAGCTTGTAACTATAATTATTATATTATTTTGTTTGTAAACATATCATTACAAAAATTTGACATTTTCCGTCTAAAATGTTCTACTGAGATAATCCTCGTAGTAATCTGGAATCCTATTTGCAACTTACGAGTCGTGCGGAGTTGTTCAAAATTAGATCTAGGAGAAGCTTATCAATGTGAAGACAGTCGCATTAACAGCTACTACAGTGAAAACTGGCCGAGAAGGCGAGCTAATTACAGAAGCAACAGTGGTCTTCTTGAATGTCCAGACTGCACAAAGTAGGCGGTTTCATATTCCAACTCGGCAGCAACACGCACAACACGAGAAGCCTTTTGGGAGGAGGGGAAGGGTGTTGGGAGTATCCAGTACCGGGTTTCTGGACACCAGAGTGAAGATGGAAGATAACACGAATCAAGACTAGAACGTGGCGTGTGCGTGCGCGTGAGAGAAGAATGAAGAGTTGTAGAGAACTAATCTACTTTACATTAAGGCAAGAGTTTCCTCACGTAGTCCCTAATGATGCTGCAGCCCATCCAGCGTACCAGTGTCTAGGGTTGCCAGCATAAAATGGGCACAGGCATCCTTCTTTAAAGCAAAACTAGAAGTTGAAGATTTGCACAGATAAGAAGATGACAGTGTGAGACGAATGGACGGAGGTAGAGAGATCACGTAGAGGCAGAAAGAAAGAAAGAGAGAGAGGGAGAGAGAGAGAGAAAGAAAGACAGGAAAAGTGAGAAGGCAAGAGAGAAATAGGTATGAAGATGATGAGAATTACAAAAGAGGAGAAATGTTAGAACAGCAACTTGGGGACGAGTACTCAGTGAAGTTTGGAGTAAGTTTAACTTGAAAACAGCATTAATATGCACTAGTTTCTAAGAGGAACAACACTTCACCTCATTTTAAGGCACATTATGACTAAATACTTGTAAACTCAGTCTGAAGTAACTTGAGGGGCGACATAAATCGCAGGTATAATTTGCAAGATTGATATAGCTCGTTATGCTTGATGCTTGCATAATTCTGAGAGAGTTTATGTTCCTCTCATTCACAGAGAAAATAAATTATATTAATATAAGTTATACACGGTGAGTGTTAGTGATCTTTCAAATACTACGAAATTAAATATTTTACTGGTTATTTTGTCTTCGAACTTGTATATGGCACTACTGATTTACGTTAAGCTAATATTTAACGACTTAAGATCAGTAATATTCACAAATAGCCTACTTAATTTTTTTTTAATATTCCAATTAGGGTACCAGGTGAATAAAAATTACCGTATAATGGAATGATGCGTTAAGAATAGTTTCCGCAAGAGAATTCATGAAATCCTGGGAAATTCAAGTAAACGTATAATTATTTTATTTATTTTTAAATTAATTTAATACTTGAATACTTGTTAGCCCCTGTAGGCCTACTAGATTTCTATCAGATGCCTTTACATGCACTGTACATATTGTAATTTATAATTACACAGGTAATCTAAATATTTATAACTTAATCTAAAGTGCATATATGAGTTTATAAATTTAAGAAGGAAAAGAAAACATTGATAACTTAAAACTACACTAACCACACTAACTACAGTGAATTTCGAATCCGGGAAACGTACAATACTTAAATAATTAATGTAATTATTTTTTTTCTTTCAATCGGAAAAACTTAAACAATGTATTTATTTGTTAAAATCCGCATCACAGCTAATCGGAAGCCAATTTAAAATGGCAGTCTCAAAGGAAAATTAACTCAGGTACCTAAATTAAATGTGTGCTTCTCCGTTTCTCGTGATGATTTTTTAAACATTTTTCCCTCTTCAATGAGATATAACCCAGACACTTTGAGATAATACATTGTACTTGAAGGGCCCCTTTACGATATTTTAATAACAATTCAACAGCAATTTTTATGTATGCACCAGTTTACAAAGTATGAAATCTTAAGGATGTGAATGTATAGATTGAAGACCACGTTTGAGAAGTTTTCTAAACTTATTTTATTTTTCATCCGCACTTTTGTACCATCTTTTTAATCTGGAAAACAGAAGGTTGGTCATAAAAGTGATATAAAAATATGAATCCTAATTTTTACACTATTTGAACTTGATAATACTTTAATCATTTCCTATTAATAAATAGGAAGAAAATTGATTTTCATAGGGCCCTCCCTTAAAAATGTCGACTTCTATATTGATAATGCACACAGGTAAACTACCCACCAATTCAGGCATTCGTTTTGCAAATTCTACTCTTCCGACTTGTATGAGTGTTAACGTTTTGTTCAGTATGTACTCAGCGTCGTAAGGACAGCTCAGGAGCTGCTGCTGAGCGCATCAAACCCAACTATAAGCAAGATACTTGGAGTTTCTATGTAAGCCTATCTTACAAAACATCCACAGCAACAGGCCTCTGAAAATACCATTCCATAGTCTCGAAAGATCTCATTTGGGCCATTTCGTAACATAAACCTGGTTATTTGTAGAATTATCTTGGAGAGAGGAAACTATGCGAGTCTGTCATCGTATTTTTTCTTCCGGCATAATCTTAAAATGCAAAAGTTTTGAACACAAAGAACGGGATTTTATATAAACTTTATACTGGGGTTAATAATAGTAATAAATTTGTAAAGTAAATAGATAATTCAATTAAATATAACAAATGTTGGTTGAGCGACATACTTTCCTTCTTATACGTCCAGTGCACATAATATATTGTACTGGTGTCTGATTAGCATCCATGGTAAACTGTTATCATCATCATCATCTTTTCAAGGTACAGCTAACAAACTTGAGTTATGACTAACTGATCGTTCTAATAAATTATTCACTTATGAGTATGCCCTTTTGCTTCATGATGGATTCGTCGCTATCTTTCATTCATGAATTATCTGTAAAACCAAGGTAATCTAAGTGGAAAGACTTCAGCTTGGCCAATATTATTCCAGCAGTTATCGTAATCTTGTAGACGGAACATCAAACTTTTCCTACTTAAATATTAATCAAAATACCTTTTTATTATTGTGTTCCTGATTGTATCATCTCTCTCTCTCTCTCTCTCTCTCTCTCTCTCTCTCTCTCTCTCTCTCTCTCGCTCGCTCGCTCGAATCTTATACCCCCATGTTGGGGCGAAGGGCCTCCAAGTGGAGGTTTCTGTTTACCTATGTGAATTTTGTTACGCTTATTTTCCTAGAGAGGGTAGAGGGACAGGTGGCAAGCCCATCGCCCCTTAACCCCCCTCCGGAAACTAATGTATTACTTGAACCAGAAATTTCGTCCAGAGGCTCTAATTTAGGCTTGGAGTTCTTTTACGTGCCGTAAATCTACGACACGGACCCCCCAGCTTAAAGTCCCTCCCTGAGGACTCCGTGCCCAGGATTTTTACGTCCTGAAAAATCCATCGACTGCGGCCGGGTTTTATCCCCCGACTTTCGGATCTAGAGGCGGGCACGCTACCTCTAGACCACCGCAGCCGACTGATTTGTATCATAGGCCTACTGTATTCCAGTCGTCAAGATCATCGTAATTTCGAAGTTGTAGTAATATTCCCTAATTCTAAAAAGAATTATTAGCGAATTAAGGCATGGTTAATAATTTATAATTAAATCTGCATAAGTCCCGTTAGGAGAAAGGTTTAATAGAATAGAGAAACATGGCGATGTTTTCTACGATTAGCAGCTTTCAGTTTAGCGCATACATTCGAAGCGTGTGGATAGATGCAAGAACTGCTTGCAAGTCTGAAATGTTGATGACATGCGCAGTAGTAATGCCTTCAGGAAAGTATTTGACATGAAACTCAACTACACACCCTTCTTGTTAATTAACATCCCTTGTCACTTTCTAGTTTGAGATATCGATTCACATATTGTAAGTGCAGACTCTAGTAAGAATCAACCTACACCATCCATTTTCTATGGAAGTTAGATACTAATGTAAATTATGTTAATGGAGGTTGGGAACGCTGAAAGGACTTGAAACTTCAAATATCTTAGTTATTTATCTTGATATTTCTATGTGACCTAGAAGTTTAAATAACTCTCGCATTCGCCTTCAAACATGTCTTTATACAGAGTTAATTATAGATTCGTATATGTGTTATTTCACTTTTATCACAGAAAATATATTATACTCAGGTGATTACTTTCATGAGATACAAAAAGAAATAGACTTAGTTATGCAAAAAAAAAATGTTCAAAAGTTTTTATAAAGATAAACTTATTTTCGTACCTGTGTACAGCGGTCAAACCAGACCTTAAATTACTTTTCTTACATGAGTAGCTACTTTATAAAAAAATACTTAGAATGATACAAAAGTTATATAACGACGATTTTACTATCGGTACATTTGTGGATGTCCCTAAGTCTCTATATTCATTGGAATTAGTTTCGCTGCTTATCTACCGCCCCTGACAGGCTAACCTGAAGTATGAATATTTGTTACTTAATATTATAAGGGGTATAATTTAAAATCAATGGGTTAAAGACTGCGTAATACAAATACAGTAGAAGAAGCCTCGGTGACAGATTTTTGGAACCATCTGCCTAATTCAAGATTTGAAGAGAAAACTTCCTCATTATAAAGCATTTCACAGAAGATTTCCTTCGAGGAAACGCCCGGGTTATCGTCTACTGCACTTCTCCAGTTCGCTTTAGTTTCTAAAGAAAAAGATAAATCAAAATCCCCCACTCTCCCCCACAAATCCGCAAATTTAAACAAAAAAGAGAGAGATGAAAATAAAAGAACACTTTTGTTCCATTTTCTTCCTACTGTACATCCCTTCCTATCACTTTTTTCCTTCTTAGAGCTGTTTTCTTTGGCATTCTATGTGTCTAAAGTCGTTCCCATGAAGATTAACTGGCTAGGTCCCTTGGCGCGTCCATCCTCGCATTTTCTTCATTCCTTCACTCTTCTCTCTCTCTCTCTCTCTCTCTCTCTCTCTCTCTCTCTCTCTCTCTCTCTCTCTCTCTCTCTCTCTCTCTTTCTCTTTCTATTTCCTCTCCTTCGTGTTCTCTTTCTCTCTCGTGGTCGATCGACCGGCAGGCCCAGAGCTTATACCTAGCAGAGCGTCTATTACATTTGCCCGCTCATGGAAAAGGAAAAAGTTCGGACTGTGTTCAGTGTCCAAGGCCTTCTGCTATTATATGCAAGCGGTGCGGGCGGTCTGCCACAAGGAGAAATAAGAGAAACCGCACTGACAGCTCTGATCTCTAGTGAAGTGGCACAAAGCCCGTTTACATTAGTTGGAAGGGATGGGGAAGAAATTTTAGCAAGTAGTCTCAGTCAACAGACTAATGAAATCACTGTTCTCTCTGAAATATAGATTGTACAATTATGGTAAACTAATTATGCCGAAGAGCAAAATTAATTATACAAATCATATTATGTATAATGGATTTGGAAGAAAAATATTTTTAAAGAACATTTATTTGCAAAAAATATTTGCAAATGTTTAAAAGAGAAAAATAATGAAAGAAAGAATAATCCCTCACACGACTGAAAGCTTTATGAAAGATGAAACTTTGAACAAAATTAAGGGATTTGCGATACTCTTAAGCAATTTCTTAAATTATTTTACAATTTTTAGTAAACATTGGTAGCCCATTGATACAATCTATGCAATGCAAGATATTTGCATATTTGCATTATAATATTAGATCATTGGCTACTAAAACCTTTTTCTAGCTAGTAACGAAAATGGGAATATTTTTAACAATCGTGAAAATATTCACACATATTTACCAATTACAATAATATGTTCCTTATTATTCTAGATAAAACTGTCGGCTAATTTGTTCACTGAATGCCCTTTTATAAGAAATGATAACTTATTTAGAATTTTCAAACTTTCCGCCATTGCTATCTTTGGAGCTTTCCTTATGGAAATGAAGCACCAAAGAATTTAACAAAATGATTCAGGTTCATATTTTAATATTTGTCGGAGATAATTACAATTTTCATTTTAAAAATGTACTAACTTAATTAGTATCAGTGAAACAAATAGAGATATTAAATTGAAATTTGAAACCATAATTTCTGTCCTGGTGTTAGTTAAATGTGTCAGATTTCAAGTTTATGCAACAACTAGTTTAGAAAAAAAACACAACTCTTCGGCCATCCCTTAAAATAAGAATACGCTACATTAGCGTATCGTGTGTGATTTTTAATTAAGTTACAATCTGATTATATAAAGTATATGCCTCTAAATAGTTAATAACACAAAACACTTTCACGGTGAGAAGTCTGTGTTAGCTTATACACATTCCTGAGCTGTATTGGATATTGAAAGCATATATTGAAAGCGTAATAATACGTGCCGGGAGCAGCACTAAATGGTCTTCTGGGAAGAAATTCAGCTCTTCACCAGTAAGCTCATAACATACTCTCCAGACCTTCCTTATTGTGTGGTTAGCAAAAACAGTGATAGGAAGTTTAGGGTTTACGAATACAACACGATGTTGTGAATATTACACAGTAAGCGATAACTTGGTAGGCCAACACAAAATTTAAATAACTTTAATAAGATTGTTTTGTATAAGAGAAAATATTGAATTAAATGTTCGGTTGGAGAACATAATAGCAGGTCTCTGTAACAATTAGACTTGAAGTGTAAGCGCTAAAACTTTATTTAAATTTCAATACCACCGCTTATGCCATTTTTTGTTATAATTGCGAGTTGATGATTGAGCTTTAGCTTCTAAATACTTATCGCCCAGTATTTTTTAAATTCATTCTTATTTATTTATTTTATTTTATTTTACTTATTTATGACATATCGAAGATACAAAAACTTTTAAATTTTAAACACAAAAAATTACAAATTCTGTAAATACACCCGAATGAGCAAGATTTCTCGTGCTCGTATGCAAGTCCAAAAGAGAGCAGAGTGAAAAAGGAGAGATGAAGAGCAGAGTGAAAAAAATGAGAACAGAAAAAACGTGATGTAACGTATGTAAAATACTATTTAATTTTAAAATAATACAAACATAAATACTTAGGAGGTAGCTAGCAATAAATTACAGGTAATTTTGTGTACTCCTAATTGACATGGACTTATTGATGTTTTAGATGGTAGAAGCTTAAGCTGGTTTGTAGTAAAATAATTGCATTGAAATTGCCTACATGGAATGAATAATGAAGTTCAGTAATGAGTTTTCTAGAAGACAATATTAAAATATGATATTGCTGTTTCCCCCAACAGATAGCGATAAGTAGCAGTCGTTCAACTTCTGTGCTCAATGAAGTATTAAACTCATAATACTAGAATTCAGAATGGAAAGAATAACTCAAATTTCAAAAGAAACATGGTTTTCACCGAATTTACGAGTCCCAACATATAATCAGCTCTTGTGACTGATTTGAAATATGTAAATTGGGAGTAACTTCAATTAATATCTTATACTTCTCATATTCAGATTTTCACTGATTTTCAAACTGAGAAAGTAGAAGAGACATTTCTTATCAAATAGACTGTTCTTATATGTCTACAATTATTAATTTTAATATAATTTTCATATTCATACAAATAATTAACTTATATTGAAATTTATAACTTTCTTTCATCTTATATTTCTGTCGACTTCAAGATATGGGTATCCTTGTAATGTACATCTTGCTGAAATGTATGTGTATTCAATGTGAAAAATTTCATCCTTCTATTTTTAATAGTTGTGTAATTGTTAACTAGGCCAATGTGTGTAAAACACACCTATCGGGAAATTGCATTTATATTACTTAGTTAATTTTAATTTTACATGTACGTGTTAAAACTAAGAGGGAAGTCGTACGCACCAAAAATGCATAAGATAGTCATACAAATAGGCATTGAAAACATGGGAATTAGACACTCAAATAGATTATTAGATAAAGAGACAGGTGCGCAATAAGCAATGCAAAATTCACTTCGCCCTATTTTCTAAAGCCTACAGATAATTTTCATTGCTGTTAATCACTAGGAACAATTCAATATTCTCACTACTGAAACGGAATGAGTTTGTAATTTGAGAAGCTTCATTCTATTTCACATGATGTTAAGAACAAAATTTATGATTTGCTAATTCTGAAGAAGTTAAACTTTCTTCTTGCAACGGGACGCTGATTCCTCCCTCATTTTCCCCTCATATTGCTAGGGTTTAACATGAACCGGGATCAAAGTTGAGCAAACTTTATAATCTCAGTATTGTCTTTACATTATGGAATTGTTTAACATGTTTTTGGTTCTCTCTGTTTGCAGGTGAGTGTCAGTTTCTGCTTCTGAAAAGTCTTCCTCGTTGGTAAGTTGTTACAGTATAATGAAAGCCTATTTCAGTACAACTGTTAAGTGCATCATTGGATATTGAGCCGAAGGAGGAGTCATTTTAATTTTCTGAGATTCTCCAATGCGCATAACTCATATCCATAGCATACAATTATACCTGCGATAAATATTTAAACAATAATAAAATTGAAAATAATTATCGCCAACATCACGTCCTGTTCTGAAATTACTAGGTTTAAAAAGTAGTACTATTATTATCTTGGCGGTAATTTAATAATTAAGTCAATATTGAGGAATAAAAAGGAAGTAAAAAGTAACTGGTAAGATTGAAATTGTAAAATTCAAATAGCAAATAAGAGAATATCTCATGTCTACACTAAGTGCTGGAAATTGGAGTTTCCACCCATAATCGTATGGACTGGGGATGGACGAAATAATACAATCGTACAAAATATCCCTACAATTTCAATTGAGGGAATATGTTTATATGTTCAGATGCGGTCCAGTTGCAGTGAACTTTCAGTTCAGTTCAGTTCATACACAACGACCTTTCGGTGTTTACTTTGAAAAAAGGCCCCCCTATTAGAGTAAAATTTGTTGCTGGTCCGCACAAATGATTTGTTTCGCTACAGGACTTCCCTTCAACATGTACTGTTTTCATTAGCTTCCATTGAACTCAAAACATTTTTCAATACATTAGGTCCATCTAAGGAAAGTACGTCTTGCTCTCGCTTGACGTCTTATATTGAAATGTATGCATTGATGCTTTGACAAGTATAGAAAAGCAACGAATTTCCATTTTCCTCTAATGTCGTTATTAGGCTCCAAAAGTGCTTAAAATAAGCACGCAAATAGGTATTTAAAACGTGGGACTTAGGTATTAAAATATGTTGTTAAAGAAAGGTACATAATAAGCAATGTAAAATTTATTTTACCCTAATATCTGCAGCCTACAATCAATGACTGTAGGAGTGTAGGGTACGTTTCAAGATTCTCACCACTGGAATTAAAGCTCTATTTCCAAATAGAATGTTGTTATAATTTGGTATGCTTTGTTATACTTCACATGTCAAAGGACAGAGTATTATTATTAATACTGAGATCGTATCATTCATATTCCCGCCCATGTGTAAAGGAAAGTTTCTTGGTCAACAATGGATTCCTAAAACGAGATAATGAAGACCACGCAATAACGTCAAAGATTTTAGTATTAAATCCTGCAAAGTCTACAAAACAGGCAATTATAGGCGCAAAATGTAATATTCTGAAATGCATTTATATCCTACCTGACTATGTTTTACAACCAAAGGAAAGGAATCAACAAATAGGAAAAATCCGCTCCATAGTTATAAAACCCCAGATTGCCTAAGGCAGGAATGTTCAGTTGTTCATAACTGTTTCCCAAGGCAAGATTTTTTTTAATGCGGTAAGTTTTAGTTTGTAAAGCGACAACTCTGTTAATGTACTCTTATATTGCCATCTTTATGTATATAAAAAGATAATTACACTAAATAATTGTACAGACTTCGTTCTTCGTCACATACAATATATAAAATTATGTTAGGTTCATGGCAAGAGGGAATTAATATATTAAAATATCCTATTTATTTTATTTGTATTTTATTCATATAACCTAGCGAGGTTAAAGATATAAGGCCCACTCTACCACTCAGCCAGGGGAAACTAGCCTACATGAATTAAAATAATTATACAGCTTAGTAACAAAGGAGTACACAATTGATCTAAAAATATAAATGAAGAAGAAAAACGAAATAATATATTAGCATTTTTCATTCCAGTTTTGGTACAGCACTTTTTGTTCATGGAGAGAACAGAATTTAACTCATCTCGTGTTACAACAGTCTATGCGAGTCAGATCTAAATTTAATTTAGTGTCTTATGAATGTATGTTAATAAAATATACTTGTAAAATTTTACAATATTGAGTACGCTAAATCATAGAATGATTAAATCATATGAATGGCCTTAAACCTTTGATAAAAGATAGCCTATATACGATATGTTTTGCAGAAAATCAGGGACTTAAGGAACATTTAATTCCATTCCATTCCATCCTTTTATGCCATACTGAACAGAGGACTGAATTAAATCAAAGTAAATTTCTGAATACGTAAAATATTTATAGGTAGAAGTTATGGGTAACTTGATAAATTTAGAAATAATATTGTGCAGCCTATTAGGCTGTGTTCCTATATATCATCCGAAATGTTGATCAAATGTTAGTAGTAGTAGTAGTAGTAGTGTATTTATTTCTCACAAAAAAATTCTCACATATAAACCACATTATTTACATTAACCGGTGCACGGGTCGGTGTCGACCATACGTGCTCACTGCATACACTTAAATTATTACCCCATAAAAACCCAATTGAAAAAAACTATATTCTATTATTTACATAACCCCAGACGTAACCCCCCACCCCCAAACAAGTAAAAATTTCATAGACACATAGACATTATTAAGACAAAAACAAAAAGATAATAATAATAAAAAATAATACTTCGATTTCCTTAATTCTCTAAATCTAGGCTTTCTCTCATACATCTAACTTTCTGCAGAAATTTACACAACCCGTGCCAATTGTGCTCATCCAGTAATAGATCTATACATGCCTCCCTACTTCTTTGCGAGTTTAAAAATTTGTCGGGTAGCATCATAACTCTCCAGCGCTCTGTCACTCCACATCCCGCCAAGATATGAACCCAGGTTTCATTTCCCCTGCACATTGGGCAGATTCTCCCCCTCTCTCATCCGAAATTCTCTGAGTTTTCCATCTTCCCAAGCGAATCCAGGCCATTGCTGCTCTATCTTCCGCACCCAATCTTTCTATATATGCTTCCCTTCCCCAACTAGCCTTTAATTCTGCTTGTAATTCTAATGACACTTTACCATTACAATCCGCCTCGATGTTCTGCCTCTCGATATCAATTAGTCTCCCTCTTATCTTCTTCCAAATATTTTTCCTATTCTCAATCCCCTTTTCCCACACCCACCCCATCCCTATACCCTCCAAACCCCTTTTTATGTTACATCTCAACTTTTTATTTACTGATGTTTAGAGTAGGCTTTTAAAAAAATACTGACCTCTGAAAATAACACCTTTCCTTAAACTGCGAGATCAACTTGACGTAATCACAGAAAATCAACATAGGTCTTGATCATTAGTCGAGAGAACATTCGCCTTCAGAATAATTATGTTAATCTAAGCTTTAAAAACCACAGCTAGTTCAAAGTTTCGAGTTGTTTCAAAGAAATATAATGAGCAATAATTTCAAGTCTTTGATGTTGTTTTGGAATAATGGACCTAATCTTCCTCCAGGCTGAAATTGAAATTTTGTTCACGCTCTTGTTCCATAGAGTGTATTAGTACATACCCTAAATGTTCTGTGCGGAATCGGTATTACGCTACCTACACTGCAAGCTGCGGAACGACGCACCAGGCCAATGCAATGGCCACCGAACTCTGGCACACATATTCTCCTGGATTGATATTGCTGGCCGCATCGTGGAAAACACCAATTCCATCCAGATCCAACCTCTACTGCAGAAACCACATACCACGAGCTTTCATTTTCAACAAGTTGTAAAAAGAAATTATACCTTCATACTGGTTGCTAAAGTAGTCCTTCAAATGACTTTTCCTTTTACTGTATACCTCCAAACTTCTGCAGCTGGATTCAGCTGGAAATAACGAAATCGAAAAAAAAAAAAAAAAAAAAAAGACGGCAACGATAATGTCTCTCATACAAAGTATTGTAGGTGTTATATTGGACAGAGATCTTTACCTTCTCCATTCACGGGTAGAAAATGGATTCTATAAAAGTGCATTTATAGCATACTAATATCGTTTGGATACATTCAGAATAACGGCATATTTCTGTTTTCAGGATAACAACACGTTTTTAATGAAATCCCAGTCGCTTCACATTTATGATCTAACGGGCATAATCTTATAAGGCCCGGAATTACATAAGATAGTCTATATCTTTATAAATGTCTCGTAGACATTGTTCACTTGTGTAATATAATACCCGATATCGTCCCAGTTCATGCCAGTTAAATTTTATTTGGCCTACTTCAATTTGTCTTTTTTTCCTATCGACTTTACACCTTTTGTCAGTGTCATGTTTTCTGCGTCTTTCTTTTGTTACTTGCTTGCAGTTACTTTGAGTAGTCTACCTGAATATTATTTGAGCTATTAATAAGCATAAATACGAAAAATTGGAAAGTTCATTAACAACTCTGGCAGAGATACACATTAGAGATACCTCTTTCCTATTGTTAGGGTGGATTAGGTAGATGTTGTCACCGTTCAAGGTGTCCTAGATTGGTATAGTTTAAATTATAATTTATTCTTATTACGTCTGGTTTTAAATGCTTTGATGTGTGCTTGTGTCAGGTTTCGATCCCCGGTACCTCCTCGGATTTTTCTGAGGTAGGTAGGTCTGAAACGGGGTGCGCTAAGCCTCGTGATACAAACTGAGGAGCCCTTATTGATTGAGAAATAAGCGGCCCCAGTCACGGAAACCATAACTGACGACCGTAGGTGTTGGCGTGCTGACCACATTACCAAATCCTGCCATCAGCCTATGGTAGATGACTCAGCGCTCGGATGGTAGGCCTAGAGCCGTGGAGTTTAGTTTTAATTTATAACTTCTTATCCGTATAACATTCATATCGATTGTGTTCAGAATATTAAAGATAAAGCGATCTAATAGTACCCAACTGTCATTTTCCTCCAAGAACTGTAGACAAAATGGCCACTGTACACAGTAGAAATATAGAATGAGGTAAAAATAGAAGCTTTTGTATTCCATATTATTTTATTTTCGAGAAAAGGGCCTCTTTTTTTAAAAAAGAAAATAACAAATCGTTTGATTCTCTATCGTGTTTGAAAACAGATTTTATGCCAGAAGTACACATAAAAAATCTTTTAAAAAAATAAAAATTCTCAGTGCTAAAGTATTGTTACGTAATAATATTACTTTATTGTTTACAAACCAGTACATTTTGAAAAATATGATGTGTTAGTAGTAAGCGATAAAATGGAGTGTAGGAAACAGCTTTTTGTTTGTTAAATATTAACGGTGAAGATAAATATTTACTAGCGGTGAAGATAAATACTAAATACTCTACACATATATTTTATTAACTTGTTTATTAGTGAGTCTCCAACGAGTTTCCCACACCTTTAATTTACGGATGTTTGCTAGGACTATAGGTAAAAAATACTGGAATCTATTAATACGAATATATTACATAATTCAACCATGAATCCAGCATCGCTTATTTCTGTAGAGTACATGTCACTGGAGGTCAGCGTGTGCGCTATTTTAAATATTTGTGTTAAAGGTAGTTCAAAACTTATTTTATAAAACTTAAACAGTTTTTCTGTCATCCGACTAGTGGATAATCAAATAATAGATAGTTAACTGTTTATAATAAGAAAATCAGAAAGTAAAATAATTAGATGGATTGGCCCCTACACCACCTGCCTTTTCTACATAACATAGATATATACCATGATCAGATAACTTTTGGCAGAAGATGGGAGCGGAGCAAGCTGCCGAAAGCTCGATATCAATGCACTTAGGGCCTACTCACCGGTTGGAAGCCCGAGAAACCATCAAACATTATCAACACAGGGAAAGTCTCAAGCCACACATACTCTTATATTTTCAAAACAGTTTACATCAATTCCGGGGTGCGCGGGCAAAGAGAGTTAAGTCCACCATCCTAAAAAAATTGAGATATGTTCATAGAGTTATAGATAAAAATGTTCTCTACATTTGTGTTAAGTCCAGTAAGTCATATTCGAAATTGTACGGTAGTTATGGATGTGTGCTTCATAGGTTTATCCATTTCTAAAGCTATGTTGGGCTGGTATAATGTGTTAAGTCACTCTAATTCTCAGTAACAAGAAATTGGACTTAACTCTCTTTGACCGCGCACCCCGGAATTTTCAGTGACTTCAACAGCCAATATCAGAATAGCGATACTGCAAATTTACGTAATATTATTGCTAATCTGAAATAGCTAATTCTTGTAAACTGGAAATTCTCCGTGACAAGGAACGTTGGCAATTGTACAACATAAACATGCTTCTCTTGAAGTATGGTTAGGAAGAGGAAATGTAATTTATTTTTAAGCGTGTATGAAGTGTATATATAAGATCTTGGAAATGAGTTTCACATCTATTATTGTGAAACACATAAAGGCGTTATAGCTTTAAACTGTAACACATTAATACGTAAAACAATGTGTAAAAATTTAGAAATAAAGGTAATCTTCTTTAATCGTGAACGGCATTGTCCTTTGATAATTACGGAAAAGACTTGTTCAACATTTAACTGGAAAGAGAACACGAAGTACTTAATAGCATTTTCCCATTCATTGCGCGGACACCCGTGGACTAGTTAGTTGCTTAGTTCGAATCAGATTTCTCATGTCCTTGCCTATACATTTTATTTAGTATGAACAGAGTATATTATTCCAAATATGTAAGCAACCTTCTGTAGTTAAATATATGATTTTAATGTTTTACAAGTAGACTTATTTATAATTTTTTTTTTTTTCCACAGATTTTTACTTTTATTTTACGCAATAACTGACTACGTTGAAATTCAGTTTTCAACCTAAGTTATTTTATTATTTTATTCAGCGTTAACATTTTATACGTTCTGAGGTTTCACTAATTTTAAATTTGCAGAAAGTAAGTGAGAGTTCGATTTTGAATACTTTGCGATATGGAACTGTATGTGTTAAATAAATTAGTTCTACCAATTTTTAATTAACTTCGAAAATTTTGTCTCTAATAAATATAAAAATGTCATATAAAAGGACTGTAATCTGTACATGGAATAAACGAATTTTACACAAAGACTATTCCATACTACAAATATGGTTTATGTGCAGAATATCTAGGAATTGTACAGTACAACAATAACATGAACTAACAGCTGAATTGCATGAAAGTAAGCCTGAATTACGCCAAAGACATTTATATTCGTGCAAGAGAAAAAGGCGAGAAAGGAGGGTGAGGGATTGAACTGAGGTATATTTCAGTTCAAATCGTTTTATATGCGTTCTGTGGAATTCTCGACCCCGAACATCTGTGCATGTAACTGTATCAATCATTCCAACCAAAAGAACTTGTATGGAATATCGTGCTCTTTCTCATGAGACTTCTGGTATTGTAGTTTATGACTCGCTTTAATATTCTATTTCAAACACAGCTAGAGATATGTATTTTTTGCATG